>JAODKM010000001.1:18021290-18039167 GCA_026780845.1 Petrocephalus sullivani
CCCCCGGGGCCCTCCCCTTCCCCCCCCCCCCCCCCTCGGACCCAGCGGTGGGCGTGGGGGGGGGGGGGGGGTGGGCGCGGCACATCACAGATGTCTGGCATTCAGAAGAGCTGCTGCTTGACCAAAAACACACATTATGTAGTCTGAGGCCTGTCCTAATTAGCCTTTTGGATACTATTTGTCAATGTGTGTCTTCATGGTGGCATTACGGCACAGTCTTTTACGACCTGTCACCCTCAGCGCATGCAAAAAGGCCCACGGACCATTCCTCTGGACTCTCAGCACCCCAGGCGGCTGTGGCACCGGTGCTCGGACCGTGTCCACACTCTGGACCGAGGGGGAAGGCTCAGCATCGGCTGCCAGGTGACATAAAATTAAACATTCTGCGGCTAATGGGCGCCCAGTCAATATTCCTGAAAAATACACCATGTCCATGATGCTCATAAAATACAGCTGCAGGAAAAATTAGAAATATACTACTCGAAAATCACATTTTAGAATAACCCCGTTAAGTAAGTTTGCATTCATTATTAGAGTGCTGTTATTAATTTTGAATATGTGGACTTGGACGATCGGCAGATCCTTCCTACCTCCTTTGCTTTTTTGGGGGTGTTTCTGCACCCCGCACACCTTGGGCTGTGATGGACACCTGAGGAAATATCACAGGCTCAACACAGGGCTCGTATCTGAAGACAGCACTCTGCTTTGCCTGCAAGGCCAAATCTCCCAAGGATCTATAATTAGAACACAACAGTCTTTATTCCTTATGACATAATTACCGTCTTCTCCAGGAGAAGTGCACACTCCCCGTCCTCTTTGAATACCCATAAATCATTGTAACCATTCTCCAGCTCGTGGCCCGTCCAGGCAGCAGGGACCAAGCCCCGGCTCCGTGGGCTAGCTAACGTACACTTTCTGCCACGGCGGGCGAATCCGCAATGGGGGCCGGAGAAATGTCAGCAGGCGCGCGCGAGGGAAGTGGCGACGAGGCCGCGCCGGAGCTTAAAGCCCGCATTTATCACATAAATGGTTCGCTGAAAGAGCTGTCCCCAAACTGTCGCCGTTAGAACAAACAAATGAAGCCCAGTGTCGGGCTATTTGTTTCGAGCGCCTGGCACCAGAGACGAAGGCATGGACATGATGGAGGGCCGCTCCGTCGGTGTGGAGGACCTCGACGTAGGCTGCACTCCCAGGGACCCGGCTCTGCAGCGCCCGGCCCATTTGGAATTCGTTGCTTTCTTACAATAGTCCGAGTCCAGCTGAGGTAGTCTGAGAAATAAATAAATAAATCGGGACACCCAGCACCAGGGCGACGCTGTTATGCTCGCCTCCACCTCCAAGGCCCTGTTTTTAGCTGTAAAACGGTTGGATCACTCAGGCTCGGTGGGAGACTGGTGAGCTTTTACGGCTCATTTTGGTCAACTTTTAGCCAGTCAGTTCTCAGAGAAAGAACTGGAAAACGGGGCCTTTGCTCAGTCCATCTCGCCGAGTGCTTTAGCAGGGGGGCCACACCAGGGACATCCTGTGTAAGGCAATACATATGGCATCTATGTTATTTTAACTGTATGTTATTATTAATCCCGGAATGCAAAAAGGAGGCCAGCCAAAACGCCATACAACAAAGGGCTTAAAATATTTCTGTTTCCTTTCAGCAGATAATAGATGATTCCCACTGCAGTAAATAAACCTTTATCTATGCCTTTGTGATATGGTACCCATCACAGTTTCGAGGAGTCCGGTTGTGAGACCGATTCAGTCGTTCGTTCATCCGTCCAATTAACTTATAGGGACACGGTGACCATTCTGTCGGAGCAGAGGGGACACACCGGCCTGTTTTGTAACAATTTTTGACAGGGTTTAATTGGATATTTAAAGAATCATTAAAAATTCTAAATTAGTCCTATTTAAGAATTAACAACAGTCATTAAGTATTAATGGGTTTGCTTAGCACCAGTGAAAACTCAGAGTGAAAGATTAGAATCTATAAGGGGGTCGAGCCAGTGTGAGATACAACTTTTTACCCTGGAGAATTTGAAACCCATAAGCAGAGAGAGAGAAAGTGTTGGGGGGGTGATGAGAATTAACCACCGTCGCGCTGTCACCATCAAGCCCCAAGCAGAAGCGGCCTTAAAGGGGCGGGCAACTGTGCCATCTGCTCGCCCTCCCGTTTTCGGCAGCTGAGACCCACGGTCGGTGGCACCAGGCTCCGTCTCGAGCTTTCCATCCCCTGAATCGTGCTTCTGCGTCAGCAATGTCACCAACTGCATCTTCCAGTCACCACTATGCTTGGCTGCCCTCCGTGTATGCCTCCTTTCATGTGAGCATGTAAGTGATGTACAGCAGGGTGTTTACAAAGAGTGTTTCCAGTTAGGTGCCCGGCTCAAAGCTATACAGCGGTGATGGCACTATCTGGCACTTAGACCAGAAGCCCTCCAACCCCACAGAACCTGTAACCCTGTACAATTCACTGAAAATTTCAGAACATTCATATGAAGCTATGAAAAGTATATTATCTGTAGTCCCTCGATTTGTGTCATGGAACTTGGTTCTTTTCCCCTGTTTTGTGTTCTTGTTTGTTTATTCATGCACATTTGGCCGCTTTTGATCTGTAACCCATTAATGACACTGTGACATTTGAGCCCATTTAAGCTGGCTGTGCCTTTTTTTAGCACGTGTCCTCCTCACCCTCCCCAATATAACCCGGCCTCCTCTCCCTCACGGCGACCTCAAATGCAATGTCATTGTTCCGATTAACATTGCTCTGACCAGCGGATACCTCCGGCCGTGAGCAGATATTCCCTCAAGAAACTCAGAATTTGTAGACGAACAGTGGGGTGGGGGGGATTGATTTTCCTCTGCCATTGCCTTGTGGGGGCTGGCTAAATTTCCAGGACAAGATGCGGCACTTAGAATTCTTCTGAGAAAGTGGAGATGGTCAGTTTCAGGGACATGGTTATACATAGCAAAAATCCCCCGACTAAATAAATAAGGGACAGGAGGAACAAATAAGCCAGATGATATAGAAAATAAGAAGGCCTTTATTTATTTATTTATTTATTTATGTTTCCCCCCCCACCCTGAACTTAGAGATGTTCAAACCCTCTTAAATGTAACAGCTCTGTTTTATGTGGAAAATTAAATACCACGCCAGTGGGAGCCATAATTAGGCCCAAATGGTTCCGTGGTGGCGGGCTGCATCGCTCCAAACCCGGAACACTGTGTTTTTCCACTCGGCCGGCCTGCCCACCCTCCCAGGAGCTGATTCATCCCGATCCGAGGGGAAGATGGATCTGCCGCGAGTGGCTGGAGCTGGAGGACGTGATTGTCTCCAGAAGGCCACGTGTGCTGACTAACGGGAGATACTAGTCTCAGCGCTTTGCATTCTGGGAAACCCCAGGCTATTGTTTTAGTGTCACAAGGAATTTTTTCTTTGGTGACTAGTATATCTAATGAGAAATTTTTTCTTTTAGAAACAGTCATTTTCCAGTCATTCTTTACTTGGTATGCTTAACAGAAAATAGCTCAGATTACGTAGTTAAGATTTTACTTTTCCTGGCAGGGTGGTTTTAAAGGAAGCATATTGTCAAGATGCACCATTGTTGAAGGGAGTTTAGAATGGAAGGCTGTGGTGCTTTTTTCAGGGGGATTGTCTGTGTCTACCTGTGTCTGTCTGTGCCTGCAGCTGTGGTTTTATTATTGTAGTTTACCATGCCAGTGTTTACCATATATTTCATTTTATTACTGTTACGACTCCTATAGCAACAGCTGAACCATGTTCAGACTAGCACAGCCTGTGAAATGTATTAGGAAGGAGATATTAGTCTGAGGGCTGAATAAGCCACTGGAGGCAGGAGAGATCATTTGAAGATTTGTGTGATATGTTAAGGTACGTGCTAGATTTGTGATCTGAGAGGATGAACCTCACCTCAAAGTCTTCTGAGCGACGCCAATTGATGGGAGCTTGTGTAAAGAGGGGCAAGCAAATCCTTTGTTTCGGGGCTTTTGTGATCTCAAAAAAAGGAGCAGATGAGCCATTTTTGGGGAGGGGGAGTGCCAGGGCCCTGGCTTTTCGGTGTCTGAGCGCGCTCCTTGGGTGTTACGCCGTGCGCACTGGAGCCTCTCCCCAAAGCGTTAAAAAACAAAACAAAAAAAAACAACGAGACGCACACAAGCAGGCAGACTCCGTGTCTGATCTAGTTGAGTGGGCCGTGTTAGTTAGGTAGGCAGTCCCTCTCTCCCAATATGCACTTGGACCCGGGTGCTGGGCTGCACCTTTCTCGCCATCCGCGGGGATGGGGCCAGATGGAGGAATTTGATTATCCAGCAGTAGAGGACCAAATGTTCAATTGGATACGGAACCGGAGGAAAAAGGGGTTGAGGAAATCTAAAATGGCTGGTCGTGCGCGCAGCCAACAGCTTCCGAGGGGAACCGGGCAGGCACGGAGGTGCCGTAATGCAGAAGCCCTTCCAAGCGCCAGCTGGGGCTTTTAGGAGCCGCTATCCCCACAGCAGACACTCCACGGGCTCCGAGCAGCTTGACTTTACCATATGTGGAACTTTTTATTCTCCGCCCAGTTTCCCCCGGGGCCCAGGCCACTGGGACGCCAGAGGCAGGTGAATTGCTCTTAATGCAAGGCACTAAATCACCAGGTTAACATGAGAAGCCTGGAGAGGGGAAATGGATCTGCAGAAAGAGCCGAGCCGGGCTGCCTTCACCTTGGAGTCGGCGTTCACCCGGCCGAAGAACCGACGCCGCATAATGTTTCATTATACCTTCACCTTGTGCCTGACCACTCTCATCAGTGCTGACCTTCTCATCAGCATGCATAATTTCTCTGTGCTTTTAAAAGCTATTCAATACATTTGAATACAGCCTCTTTCTCTTTCCTCCTCTCTCTCTCTCTCTCTCTCTCTCTCTCGCTCTCCTCCTATACTCATGGATTCAGTCTCTTTGTTCCCGCTGCTAACCGTCTTGCGTTATTCTGTCAATATAGCTTGTGATGTAGCTTTCCTGATTCTTTGCTGCTGGTAAAACCTCATGTGCACTTTGCTGTTTCTGATTTATCATTACTCATCGTTGTCCGACCACCCCACTGGTGTGTGTGTTCCACAAGGAGGTGTCCCAACATTTTACCCAAATGAAAATAAGGCACTGAAATAAGCCACTTCCTGTTAGACCCATTATAAATGGCCGGGATTATTTAGCACGCAGCACTCGCCCTCTTTCTAAGAGAGGAAATCGCATTTGTTTGTTTGTTTATTAGGGTTATTATTACCCCGTGTCCTTGATGTGTCTATGTGCCATGAACTGTTCCAAGGTGCGACGGGGGAGGCTTTAGGGGGTGAAGATTTATGGCCAAAAGTGGGTAGTACGGCAGAGGTGGGCCAGCTGAGCAGCTTGGGGGGTGCTGGAGGGGGAGGGGGGATCGTGTTGAGCCAGGGCGTGGCCTCCGTCCTCACCCCGCTGGGGGGATATAAGAATCTGAGAGGTTAACAACCAGGGGGCAGCAGGGGCACAGGGGTCAGTGCGTTCGGAAAGGATAGCTGAGACGGCGGATTGCTGCGCGGGTTTTACTTATTTTAATCCGTCCAAATGGCTCCGGCTCAACACGAGCCAGCAGGATGGTCTGGCCTGCCGCTTCAGGGCAACAGCCGGGGTTTCTCTCTGAAAAGCTGCTCCTTGCGGACGGGGCCCCGCTCGTCCTCCATCTCGGCACCGGACGGGCCCCCGCTCGTTTTCCATCCCGGCACCGGACGGGCCCCCGCTCGTCCTCCGCTGCAGCACCGAGACCCGTGGGTGCAAGAGGCATGGCGAGTGGATGCCTTTCCTCCTCTAAAGGCTGAGCTGCTTTGTTATGTAAATCACAGGGAGATGATAATATCTGTATCCAGATGAAAATGGCGCATCTAAAGGCCAGGGCTCCGATTTGATATTTTAATATGAATTTAAAGTGGCGGGGAAATGTAAAATTACCAAAGAATAAGTAAATGAATGACTTTGCGTCAAACTCATGGGCTATTTACAGTCTGTGCATCCCTGTGTTATTTTACTTGCTGTGATGGAGTTCGAATATGTGGGAATCACATCACTTAATGTGTATGGATCAGTGAAACTGAATCTGCCCAGCCCAGGCGGTCTGCAGGTCTTGTAGGGAGGAAGAAGCATGTGAGGCTTTTTGGGGGCTTTTTCGCTCTGCTGACTGGTCTAGTAGCACCAGACTTGTCTTTGGCATGGGGAGGGTCAATGAGTAACTGGATCCAGTGAGTGTTGGACTTCTGCAGCCTGGGCACACAGTTTACAGATGTTCTGCATGATTGTGTAAATATCTCAGCTCTCCTGATTGTGATGGAGAATCTCTTGGATCGTAATGGAGAAGCCGTCGGGCGCTGCATGCTCATATCGAGAAGAAGCATGGGCCCAGACCCTGGCCATTGCCCCTAAACGGTCGTCTCTGGAGGCCGAGGGCTTGCCATTTTTGCACTGCTCCTTCGGGGAACACAGAGGGCACAGAGACAGCTCGGGTTTCGGGCTGCTGTTCAGAGCTGTCCTGTTTGCGCAGCTGCAGCGATGATTAAATTTCACAGGCCATCAAGGCACCGGCACGCCACTCGTGGTCAACCTCTCTCCCCCCCCCGGCCCTGCTTGCGCGCCAGCACAGAGTAGAGGAGGGGAACCACGCCGGCAGCGCAGCCCACTAGGGCTGGGAAAGGGGGGGCAGGGGGTGTCTCCCCGGAGACGGAGCAGTGGGACAGCTCAGGAGCAGTCATGCTGCGCCAGGAACTTTGACAGCGTACCAGGAGGGATTGTGGGATTGCTGCTGTCAGCAGTTCCAGCAGTGCAAACAGTATGAGAGAGCTTCCACTGGGATTGAATTACTGAACACTTCTTCTCACTGTTTTTTGGTATAATTGAGAGCGCAGAGGGAGCTTGATTTCTCCGTCTTATGATTTGAAGGTGAAGACAAGAGCCTGCAGGGCTGTGTCAGAGCTGTGGGCACGCTCGGCGTCGACTTCAAAAAGTCCGATTCCCCATAAGGGCGCCGAGCCGAACCACTTACCTGAATGCAAAAGATTACGTTTCAGTGAATCATTTAGCACACGCGGGCGCACGGGTTACATGTCATGACAGAAACAGGAATATCCCCCTAAAACTGAGAGAACACCAAATTACCATTCCATGTACCTTTTCACATGTCAGCCCTTTGTTTGCCCCCCAGCCCCCAGCCCCCAACACCCCACCTTCAACCCCTTTGTCTTTCTTCACCTTTTGTGGCACTGACAGACTGGAAAAAGCAAGATGGAGGTCGACTGGGTGTGAAAACATGTTTGAGTAACTGACATCTGTCCAGACGGCTAATCGGCAAACCACATCTGTCAGGGAGGCCTCGCACTTGGATGCGCCCTGAAAAAAAAGACATGTAGTGAAAATACCGCGGTGTTGTCGAGCAGTTTAACTTTGCCACCTGGCACTGGGGAGTCTTCGCCAGGTTGGTTTTTGTATTATTTTTGTTTTGTTTCTCTTGTTTGTTGTTGGCGTCCCCATTCCGAGTCCCGTATTTGTTTGCCTTGGAACCCGGTGAGGAAACCGTCTGAATCGGCGCGTCGCTTCGGCTCGGGGTCCTGGCGGAACTGTCAACATCTGTATGTGCCGTGAAAAGCCGTCAATCAGCCGCATGCGGGGTTTTCATCGCGCTGGTCCCTCTGCAGCCGGTGGCTTGAAGGGGATACCCATTAGACACGCAGCCTATATTCCGCAGTCTGAAGTCATACCGAGTTAAAGCACATTTCCTCTGGAGTTATCCTTCTGATTTGATGAGGCAATAGTATAGTTCACCTCATTGTGTCAAAAACAAAGGCTTTTTTTGAAGAGTAGCGATCTTTAGAAAAACCAAAATGACAGGGGAGAATGGAAGTGGGAACTTTGGAGCCGAACTACCACCTCCTACCAGAGAGCGGAAAGGAATATGCCGGTAACTGTGCCGAGACAAGAATCTGGTGCTTAAACGCGAAGACAATAAAACGGCCTTATTAAACCAAGCGGCGAGCCGCACCTTGAGGATTATGAGATTAGCAGTTCAGACCAGCAGAAAGTACTGATTCTGGTTTGTTGTAATTGTATGTCGGTGCCGTATAGGACCAGTGCCACGTCCTCTGGGACGGGAAAGACCAGCAGCCATCTTTAATGCCATTTTAATCGACTATAGATCATAAGGGACGTTCTTTTCAGCGTGGGGGGGGGGGGTGTGGTTGATATGGTGCACAGCCCTGCCTCCTCCCGCTGCCATCCGTCCCTCGTGGGCCCGCGCCTCCTTCACAGGAGCATCCTGGAGGGCTCTTCTGGAGGCCCTAATGGCCAAGTGCCCCTTCTCAGAGAGCAGCAGAAAGAGCACCCCAGACAGCCCTGCAGAAAGCGCCCCTTCCCCATCCAGCGGCGTAACGAGGCTCCCACCGGCGTGGAGTGCCCATGCCGAATCGCCGCTCTGTCTTCCCCTCCGCCTCTCCCTTGCCATCTCTCTCTCTCTCTCTCTTTTTAAGTATAATTAACATCTTGACAATTCGTGTTCGAGTGATCTCCACATATGATTGACTGTACTTAGCAACGCGGTTTGCTGGGATAATTTGAAAGTCAGTCCACAAGACATACAAATAAACGAATAAATAAATGAGTGGAAGTGGGTCTTGTTTATTTGCCCAGCACTGTTTATTTTCCCCGCAAACAGCCTGTAGTGGGTGTGATTGGCCCAGTTACATGGCGGCTTCTTGCGGCGTGAGCCACACACCTTTGTGCCGTGCTACCAAACTTACCAGGCCTGTTTTCCTAACCAGTATCGAGCTCATCTTCGCTCCCTGCGTCGCTGACACCGATCCATGTGACCGAGCCTCCGCTGGTTTCAAAAGGCGTGAAAGCAGAGTTCCGGAGCGCGGCGCCTTTTTTTCCCGGATTCCTTTCCCTTTTTCGTGGTGATCGGCGGCTCCTCCGGCTTCGCTGAATGTTTCAGCATCTCCCTGTAATTTAATAAAGGCTGGAGAGGCAGGCCGCGCTGCCAATCTGTAGAGCGGCAGCCCCAGTCCCAGGCCCAGCGCCATTAATGGGCCACCTTACCTGACTGGGAGCCCGTCTCCACCTTAATAATCCATATGGACATATGGCACAGATTAGAAGACGTGTGCGATGGGCGCAATGCCTCGCCATGCTGCTTTCGGCACTTAGCAAAGTAACTCACACTTCTCTCTCTTTGCGCTGCTCAAATTACATTTTTAAAGATGTATTTCCCATGTTCTCTGGTGCTTTTGAAGTTTTCACCCAATTATATAGCTGGGTGCTTTACAATGGCAATGTGAGGTCAAGGCCTTGCTAGTGGGTACAAAGAAAAACCCCCGCCCTGGATCTCACGCCCTACAGTATGGATACGCAGTTTGTGTCGTGTAGAGTCCAGAGTCGCTAACGAGTTCTGTGAGCACAGGGCCCAAAACCAAAGGCTATTCTTGAAAACTGTCGGAAAGCATGATTGCGATGGGGGGGGGGGAGCACCGTTTAGCCATAACCCGTCCTACCCCACCAGGTACAGAGAGGTCTGATTTGTGACGTGGTTCTGCACTACAGGCCCTGCATTTTGCCACTACCCCATACCTCTGAACACTGCCATAGCATCCAACCCAGAAGAATCTGCGGCCCTGTAATGCACCGCTGTTTCATTTACCTTTTCTTTTGGGGAGGAGCCAGCTCTTTTCATTAAACCCCTTAATACCTTAATGCCCCTTAATAAGAACACATAAAACTATATATATGATATCTATTTTTTTTATCTATGTATACTCTGGTCATGTATACCGTTGAGACCATTGACTTCTCTGATATTCCAGGCTTCTCCGGAATAAACACAGAGGCAGAGACGTTCCCGGGAAGCTAGATTTATCTGTTACAGGGCGCGCGGTGTGTGCGGCCGTGGCACCACGATATCCGTGAATCGCTCCTCAGTAATTGCTGCTTTGAAGAGTGAATGCACAGGCTAAATTAGGTGCAGGGGCCCAGTGTGTCTTCATTTCACTGTCTTTAAAGGATCATTTTGCAGCACCAGCGGGAAGCGCCGTGCCAGATATAGGCCAGGGTTGCCCACGGCGACACACCGTCAGAGACTTCACATTGAAGAGAAGGGATTACAAATCAAAAAGACCCCCTACACACCGGAGGAGAAGGAGGAGGTGGGGTGGCTCCCAGGAAGTGGGTTCTGGCCCCATCCGTCTTGTTTGCGTCTCTGGGTTCATTTCCGTTCTGTGGAGAAGGTGAGCGAACGCCACCTGTCTGTCACCGGGCAGCGGCGGGTGGCGGCCCCGGCTTCCGGAGCGATGTCTCCCCCGATGTGCCTGTAAAAAAACGCCGATAGCAAAGCCAGCGATGGCTCTGCATCCTCCTCCTCTCCTTCTGTGGCGTCAAGCAGGCCCGAATTCTCACTGTTAGACACGGTGGCCCTCTGCCGTAACCGGGGCGATGACGAGGGCAGCTGACGCTGAAGGGTGGGGCATGAATTTGCTGTGGCCCCCCACTTCCTGAGGCCCCTGTGGCGAGGAGCCTCTGTCAGTCTCTCCGGCATCACGTCAGCACTGGTGTGGTGACAAAAAAAAAGCCTTATTCAGTTCATTTTGTTTTTATTTTACATGATGTCTGTTCCAGCATGTTCAGCCGTAAAGTACGAGAAAGTCTAACGAAAACATTACAAGCTGAACAAAACACCTGACCAGTGACCCAATAAAAACACTACAAGCCAAACAAGACACCTTGCTAGAGTGAACTGAAGAGAACATTACAAGCTAAACAAAACACCTGACCAGAACCAACGAATGAGAGCATTACAAGCTAAACAAAACACCTGACCAGAACAAACAAATGAGAGCATTACAAGCTAAACAAAACACCTGAGCAGAACAAACCAATGAGAATCTTTATCTAATCACAGGAGGACATAACAGCACTCTGTGTTATATAGTATTGAAAGTTGGCTCGGAAGAAAACCAGCGTGAAAGAAACATAACGTAGGACAGGAAACAAAAGCCCCCTTGGTAGTTATAGAAGAAAAACCCTGGTGAGCCTAATGCTAACCATGAAAAAGGACAGGTGTGGACAGCTGACTAAGTGCTACACCGGGGTTGTGGCTTTCATAGAAAAGAGTGATTATTACTAAGAATACAGGTCCCAAAATCAAAGCAGCCCATTCACATTTGTAATTATTTCTATTTTAGATCAATAGAAGAGGTTCTAGTTAAGTCTAGTAGGTCATGTCAGTCGCTGTTATTGATAGCATTAAATGGTTCTGTACTGTGCAGGATGTTTCTTGAGTCACTCTTCAGAGATATTGAGCATGTCAGCGGTGCGAGGAATGGTCAGTGACTGCATTGTCGTCCCAGGAGGCCACCACTGTCCGCAGGGGGCCCTCCCTTCATAGGCACTGTACCCAGAATCTGATCAAGACATAAAGATAAATACTTAAGGAGAAACAAGGGGCGTGGCCCCAGGGGGAGTGGGGGGGGGGGTTTGGAGAAAGTGGCTGAATGTGCAGCCTGAAGCAAATTATTACCCCCAGTTAGATTCATCAGCCCTCCCCGCTGGATTAGGAAGGCCTATCTAATGAAGTTTCTCCCATCAAAATGAAAGGACTAATTCTGATTTAGCTGAGGTAATGAACTTCCCTCTCCCAGTGTGAGGGGTTCAGGCAGGGGAAGCAGCGAGAGGCTGCATCTCACCACACACACAAAAAAAAAACATTATGCAGAATGTCTGTCCTTTATTTGCTGAGATATATTAAATTTCTAGCACGGCCCGTGTTATATAAAATTATGCTAATGACTTGGGGCCCACTGTGACGGCAGCTTGCTGGTGCAGGGCGCCCGTGTCTGGCTCCCCGCGACGGGCCGCACAGTGGGATTTGCCTTTTCTATTAAGGAACCTCTAGATACCTTATGATGAATTTTCCTTCACCAAATGTTCTTCTTTTGTCTGAAATAGGGGCGTTTTCTAAATGACTTCGGAGAGCAGCGTGAGCTTCGGCAAGGGCCGAGGGGGCTGTGTGCCGGCCCCGTGCGACGGGCTGGGGAGTCAATTAATGGGAGCGGTAATAATTATAAGCCCGCCAAATACGGAGGGCTAGCTAATTGTGCAGTGTTGCACGACGCTGGCGGGGGCAAGAGGCCGCCTCTCTCTCTCTCTCTATCACTCTCTCACTCTTTCTCTGTCTCCCTCTCTCCTGTTTTTCTGAAAACATTCAGTGCTACTCTCTCCAACTGCCAGAAAATGTAACGGGACGAGGGCACAGTTTAAAAGCCCTGTGACGTTTCGAGCCGCGTGCCTGCATGTAATTAATATACCACGGCTTCCGCCCACTCTGACAGCAGGAAAGACTAGCCGGACCCACTTTTTTTTCCTCCTCCTCCCCCCCCCCCCTCGCCTTCCCTGCCATCGCTCCCTAGATTATTTTCATCCAGGCCCACCCTAACCTTGGCGCACGGTAAATAGGCACAGCGCGCACCTAAGGGCGCCATCTCGTGCGTGAAAAATGACAGCAGTTTAATGTCGGTGAAAGGGCATTAAACGGGAGCGGTAAACTACGGAGCGGCGCATCAGCGCAAGTGCCAAAGCAGCTCCTCGCCAATCTGTCTCGCTGAGCCGCGAGGTTTGTCCCACATGGGCCCCCGTACCTCGTTTAGCACTTACATCCTCCTCACAATTAGTCTGACACGTTTTTTTTCCTCTTGTCATCTTCGCGGTTGTTGTTATTACTATTATATTTTTTTTGCTTGGCATAGCCTGGTCCTGGCCATTGGATGGATCACATCCAATCAGGTTTCTTTCTTGTTATTGATCAGAGAGGCCGGTCATGTTTGCTCCTTAAGTATTCTAACTAATCAGCTTCCAGAAGAGCACAACTGACGGAAACCCATATTCACTCCATACATGTTAACAAGCCCCTCTCCCTCCATCTCCGCCTCGTGACGTGCTCGGGCTTTCCGGCACCGAAAATGCTCCCTCCTGCATACCGAGAAGCAGAACTGGCACGACGGTGTCCGTCATCTGACAGATGACATCGGAGACGGCAAATTAAAGGAGCGTGCGGTTAAACACGACGTGGAGAGATGGTGAGGGGCTGGGCTCCTGGTGGATCGCCACCGTCTGTCTTCGCCTCAGCCCCCGAGCTCGGTCCCGCCATCACCCGTCCCTGGGTGCGATTGTGCTCGCAGGCCGAGCAGGAAAAGGGCGCCACTGTCAATTATTCGGCGGCATGCAGATTACAGGTACGAGGCGGCAAGCTCAGCTGCCGGCAGAGCAGAGCGGGGCCTTGTCACGGCGGGGCAGAGGTGCGGCGTGCGGCGCGCGTCAAGGTTATGCGACACACGCACGCTGGAGCCGTTGACAGGCCTGCACTCCACGGTGGCAGGCCCTCTGCCGGTCGCCCGGGACACGCGCTCGCCGTGCCGAATCAAACAGCTGCATGCACACACATACACACACACAGCACCCGTACTACTGCCCACCACCACTGATGTCGTGTAAAGCCAGCATAATGAGCACAGCCAATCGGGGGCGTGAGCGATGCAGCGCCTGGTGTGGGCGACGCCCCCATATGGCGTCACCGCAAGCACAGTTAATGATTCGCTGACAGCAGCCCGTGACCTTCAAATCCCAGTCCACATGACGATCACAGGCCAATTAACCCCCGGCTCCCCCCAGCAGATCGCATGCCTTGTCCTTTTCGGTGAGAGGAGGCCCATCAACCTCCGTCAACTGTGATATTATACCCCCCCTTCACACCCCCCTTGCTCTCTGACCCTGTTTTTTATGTTTTTTTACACCTGCTCGTGAATGTTCACAATGCACCGTAAAAGTCAGCGTCACACGTGCAGCCTGTGACCTTTCCTCTGGTACGCGGTCATGTGACATTCGCTTGCTGGAGCTGTTGGTACGTCTGTGCCCACTACCAAAATTATTTTGATTTGCAGCAGGTTGAATGATAAGATCTACTCTTTAAAGACTACATACATAAATCGACACATATTCATAACAGTACACATATCTCATGTGCTGCTATTTTGTTTTTTTTTAAAGACTTTATTCGGTTGGCCAAACTTTATAATATTTTTGTCCTAATTAAATGAAACAAAAAATAAAAAAATAATCCCAGAAAGTAACTGATGATGTTTCCATCCTTCGTAAAATGCTTTAGTATGTGAGGGCTGTTTGATTAATAGTAAAATTATAAAATGCAGTTTAAAAGAAGAAGCCATTTTGTCTTAAAACGTACCCATCTTGGAACCATTTCTGTTTATTCTCAAGCGATTGTTATGTTATGCTCTTACACAACAGACAGTAACAACAATCAACACCTGCATAGGCTGACCCCAGGCCAGACATCAAGGTTTGTCCATTTAATGTGTAACTCCTTCCACGAGCGCCTTGCTTTGTAGTGTAGTGTGTGCATCTGCAGGACATAAAGCCATATAACTCACCACATGTACACCACTAATTTGCAATAATGGCCACGTTCACTGCGGCCTGTTAACAGGAACATCAGCCAAAGGTATAATCACTGCTCAAGTCGCCAGCGAGTGCAGTTCCTTTCGTAGCGTTTTATATCAATTCCCCGTCTTCATGCTCACGATAAAGGGCACAATGAGCTGTAGGTGATGGAGCTGTTTTTTCAGACAGCTAGCAATGAACTAATTGGAAAATCTGCAGATATTATTAGCGAGTTTCTTCTGCAGACTTCCCTCTGTCCAATATAGTGCTCCTTATTTAAACTAATTATAATATCATTTAAATATAATTACATCTATAGATTGCAGCACTGCTCATTTGTTTGACAACACCGTTTCTGCTCGTTTTTGTCACCCAGCCGACCTATAACCAGAAAATTACTTCTATTTTCTTTCCTCACATCAAAATTGTTGAAGTGAACTCTTTTTATTTATGTTTTCTTTTTTATTTCAAGCATAGTTTAGGTTTTAGTAGCTGTGGTGATTTATATTGTAGCCATTTCTGCTTCCATTTTACTGTTCTTTATTCTTATATATTTGTCGATTCATTTCATGCTACTCCATGAGCAGTAAAAGCCAGGGATTGAGCCTCCCGGGCGACTTTGCTCTTTCCCAATCTTCCCGTGCAGCTCCTTACCGCATCCCCACTCCCTGGTCATGTGGGCACTATGCTCTCCCTCAAAGGACCCCCTCCAAATAAGAACTGCCTTTGGCTTCAATTGTATTTCATAATTTTAAGGTAAATATTTTAGTTTAAGTTTAGTTCTCTCTTGGTTTGCAAACATTTGACTGCAGTTGTCAGTATGTGATAAACTACCGTCCATTGTCAGTTTAAGTGTCATTTTTAAAGCAGAGAGCCTTTCCTTTCATACACTAAATTTGCCAGAATAAAAAGAAATCACTTGCATTGTTGCTGAGCCTCGGAAACTCGACTGAGTTTGGGTGGGAGTCAAAGATTCGCTTGTTGCCGGGGAGCAAAAAATCCCTTGGCAACAGAACCTGGGAGTGGAGGTGACCTTGAGGGGTCAGGCATAGCAGTCTTTACCTTATCTGTGTCCCTAAGTGATTCCCTGCGTCCGGCAGCAAAGCACAGCTCATATTCTGCACTCTAAGTGTTTATCCAGCTGATAATTTTTGGACTGTTTAACTGTTTTACAGCTGGGCATGTTCTGGACCCATTAAGGCTGGACACTTTGCTCAAGGGTACAACAGCTGAGTCAGCCTGGGGATCGAAAGCAGGCGCATTTCCAGCTGTGGGCACGGCACTCCCTAAAGTATAAGACGCTGCTATTTAGCTTTTTCTTCTTTTTTAACATGAAGGGGCTAGAGAGCGCTAATAACAAATACGCCCAGAGCAGCTACTTCGGGAAAACTCAGGAAGGGCGAAGAAAGCTGAAGAATAAATGGAGTTTGGGGAGGGGGTGTCTATCGGCGACGGCCATGTTTGCGTTCTCCTCTGGTGGCTCGGCATGGAAATGTGAAACTTAATCTGCTCACACCTCTGCCATAGCTTCCCAATCAGCGGGGCCCCCGGGGCCGGGCTGCTCGCCTGGCCACCCGTCGCTCACGCTCTCGTCCTCACCGGGCGAGGATACCGTTAAAATTAACTGTGTTCCACATGGACAGCCCTGGCCGCCGGTCCTCCCGGGCGTGCGCCGAGCTACGGCTGCTTTGTATTCTGCAAAAGTCCCACATTTAATTGCAGTGATTTTCCCCATTATCTGTTAATTGATAATTCCTGCAGAGAGGACAGTGAAGTAAACCCACCTACTGATCACAGGCCCGTGGCCTTCCAAATCCAGCCAAACAGGTATACTCTTATTTTCTTAAGGTTCAGAAAATTTTTACTGAAAAAACTGTCTAGTTTTCTGGAATTAAAGCTTGAAGCCGTTGAGCTCCACCCTGAGTGTTAACTGACTGGTTGGTCATCATTTATTTGTTTACTTGTGTGTTTTTGTTTGGTGACCTATGGAGTTAAAAATCCCTTTAGTTGCCAGTAAATATGGTGAAAAAGGATCATGTGTTTCGGGTTGGCTTGTGGTTACAGAGCTGGTCATGTGACCACAGAGTCCCAGGTACCGACCCATCAATGGCCAAGGTAGTTAGCCTCAGATACAAGCAGGGGTAGCGGCGAAAACCTATAAGCACTTGTTTCTATCAGCTGATGAACAGGCTCTGCCAAGAAGCTGACATAGCTCTCAGTGATAGAATTTGAGGAACCCTGGCAAGATCTGGCAACTAGCACCGGGTGACCTTTGTAGAAGTGAAGATGAGAGCACCTGCTCAGCGATGGAGTGGCTTTGTGAAATGAAAACCTCTTTCAGCACTCAGTGACACCTACAACGTCATCTATGGATTTTCCATCTCAGCCCGTCTGTCCACTTTCACCAGCAGTGATGTAGAGGCCGCCTTATATGTCTGAGGTGGCTTCCTGGTGTGTACCAGGCCGTTTATGGAATATGGTCCTTTCCAACCATCACATGTGGTGTGAAAACAGCCCAGTGCATCAGACTGCTGCCACAGACCTTGCTGCTAAAGGCTGCCTTTGTGTACAGTTCAGAAAGACACTCACGTGCATGCCGTCGACACTCTCCTAGTTTTCAGAGCTTTCAACGTGTTTGATGTTCCACACTTCAAAACAAATGCATGTTTTATGTTCTGCGCACGGCGCAGCACACGTAATCAGGTTAATACGTGTTTATCATCGCGACATCTGGCCCTGTAATCATTTACCTTCCCACTTGTGGGGACCGTTGTCATCCAGATGTTTTCATTGACTTTTAAAGAAATAGGCTGCCTGGATGTACATTTACGTGTGGCTTTGGTGCTATGATGGCAGCACAAGCCTGCGCGCGGCTGGAGTGGTATGTCGAGCCTTTGTGTCGCTAGGCTGTTCCGTTATAGCATGGCACCATGAAGCGGATGCTTGCATATTTCGTTTTAGAGCAGCAGAAGCAAATCCCGCCCTGCAGCAACACTTCGGCGAAACATTATGCAGTAGCGCTGGTCTTAATGCCGTACAAATCAGGAAATCGGCCTTGATTTAGCTGTGTTGTTGTGTTTGTTTTATATGGTGTTAGCAGTAACATTGTTAGCTGAAATCTACTCACAGGTAAATACTCTGTGGGGGTAGGTTGGGCAGGCATGTGTGGGTGCCCGCTGTGTGTATGTGAGCAGATGGGAGTGTGTGTGCAGACTGGGCCCCTTTAAGAGAAAGGCTGGTTACAGATTCACCGTGCCCTAGGGGCACACAGGAACCAGTGTGTCAGAAGGGCTTTTTGTTCCAGTGCCAAGTGCTAAAACTGATCATGAATTCCTTGTTAGTGATGCTGGGTCTCTGAAGCACTGAGATGA
>JAODKM010000001.1:18043386-18059755 GCA_026780845.1 Petrocephalus sullivani
GTGCGGAGGGTAGGAGAGGTGGGGGGGGGGGGGTCTGGTTATGCCAGGGATTCTCTTGGCGTCTTCACAAGCGAGACAACCCGCCCTGGAGTCTCGCCCCATGGCTGCCAACTGCCAGGCTTGATAAATTAAGGATTGTTTGCAGAAAATGCCAGCAGGGGCATAGCAGGAGTGTGTCACAGTAGGGTATGGAGCGAGCGGGCGCTGGGGGAGCCGGCAGGAGAGAAGGAGGTGCCTTGGACAGCATGACAATCCCGATGTGTCAACACACGGCGTTTGCTGCCGTCGTAACTGCGACGGGACACGCGCACGTGACCGACATTCAAGCATGTCTTTTAAATCTCATCTCCTGCCCCGGCAGCCTTAGCCAGCACCGTAGCGCCTTTCATTTATGGCCTCTGACCGTTTATTTGCTTTTTCTAACAATGCCGTAGGAATGATAATCCTTTGTTTCGAAAAACCCAGGCATGTTGTATAACACGCTAAGAAAGAGCGATTCGCAGTTTCCTGTGAACTTGAATATTACGTTTCTGTCGGACAGGCTGAAACAGAGTAGTTTCACACACTGGAATAGATATCTGTGCCTTTCACAAGCAGCCACTTTCATATTTGACTTCCTTTGTCTGACATTTGTGCGGCAGGGGAACGAATCAAAAGTGTCCGAGATAATTTCACACTCTTAAGTAGCTCTCGGAGTGCTTGTTTTAATAGAGTTCATGGCCAGGGCTGAATATTTAAGACTCAGCGTGAACCTGTTTTAGCACGAATTAGAGACAAAGTCTTATCACTGAGGAAGCTTTTGAGGGAGACAGTGCCATTTAGAAAAATAAACAACTTCATTCTTTCTATTGGCCGGAAAAACAACAACAACAGGTTGTTCATCTCAAGAGGACCAAACCCATTAGGAGCCTGAAGTGGGACGGGGCATTTTATTTAGCTTATTTGCATTACTGTGGTTCGGCATGTTTGGGGGGTGGTGCACATGCTGTCCAGATGCATTATGCAAGTGGAAAACGTCAATAACGTTCAGGAAACCCTAGCTGGCTTGCTGCGTGTCTGTGTTCAGCAGTGCCTGCGGACGCAATGATGGCTGCTTCCCTGTCCTGGTGGTGTCGTGGAAGCGAACCCCCTGGCCAAGTATATCATTTATAGCAAGTCTAAGCTGGACCCAGCAACGCCAAACTTAGGCCTTGGACATGACATACCGGAAAGCATTTCCACAGCGCCTTCTATTGTCACCTAACAAGCATTTACGGAATTGTGTTGTGGTGCTGGACAGAGATGAGAAAGTATACACTCATCTTTATCTCCAAAGTGAATTAAGGCCATGGGGGGTTGGGGGGGACTCATTCTGGGTTTGTTTTTCCTGGCTGGAAGGCCTCCCCTTTAATTGTACTCCACTGAATATATTTTTTTAAGGATTCTTTCTAGTCTAACAAGTTACATCAGTGTTCTGCAAAAACCTAGTTATAGTCCCACTAGAACGGGAATAACGGCGCTTATCAAAACAAACAGTGTGATGTCATCCCCCCTGGGGCTGAGGCCAGGCCTTGATTGGTTCTTCAGTCATGTGGACCTTGTTAAGCCTTGCTGGTTGTGAGGATGGGGGGGGGGGTTGTCTTTGGGGCAGTCTCACTTTTCATACTGTTTGCCATGTGGATCTGAAACTGGTCTGTCCTGCAAGCGCCATGCTTATAATCGCAGGACGATGTGTCTTTCCTTTAGAGAAAGCCCAGCCTGTCTCCCAGCCAGTCTCATTCTCAGACCTGTTCCTCCCCTTCTCTTGCAGAGGAGGGCCTGAATCACGAGTGCAAGCTTTGCAGCCAGACGTTCGACTCGCCTGCCAAGCTGCAGTGCCACTTGATCGAGCACAGCTTCGAGGGCATGGGAGGCACCTTCAAATGCCCCGTCTGCTTCACAGGTATGGGTGGGACCTTTGACCCCAGGACTGCCATCATTGACATCATAATGATGCATTCATGTACCACCCTGTCTAACTAATATGATGTTGTATCTGTAGTACCCAGACAGTAAAACTCATCTGATTCAAAAATGTGAAGCCAAGGAGATCCATTGTATCCTGTCCTGGAATGCACACTATCTTCACCTTTCATTAATTTTACAAGGTGGCATGGCTTGCTTCCTATTTCAGAACATTCTAGAAATTCCAGCAGCTCACTCAGATTTCTTTCAACGATTTCTCCAACACCAGCAGTCAGTCGTTTCAGTGCAGTGGTCATCTTGGTTCTGGTCCAGATCATGTGACCCGTTTACTTGCAGGAATATTATCACCTTCCAGAAGGTTGACCTTGAGAATGAAGCCCTGGCTTTGGGAGGCCTGTTGTTTATTGCAGTTAATGGCATCACCGTAGGCCTCTGGCCAGTCAGGAGGCGAGAACGTCCCTGAATTGGATGTTCTTAACTCACTGGCACAAAAGAAACAAATTAGCATCATCAGTGAAGAAGGATGTGCTCAGAGTTGATGTAGGTCCAGGTGAGGGTCCATTTCCCACACTGAAGAGGAGGGCAGCCCAATGAGAGCAGTGTCTGCATCAGTGGGTTCATTATCCGCAAAACAAAGTCAGCATCTGCCTCTCCACTCATCTCTGGCTCTGTGGGTCGAACACACAGATCTATATGAAGTTAGGGGACTTTTTCAGTGATTAAATCGAGATTTCTATGACTTTTTAATACTATTAGGATTTTAAGACCTAGCCGACCAAAATGAGCAGCAGATTTAGTCACAGAGGAATGATCAATAACAATCGACAGCATCTCCGCACTCGCCCACGTTTATCCCGTAAACAGAAAAGTGAATATGTTTACAACCTTCCCAGCGTCCTTTGCTGCAGGCTTGGATGTATGATCACAGGGACTGTCTGTCGCATCTGGCCAGTGATGGAATGTTGCCGCCTCGTGAAAGACAGAATATTTCTCTCTTTCACCTGTTATTAGTCCTGAGCGCGTGACATTCAAGGCTCCAGCCATTAGAGACAAATTGGTACATCTACCAGATCATTCGGGACCAGAATTGATTACCGGTTTCATAAAATATTAGCGGGGATATTTAAGTGCCCTTGTAATCATGAGTACAATACTGTTCCAGGGAGGAGATTTGGTTCTGAGGAAACAGGAACATGTGTGCACTTTGCTTTTATTAATCTCAAAAAAGAAGAGCAGCATTTCGTAATTTATGTTTCCATTTATTTGTAGATAATGACATTTAGCTGCACTGCAAAGCCCATCAATAGCCAGTCTGTACACATGGTGATCACTTTGGTGTGATATGACGCCATCCCTAAAATACTGTGGCAATGCATTGCAGACAGAAGCAAAACAATTAACACTAAATGGAACACAATTTAAAAGCAAGTGAATGTAGAAAAGCAGAGGGCAACGGAAGCAAGGAGAACTTCAAAGGTGGGCACAGGAGAGGAGTCCATCCCTGGGGCTCGAGCGCCAACGGGCAGACTCACGCCCCGGGGCATGCGAACCTCATCCGCAATGAACCGAGCTTCAGCCGCCGCAGTAAAACTTGTCCTCGTAACAATCGATCCGGATGCACAGTTCTGTCAGACTGGCCGTATTAATAGGCCACTCGAGCGTTCCCGGGCCTGGGGAAGGCCACCCAGGTCAGGACGGAGACCGGGATCAGTGTCTAGAGATGCTGGCAGTGAGGGCCCGAGGACATATCATACAGGAATCACCCAGCACCAGCTACAGTAAAGAGCACGGCCGCTACAGGCTAGCTGTGGGTGGCCAAGCGGTTAAGCAATGTTACATTACACATAATATATACCCCCGTGACCTGGACTGAAGATGGATGCATAGCAAATGCAGAACAAGATATTTATTTATTTATTTACCTCTACCCCCCCACCCCGATTTGTGTATTGGGTTTTACATTAACTGTTATCTCTTAACTGTCACATAAATAATGAGTGCGGCACAGCAATGTCACACTAACTCGTGATACCCCAAAAAGTAAACATAACTGTCATAAATAAATTACACCATGGGGGGGGGGGGGGCTTCATTAGCAGTTAGCTTACAGGTCTCGGAAGTGCACAGGGAGAACAGCCCTGTCTAGGTGCTGCCTCTGGACCAATCAGGGGAAGTATGACAGTTTTTACCTGTCCAATCAATGTCAGACTCCAGCTCACATTAACCACATGCCTTTTCACTGTGTGTACACCTACTGAAGGGCAGAGTATATTTATGTAAACACACCTCAAAGTGCCCCCATTTTAAAATTAAACATATCACAGACTCGTCTCTACTATTCAGTATCTGGGAATTAGCAGTGCCGGCCCTTAACGAGTCGTTAGAGGCCCACACTTCTCGGTGGGGGGGAGGGGGGGCAGCGATCATCTCACTGGAGCTGTAGCTCATTACACCCCCTCTCTCTGTCGATGTGCAGTTTACATGTTCTCTCAGAGCTCTGAGGGTCTGTGCATTTTCTCCAGATACTCCAGTTTCATCCAACACTTCATAGACACGCAGTCAGGTAAACTGGCCCTTTTAAGTTCCATATAGTCTGTGACTGTATGTCTGTGTGTGAGTGTGTGGGGGGCGGGGGTCATATATATAATATATTACATTGAAGGGACCAAATGTTCCTACAATGTGATATAAATCTGTTATTTTGACGTCGTAGGCACCACTTTTTCAGGCCTCATAAGGGGAACCTCAACCTCAACTTCAACTGCAATCAAAAATCTAAAACTCTTGTATTTTGATTCATTACTTAAGGTTAAGATTAGGGCTCAGTAGGGGTTAATGTTGTCATTAGGTTTTCCCCCATAGAAATGAATGAAGAGTCCCCACAAAGATATGAATACAAACATGTGGGTGTGTGTATGTGTGTGTTTGCCTTGTGATGGACTGTCTTCCCGTTCAAGGTGTTCCCCTGCCTGCGGCCTTATGATTCCTAGAATAGGCTCCAGGACCCTGTTTCCTGGGTAAGCAGTTACAGTAGCTTGATGAATGAAAGGATGGATGGATGGATGGATGGATGGATGGGCTCATTCCTGGCAGTATCCTTTTCCCATCTTTCCTGACAAGGGGAAGTTTAGCACAATCTCTGTTTCACATCCAAAAGAATTGTACATTTCTCAGTAGGCAGCACTGTTTCTACTCACCCCTGCGGGCTTGTGGGTTTGAACATGCCCCCCTAGGGGGCCCGAGGCATGACCACCCTGTTGTTTGCTAGACAGGAAGGCAGGAGAGAGGTTTCCATTTGCGCAGTGCAACAAAACTTTTGCATTTGCATTTTCCTGCAGAGCGTGTCTGCTGCACGCTGCATTGTTGCTGTTAAATGTGTTGATTGCTGTTGCATGTTTGGTATCTGCTGGTGCTCCCTACTGGGGCCTTGGAGAGACATCGGTAATGGGAATGCAAGCATCTTCATATTATGTTTATTTATCAGGAGAATATTGGGAAAATTATCCTACATTAAATAAACGGTGCATGTGTTTAAGGCTACAACACAATGACACAGAGCGGCTAGTGGTCAGGGCACTTGATGCAGCAATGGGACACTTCAGTGATGTCACAGTGAGCAATGGGACACTTCAGTGAGGTCAGAGACCCGGCCTGTTATCAAGACATGCCATCCTGGCAGTACTGGTGGCAGTTCTAGCTGAGGGGAGAGGAGGGAGGCTGGGGGAGTAGGCTAAGCAAGTTGACAGGATTGACCCCCCCAGTTCCCTGAGAAAGCCTGACAGGTTTCAAGCCCACTGGCCCAGAAGCCCAAGCTTCCTGGCAGGAGTGGCTGCATCGCAAGGGCCGTTTGGATGTTGGACCAGGAGCAGGGAGCACCCACGTGAGGGGCGGGGTCAGGGTCCACAGAGCGCTCCTTCCTAGTCAGCTAAAGAACAGACAGGTAACTGGGTGCAACATATGTCACAAATGATAACCGTGGTTTGCAGATTTTACTTCTCTTAAGATTCTGTGCAGTTGCATCACCATTCAAATATGAATCGATTGCTTCGATGGGGGAAAAAGAAGAATATTTTGCTGAAAATGTGGTAAAGCTATTCTGCTTCTCTCATGTGCCATGCAGAAGAACATCTGCCTCCGAGGGAAGTGGAAATAGCCGGAATAACGCGGAGGAGACGACGTGCACCGGTTTATTTTTCTTCGAACGTGGCTTAATATTACTTTTCCACAGCCTGTGGAAAGCATGTACTGACAAAAAGTGCCGAGGCCCAGGGAGGAAGGTCCGCGCTCCCTGGCCCCTGAGAACTAATCAGGAGTGTAATATCGGAGCATTCCTCCCACGGCGGGCCCGCCCCAGCTCCCTGGACCTCCTCCAGCCCGCCGGCGCTCAGAACCGCTAAACTTTTCCGCAAACTTGCCAGGGAGGTCTCTGCCCGGCAGCCTCCATTCCTCTCTGTTGGGAACGGAGGACATGAACCGGCGAGGTGTTTACTGAGGAACCAGCTGCCTGAATGGGTGATCACTGCCACGCTGGAAGTAATCTGCAAGAATCTGTGTGCTTAATTGCTCATTTACCAGTACGGCGCGAAAGTGGCTGAGATCTCCTTTAAGTGCGGGCCATGCATAATACTTAGAAATTACGTCTGAATACTGGTGAGATTCAACTTGTGATGTAATTACCAAGTGTATACAGTATATTTATTAATGATTATGATTTACTCAGGGACTTAAAAGTTTAGGTCTGTAACAGACATGCCACTTTTGAGACAGTATTAATTGTTGTATAATACAATATACCTTAGATCATGGCAAATGGCATAGAAAAAAAGTTTTCTATGACAGGGGTCACGTTAAGGCAGTAAAGCCCCTGGTCATCTCCTAGGGCTGCTGGAGAAATCCACCGTACTCGTGTCATTTTTGTGCCCCACTCCAGGCCATGCATGCTAGCCCGTGTGCTGCTGTGCGATTGTCCTGCAGGTGACATAGAGGAAGCTCTGCTCCCTACCTGTCCATGCCCTGTCACGCTGTCCGATCGCGGCACAAAACGACAGCCGAAAGCATCTAACATCAATGCGGCAACCTCTATGCATTTACGATTAAAAACTGCATCCATTTATAGGGCGTGAAATACTGCATCTGTGTTTGCTGATTATAGGACTGAGAAAGGTTGTCATGGATACTGACCCAGAGAAAAAAGAAAGCGTTCGCAGCCTTGACCTTTTTTCTGGAGGGGGGGGGGGGGAGTTGCTCTGAGGGCTTCAGCTCCTCTCAGGGTACAGCAGGGAGGAGAACACAACACATTGTTCCAGAGTTTTTCAGTTCCATTGTTCTGATGCCATGGCCCGTTCTGACAAGGCGGGATCCACCAGTGTCCACCGAGTGCATCAATGCCGGAGCTCCACCCACCCCCCGGGTCACAGTGCACCAGGCTCAGATCTGAAGGCCCTGTTTCCATCCCCTAACTCTGCCTCTGGCATATACCATGTAGAGTTCAATTATTAAAAGGGTGTCTCCCAGGTAGACACCAGTGGAGTCAGAGGGCCTTGTTTTGTAGTCATTAAAATTGAAGCATGTTTATATTATTGGCGTCGTTAGCATTTGGGCGCGTACGCAGTGGTGATTCGAAGGCACCCTAACTTTGTCTCGCTGTATCCGATAGGCTGTGACGCCAGCTTACCATAGGGAGAAGCTTTGACTAATAAGAAATTCAAATGAACCCATAAATACTGACTTCATAGCCGTACCTCGGAGATTGACTGTTTTAAATAGCAGTCTTCATGGCATATGGGTCCATGGGTCTACCATAACAAACAGAGCGTTTGAAGTGGTCCTCGGAGAGTACACACCAACTTCTACACTCCACCACTATGGACCGCCACTTAATTAAGCCAGATAGGTATGTGTAAAAAAAATCAGCCATCAGTATTTTCAGTAGTATTTTTTTAGGTTGTACATCCGCATGAATATTTATATTGTGAGAATTATAATTGCCAATGGCCGTGTTTCTTGCTTCTAAGCATTATGCGTTTTCAGTGTTGCATTTCCATTTGGTCAACATAAGCTTCATCCTCAACACCACAGTTGAGTTTTGACTGCAGATGTCGATGTCGTTTAGTGTGACAAGGTGGATGCGGCTTTCTGGCTGCACATGGCCAGGAGGATGAAGTTACTAAGGATGTGTGTGTGTGTGTGTGTGTTCCACCAAGGGCTGAACTCCCAACTTCTCCTGTCACGCTGTACCCCATACTCACCTGAGATTCGATGGTACCTCAAGACACTTCAATAGATCCATTTGCAGAATGGACTGTGTTTCGCTGCTCATCCACACATAGCTCATAGCAATTATTAAATTTCACAATTATTGTTAATTAAATTAACAGCGGGTAGTGTGGTGCTTAAGCGATGGGGAAAGTCATTAGTTCACGTTTCAGGAGGGAATCTTCTGTTGTACCCTTGAGCAAATTCTTAACCTGAATTTTTGTGGTAAGATATCTTACTGTCCAGGTTTAATGTGTGGAAGAGGTGACAGCAGTAAAGCACTGATAATGCTGACACATTAATGTGGAAGGTTACAAAAGGTACAAAATTATAGCCGGGTTGGGTTGTATGAAAGGGCCTCGATTAAACAAGTGTACTGCTGCACTGCAGCTACTGTTACACTTTTACGTTACAGACAGAGTTAGAGTAAGGGAAGGCAGGACCCAAAGTGTGTGCCCATCTCACAGTAATGTCTGCCTGTCTGCTTTTTCTCCTCAGTTTTTGTCCAGGCGAGCAAACTACAACAGCACATCTTCTCCGCCCACGGGCAGGAGGACAAGATCTACGACTGCTCCCAGTGCCCCCAGAAGTTCTTCTTTCAGACAGAGCTACAGGTGAGCAATAGATGGGGACGTGGCTGGGGGGGGTGGGGGTTGGGGGGGGGTTAGGAAGGCATGCTGCTGTATCTGTCGCAAGCGCCCTGCTGGGAAAACGGGTACTGCAGGAGTCATGAAGGTGTGATGTGGAATCAAAAAACCCAGCACTCAATATTGCAATGGCAGCGCTGCTGGCCCACTTTCAAAGGGTACGCATTCATTCATTTATTTATGCATTTATTTAGCTTCTGAATTAGCTACTCACCCATGGGGGATCAGGGGATGAGGGTGTCATCTAAATTTCCCTGTGATTTGTCTTGTGGAGTTATACCTGCCGGAGTTCAGGTGGACCGGCTGCCAGGCCTCGCCATATGATCACAGGGCGCTTTCCCATTGCAGTGTTGTTCTCTGAAATCTGCAATGCCCTTCCATCCCATAATATGGAATGCACACTCCTTGCCAATAATGACTGACCGCGAATGTATCTCTGCATCTCCTTATGGTCATCCCACCGAGTCTGACGTCAGATCCCGTTACCTCACAGCATCTCCGAGGGCGACGTTTCCTTAACATTGCTTATCTAACCTAACGCCAAACCTCGAAATCTATTGGCACCAGATCGGCGGCGTAATCAGTGCGGGAACCGCACGTGTGCGGAGCAGATTAACGCCGTAAAGGAGCTGCGCGGCGCAGATAGCGTGGAGAGCTCCCGTTCTCACTAATTGTGTGCTGCTCACATCATAATTCAGATGCCAGACATTGAACCATTAGCTGCCAGGAGCAAGGTTAGTGCCGGTGATAACATCGCAGGCTGTTTGTTAGTCCGTGTGGCGGAGGCCATCGAAATGCAGACGGCGAAGGTCGGCATGGAGTCGGTGGGTGGCGCCTATTTACATCCAGCATGAAATAACCATGCAGCCTTGTGTTGATTAACCACACTGTCTTATAGGACCTGAACAGGAAGGGAAAGGGTGTGCCACAACTTTTTAATCAATCTGACAGCCCAACTAAAGCTAGTAAAAACTGAGGACTCTGTGTTATTATCAAAGCCCCCCCCCCGCCATCTGCAGGTATTGTTTAATCCATGCTTATATTTATTTCACACTTCATGAAAGATGCATGGTTTTTCCTGCGCGGGTTAGGAGAGGAGCACGGGCTGAGGAAACAGTAATCGTTATATTCAGCGTGTGCGTTGTCCGCGGCACGCCCGGCGCACACCAAAGCAGCAAGAGCGCCGGGCTAGCTGTCAGCCCGAATTTCTCCCATAGACAACAGAGAGGGTCTAACAAGCAGCCCTTTCAAGTGCAAACCAGGAGGCCTTCCTGAGAAGCGGGCCTGCCGCTGTCTACCTGTGCGGGGTCTCGGGCAATCTGCATGGCTCTTCCTCCTGATTGACCGAGGTATCACACCGGCGAGAACCTTGTTGTACCCATTTATTGGAAACGTCTTTTCTCCATGTACCGGATCGGATCAGCACACCTGTCAGAAGCCGTCGGGGTATCGCTCAGTCCTCCTCCATCAAAGCCATGTGGTGCGATGCTGAGCCGTCTTCATGGGGGGGGGGGGGGGGGGGAGGGGGGGATCTTCCATTCAATGGGCGGGGGGGATATGGAGGCAGGGGGGCGTGACAGGGCATGTGACTGGTNNNNTTGGTCTGGGCGAGTGTGACGACAGCACGACTGTCCTGGCGTGTGCAGGTGTGTGTGGATTTGCTTCCGGCGGCGGGGCAGAGGTGATATTTTATTAATTTGGCACTGAGGTTCTGGATTCAGAAGCCCTTGACAAAGCCTGTGACAGGTGAGAGGCCCCCAGCCAACCAGGCGCCCCCCCCACCCCTCAAGCCAAATTCTTCCCGGCAAGAAGCTGACTAATTCCGGTCGGTGTTGCTGGGTGGACAATAGGAGTGCCTACCCCTAATCAGCCCTCCAAGGACCCCGCTGGCTGCCCCCCAGCCCCCAGTCTGATTGAATAACTCCCTGGCCTCCACCCCCCCCAGGCTCCACTCAACAACAGAGCGCCGGTGTTGAGGGGATCCAGGGAGAAGCAATCTCTTGTAGACTGGCACTGAAGTGAGATCCAAACTAGTGTTTCCAAGCCTCGAGGGGGAGGGGGGGGTTCGGGCTGCACACTGAAAGATAGATGGAGTGCAGATATTTTATGAGAAGCTGTCAGGAGTGGAATGCAGTAAATGTTTCAGGAACTGAGTTTAGCCCAACTTCAGACTGCGAGGGGGTGGTGTTCGGTGAACCTCAGCCCCATTCTCTGTAGCTCTGATAACTTCATTAGCATCTAATTTGTACCATTATCCGCTGTCCCTCTTAGTTATCCTCACGTTTAGCGGCTCTTCAGCCTCAGAGCATCCTGAAGACGAATCCACTCCGTCAGAGCTTAAATATTTATAGCAACAGAATGAATAGAAATACTCCAGCCGACAGTTAAAAGTGTGACTCCAAGTTGGCACGTCGTTGTGTTGAGCCCCTGGGGTCATATGTGTATCCATGCATGGTTTTTTTTTCGGTGGTTCATCTAAGGAGCACCGGAGTTCGTTCATGGAGCCGTGCAAAGTCTGTGAGCTGCTTCAGGAAGAGAAGGTTCTGGAGCCACGTGAAGGGCTGTCGAGGAGCGGTGCTTGGTGGAGCCCAGACTTCACAGCCAAATAAGTTCCCCTTAAACTCAAGCTAAACCACCTGTTTAGGACGAGACCTCTGGCCTCCTTTGGAATAAGATTGTTTTAAAAATGGTCTCAACACCTTGTTATTCCAGGGACCTGGCTGGGGTCCTACACACACTCAAAAGGAGACAGACTCAGCTGATTGTTCTCAGTAATTATCTCATGTGGCTCACCTGACCAAAAAAACATCCTCTCACAGCGATCTCTCACAATGTGATGTATTTCTGTTTTTATTCATCTCTTATTCTCAGCATTATCTTAGTCTTCGTGAGGCGTCCCAGACTTTCTGTGTGCTCTACAATGACACGATTTCAGGCCTCACTCTTCTCCCCGAAGGCTGTCCTGATAAGTTTTACAGTCCCTCAGATAAATGTCTTAAGCATGCCCATGCGGACCTCCTTGAGAGACTGCCAGAACTTAATAGCGTATATACTTTATCCTTGCAACAAAGGACCCCGAGAAAGGATAGTAGAATTTCTCATCATGCCATTTAGCAATTCATTACTTTAATTATGGGATATTTCATTTTTCATCGTAAGGATTTGATTGGCGGCTGAATGGAGCGGAGAGCGGAGCAGCTCTTGGGAGGGTTCGGGGCTCGTCTGCCCCAAGTCATGCGGTTGGGGCGTGAACGGCAGGCCGGTTAGAAACTCGGGGGTGTGAGTGAGAGGCACCAGGACTGGGGGGTGATAAGATCGCTGTAGCATCGCCGTCCGCCTCTGCACTCCTCTGACACGTCATTCGTATTTTTCTTCATTCAGATTTTCATTTTTATTGTTCAGCGGTACGAGTTACGCCCTGCAGAGCCACACGGCTCGCTGTCCGGCCATGGAGAGCACGCTTTATCTGGGCCCCTATGCCGAAACAGGCCACTGCGGTGCCGCTTCACCCCTCCATGCTAGTGCTTGTCCTCCTTCAGTTTGTAGGTGCATTTGTGTTCTTTATTTTCCTTCTATACCATGGACATTTTGGCATTGTATGGCATCCTCAAAGAGGCACAGGATTCTGCCATCGACCCGGTCAAGATCCACTGCCGCTCTCGGGCTGTTCCTGGTTCATGGAACAGGCTGGCACAGACATCCGGCTGTCATCACCGCTGGGGAGGGAGATGCGCGTTTGCTGCAGGATAAGCTTTCTGCTGCTCCAATTTGCCAGTGCTTCAAACTGAAAAGAAAACCATTACAGACATATTTTCACAGCTATGTAGGCACTGGTGGGACTGTTCGCTCTAGGTTTTAAGTCCCCCCACCGAATCCCATCCTTTAGATGTCCCGAAGGATCGCAGATCATATGGCACACAATAGCATTTTCATTTTTTAATCATCCGTCGCTTTGAACACCTTATCCCGTGGAATGCCGGGACCTGTCCACTGTGACTGCGCCGCTGTCTTTGAAACCGCTTTAAAAAATTACTTCTCCGCTTCTCATTCGTCGCCCCCAGTCGTCGGGAGCAAAGTCTGAAGCCATCGCATAGGTTGGGCTCCAAATTAAAGCACGGAAGGTACCCCAGTCGAGGGAAAACCCTGTTAATATTTAAGATTATTTATAACGACGTACGGGTGCACGGTTGCTGTAAATATTTCCACTGTGTTCTTTAGAAGTAAACAAACAGCTTGAAAGAGACGTTTGGATGAACAGCGGTTGTTCCGTCGCCGTGCCGACGATCCGCGTATGTCGGTGCGCTCCAAGACAACATGACAGCCCCGCGATCCTGCGAGGGCTCCGCCTGCGTGCGTGTTCGCGCGCATGTGCGCGCGTGCCCGTGTGCCGATCCCCTCCTGGGCTCTGATTTGTGTACGTGAGCGCGTTATCTGGGGGGAGACGTGACAAATACTCCCACTAGTCCTTCAGAAGCCCTCTGTTCTCCGCGCATTTGTACTGGAGGGAGAATGGGAGCCGCAGCAGTGGATGCGACTTTGTTCGCGGTTTTGCGGAGGAATAACCAAACAAACAGGAGGCAGTACGCCATCGCTCTGCTCCATCTGAGGCGCCATACTTTTTATTGAACTTTTTGAAACTTCGACGAAACGTGTCATTACTAGTGATCATCGGGCTGATTTGATAGGTAATCAACAGCTGGTTGGCTAGTTGCGAATCCTTCTCTGGGGGTTATTGCAGGTCATCGGCGGTTAGCTTTGCTGCAGTGCCCGTCAGTTCCCCAAAGAATTTGGCATGCAATTTGCTCTGTGACACGCTGGGGTAAAGAAAAACACCCAAGGCTGATGGAAATGATGACATTAAGCATCCTATTTCATACCATCATCCATTCTGAAAGCGGCGTTACCCATAAACGTGCAAATGGCTACACGGGGGAGCGGGCGCATTTGTGACAGAAAAGCAGTGCGTGTGTGTGCATGTGGTTTGGCCAAGGTAGAGGAACCATTGGCTATCTCTGATCAATTTTTCGGAACAGCGCCTCCTGCTTCGTGTCCATTGACATCTCCTCTGGTAGAAGCTCTAGGTTCATCATAGCATGCGATGCATCATGGCCCTGACACCTGTGAATGCATTAGAATGCAACGATGCACATTTCCATTTGTTTGTTAATAGTATCCATGAGTTACGCAACACAGGCTTTTCTTACAGCGGATTAAGTCAGACTTAGAGCATGGTGACCCTTCCATGCATGCAAGGAAGCCTTTCGAAGGGGAGCATTGGAGTGGGACGCCAACTCACATCGTGCACCCGTTGGGGTCGGAGGCGGATGGAGGGTGCCTGCAGTCACTAATATACAAGGGGGTGTTTGAGATGGACTCAGTTTCCCGCCCAGTGGTAGGTAGAGCTGGTCTCCCACCCCCACCACCGCCTAATTATAAAACGTAGCCCGGGGCGTGTTCCTGGTGAAGGTCCATCCCCTGGTAAGATGGCCCCCCAGAGAAGCCTCTGAGGATGTGATTAATTACGGAGTTTATTCATAGCATACTTTTAGGACGGTGAGCCTCCAACTCGTTGACCACACCTTGGAAGGTAGGTTTTGACGGTGGTGTGTCCAGGGTACTTTTTGAATGCCCCCAACCTCCAGTCCATTAGCCCTTGTACTAATGAGCTCTTTAATAAGAGTGCAAAAGGCAACTTGCATTAATCGAGCGGCAGGATTATTGGGAGAAGTGTTAAGGCGAGGTTCACTTATCAGTAGAGACACTTGAACAGGTCTCACGTCCGGGACAGCTAACAGAGTGTGCCTCCCTACTACACCAACCCCAAAAAAAAACTCCAAGAGGAAACAGAATGGCAGAGGATGAATGAGCCCTGAGACGCGGGGGGAGAGGGTGGACGACTGGTTTGAGTGAGAGAGAGAGAGATTGAAGGGGGGGCCGTGTGGGTGCGGAGGGGCGGATTTGAAAGCCACCTTGTTCTCATTACCGGAGGGGTGGTCCGCACCCTGCGGGCACATAAACAATGGGCCCAATAGGGTTGAGGCGGCCAGTGCCCCGGCACCCTGCAGACCCCCCAGCCCTGCCTTGACAGCTCGGGGCTGCGGGGGGCCACGCAGCTGGCTCTCGCCTTGTCCCTGCCAGCAGGTAGCTCTCTCGCACGCTGCCTCAGAAGAAAAGCCCTCAGACGGGGGGTGGGCGTTAAGAAGCAGGCATGCCTGTGACACGAGGCTGGGGGGGGGGCGTCAATTTAAAGACAGTGTCTCGAAATAGAATGTATTTGTATTTTTCCATCGAAACCCATTTAGCCTTACAGCTGGGGCCGCACGCTCTGATCGCTACTGTCGCGTTTTGTCAAATTTCAGTCGTAGCCAGAAAAGGTCTTTCGCCTTGTCTCCTGGCCAAGTCACTGCTAAATATTTCTTTTGTTTAGGCTTTTTGCACTGAGCACTTGGCTTGAGTTGAGGCACTTTTTCTTTTCTTCCCAGTGTACCGTCAGTCAAAGTGGAATCTCTTTTTTTTATCGCATTTTCCCCTTTCGCAGAAGGGAGTCGGCATGCTTGTTAAACAACTGATAACCACTGGAGACAGTGACAAAAATATGTCAGGATTCAGCAAGTGTTTTTTTTCTCCTTTTTCCTACAGTAGTCCTCTGTTGAAATATGAAAGCGTGTTTGTATGAAGGGTGGGGGCAGGGTAAGGCAGGGAAAGGAGGGCGGGCCCAGCAGCAGGGTTTGATTGACGGGGGGGTATTTGGATACCTCGATCATCCCTCAGCAGCACAGCCATCAGCAGCACCCAGGAACATCTGATTATTCCGACCGTTTAAGGATGCCAGAGGACACAAGAGAGTACATTTAGAGGAGACCACTTTAAAAGAATGCTGGGAAAATTTTTTAAAAGGATGAAGTGGTCCAGGACAGTAAGGGCCCTTGGCCTGAGCCTTGTGTCGGAAGTGAGCGGAAGAGTGTGGAAAACGTGAAATCCATCAGCCTCACAGGGAAGGATAAAGGAACAAATGAAGTGTGCTGTATTTCAGAAGCATGTCCCTAGATGACGAGAACACGGTGAACAACGCAGGTCGATTTAAGAGGAAGGGGCCACAGCCAGAAGAGATTGCACTTTGCCAGCACTTTCGAGGTTGTTTTAGTTATGCTTGAAAAGTTGACGGACCCCCCCCCCCCCGACATATTGAAAATCAAAACATAACACCGGAGTCCTGCTTCATTGTTTTGCCGCGCCTCCGCGGAACATGTCGGCTGGCGTGTGGTTTGTCCCAGGCTTCGGCCTAGCTTTCTTGTCTTCTTGAAAGAGAGAGCAAGGGAGGGAGAGGAAATACATGCACTTGGCCAAAAATTCCTTTATTGCAATATCCGGAATGTTACCTGTTGTTCCAGTAACCCTTCGTGGTTCCCCGCGGCTTCTTGCCCACTCCAGGAAGCCTGCGGGGGAATTCTGCATTTTTCCTGCCTCCCCCACCCCCCCCCCCCCCCCCCCCGCCCCTCCCCCCCCCCCCCCCCCCCGCCGCG
>JAODKM010000001.1:18059855-18070606 GCA_026780845.1 Petrocephalus sullivani
ATCCTCCACCCCCCGGGCACAGTACGTCCATGGCTCCCCCGGGGACAGCACTTCAAACATGCCGGTCAGTTTCCAAGGAGACCAAGCCGGCTGTTGCAAAAACAAAAGACGGGAGCGTTCCTCACGCAGGACCCGATAAGTGTTGACTGTGTCAAATGCATGCGGTTTTTTTTCTCCCTCTCCCTCTCCTCCTTCTTCTTCTGGAGCCAAACTGGACAGCGGGGTCCCCTGGCACCTCGCCAGATCAGGAAGGAATTCCACCCCCAGAGGACTGCCGGTGCTCTGGATATCTCCCCTTGCGTTCGTCTTTTGGCTGAGTTTATACTGGCCCTGCTTCAGAAGCCACAACCCCTCCAACCTAAAGCAGCTCTTTTTTTCTGGCCAACCTCGAAAAGATACGATGGCGGGGCCTCTAAAGGTAGCACAGTGTACAGGACACGGTCCACCCTTATTGGCGCTCTTCGGACTGTTTATGCAACAGAAGAGTTAAGCAACATGGCTTCAACATGGCTGTTCTTGGACACAGAATACAGAATTGCCTGGAGAAAAAGAGAATCACATAAAAGCATACCCTAACAGCCAAGCACTCCAGACCAGTCCCCAAAAGTGCAGAAAGAGCTCAGCAAAATGGCCAGGTAGAAAATATGAGCAGTGGTGTTACACCAGCTTAACGAGCAACCCAAGAAACCAGGCTGATCAAAAGGAAATCAGCCTTTAACTCTGCACTGCACCCCCAGCACGGCTCAGCTGAAAATGTTCAGGAGAAGCTGCATTACCCGTTTATTTTCGATCAAACAGCCATTGCATTTTCCCTGGCATTGTGCCGCTATGCCTTAATTAAAATCTTGACTGATGACTCTGAATAAATTTGGGTTTCTAAGTTCCTGTGCACAGAATGCAAATGAGCCCGTGATCTGACAATGATTACCACCCCTCTGCAGTAAAGGGTTCAGCTGAGTGTCGGTCCAGACGTGCACCTGAATTCACCCCCAAGAGCTGCAAAAACCTTTCAGAAAAGTCACATTGAATGACTGAAATCAAAATTCATTAGTACTTAATCGAGCAGGCTTTAAATTCCAGCTATAAAGAAAGCCAGAGCCACAGTGGTTTTGTGGCTTTTTGTACCTTTGTACTCTTTTGCATCCAATGAATGATTACGTTGATTGGTTGCCTAGGTGATCACGTTTACATCAACTCCAGGGATACTCCTGAAATCACCCCGTGCATTTGAGTAAGGGAGCCTTGAAAATGTAGCCCACGGCATTCCCTAAAGGTAACGTGACCTCCGTTAAACCCAGTGAAAATCCCTAAAAAGAATTCACACTTGTCACTGTGCTGCCCCACTGATGTGGGAATATGACCTTGATTATAATGTGCACCCCCTACCTTTTTCCCCCAAAAAAGGTCTCACATGTGCTGAGATGCATGTGTTCACCACTTCTCTTGAGAACTCCCTGAAGAACAGTTTCAAATTCCCTTCAAAGGTTACTGTATTGGATTTCGGACACTCAATAAAGCCCCAATAATCTTGTCTCTGTAACTCATTTTCAGTCCTATAAAGTGATGCCATCTTTAATATCCCAGAAATCAGCCAAAAAAAAGCTACCCATTCACAAGCTATCCATGCAACATGTCCCTACTCTTCAATTCTTTCCACATAATGGCAGGATTTTGAAAACATCTTCAGTAGGTTTGAGTCTGGTTTTAGTGCTGCGTCTGGTTGTATGGTTTGTGTGTGTTGCATTAAAGAGATGCTGCTATTTGTTTAATGCATTAATGTTCCAACTCACCATGTAGCAGGGAATACCAGGTGTACACTGATGCATTAGGAGAAGATGTTATGTTTCAGATCCTGAGTGATCTGTCCGGCAGTCTCACAACTTAACTTCTCGAGACAGGTATTTGCATAGTCATAAATTATTCAGGATTAAGCCGCGGCATGCAAATGAGACCACTGAATACGCAAATGAGAGCAAGGAGAGGCCGTCGGTAGGTAGCAATGGATGAATTAGCATCAAGGGCTGCTAAAGGCTCATAAGATTGTCTTGTTAGGTTGAGTTATACAATATAGGTGAGAAGAGGATATAGGAGAGTGTGGGAGACTGTTGAGAAGCACTGGTCGTTTGATGGGAAATTGCATCCTCAAGTGTGTGGAAAGGAGTTAGGATTGAATGCAAGGCCTCACTCCCTCACTTAACAGTGTTATGAGTTTGTGGTCAGGTTCAAGACAAAGCCCATTGTGTTTGCTAGAGAAGGAGCATAGCGGACTTTCTTGATGAGAGCAGGCTAAGATTTCAGATGTGGCTGCATTCCCTGGAGGTTTGGCGGGGTACCGCTCTGCTCTGAGTGAATCATTCTCTTTTACTGCCGGTCATCCAAGACCGGAATGCGCTCTTGCTGTCCTGGGAAACTTTATCAGAGTCGCCTTGGTTACAGATCCTGTTAGTGCTGGGTGTGGACTGTGGTGTGTCCAGCAAGGGCCTCTTACAGATGGCTTCCATGTCCCCAGGGTGAGGTTTCAGTGCCAGATAAGACAACACAACGACATCCAGAGAATTCCTATGGCAAGGTCTCAAGGCTTCTGTGTGGTCTGTAGGGCATGACATGGGCTGAGGCAGGAAAGCAGCTGTAGCATGACCTTTGGAGCGATGTGCCACAAGCCTGAATCCAACCTGTGAAAACAGACACAAAACTGAGGACCAAGGCATGCTGTGTGCTTCTCTCACGCACCCTTTGTTTCTATTTTGCTGGCCCAGACATGCTGAGTAGAGATTGGATTTGCATGCAAACTGTCAAATTTACCATCCTGAACTCAGTTTAATTGAGGAATCTTACAAATGTGTAAGGAGTTTTTTTTTTTACCATTCCAAACTAGAACTCCACTTTGCCTCGTGTGGTATCATCAGCAGCTGTGCTTTGTTTTATGTTTTATTTTCAATTGCCTCAGAAATCAAGGTAAACCTTCTCTTTTTTTGATGTTCCTTGTTGTAGTAACATCGAAAAGATTCTACAGCTTACTCAATGCCTGATACATTTGGGGGTGTCTGTGTGTCGACAGGAATTAAAACAACATGAACAGAGCATTGTTCTAAATGGCTTCTTTCATGCTTTGGCCTTCACTAAGGCTGCATTTTGTACTTAAAGCTACATTATACGACTGCACCTGTTGCAATTTGCATGGCTTCCGGGGAGATGCTGCAATATGATGTAATCTAATGAAAGTCTAGGTAACCGCTGCAGTTATCTGATAAAGGGAGGCTGGACCGCTGCGTCTGTGAACGGCTGCCATTGATTTGAAGGAATGCCAGGTTCATAAAAAAAAAATCCAATGGTGCCTTTTATTTAAAGTTGTTACTGGTGAAAAGTAAGGCTAGAATCCTTGTGGTTGCACCACACAGACCAAAAGGCATCAGCAGGAATTGACAGATCACAAAAAAGTGAAAGGTTGAGAAAATGAATTGAAGGCAGACGACTCATCTGTCTGACAGTCACAAATAGAAGACAAAATGGTTCTTTCTCACCTCAGGACCACACACCTGACTACACGGGCATGGCTGTGTCAGTAGGAGACATCGGCACAGGCCACTGAGGGGGAGGAAAGCAGGCCACCGCTTCACACCAAATCCAGGTCGTGGTGGCGCTCTGGGAGTGCCGGGGGTTGATGTGAGAGCAGCTCCTCTGTGGGGCACAGAGAGCTCGTACAGTTCCTCAACCCCCATACCCCCCAATCATACCACAGCTCTCAGCCCACAGAGACCCAGCATGGGGGGGAATGCAGCGCTGCAGGACCCACCTGCCACTGAGAGCATGGCGACCGCATAGCCAGATACCATGCGATATGTGGAGCACATCCTCCGGCCCCAGCTGAGGCCTAAAATTACCCAGCACCCTGCCCCCCTCCCTCCCAGATCTCCCACCCTGCTCATTTCCCTCCTTCCTTTGTTTTTTTGATCTTACATTGCGACAGATGTGCATCAGTTTACTGGGCACTAAACAGGATCAGAGGCCGTGCTTATTGGGTAATGCCTGGGTTTACCTTCTTGGACACCCTTAGTTGGATGTTAAACAGCAAAAGGAACATGGGCCCCATCAGGTCAGTCAGTTTGGATTCAAAATCAATCTGTGACTTTTTTTAACTGCTAACAGTACAGATGAAATTTGCAATGTAACGACACACCAATGTTACCATACAGTGTTACAGTATACAATGTTACTGGGCACAGTACACAAATACTATAGTACCCAAATACTATAGTACACAAATACTATAGTACCCAAATACTACAATTACAGTACAGAGTGTTATTATCTACAAATATTAATACAGTGTCACAGAAAACAAATATTACAATGCACAAATACTGCGGAAAACAATGTTACACTACACAGTGTTACCACACACAAATATTAATACAAGGTTACAATACACAAATATTGCAATGCACAAATACTATAGAAAACAGTGTTGCAGTACAGTGTTTCCATATAAAAATGCTAATATACAAATGTTAAACAAATATTACAGTACAGAATGATATCATACATATATCATACATATGTGTGTTACAGCACACAAATACTGCAGTGAACTGCACTGCCAAGGTTAAAATCGAGGGTACAAAATGACACAGAACAGGCAGGCCTCACTCTTCGAAGTTAAGGTCCATATAAATGTTTTACACATGGATTCTTTGACGATATACATGAAGCTGCTTCTGAAATTCAGCAGCAGCAAACTTTGCCGACTGCGGGTGCCCGCTCTGTTTTGGGGTACTTTCGTGCATCTGGTTTTGTCTTGGGGGGGAGTGATAACCCAGGGACACATCTCGTGAGCTCCGGCGGTCTGCCTCAGTCCCAAATCCAGCAACGCTGCACTGGGTGCGGGGCAAACAAAAAGCGAAGGACACAAAAGGACTCGGGAAGCAGGAGCTTGAGTGGGGAGGCACCGGGAGCGCGTGAGGACACCTCAAGGACAAGCGCGGCGGACGGCAGGGCGCGCAAACGTCACCCTCTTAAAAAACAAATTGCAGGTAGAAATGACTGCATCGACTGCAACTAAATCCTGCGCTTCTGATCATCGCAACAGACACCACAGTGGGGGTGGGGGGCCATCCGGCAGTCCACAAAAGTCCTTTTAATGCCGTCCTTGAAAATACCTTCTCTGAGAAATTCCTCTAATGTTTAGGGAGAAGGTGGAATGTGCTGTATGTCAGCTCACTCCCAGAGGGCTCTATTTTGTACTCTAATAGCTGTTACGAGCCCACATTATATCCAAGGAGTCATTTTCCTTGGGGGGCCCTCCTCGCTCCGTGTCAATATTCTGGCATTTGAAGTCACATACAGTATGTGCTTCTGGGAGTCGCCCAGGAGCCAGTCAGACTCGTAATGGCCTGCATTCATTAATAAGGCTGCGGCTTTTGTCCCACTGCCCCCCCCATCCCCGATGCCCACAACAGGGACGCCTGGGCAGTCCTGGGGGGCCGCCTCCCAGACACACTTAAAGAAGCTTTATTTTCAAGTGGTGAAGTCGCTGGCACATCTCAAGCCACCATAACCGCGAAGCCGGCCCCTTCCCGGTCACCTCGCTAGGGTCGGGGATCCATTCGGGTCAAAAGGCTTATTATCCTGCCTGTCGGAAACCAATTGCCTCTCTAAAAAAGCAACGCGCCAGTCCTCGGTGGCGGTGTGGGAGCGCATCGAGTGACTCCAGTGTCTGCGTCTTCTGCTTCTTCCGTTTTAAATTTTTTTCTTTGTTGCCGTTGCATCTGTGAAGGCATATAGAGCACCCCCCCCACACCAACACCAGCACCTGGACAGCAGCCAAGGTGGCTGTACGCCGCGTTCGGACTTTGTCCCAGACAGGTGCATGGGCCCCGCGCTGCTGAACGAGGCCCGGAGATGTGTGTGCGCATGTGTTTTTTTTAAGGGAGCGCAGCAAGTGGGCCATGTAGTTTGCATTAAAGGGATTAGCAGGCACTTCAAAAGATGACCTGGATTCCGCCCACAGGGGACACCAGTCACACACCCCCGGCCTGCACCTCCCTTTAAAGAACCTCCGTCTGGCTCCTGTCCCATGGCACAGGCGCTCTCTAGAGTGCGCATGCGGCAGCACATCACGCCAGTGTGTGCGCGGGCACGTACACGTGTGTGAATGACTCCACTTCGTGTACACCACAGTGCGTAAAACAGATGGCACGGAGCGTCAGATGCTAGTCGTATGGAGTGCCCTGTTATGATACCAGGGTACGTCGCGGGTGTTCCTCAGTGAGGAAGCCTGTGGGGAACCTGCCAAACTGCTGCCTTTGGTGTCCTGTGTGCTGTAACTCCACATCGCATCGTGTTTATTATATTCCAAGTGTGTTTTTATTAGACTGTTACAGATCCGCTCCAGCTTTTGCTGGCTCTGCCCGCGCAGATGATGTCACATGATGTCACATGCCGAATTTGGACCAGCGAAGTTCATTGCTAATACGTATAAACTCGCTGCGGCAAATGTATTTCATAATCCAGGAAATGACATGGCATGCCGGTGCAGCGCTGATCCGTTCTGGACTCCTACACACACTTACGTGTTCTGTACAGCGCAATTGAGACTGCAGACCTGGTCCAATTAGAGCGATTAGCTTTGGTTAAACAAGATTAATTGCTCCATCGGTTTTGCTTTAAATCTGATGTAGTTTCACAGAAAGAAATCTCTTTTTTTAACGGAGATACACCAGCATTTCTTATGAAACAGCACAGAAGCACAGAGTGCTAACCAGCATACAGCCATTATTTTCAGTGGCTGGTAGATGTTAGGGTTGGGGGACCAGCCTACTGCTGTCTTCAGTGAGGATAGTGATGAAAAGATAATAGTATATAATACATTGTTATTTATTTAGCTACCCACAGGACAGAAATGCCATCAGCAACGACAAAAAAGTCACATCAATTCTAGGGTGAAATTAAAATATCAAATGATTGACATTAAACAGTTAACACTATTGTACATAAAATAGCTTAAAACGTAAACAAATTAAATTCATGCAACCGCATCCTACCTTTAGGTTGGGCTACATCAAACTAGGCTTGGGCTGTATTAAATTTTTCCTGCTGTCATACTGTCCATACATTATACCGCAGTGTAAGGTATTTTGATTACGTTGAGTACATTCCAAAGCAACACTGGACCCCGCAGCAATAACAGTTTCCAGACTGCACTTTTCAGGTTTTCGGGGACTTACTGTATCACCACATTCTTCTTCTGATTGATACATTATTTCCCCACCTCCCCTTGCTGAGGAGTCTGAGCCATTCCAGCCTGCTGAATTAATGTACTGAAGTCTGCTCCTAGTGGCAGATCCCCGATTCAAAGCGACAAGGGTTATTAGGAAGACAAAAATGAGGAAGCCTGTTAGATGACTCATAGCAGCCTACATAAATCTTCAAAAATTTTAACTAGGATTTTTGCCGTTGAATATGTAAATATTTTCAAAATTTAAATTTTATTCAAATACAAACTTGGACCTCCCGGGCCCAGTAAGAGTATGGTACGACCATGAACTCCTGTGGGAGTTTTTGACCCATACGGAAGAAGGGCGGCGTGGTATCGAGTGAAATGAATCGGTTTGCAGTCACACATCACTACCTGAAATGGGAAAACGTAGAAACGTTGAAAGAGGGTTTATAAGGGACACTGACAATACTGACTGGGGATCCAGCCTTCATCATGATGTCATGTAGTCTGTGAAAATCTCAGTGTAACTTACATGCCAGGGCGACTTCTGCAGGTGCTACTATATGAAATCTGTATGACTGTGTAAAATGGCTTCTTTTCTTTTCCCTCCTGCAGAATCATACGATGAGCCAACACAACAGCTAACATGGCGGCCAGTGCTCCCCACGTGCGTCCTGACGGTGAAGACGTGAGGAACAGGGAGAAGGCGAATCTCGACTATGAAGCGTGCTCGCTTAGTTACTCATTCTGCACGGAACGTCTGCTGCCACCGTACAACTCGTCTGGTGACGAAAACGAACCCTGTTTTCTTTCTGGAAGAGGGAAAAAAAACTTTGGACAGCGTGTATTTCAATTTTTAAGCATATGGCTGACATACTGTAAATAGAAGTACTTTTACACGTTTCGAGCTCCAGCTAAGAAGGACACAAAGTTCCTTGCTCCAAAGAATGGGGCAGGGTCTACATGCCGGAAACCAACTGGTGACTGACTGGGCAGGGGGGGTGCCCGGTCGGGCTGGCCCCAGGAGGGGCAGGGGGTGCCCACAGAAGCTGACCCATCAGCACATCCTGGCCGGAGACATTACATCACGGGAGGGGCACTTGTTTGAGGCGGGCAGATCTCCAGACAGACCGGTAGAGGCCGAGGCATTGACCTCATGCATAAATCTCATTATCGCGAAAGGGGAGGGCAGCACAGGAATATGGATTATTTAATACAGTCCGCCTGTGTGCTGAGTCCAAACAAAAAGGCATTCCCATATATGCAATGGTGATGGCACGGATCGGAAAGCCGCCTTTCCTGGTGGAAGCTGACAGACCCTTAAGCCTCCTTTAATAATCGTGGCACAGAGAAATCTCCCAGTGAATTAAATCACCCTCCATGTTACTGTTATTAATGTTTATTCTCTAGCCAGAACCTGGAGATTACTGGAATTGTTTTTGCAATAGGAAATAAATCCAATTTACCTTCAGGTACTAGAGTGTGCTTTGATTTCTTGCTCCTGGTTTTTGATTATGTAATGACAAATCTGTCCTTTGCACTCTGGATTTGGTTCCACTTCTCTGCTCTCTTGGCTTTTGTGACATTCCATTTCTCCTTTGAAGCTGTAAAGCGCCGAGCTGAGATACTGCATTCCATTATTTAAAGATTTTATTATTATTTGAACTCGAGACACTCTTTTTGTATGAAGACATAATGTGACATTTTGAAATCTTGTTCGTTTTCGGGATTACTGGAACTATCCTCTCGCGCAGGACTTTGGAATATCAAAAAAAGACAAATGACTTCTAATGTTATTAAATATATAATGTACAAATATGGACAAAGTTCTGAATTTGGCAGAACTCATGTTTGTGTTGCACATGTGAAGCATAATAAAAGTGTATGTGATAAGAGCCGAGTCCAGCTTGAGTTTGTGGCCATGATAACAACAGGATACTCTATGACAATCAGGTCTGCGCTCATTTATCAACAGCCTACTAAACTCTGTGATACATTCTTCAGTACTGAAATATAATTTTCATAAATGTTTGTGTTAACTATTATCCGATGCTATCTGCTCAAAAGTGATTCTCAGTCCAAAGGTGCTTTGGGTTGCATTTGGGTGCAAAGTGCCTGTGTTTGACCTTATGCCAATCCTGACACTTCTGATGCAGTGATTTCCTTCTCCCTCTCCATTACCATGTCTATGAGATGTTGGGGGTGGAGTCAAGCTGTAGCCCCTCCCATCGATAAAGGAAGCCCCTGCCCTCTAGCTGAGGACACAGAGCTGTTCTAGTGCGCCCCCTCAACCCTCAGCCAAAGCCATCAGCACACAGTGCCTCTCTGCCGCCCTTCCCCCGTGGATTTTCACCTGCACGTGTGCAACATCCAACCTGTCTGGAAGACCTTGGGGGAGAATTTCAGTCATTAACGCCCCCCGGGAGCCCCTTCCCTGGCATGTGCACACCCCCCCGGGGAGGGTGGGAGGCGATCCTCTGTCTCCGAGACCAATCCAGTTTACTGCCAGCCTGTAGAAACATCTGTCCTCTCACTTGATTTATAATAATGTCATTAATGATGAAGGAGTAGCCTGGGTCAGAAAGGCACTTCGTCTCCAGCAGAGTTTCGCCACTTCTCCCACATTTACAGGGTTTAAGGAACGCGAGTCTTGTCAAGCCGGCTGGGAAGTAGGGAAAAAATTTGAGAATGGAATCTATGAGAATTCACACGAGTCTTAAATACTCTGCTAGCCTGCTGGAAAAAAAAACCTAGTTGCTAAAACTTCCATACCAAAAGTTCAGAAAGCAGGCGATATGCCCTAAGAATGTGTAAAATGCCTCTGAAGAAGTCTTTATTCCATTTTAATAGACAGGAATTATTTTTGTTTGATTCAACATCAGATGTCACGACTATTTCCTGTTCATGGGATATTATAAGCAAACCGTGGTGAATGCTTAAGGCCAGATGCTTTAAGACAAGGACCCATGGACTACAGATGTGTGATGGGCGTTATGCAGGTTCATTCCACAGGAACACCTTGTGGTTCAGTAATAGCTGTTTTGGGAGCAATCAGAAGGTGTGTGAAGTCTCTTCTCTGTCCTAGGTGGCCGTTTGAGTCGAGGTGTGTTAATGAGTGAATGAGCACACAGTGATTTCAGATGTGCAGCCAGAGCGCCCCCATCCTATTTGTACAGCAATTCCCCACGGACCCTCATTAGCTCCTCCCACTTGATGCCGATGCAGCTCATAACCCTTTGATTTTTTTTTAAATCCATTGTTTGCTTACACTAATTAATCTTAGATAGAAAAGTACACTTCAGAGACCCCCATGTAAAACTACAAAAAACTAAAAAATTAATCGGCAGGTATTACCTGTAAGTGCTATGCATGTGCATTTATGGTGGGTGGTTCTTGGCAGCTGCGCCCACTGCATCATGGGGATGACCCCCACGTATTTCACAACTTGCAGGATCTAGACTCACCGGCCACTTTATTAGGTAAACCTTGCTAGTACCGGGTTGGACCCCCTTTTGCCTTCAGAACTGCCTTAATC
>JAODKM010000001.1:18092632-18119553 GCA_026780845.1 Petrocephalus sullivani
TTGAGTACTGATTCTGAACAAGCCAAATATGTGTTAAACATCTATGGGGGCTGAGCCCCCCTTAAATGAAAATCCTTGAAACGCCCCTGCAATATACTATTAATTTTTAGACAAGAATGTGTTGAGTGGGTCTTTAAACAGACGTGTTCACTATGTTTTCGGACTTCAGACAACTGTCGGCATATTATATACAGCATTCGCCGCTCGTCACTTATAATAAGAGATCGTCCAGTCTAATACGGTACACAGTATTTTATGGTCTAGTGCAAGACAATACCGCATTACCAGGGACAGGTCGCCACCCTATTCTTAATTGTGCTGGTAAAGGTACTGCACTACAGTACGCAACATGGCGTCTCACACAATTTGGCTGCATCAACCGACTTGGTAGCAGTTGTGTATGTTTCACAATGTGAGACAGTGTGTCAGGGTCAGTGCCTGTCTCACCCGGCCCTTTTTGTCTCCTGCTCTTCAGCCCACAGAGTGCCGCTCCTGCTCTGCCTGAGCCTCCTGAGTCTAGCCCTCAGGGGCCCACTGATTCTGTATTTTCCACGTCAGCGCCTCCTGAGGTCATCACTACCCCCTCAGCACCACCCGAGCCCGTCCCAGTCCCTGCCTCCGTCCAAGACTCTGGCCTCCCCAGTCCCTGGTCCCGGGGTGGTCTCTGGTACCAGCAGGAGGCTAAGGGAGGGGGCCGGCTGGGTTTTCAGTCTCCCGAAGGGGGAGGCAAGGACACACCAGTCATGCCAGCTGCCCGATCTTCAGCTCCACAGCCGTCTTCAGCTCCGGCCCTGCAGTTTCCTTGTCGCCCCCCCAGTACCAGCTCTGCAGACTCCTCATCGCCCTCTAGTCCTCGTTGTTCCCCAGTTTCCATCCTGCAGTCTCCTCGTCACCCCCAGTACCCGTCTTGCAGACTCCTCATCGCTCCCCAGTACGCGCTGTACACCTCTTCCCTTGCCCCCTAGTTCTCATCCCCAATCACCCACCATGTCCACCTCCAGCTATGTTGTGCCACCGCTCAGCCCAGCTATTCAGCTCCCTAGGCCTGCAGCAGTCCACTCACCCCATCACCATGGTGGGGGGTACTGTCTTGGGTCATGGGTTCAAGGCTGGCCTGTGGCCAGTCTTATCTGTTATCTTGTATTTGAGTTTCTGTTCCCCAGTGTTCTTTTTTTTCCATTTTGAGTTTTTTGGTTTACCTTCCTTATACTTTTTGGTTACTGTTCCATTTATTATCCTAGTGAATACTTGAGAGTTGAGCATTATGTGTTTTGTTTGGTGTATGCTCTGTTTAGTTTCCGTAGTCCTGTTCCCTATGTATTTGATTTGTGGTTCCTTTAGTTATTATTGAGTGTTTTCTTTCTGGTTTTTGTTGTGACCCCTCATGGTCTGTTTCTTTTGTAGTTTTCCCCAGGTTTGTTCAGTTGCCAATAAACCCTGTTCGCTTGTACCTGAGCAGCAAGTGGGTCATCACCCTCAATTCTCTGCCTGCACCATGCCACGTCGCCACGTCCGTGACACAGCATCTGAAAAGTAAGAAGTAAGAAGCAGAACTATCGTATTGTTTTTAACTTTATTACCTTGAAAATTTGCCTTTACATTCACTGTAAAAGTGAAAAGTGGAGATACAGAAAAAGTGTACAGTGGTACACCCTTGGAGTGATGATGATGTAGGTCATCCACGTGAACCCCTCGAGCCTCCAACTGGGCGCACCAGTCAGAACCACGGGCCATGAAATCAGAGGTCCTGGGTTTGGTCTGGGCCAAAGTCTTGAGGTGCTTTCACACCCGAGTTCCAGAATTACTTTCACACGACACAACAGAACTAGGACCTTTATGCTAAATAAACATGGGAGACGCAAAGGGCTTGTGGATTAAACTTCACACATATAATTTGAAACTACACCGCTTCCCTAAAATAATAGAGGATGAACAAGTTGTTTTGTTAAGCCATTTGTTATTTGTTAGTTATTGGTGGGGGAGAGTGATAGTGGTCAAAACAGGTCATAGCCTTTTATTTATATTTTATTTGTACTACCCGTATCTATGTTTCATTAATAAATCTGGCCGGCATATCAATATTGTGGTTTAACAGAATAAAAAGGTGTAACGTTATTCCACTAACAAGTTTAGCCATCATGTTTAGGTGTCTGCACCAGCAATATTAGACAATAATTTATTGGTTAGTGATTAAATTTTCCAAAACAGAAATATACAGTAAATATACAATCAAACAATAGGAAAGCAGCTCTCCACACACCACAGACCATGAATAGGAGAGAAAGTTCTCCAGCTCCATGCAGTGGTCCCCAACAGGCCTAAAAATTCCCCCTTGAACCCAATGACATCATAACCAAAGTGATATTCCCTGAGTCAGAGGCAACCCATGCCAAGCAAGAAAGATTGGCAAGCACCAGGTAAGTTCCATGAGCCCTCAAGCTGCTGCTGAGAGGTCTGAGGTTCAGTTTCAACTTGAGCCAGAGGAGGCTGCCTGACCTGAATCTTGAGCTCCTGACCCAGAAGAAGCCGTCGGGCCTGAGTCCTGAGCTCCCAGCCCAAAGGGGGCCGTCTGGCCTGAGACCCAAGCTCCCGGCCTGAATCCTGAGCTCCCAGCCCAGAAGGAGCCGTCGGGCCTGAGTCCTGAGCTCCCAGCCCAAAGGGGGCCGTCGGGCCTGAGACCCAAGCTCCCGGCCTGAATCCTGAGCTCCCAGCCCAGAAGGAGCCGTCGGGCCCGAGTCCTGAGCTCCCAGCCCAGAGGGGGCCGTCTGGCCTGAGACCCAAGCCCCGGCCCAAAGGGGGCTGCCCAGACCGAGTTCCAAGCTTCCGGCCCAGAGGGGGGTGCTCAGCCTGACTTTGCCGTAGCATCACCTCCAGAGCCTGTGTCGCCACTGCCGGACTCCCCAGCTGTGTCACCAGCTCCCAGTCCAGAGGAGCCCATGTATGCTTCTCCAGCTTCCAGCCCTGAAGCCGTGTCGCCTGACTCCCTGGCTGCTGCCTCGCTTCCAGCAGCGCCCGACTGCCTTGCAGTGTCTTCAGTGCTTGTTGTTCCTGCTGCCTCCCCAGTGTCCCCTGCTTCTGTTTCTCCAGCGCAGTTCCTGCTTGCTGATGCTTTGCCACCAGAGCCCATTTTGCCAGATCCTGTTCCTCCAGAGCCCATCTCACCAGATCCTGCCCTCCCAGCTCCATTGATGGTGCCCGATTCCCCTTCTGCCATGCCTCCAGTAACCTTCTCTGCTGTGTCTCTAGTCTCAAACCTCTGAGCTCCGGCTGGCCACACTCAGGTGCGACAACCACTTACCCAGTGTTTTAGGTTGCCCAGCAGCAGGCTCTAGCCATGGATGTATCTTTCTGTGTCACTAGGGGCATGGGCGCCATCAGTGCCCCCCAGACCAACTGGCAGCAACCTAGCTTGAGCACACAGGCCCTCTGCAGATCTCCTGTGAGCCAGTGGTCCCTAATAGGGCTGGGTATTGGCACACATGCCCCAATTCAATTCTGATCCACAAGTATAAGATCTGATTCAATCTGATTAGATTAGATTCCGATTCAGTATTGATCTGAGTGGAATGAGGCATGAAATACTATATAGCAACTTTCCATATTTATTTAAAAAGCTCTAAATGGAATACAAATTCACAAACCACTCGAGTAAGGCCAAAGGGTTGTATACCAAGATCTTTTTATTTGAAGAACATATGGGTATAGTTCCTGAAAAACAAAACCAGCCAGTCTCTTTCAAAGCACGAGAATAACTTATTACTGAAAAGAATAGCTGAAAATAAAAATCTAAAAGTCTAAAACTCACATGCCATGTCTCAGAAGGACTTCAAATTAAAGATTTGAACAACAATTACAAGAACATAAATTAGAATCTCTTTTTATTTAAGGGACATACAGCTATTGTTTTGAGCTGGTAATTGGCCCTAACATCACAATTTGATTCAATTTCGATTTGCAAGTACCAGATTGAATTCAGTTTCGATTCCTTTCAATTTATGTTTCAGACATATTCACTAACGTGCAATCAAACAAGATTTGTTGTAAAAGCAACAGGCACAATACCATAGCATTAAAATTTCAGAGCAAACTAATGTAACTGTTTGTTACCTTTAAAAAAACGACATATAATAATACGCATGAAATGTACTTACCTGTGAATACACCAAAATATTTCTACCACTATTCCCGCTGCACTTTTTGTATCCAGCCAGAACTAAATAAATTATACGTCCACACTTAGTTGCTTTAGTGTTACCCAAGACATTTGACAAAACAGATAACTGACAATACTCTCATAACTAGTCTCACAATGGTTCTTGTCCATCCCCAAGTATGACCAGCAGGGGTCGCTGCTGATCCTCCTGATACCTCCTTATCCTCCCCAGGTACGCGTCTCTCTCGTTATCAGCAGGATGTGCTAGCCATCCGCGCTTACATCATGTCAGCCCCTCGTTAGTCCTGCATATAAGTGCTTCCCACTCCTGTGCTCCGCAGTCTGGGCATTGATGTCAGTCCCCTTGTTGCTTGTGACCTTCCCTGTACAAGGTTTCCCGTTTTGACCCCTCAAGTTCCTGTTTGTTTCCCTGCTTCTGTTTCTGTTCAGTGCCCCTTTTGTTTTCTGATGCTTGCCCTCAAGTCCTTTGGTTTTGTTTTTTTTTTTGTCACAACAACTGGCAGCAGGTCGCATCCAGTTTTCTCTTCATTCGCTTTTGTTGTTTTATTTATTTTGCTCTTATATGGTGTTATTTCAAATCACCACAAGCAGTGTACTGATGATGATTGGTGTGAGAATGAAGCCCTACTTGACTTGACTTGCATGCATGCACACGCTCGGCGCACTCCGTTACCATGACCGACAATGCACCAAGTTGGGGCCGTGCGCCAGCTGATTGCACAGTACAACTGCAGCCCTTCTAATGGTGACAGAGAAAGCAGTGCCACCAATATGATAAGAGGCCAACAAAAATGTTTTGGGGGGAAGAGGTATAAATTAACAAGATAAATTTTGGGTTTTTATAATATCAAAACCAGGACGGTAATTAATCATAAAATCAATATTTTTCCCCTCCTGGTCCCTATTCCCATTGCACCTGTCCCATTCTTTTCAGCTCCAGTGGAGTCTCTGCCGCTCTGCCCAATCACTAGACAGCATCTGGCCCCAGCTGCAGCACCCATCACCACCTCTGATGTCTGGAACCCATTCCTATGTTAAACCCCTTATATGTCTCATCATTAACAGCCTGGTCCAGTTCCACCCAGTTTCTTTCCTCCTCGGTTTACTCCCCTGCCTCCTGGTTCTGCTCTCTTCATTCTCTCATTCTTGAACCTCCCCCCTCTTCAAGCCTTGGTTCCTGTATCGTTTCCCAGGTCCTGGCTCTCCACTAACTCATTTGCCATGTTCTGTCCCCAGTCTGTGTGTCCCAAGTCCCCTATGGTATTCCCCATTCTGTTTATGCTGACCCACCGGTTCCACCTGTCCATTTTGGTTCCTTTGTTTTGATTGGTTTAATGATGCACACTTGCTTCTTGCTGCCCCTAGTCTTTAGTGTTGTTTGTAACGGCTCACACCTGTTCCTTGTGTAGCCCTTGCTACCTTTGTATATACCTTTTGTGTATATTTGCTCCTGCCCATGCCTCGTGCTCTGGTTTGTCATTATTCTCATGTTTGCAAATGTATATGGGGTACTCGTTAGTCTTGCTGAGATTGTCGTAGGTATTTTGCTGACTTTGTTTTGACCACTTAAGGTCCTTTTTGTTTCAGATGTTTGAGTTCTGTTCAAATTAAGTTCCCATTTGTCGCCGTGACAAGAAGGTACAATCTGCACAAGGAATTTGAAAAGAGTGAAGCAAAATCAGCGTTCAGTATACAGAGTTACCATCGCGTGGTCTCAACGGGAATTTCCAGGCTTTGTCATCGGGAGGCCAAAGAACTCTCTCTCATAGGGACTCGCATTAGGTTCAGATTAAATGCTTCCATGACACATGTGATCTTGTCAGTTATGATTTGTACTGAAATTTATTTTAACATCATGGGCAATCTTTGTACACTGCAGTCTAAGCTAGCATCACTGTTCAGCTGAATCAGGCATCACTGAGATGAACATGAAATACTGGTTTCAAATGTTACATAAATGGGTTACAGGTTAGGGTTAGGGTTACCTTACTCTGAGGTTCATTAACTATTTCTGAGGAAAAAATATATGTATGTATTCAGTTCAGGTTCTTTGAAGCAGTTATTCAATTCATTTGTCCAAGGTAGAAGACGTACATAGGAAACCAACAAAAATGCATAAATAGCCTTTACTGGGGACGCATCAGAACAAATAATGTCGAGAAAAAATCCATAAAATTGTTCTCGTCTGCGTACTGGCGACGCTCCCGTGTCTCCGATCGCAGGTTCAGCTCTGAAACAACAGGAGCACCAAACGTTGTAATTAACGCCGTGATTACTGATAACTGCGCCGGAGAGCGGTACGTGTCGCACGGTTCAGTTCAGCTGGAACATATGACCAGTTTTGCATACGTAAACTTCGCACTTACAGAAGCGTAACTGGTGAGTCGGGGCCGCTGTATTTAATAAGCTGCTGCATACAGGACTGCCGCCTATTCCGATGTCGAGTGCTGTTTATTTTTGCCTTCTTCAACCGCTTTTATTATTACGCCATGCTCTTTTTTGGGCATCTCTTTCACTGTCTGCTAACCTTTTTTAAATATCATTAAATGAAAGTATTGGCGTTCCCTCGAAATGCCTTACAGCAGTTCTCCGAGGCAGACTGCATGGAAGGGTAAAAAACGAGTCCCTTTGATTTTTTATATAACAAATAGGTGAGAAAAGCCTTACTATATTTTTTTCCTTTTTCACAGCGCCAGAGAACGATGGACTAGATAATAGACATTAATAATCCCAATTCATCTCCTTAAGCCAATTCAAAGCATTCACAGATCACTAATGCGTTCTAATTCCAAGGGCATTCGAGGTTTACGGTCATGTTGTGGTACTTGGTTTAATAACTCGAAAATTACATGATTTCCTTCGAGTGCATGTTCCAGAATAGTACTTGTTTAGGGGACTCCTGGTTTTCAGACTGGAGTGTAGCGGTAATCAAGGCTGCCCCAAGACCAAGAAGCTGTGAAACGCTGGCAGGACTTCGCCAAGTCAGATTTGAGTGTTTATTCCTGAACGTGCGTCTGCAGCTGACTGCAGGGTGACGTCTAGAAAGAACATGGCGGCATTTTCACATACATATTAAGTAGATCTGAGTTGTTTGGTCCGCAGATTTGCAAATATGCTTCTATATGCTAAACTAAAAAAAATTGCAATATGAGCTTTCTGCGTTTTCTTCAAATAATTATTAATCGTTTTCCTGTCAATGTGCAAACCTTTGTCTTTTACGTCCCCAAATTGATTGCAACCCAGGTTTTAATATCTTTAACTACTGTAAAGCCGGTAAGAGGATCACTGAGAACTAATATCAGATTAAACATTTAATTTATTTTTTTTAAAACAAAAGTTATCACAGTTAATGTATCCCAAGCTCAAAATCATATTTTAAAGCAGACAGCACATACATTTTAAACTTAAAAAGAGAGAAACTGTGTGGTTAATCCTCTCGGAAGCTAGTTCTGATCGTGTGTGTTTAACGAACGCTGGCTGCCAGTACCACCCATCAGACTGTCATTGGAATTCTAGGCTCTCATGAATAAACCTTCACACACTTTCATTCCGGTGAAGTTTATTCTAGATGGAGGAAGATTTAATCAATTTTACTAGAGTACATATCATTTATTGCAGTGCTCCAGTTAATCTAAACACCTTCTCACAGTGGTAGACACATACTGTAGGCTAAAAATACTCTTAACCAAATAGATTGTTTCCAGTTCTCCACCTTGTGATTAAAATCAGGATTTGATCGATAAAAATTGGCCACGTTCCGTTCGGATTGGACAATTCACTTAGGCCTATTTTACATGAACCACGCATTATAACTGCAGGCAATGGTTTTGTTAATCGGGTGATCTTGCAGACCATCAGTTACAGAGAGTTATCACATTGTTCGATCATGGGGGACTGGGGATTATTGACCCTTTCACCTGTATTTACTGAGGCACTCCCATGTGGCATGTCTGTGCACATCACTGGTAGGGGCCAATCAGCCTTGGATCCCCTGCCCCTACACCCCTCCAATCACACACAGCACTCCCACAGTATTGGTCGCGGGGGACGTCTCCCCACCATCCCAGGGCCTTCCACCCTGTAGGCGACATTTGTTCAGAGGGCATGTCTGAGGTACAAATCATGTTGCAGGATACCCAGTGTGACTCCGCCCCTTCAAACTGCGGCGGCGATTCCCATGTGGCTCGATCGCAAATGACGAGCCGCGCAGGCCAAGTTCTTTATCTGAGACACTGACAAGTTACCAGCAGTCCGGTACAAAGGCATGTGCCCCTCTAGGAATGAAAAGGAAATGAAATGCCTTCACTCCCCTCCTGGAAAGTGTTGCAACCTCTGAATTAGTGCCACCCCGCTGCACATAGCCGGTTTTGGCCTCGGTTGTTTGCCTCTGTTTGCTTTTGCAGGGGCAATTAAGAGGCAACTTCTGTTTCGTGTCTCCCCTAGATTATATCAGCAGTACAGCTGACAGAAAAAAAAATACGCTTTACAGGGGCTTTATTTGAATTTCTGGTTACATCAAAGGACAAACAAAGCGACTTAATATCCGTAGCGCAGATGGTGAAGGCAGACTGTATCCTGAGAAAATGACTGTAATACACACATTTATCAGTAGGTAATATGTGTCAGGGTGTGCGAGACGAAGGACTCCAAGGCTGACGTCCGGCAAACAAAAGGGGTTTATTTAACTGGACAGGAGCAGCGAAACAAACAAGATGGCGAGTGTGGGGAGGGACACGGGCAGCCTGGAGGAGCGGCGTTAATGGCCGACCTGGGGCTGACGAGACCAACAGGTACTCAGGTACAAAGACTAAGGAGGGGTAACGAGCCACAGGTGTGGTTCACCAGGGCCCTGTTAGGGGGAGACAGGAGGGTCAGGGGGACATGATGAGTGTAACAATACGAGACACATCAGTTTTTATAAAACTCTTTGTACGTATACCGTACAGTACAGTGAAACCGAAGGAAGCCTTTTGTACTGTACTGATTTTTGACCCGCTCTTTTCACCCGCTCGTTCATCTTCTTCGCCTGTTGTTGTGGGGGCACGAGGAAGACTCGTCACTTTAGTTTCTTAGATCTGTCTCTTATTCCCACAAAACAATATCAAAAAGATACATCCTTTTTTTCCATTAAGATGAAACTTTGGGAATCTTTGGGGAAACCTTTGGTGGGAATGAATAAATTGAAAGAAAATGTAGTTGTCACAATTCACAGTTTTGTCACATCTTATTTAATATACAGTAAAAAAAAAGAAATTACTAAAAAATTAAGCTAAGACTTAACACACTTTAATTAAAAAGAGTGGATATTTACCATATAAATACATTTCTTGTCATTTTTTATTTTTATGACAAAAATAAACACTGTTTTTCACGATTTTAAGCGATAATGGGAAGAAAAATCTAACTTAGATCTGGACTATTTTCAAGTGAATTGCCACGTCAATCGTTGTGCTATTAGTCCAAGCGAGACTTTAAAAGACATTTATTTTCTATTCCCCCCCAATCGCCGCCACCATGCCCCAGTGGTCTGTTTTTGAAATGAGAATGTTGCTCTGGCGTCAGACTCTGTTCACTGTCACTGGCAGGACTGCGGCTCAGTCTGCGGCTGTACGGACTGTCGCTTGGGACACAGCATCCTGCCAAAGGCTCGCCGGAAGCTGCTGTGGCACAGTGGGTACAGGAACGGGTTGATGGCAGAGTTCAGCCACAGGAGCCAAAAAGTGATTTCATACCAGTGGTGCTCCACACAGCGCCCACTACAGGCTGCCCGGATGATCATCAGCAGCGTGTATGGTGCCCAACAGATCCCAAAGATGCACACGATGATGGCCAGAGACTTGGCGATCTTCTTGTCACGGGAGAGGCGTGAGTGTTGCACATTCCGGCCACTGGGGGCGTCGGCTCGGCCGCCGTTGACAGTGGGCACGCGTGGGACCGAGGGCCTCAGCTTGTTGGAGGCCATCTTCTTCTTGACCATAAGGGAGTTGCTGCTCAGGCAGCTGGAAGACGGTGACGGCTCGTCGTCCTCGATGACAGCGGACACGCCCGCTGGCTCGCTCGACTGCACCTTGCGCGTCTTGACGAAGAAGACGGAGCCGCCGTGGGCGCCGTCGCGCCGGGACAGCAGCAGCTCGTTGGCGCGTTCGGCCTGCTGTGCCACGCGGCTCTTGTTCCTCCGGCGGATGTTCAGATAGATGCTCAGGTTGAAGAAGGCCACGGAGATGAAGGGCGAGAAGAACTCAAAGGTGGAGGCACAGAGCAGGAAGTACCAAGTGTAGTAGAACTCAGCAAAGCACTCGTCGCTCGGAACGTTGCTCTTGCCCACTACTGACTCCCAGAAGATGATGGCGGGGCCGTATAGGAGGAAGGCCAGGACCCACACGGCTACCATCTTCCCCAAGGCCAGGTTGGTCATGCCCTGCTGGGCCCTGTACGTCACCTGAGAGAGAATAATTTCGTCCAGTGAGCCGAAGCTTATGTTTATACATGCACATGAATATAAAATCACCAGCTTTAAAACAATAATCCCCACCATCTTCTTTTATCCATTTGTTTCCAGAGATGCGTTTGGCCTGAATTACTTTAATTCTGCATCCTAATGCTAATTTATTGCATCTTTTCCCTTTTTGTAAAACAAACATTTAGATAATAAATAAAATACCAACCACAACTCCTCTACTGAAGCACTGCACACAGGTACACATTAGCATATCTCAGGAACTGCTGTGGAATCAGCCGATAAGGGAAAGATATTCAGGATGTACAGTTTAACTGGTTATGTAATGTTTTGTAAAAATTACGCCCACTGTTTGAAGGCCTTAAATGAAGGAAGGAAATAATTATACATGAGGATTAAGAGGAAACCCCATGAGCTAATTGCTATTGTCGACAAATTATAAATCACCCGGGATTTGATGACTTCAGGTTTATACACAAACACACACTGTGACACTGAGAGTTTTTGTATTACCATTTTTGGGCACTGAACAGATCCCTGAACTCAAGTTGAATTGCTTTCTGGCCAAACGGCTTAGCTCTAACCTCGCGTGAGTGTGTGACAGTATAGCCGCCAGCCACAGGATGTGCTGTGAGGGTTAGGGCAGTGTGAGGAGTTATAGCCATACTGGTGTCCATGCGGTGAGGTCAGGCCTTGGGATGAAGCTCTCTGTCTGAGGGAAATCCCCAGCATCACATCACAGATCGTGCCATAAATAACTGTCCATAAAGGGGAACATGAAACCGCATCGGTGGGGGCAGCTCTGTAAACACCGCGCACATCTGTCGCGGCTCCTGCCTCCGTGACTCTTGGCAAGGTTCACTCCGGTTTCCTGGATTACACCCCCACAGTGACCCTCCCCTGGCCAAGATGCCCCTCCCAGCAATCTGTATCCACCTCATTCCAGGACCAAGACACACACACTCTCAGGCCCGCTGAACAGACTGGTGGTGTGCTGAGGCAGATAGGAAGCTCGGTGCCACTTGTGCAACATGTCGCGCAGACATGGCCTTCATGAGGACCCCTGCAGTCGTCTTACGTCAAACCTGTCTTTAATTAACAGAAGCCCTTGTCTGCTCCTAGTCGGGTGCTCGAATTTTCCTGGAAGGACTTCTGGGGGGGTGGGGTCACTGTGATTCCAGTCCAGAGAGTCCCCCTTAGCCTGAGCCCTGAAGGGGTCAAACTCCCCCACCCAGATGACCACCAAGGACAGAACCTCACAGTGCAACAGAGATAGTCCTGCTGGCCCTCATCTGTAAAGGGTTGGGGGAGGCTTTTAAGCAAATGTTTTGCAGACATTCTTCCCCTTGAATGCCCCCCCTTCTATCACAGACGACACTTCATTTCAGCAGCACAGACCTGAAGATCAAAGGCTACCCCAGCGTGCATTACCGGCGCGGGCCGCTCCCATTGGCTTGATTATTCCGATTTATTGGAATATAATGCCGTGAAAGGGAAGCATTGTTGTCCTTACAGGGCGGCATATAAATCAAGGCGCCGGGTGCGAGGGAACGGACAGTTACGCAACCGCGATGATAGACTGCTGAGTATTCCAATCGGATTTACTGCTCTCTCATAATGTGAGGAGTAAGAATTCACAGCTAATAATCTCACACACCACATTGGTTACATGCACATCTCGTATAATATCGCATACTATTTACGTTTAAGGTTTGCAAGATCAGGTATCTACAATAATCGTTTGCTATAAAATGACAGCGACAGACCAAACAGCACTGCCGAATGCACATTGACTTTTTCTACCCTTTGCTTTGAGATTCAATGTCACTCTGGTGTCACCGCACCACGAGAAAGGTGACAAGCAGATAAATGCCTAAACGCAGCATTAGATAATTAGATACATTTTTTTTAATTGCAGCAGATTCCAGGCCCTGTTCTCTGGCCATTAAGCCCTGGCTGGTACAGGAGCAAGCTCATTACCGCCGCCCGACTCCGTCACCGCGTCTCTGCAGAGAACAACAGCGGCACAGGCCTGATTGTTTTGCAATGCAAAGTGGGAAGACGGAGTCCCACTGTTCACCTCGAGCAGGACGCAGGGAGCCGGAGTTTCTGCCGGCTGCGTCACAGCCGACTGCGAGCTCCCAGCCATCTCTGACATGACGCTGACTCACACTGACTCAAGCTGACTCAGTGTCATTGGACCTCATTAAGTCATCAGGTCATGTGACCTCTGGGTAGCTACAAGTGCCACAGAAATGGCATTAATGGGGGCATCTAAGGGATCAAATGGGCCTAGATCTAAAGAAGCACAGGGACCACTGGGTAAGGATCCCATTAGGGGCCGATTAATGGATAGGCTATCCAAGGCCATACACGGAGGCCCCGGCAAACATTAGGGCCCCTCCCCACCTTGGCAAAAATGGCTAGTTAATTCAGCAACACCTGAGTGTCCATACTGATGTCAGCCTAGGGGCCCAGATAAGTTTATCCAGCCCTGGGCCCTCACACTAAGAACACCCAGGCTCTCCCAGGAGCGAGAGGCACATACTACCTGTGTGGGACCCCAAAGGACATGCTGTTATTTTGGAGCTTAAAGACAGCGGTTTATTCGATGAGTCATTGTCTGCTCCCCACTGACTGGCCTGAGATGACGATTCACACGGGTGCTGCACTGATGGGCAGCACTAGCATGGGGGGGCTGGGGGGGGCAGACTGGGGGTCACAGGCATACACGCAGTGCCTCCCCCGGGTCACTTTCCTAGCGATAATTAACCTGGGCAGATGGATATACCAGACACAACTGGGGGGTTAGGCATGGGGAATGGCAGAGGTGTGGGAGGCAGGACTAGACCCCCCCCCCCCCAAAAAAAAGGGTATCCTTAGCAAGACAGTATAAAATGAATTTTCCCCATCAAATATAAATTTTGTTTATACAATGTATGTTTTGGAGGTATTCTGGGGGTGGGGGGAGCGTGGAGGAGAGAGGGAATTGATTAATTGATTGATTAACTGATTGATTGTCATGAAATTTTCTTTCACCAGAAAAGGTTACAGTCTGCCTGTGGAGGCCAGTCAATGGCCCAGACACATTTGCCTGTCTGAGGAACTCCTCAGTGATCCACGAAACAACAGACAGCTTGCCTGCTTCCTGGCAGACGCGGCGCTTTGTTTCCGCAGACACCATTGATTTGGTTTTTTTTTCTTTTTAGACCCCACGAGAGAGCCAATCAAATTCCTGCGCTGTCTGATTAGAAACTGTGGCTGTGTGCCTTGGCAAAGCCACCTTCATCCATCAGCATTAAACTACCAGCTTGTTCCTAAGCACATGTAACATAGTCCGTGAATTTTAGGGCACATAGTTATACAGAGACTTTCTTTTAAATCCATGTGAATAGGAAAATCATTTAAAAATCAACTTTAATATATTAAATATGTAAAGCAATAGAAAGAAATGCATTTTCACACTGCTGTAACATAATTTCTGCTTGTATTACCCAGCATGCCTTTGTCATTGCAGAATGGATCAGCACTAACAGAAAAATGCAAATGCAATTTGGCACATTTCATGTTTTTTTATAAATTAATGTTTTCAATAACATTTTTTGGTAGTTTTTCATGGTTTCATTTAAGACTGCTCGCTAATTTATTTCTAGCACGTATTGCCCTTAGCACTTTCTCAGAGCTTGTATTTTTTATGTCTTTCTCTTCTGTGTGTTCCTTTTCCAGGCCAGGGGCCTGTACTACGAAGGGGGTTTAACCAAATCAGATTTAACCCGGAGTTAATTTGCGAACGTGGGGTTGACAAAACCAGGTTGTATCAATCAGTACTACGAAGCCAATTAAGAAGTTGATATGTTGAATCTGTTAACTTAATTAGAGTTGGTGTGCGTTCACGTAAATGGAGCACATTCAGCAGCGCAAGTCACAGTTTGACTGCAGGCTAGAGTTGGGTACCGTTTGGGTTTCATTCGATGCCGGTGCCAAATCGATACTTTTAAAACGGCACTTTAAGAAAAACACACAGCAGACGTTTCATTACATTGTTAATGTATATTGAGATCCATGGCTTTATCGATTATAACTGACATTTTATTAGATTAATCATGTGTATATTAGATTCGATTTTATTACATTATTGACGTACATTCAGATTTTTACCGATGTTTTCTTAACTGTCAGGGCTTTATTGATTATCACAACGAAGTACATTACACACTCACATGAACACGCTAACTTTAACTTGATGGCTACTGCTTCAGTCTGCACCTGAAAATGTAAATTACGTGTTATCTAACTAAGACTGTGATTAAGTGCATATCGGTAAAATTCCTAATATTGTAGATTTCTCAAAGTAATAATTATTCAGTTCGTGCCGGCTCAGCAAACATTTTACTATGAAGCTAAATACGTTATTTGTACACGTATTCTATATACGTTATACCCAATAAAACATGTCGCTTTCAAGCTAAATATATGGTTATAATCAACAAGACCTGAGGCTACCGAGCTAAATATACACCAACAATCTCATGAAACGTGTCGATGACAATGGATAAAGCACATCGCTGACGAGATAAATATACATTAGCTAATGAAACATGTCTGACGCAATAATAATGGATGAAAACACACTTTTAAAACGCGGGTTTCCGCACCTGCATTGTTCTGTATGTGTCGCATGCGCTGTTAGTGGTGAACAGCACACATTTCAGTGGCACCGAAATTCACGCTGTCATTCACCGTTCGCGATGGCACCGGTTATACACTAGAACCGAGTTTCAGTGCCCAACCCTAAGCCTATTGCTGCTGTAAATGTAAATTGCATTGAACGGCTGAGATAACTTGATTAATCTAAACCTGTCCCCCAGCTCTGTATGACCTGCGCTCGTGCGCGCCGCCGCTGATGAGCGCGTGAAAGTACCGAAATTTGGCACCGTTTGATATGACATGAAGCGATATCCGGCTAACAGTATTCTTGCTGAGATGTTCAGCATCACCGATGGAATACATAAATTTGGCCACTGGCAAAATATCGCAGCACAAGGCATACTGTCTGCTTGATCGTTGGGGCATTGCTACGGCGAGTGGCATTAGAGCCTCCGGACCGATCAGATGACAAAGGTAACGGATTCCCTCGGATAATCTGTACCTTTCATGGAGAATACCGTCCGGGTATGCCAGCGGATTCTGGTGGTCTCTAAAACCCCTCGCCCTGCGGAGAGAGCCCCGCACGATTTGCGCTCCAATGTCGTACGGATCGTCCAGGTACGCCGGCAGTGTCTGCTTACGTAGGGCTGGGTTACGCAGAAACCTCGACTTAACCAAGAACATAACCTGGTGGGAGCAGGTTAGAGACGTAGCGTAAATTGTCGTGGCAACATGCCTCGAGTCAAATCTAACCACTTTTCGTAATACGGGTTAATCGCGAAGTTACACCACACATCATCAAGTTACTCTGAAAGTTACCCCGATAAGGCAGTAACCCGGCTTCGTAGTACAGGCCCCAGGGCTCAGTAAAAACAAAGATTTTATGACCAGGTCACATGTTCCGGTATGGAGGACGTGGGGTGGGAAAGCACAGGTGCTCTGCACACTTAACTCATCCTCCAATGCCACCTCCTCATTTCCAATTGGTGCCATGCCGCGGCCTGAACCACAGCCTCGGAAGTGTCCGGACTGGGCTGAATTCCAAGTTAGCAAGTGGCACCCAGCTCACCATTAAATTAAAGAGGCTCAGTGAATGAAGCATGGCTGGCTGACTCCTCGGAAAAGTGATTTTCGCTAACTTGCATGGCAAGCATTACGGGATCTCAGGCATGGGTGATTCTGACTTGGCCAGGCACGCGTGGAGTCCCGTCCTTCACCATTACGTGCCGGCTCTGTCCGGCCTCATGGCTGACATAGACTTGGCCTGGCCAGGCACTCAAAGCACAATACGGTTCCGATAAAAAAACTACAGTGTTGCCACAAGGGCCTCTGCCATCTGCAACATTCGATCACATTTTATTTCTTAAATAGTTAAACGTGGACCACACAGAAACTATTTCCCAGTCCCAGGCCTGGTTTTTAAATTTTGAATTCCCAGTAGCTGAATTTTTCCCTGTTGGATCAGTGAGTTTTAATCTGAGTTCCACAGAGACAAGTAATGTGAAAGTGATCTCTACTGGGCTGCCAGCCTGGAGGGCTGGGGGTGGCCCGTTTACTCTACACTACTCTAGAATAGCTTCTGACAAGGTGAGAATTACATTCTAAGCTTAACTGCCTTTAAAGCCCAATGTTTTGTCCCAGTGGCTCAGGACAACAACCTGCTCTGCCAATCAAACGGCAGTCAGGGATGTATCGCTTATATTTATTATCCAGCTACACTTTTGGACACCCAAATATGGCACTGAGGTGAACACCACACAATGTGCATCAACGTCATCCCTTTAATAGCTCTGGGCTATCCCTTTAATATGTTTGGTTACCTAGGGCAAAAAATAGTCGCTGAGGACTATAGATGGTAAATTAAACAAATCGTTAACTAATGCACAGGAAAAAACAACATAATGATGTGCTTGTATGGATTTTCAATCCAAGGCGATTTATGTAGTTATGTGCTAATGCATTAATATTTGCCATCAAATTAAAAACCTTTTTGTCTTTTGGGAGCTGCTGTAATGGTGGGTGAGACACAGTGGCTGTCAAGCCGCATCACTCCCGTAATATCTCAGCAAGTTCCCTTCCCGGAATCAGAGCGGATTCCTCTTTTGCTAGGGGGACACAGCCGAGGTTGATTTGCAATCGCCCGGCACAAATGCATTACCTAACACAAACATGCCGCGTCAAGCAAAGACGTGGTGAGTGCCACGCTTAGCCGACATGTTTGTTTTTCTTCACGGAGCTTTCTGGCAACACTCCTGCCCGGGGGCTGTTTATATTTACACGCGTCTCATCTGGAAGGTGAAGCTGCTGACTACGACTGCACTGCATACGACTGTATTCTTTAGCATAGTGGTAAAGGCAACATTTCGATGGTGACATTAACATCCAGACATATAGATCCAGTTCTCTTGGTCTCCAGTCAGTAAGGGCCGGATTGTTGTTTTATATTTAGTGCATATAGTATTTAGTGTAATGACTGTTTGTGGCCGATAGGGGGCCCCGTACCTTGGGGGCCCATGCAAATGTTTGGTTTGAGGGGTGGTTAATACCGCCACTGTCAATCAGCAAAACATGGTCCCACACACGTCGTACACTCAATATATACAACTTATCTAAACAATTTCAGCCAGAACATTTTCTATTAGGTTTATAAATGGAAGAGTGTAAAAGAGAATCAGTCTTATTTCACCAGAAGGTTCCCTTCAAACTTGGGCGAGAAGAAGTATGTAACAGTCTTCTATATTTATGTGTTTATCTTTGTAAAAGATTTCTCCATGGTGGTATTTAATCACATTAAAAGACGGGCCCCCAACCTTTTCCACTTCCGAGACACCACGGCCCCCCTGCTGTTCCACCAGGGGAAGGTTTCCTTCAATCTAATGCCAGAAGTCTATGTAACATTGTTTTTTTATGAGATTAACTTTTTAAAATATTTTTCTGTGGTGATATTTAATTATATTAAATTCCAAGTCCTAATCCTAACCCTCCTGTCGTCTAGAGGATGACATGGCCTTTGTCACCGCCATGAATTGTCCAGTTGTGATCCTCACGCCGTCACATGAAAGCCAGTGACACAAACCGTGTGTCTCCTGGTAGTGCGAGATTATCTGGTTTTGTTGTAACTCATTCTCCACTGCTGCCCCGTGACACTGTGCCCGCCATCTGTCATCGTTTATTGCACAGCGCGACAGAATGATGACTCCAGCGTCAGAACGGCCTCAAGCAGGGGCCCGTTCGCTGCCGAACTCTCCAAAGTCCACAGGCAACCGTTTATCGCAGGTTTTTTTAGCTTTGGAACAAGGATTAGCACATCCTGAACGAGTATCAACGGGCGCAGCAGCCATTCAAGAGAAGGCGACGGCGCCCTACAATCGAGTCGTCTCTGCTTCGGCCGCAACCATGACTCACCACTAATTGACACAATTTCGCATCTCGCTTGTCCAGGAAGTGTGGACGGGGGGGGGGGGGGGACACCCCAAATCGAGTTACTGCAAATGGAATGTGATCTTTGCCCAGAAATGGCAAGGTGTTTGAAAGAGCCAGAATCAGGTGGGAGCTATTTAGAAATTTAGCCCATCACACCAAAGGAATGAGAATCACAGGGAGGTTCACAGGCAGAACCCCGCAGCTGATGCAGAACAGGTTCTCCAATACAAGTGGGAACGTGGTGATAGAAATGCAAATGACATTCTTTTTGGTGAATCATGCATGCAGCGAGATTTCGTCAGTCTTCCGAGTGATCAGAAAGACGAACATACAACCCGTTATAGCCCCCCCCGACACACACACACACACACACCCCCCAGCACCAGCGGCTTTAATCAAGCCCAGCTGTAACGTAACGGGAGCCTCACTCACAGCCCGCGTCACGGACAGGAAGCGGTCGTAGCTGATGAGGACGATGTTGAACACGGAGGCTGTGCACAGCAGGTAGTCGATCACCAGCCACAACTTGCAGAGACCGCGTCCGAACATCCAGCGTCCCGTCAGGATGTACGGGATGTAGACAGGAATGCAGAAAGCACCTGGGGGGAGAGAGGAGGAGAAAGTCAGCTCGAGATGTAGCCCGATTTGATGCACTGGTTCATCGGCTTTGTGTGACTGGCTGGGCAGGAAGTAGCTTAGGAATCAATGATGTGTCAGTTCCTGGGTACAAGATTCAGCCTGTGACAACTCAGGGCAGTCATTTATCAACCCCCTTCCACTGCTGCCATCCTCAAATGCAGGGCATAGCTAGAATTCTGCCCCCCACCTCAATAAAATATCAGCTTGAGCCACCCATGGTAGAATTTCTCAAGGGGTAAGAGGTTCCCCATGATAAAATCTGGGGCCCCTGTAAAGTGCTGGGCCCCATGAATCTGCCAGGGTATCCATGGCCCGCCAATGCCCCCACCCTAATGTATACCCCACAATGGTTCCTCCATCCTGACACATGGAAACCCACTTCCCCATCATCTGTAGGTGTGACCTGAGAGGTTGGCCCTGCCTGACCAGAAAAAAAGGAGGTCAGTTAGCCAAACAGTACTCACTGATTGTGTCATGGGTGCTCTGGATTGAAAACCCTAACATACCATTTGGCAGAAACGTAGCGACTATTTAACATCACAAAGCACCTACTGAAGTGATCAGCACAGCAGGGTGGAAATGACTTTTCTGCAATTATGCAAACATGGAAGAGGACAGTATGCTTCCTTATCAGAGGAAGGAACAGTACCTAGCAATAACTTGTGCATTGAGAGTAGTACACAGTATTGTGGGGAGTCAGACATTTCCAATTTTAGTTTCAATGTCTGGAGATTCAATGAAGCATTGTAGTGAAAGATCCATACTTACAGGGAGGTGATCTCTGAATGTATTACCTGGCTCTGTGGGCACTCTCAGATGAGACACTCAGGGAAACTGTGACTAAGCTCAGTGGTTGTCTTGTTAAATCTTCCAAGCATTTTACCATTCACCTTTATTTTGCCCCAAGTATATGGTGTTGACAGTGTTACATATAGCAGGAGGTAGGGTTCCAGTCAGCTAATGTGCTAGCATGATGACTGACCATCAACCCTATGCCAACACTCAGCTGAAGTAATGAAGCCCAGCTGACCACAACTGGCCTAATTATCTTGTTAGGGTTATATATGGACAGCTGGCAGTATGCTGGCAGTGAGTCGTGGGCATGAGAACAGAGCGGCATCATTTCTTTGTGCTTTAGGATTATTCCCATTTAAGACTTTTGGACCTTTTCAGAAAAATGTTCAGTGCCTTTTTCGGAAGCTCCAAATAGTGATCTTTTTATTTTAGTCCAGGGGTCCTCAATCACCCGGCCGTGGATGGCTACCTGGCTGTGTCGAACCGGGCCACACACAAAGAATAACAATTTTTTATTTTATTTACATTAGTCAGCAAGTTATTTTATTTTGAAAAGTGACCACTTCCATCCGCACCTCTGTCTCTGCACTTGTCTCAGTCGCTAAGCCCACCAGCCAACCCCAGCAAGCATGAGGGAAAAGCCCACCAGCCAACCCCAGCAAGCATGAGGGAAAAGCCCACCAGCCAACCCCAGGAAGCATGAGGGAAAAGCCCACCAGCCAACCCCAGCAAGCATGAGGGAAAAACAAACTCAAGATCAAGTGCTGGAGATCGTAAATGACAGTGGCCTTCAAAGTATGTTTACACCAACTTCAATTCTCCATACCTTCTGGATTAAAGTCAAGGCGGATTATCCTGAGATATGAGCACTGAAAACCCTGCTTCCACTTCCAGCATCCTATCTTTGCGAAGTGGGGTTTTCTACAGTGACAGCAACCAAAATGAGATTACGGAGTAGACTGGGCATAAGGAACAGGGTGTCACTGTCCCCCATCACCCCCAGATGGGACCGGTTAGTTGCAGAGAATCAGCTCAGGGTTCCCACCGATTCTGCATTATGGTGAGTTGTACTACATATATTGTATATATTACAATGAAACAATGATAGAAATAACGTAGATAATGTAATAAGTAAATTACATATTATACACTTTTGTGACAAAATTGTGAGCTTAAACCCCACCCTGGTCTGTGGAAAAACTGCTTTGCACGAAACCAATTTGTGGTGCAAACAATGTGCCATTTTCAGATGTTTTAATCCATCTGAACCCTGACGACCTTCATAAGCCCCTGTCATGTGACTGATGTCTAACCCCCAACTTGCCACAACATATAAAGTGCATAGGCAGAAATGTCACCTTAGACCCCCCCACCCAATTTAACGTATAATTTTAGATGTACAAGCTAGTATTGCCAGAAGTTTGGGTACTGAAGGTGCTTCACCATGTCCAATGTCTTTTCTTTTACGTTAATTATCTCGCAGTGGCAAGGAGGTGACATCATGATTGTTTCTCCACAAGACTACTGTTTTTAGCTGTTGATAGCTACCAATGATACAAAAGAACCTCATCATTCTATTGGTTACTCTGACCTGCAGCACCCTAAGCTCAGAGCGTCTTCCTGTGCCTATGATTCACGGGCTCCTCTGAAGTACTGGGCGCCCTGAATCTGCCAGGGTACCCATGCCTCTCCGACATCCCTCACTGGGACCCACACGAGCACCAGTTCCTGTCCACTGGCCGGTGTCTTGCCCCGCGTGCACTGTTTACTGTGTTCCTTTGTCAGAAAATGTCATGAGCATCATAAAAGGTAACAACAGAAGATCTACTTATCAGCTGAAGTCAGTCCACTGATTTATTCTTGCCAGCATGTGAACACTCTTAAGTGGTCTGGCAAATTACTGAAAGCATCCCATGTTTATTTTCTGACAAACTGGCTTTTTACATTGGCGAATGGAATATTCCCACGACCGCAAACACAGAGAATGATTGTTAGTTTGACAGAAATTACAGATGTCAGAAAGGCTGTCCTTTTGAGCCCTGAATGCTTATCTGAGTGTTTTATTACATTTATCTCAGTCTTGATCCTCTTTCTTATTGGTGTGAAACGTAACTAACATGACAAAACATCAGACATTGTTTAGTGGAGCTGTAACTGAACACAGCCTCACTGGGCATGTAGGACTATTACTGAAAAATCATTGCAGTGATTATTATACGAAGTAGCAAATGGGATTTTATGGTTGGATTTGTTACTGAAAATTTTATATATATATATATATATATATATTGCTAGCATTTCTTTAAATTGTCTCATTTGTACATTTTGCAGGCACAGTCCTCAAAATATTGGTTTTCTTAGAAACAAATTTGGCCATAACCTTGTCTATTAGGAGGGAGGGAAAAGAAGAAAACAATGTACTTAACCAACTGGCAAAATTATTCAATCAATGAAGAAAATTTAACACAATTTATGGTTTAAAACCAGGAGGCGGGAAGATGGAGATCCGAGGCGTGACCATGGGGAGCTGACAGCAAGACCAGGCTACTTAACCGAGGTCAATCCTCAGTTCACAGCCGGCTTGGCTCTTGAAATGCTGTCGGGAAACCGAAGCGACATCGATTCGGGGAACTGTGAACTGACGGGGCTTAGCATGAAAAACGGAGGAGGGCGAGCGATGGACAGAGGACGACCCCCACTTAGCAAAAAATGCAAAATAGGTCTAGATGAAACCATACGAGACCTAGCACGGCATTAGATGCGATAATATTGTGATTTAACCAGGGGCGTAGATTTAGGGTGGACGGAGGGGACGTGTCCCCACCAATATCCTCCGACCATTGCAATGTCCCCACCAATATCCTCCGACCAACCAATAATTTAATCCACTTAGTCATAGGTCCCCACCAATGTCCAGAGCAAATCTACGCCCTTGGATTTAACCAACTGAATGGTTAACCCTTTGGTGAATCCTTCCCCCAATTCAACTACGTAAAATACACAAACTCACGTCTAAAAGTATATGCATTGATCTGCAACAAGTAGGCTCATCAATTCGAACAAGGTGAAGGACTGGTTAAGAGCAGTGAGAGCCTACAGGAGAGGGCTTACTAGTGTGAGCAACGTGGAAATATATATGTTGTCCTTTCCACCCCTAGCGCTAAGTCAAATTGGTTTCCTAAAAATAAATGCTAAACGGATCTTTAGACTATTATCCCGAGAGACGCACCAGCTCGCATCTCCTCCGCTGGCTGGCCCGCCTCTATTCCGCCTGCACTGAGAGCTGTATGCCCGCGTCCCCGCTGATTGAGACCGACGCCGGGCTCTCTGCTTCGCAAACATTTCTTTTTCAAACTGAAAACTGCATGACATTAATCTGCCTCCACAACAGGGCGATTATTAATTGTCAAATGACCAAACCGGTGAGTCAGTGTCACTTAAAAGGCAAACACGTATTGCCATTATAATGACTAATTTAGCAAATTACTAAGACTTATTAACTAAATGAAGCGCCGGAACATCAGCAAAGTGAAATTACTTCTTCAAATGCAAATTCACTTAACAGGTAAGGAAACTTATTTTTTCTCTTGTACACTGGATTAAGCGCATCGATCGATCAGGGCCAACAGATCAAACTTTATTTCAGATAGTAAAGTCACTAGCTAGGCTACTAGAATTTTAATTAGACGACTTCAAAATTAATATTACTGGAAAAAGTCGAGGTGATTAGGGTGATCGATGATCGGAGAAGTGCATACTTACCTACTAGGAAATCTGATATCGCCAGGTTCAAGAAGAAATAGTTGCTCTGATTTCTGAGACTTTTGTCCACCACAAACGCAAGGATGACCAGTGCATTCCCAACTACTACCACGACGACAAGAGTTACCATTAAGACAGCCAGGATCACCATGATATAGCCTGAAAATGTGGCGCCAGTCCCATGGAAGCTCGCAGAATCGTCGCCGGTGAAATTAAAGCTTGAATTAATTTCAGGGATGCCAGCTCCCATAGTCTCCCACGAGCGGTATCAGTTTTAGTGCGAAGTAGAGATGCAGAGTAGAGGTGACGCGCCCGTGTCATCCATGGCTAAGCGCAGTGGAGAGCCGCACCAATCTGATGCTCACATCGTGCCGGCAGAAATAAGAGGTGCGGGTCCGCGCAGCTGCTCCACACCGACCGGACCCGCAGGCTCCTCCTAAAAGTTGGCCAGGTGTCCAAGCGCTGCGGGATGAAACGAGCTGCTGCGAAGCGAGGGCATCCCTCATGTGGCATCGCAGCGGATCGACGAGACGACTGCAAGGCGCATGTTTTTGTAATGAGTGGGGAATGGTTATTAAGGGCGATTGCGGACGCGTTCCCACGCCTGTTGGCAATCCTACCCTTTTCCGCCGGCTGAGGCACTGTCTGCTGCAGAAGTGAGCGAACCTCCCGTGATAAACGCGCATTAAGGTGCGTTTGCCGAAGCGCGACCTTGCTCGTGGCACTGCCGCAGGGCAAACTCCCCTTTTCCCTTGCGAGTAAAGGAAGGTGACGTTAGTGCAATATGCTGTGAAAATGGCAGACGAATACAACGGCACTCTGCTGTTTATTTGGACTTTTCGTTTAGTAATTGCTTATCTCATCTCCGATGTCTTCAAACATAACTGTATTTAATGCACATATTATTAACACATTTCCAATAAACATGTCCATCTGAACTTCGCAAGGTTATTTTGTGTATACAATCGAATGAATCCAGGTCACAGTATGCTGGTTCTTATATATATATTATGTATATTTAAATTGCTCGCTGTTACTCGTGGTGCTTAAACATTAAAATAACTTTTCTGCTACGTTTTCTGCGTTTTATATATCCAGTTTTTCACGTGTAGAATGAATACATTTATTTTTCCATAATTTTACAATTGTTTAATTTCTTGTTTGACAATACCGCTACTCAGATGTCCCGTAATAGCCAAATATTGCGCATTACGGATTGCTCTCTAACACTGCCGCTCTTAGTGCGGCATTCTTAGCGTGACGGCAACGCTAAATGAAACTCCGTCCTAAGTAAAGGTGAAGTTTTAACTCAAATCAAATTAGGTGAGGGGCTTGTTATGAGAAATATGGGAATATATCTGAATGTGTGTTTTCTCTTTGTCACCCTTTGGCTTAGCTGAAATTGATTTCCTTTCATATTTATATATCCATACACCATCCATATATCCATTCACATGAGGCGCACCGTTACGAATGTGAGTCTTATCTTCCACTGCTCCTTCGGCATCGCTTCGTTTACGTAACGCTCCCGCTTTGACACCCTCAGTCTGAACTGTTGGGAGATTTTCAGGTACCGTCGTTATGACTTATATAACGATGCGCTCTGATTAGAAGTATCCATCTAGTTAATATTACAAGCGATGAGCCGGAGTGGCGTGATGATTTTCTGCGCCGGTATTATTTCCTGTAAACCACTCAAAGTAATAATAATTTTCCCAGTGTAGCTCCTTCAGAATTATACTCTGAGTGCTTTTTGTTACGACTCCACGTTCCCCACAGGTCCCTGACGGCTACATATATCTTAAACCTGTTATAATTTGTACAGGGGGATTGATAGGAATGAAGTTAGTGCACATGTCTTTGGTTGGAATGGCACCGCTGTTTGAAAGCAGATGTCACTGGAGCTTCTGTCTCGTCAAGGTTGCTGAAGTCCAGTCATGACACCATTCTAAAAAATCTTGTTTGTTTCATCCCCCATGTAATGGGATGATCTTCCTATTCTCTCAACAGAATACAAAAACCCTCCCTCTCTTCATGAAGTTGTTGAAATCGTTTACATATTTACACCACCGTTCAGTCCTAAACTTCTGGTTAACCCCAAATTAAGCAATTTTCTCCAGAATAATAAAAACATTCTGAATCTAAAAAATTGTGTAATGGGCAGAGGGTTGATTAAATCAGACAGTAATGATTTTAATGCACGTTCATATGCAGGCAGTCTATGGACTCTCTCTCTGAATATATACATAATTGAATCTGTCCTATTAAATTTGAATACGTTTGTCCCTAGCAATTATAATTGATTCTATTAAGAGGTTATTAATTGCTTCCTTCCTTAAACATATGCAGTATGTTTCCCAAATGACATGCAGAACTTGCTGTGTTGGTAAAATTTCCAATTGGCCAATGCAGAAATTGTAGGTCTATTCATTCATTTATTCATATGTTCCACCCATGAAAAAGAGGATCTAGTCCATAAGGAGCCAAACCTCCTGCATCACTGAAGACCATCAATGGTTATGAGGCTCCAATAATAGTCAGTCTGTGTTTCTTGACCAGCTAACTAGCAAGTTAGTTACACTTACTGCTTAAACAATAACACGGAATATGTGTTGGGAACAGGGTAACCAGTAATGTTCACTTTAAGCTAGCAGTGAAGTTCTGGTAGCGTTGAGGTGATCGATTCACCTGACACTAATGTTAATGTGATGCTAACGTTGACCTGATGCAAAGGTTAAGGTGAGAGTAAGAAGGACTTCGCACATGACAGTGACACTGACATCATGTTAACGTTGAGGCGATGTATGATTACCATGGCAATAACGCTGCCACAGTGGCAACATTGACATAATGCCAACATTGACGTGCTCATCATCGGGGAAACATTAATGCTGGTATGATGGTTTGCTAGCTGAAAGTAAGGTTTCTCTGCCGTATTTTCATCCTCATTGTCATGCCCTGCCCGTTCGATCCTCCTGTGTGCCACGCCCCCTCGCTGCCCTCGTGGGAATCCTAGTGTTTTAC
>JAODKM010000001.1:18144249-18154606 GCA_026780845.1 Petrocephalus sullivani
CGCGCGGGCCGCCACGCCCCCCAGCCCCCACACGATCCGTTGGGGGGGGGGGTGGCGGGGGGGCGGGTGGGGGATGCCCCCCGCCGCGCCGCCGGAGGGGCGGGGGGGGGGGGGGGCTTCACCGCATGAACCTGACTCAGAGGCACGCCCAGCCAATCAGACTTCCTGCTGGATTGACAGGCATGTCCGGGGGGTGGGGGGAAGGAGCACATCAAAACGAAGAAACCCACCGAAACCCATACAAATCGTATTACTGCGACAGGCAAACAGGGGAGACCCTAATCCTGGGCGAGTCGCCCAGGGCCCTGCCCCGATGGCACCTCCATGAGGAAGGTCCAGTCTAAGTCAGGAGGGGAAAAAGGGGGTTAGCACTAAGCTTTGGGGGAATATACCTGGGCCCTTTTCACACCTCCCCAAATACAAGAGGAGCAGAAGCCATTAGGAATCAGGGCCAGGGCCAAATGGAAGGCAACACAGCAGGGGAAACGCACCAAGCGCAAGCGTGCTGCACCGCGACCTGGACGGCACGCGTGATCCTGCACCGCGGTTCCCACTGGCGCTGCAGGGATGCTGGCAGAGCCATTGCATCCTGATGTGGACGGGAGCATGCCCGAACTGCGACCGGCCCAACCTGCATGAGGTGCAGCAGCCTCCCCCCTGCCGCAGTCTCTCCGTCGTCCTCGCAGTCCTGCAGGAATGTCTGCCGGTCCTCACAGTATATCCTGCAAAGCAAGGAGGGTCATGTGATCCCTGACTGGGAGGAAAACGAGGCTTTCGCTCTCACTGCAAGCACCGTGTCAGCTCCTGTAGACAGCTAACTTTAATTTATGATAAACTGAGATATTACCAATTTTAAGACACATATATAGGTAGGTAGATAGCCTGTACCTATCGTCAACATCATCATGATAAAAGTAGAGACAGCAAACTTTAGAGGAATAAACTGACAGCGATAAGGATGGGAGTGGGGGTGCAGTGTAGTAGAACATTTAATGATGGAACAGTGGGAATCAAACAGCCAGAGAGTGGGTGGGTGCCAAAGCTACTGGGCTAAGACCCTCACTACTGCGGTTCACCTAGAGGTAGGATCAAGAATCAGTAACACGGATTAGAACTTTCTCTTAAGGCGCAGGAGGCCCACCAGCCCCACCAGCCCCACGCATGCCCTCGTCCCAGGGGGTCCCCTGGTGCCCCCGCGGTGCACAGACCCAGAGGAACCGCTTCAGTTCGCAAGCTCATCCTTGTATTTCCTTGCAATACTACCTGGGGATGCTGAAAGATGGGGAAAATACATAAAACACTGTGAAAGCTTTCCAGTCAGACGTCAAACGGTCCAGATGGAGGTCAGGATCCAAACAGCCGTGGGGGCGGGGCTTAAAAGTCGAAGTGCGCAGAGGGCACAATTAAACAGCGATCTGAGGTCTAACCTCGATAAAAGAGACTCCACTGAGGGCAAGTTTGGAAGCTGTCTGGGTGTTGGCAGATGTAAGACCTCACTTCTCCTCTCCTCAGCCTCTGAGAAAACGATCCCAACAACGGATATTATATCCCCTCGGCAAAGTCATTGGCACAGGTTTACAGCATTAATTCAGGGTTATTTAGCATATGTTGGCATGAAGAATTGATTATGAATCTACATGGTCAACAAGTAGGCGGGATAATGAGTATTATGTATTACTTAACCATGTTGTTTCGGTAGCTAATCTGTTTGTTTAGGCTTTAGCACATAACCAGCAGGATGGGCAAGCTAATCCTCCCAGTGTGTCGGCCAGTGGGCAGACCAACATGGCCAGAATGGGGCGTTAGTCCTGGCCATTAGCCATATTCACGTTACCCAGAAGCTTCAGCATTCTAGCTGGGTCGACTCTCTGCAATATCATCCTTCTGGTGTCACAAAGGAGAAAAATCTAAAGCAAACTGTCAGTAAGTGCAGGTTTGCGTCTGTGTATCACAGTTTGTTTTTTGATGCATGCATATCAAGGGACTGGTCAAACCTAAGGCCCTAGTCTTCCCATACCTGTACGCGTAGATGTTGTGTGTGGCACTTGCGATCTTCTTGTTTTCATAGAGGGCATCCAGAACCATTTTGACCTGAAAGATGGATGTCTGCATTACTTACTTGGCTGATGTGATGCACCCCTACACCCCCCCCCCAATCAACAATTTCCCATTTTACAGCTAGATGTTACACTAGTCTGCCAGCAGAGCCCTTTCTAGGGTTTACATCAGTAGGTTTCAAGCTCCTGTCTGTAACCAGAAACCGGTATAACCTAAGAAACAATGTTTTTCATTTTATTAACCAGATCAGATCTATATGTGTGAGGCAGAACATATTGAACAATCCTTTGCTTTCTGTTTATATTTAAATAGTTAAATAGTTAAATATCACGGGCTAGCATGTAAATCCCAGACAGGGATCAGCAGTTTCCTAAAAAGGCACCAAGGCCTTATAGGTGACCGAGTATTTTAGGAATTTACTTTTCACAGTCCGACTGTTTCTGGGACCCCACTCAAAAAGTGACTTTTACACTCTAAAACCATAATACTGACAAGGTGCGTCAGTAAAACCAGCTGACTGCACTCATTAAAAAAAAAAAAAAAAGCCATTTCCAAAAAAGCTGTGTAAACGTAAATAATAACAGAATGCAAAGATTTACAAATCATACAAACCCATATTTAACTGAAAATATAACAAAGATAAAGCGTCACGTGTTGAAACAGAAGTTCTGTTTTATGACAAATATATGCTCAATTTCAATTTGGTACCAGCATCACGTTTAAAAAAAGTAGGGACAGGGGCATGTTTACCCCTTTGTTGAATCACTATTCTTCTAACAACACCCTGTAAATGCCTGGGAACTGAGGAGATCAGAGGGCTGTTCCACAAAGCAGGATTTCCCAGTTAGCTGGATAACTTAGGCCAAACATGAAAACTGGCCAATAGGAGGAGAGATAAGCAACAATCCTTACATTTGGCTTAATTTATCTGACCAATGAAGAAATCTTGCTTTGTGGAGTACCCCCCAGTTGCTGAAGTTTTGAAAATGAAATGGTGTCCCATTCTTTCCTGAATCCCATTCCTTCAAGAGTCTGGGGTCTCCCTTGTCATATTTTTCATGATGCAGCAAAGGTTTTCAGTGGGTGACAGGTCTCGACTACAGGCAGGCCAGTCTAGCACCCGGACTCTTCTACTACAGAGTCATGCTGTCATAATATGCGTAAAAGGTGGTTCGGCATTGTCTTTCTGAAATATTCAAGGCCTTCTCTGAAAAAGAGAACACTTCTCTGAATGCTGTCTAGATGGCAGAATATGTTGCTCCAAACCTATAATGCTGCCTTCTCAGATGTGCAGGCTACCCAAGCCATGGACACTAACAGCACTTTTCCACCGCACCAAGTACGGTACTTTGGGTACAGTACTTTCGCGTTTCCATTGACTTCCGGTCGAGTACCAGTACCAAAAGTGCCAAACTAGTTGGGGTACTTCTTTGGTACTTCGGTACTTTGGGGAGGAACTTGAAATGTTTTCGTTGTCGACTGGTAATGCAAATAGCCAAAAAAAATAATTACGATCTTGTTGGAAGAACAGATACAACAAGATCAGGATGGCATGACAATTTTAAAAGTATTTTATTAAATAATACTAGGGCAGAACGATAGCACTTCCGGGGGAATCCCGAGGCGTTCCCAGGCCAGCCGAGAGACATAGTCTCTCCAGTGTGTCCTGGGTCTTCCTCGGGCCCTCCTCCCAGTGGGACATGCCCGGAACACCTCACCAGGGAGGCGTCCAGGAGGCATCCTAACCAGATGCCCGAACCACCTCATCTGGCTCCTTTCAATGCAGAGGAGTAACGGCTCTACTCTGAGTCACCCCCGAATGACCGAGCTTCTCACCCTGTCTCTAAGGGAGAGACCAGCCACCCTACAGAGGAAACTCATTTCGGCCGCTTGTATTCGCGATCTTGTTCTTTTGGTCACTACCAACAGCTCATGGCCATAGGTGAGGGTAGGAACGTAGATTGACCGGTAAATCGAGAGCTTTACCTTTTGGCTCAGCTCCTTCTTCACCACGACGGATCGATGTAGCGCCCGCATCACTGCTGATGCCGCACCGATCCGCCTGTTGATCTCCCGCTCCATCCTTCCCTCACTCGTGAACAAGACCTCGAGATACTTAAACTCCTCCACTTGGGGAAGGACTACCTCCCCGACCCAGAGAGAGCACTCCACCCTTTTCCGGCTGAGGACCATGGTCTCGGATTTGGAGGTGCTGATTCTCATCCCAGCCGCTTCACACTCGGCAGCTAACTGCTCCAGTGAAAGCTGGTCACGGTCCGATGAAGCCAACAGAACCACATCATCTGCAAAAAGCAGAGACCAGATCCTGAGGCTACCAAACCAGACACCCTAAACGCCCCGCCTACGCCTAGAAATTCTGTCTATAAAAGTTATGAAAAGAATCGGTGAAAAAGGGCAGCCCTGGCGGAGTCCAACCCTCACTGGAAACGAGTCCTACTTACTGCCGATAATGCGGACCAATCTCTGGCACCGGTTGTACAGGGACGAACAGCCCTTACAAGGAGGCCCGGCACTCCATACTCCTGGAGCACTCCCCACAGGACTCCCCGAGGGACACGGTCGAATGCCAAGTCCACAAAGCACATGTAAGACTGGTTGGGCAAACTCCCATGCACCCTCCAGGACCCCGCTGAGAGTATAGAGCTGGTCCACTGTTCCACGGCCAGGGCGAAAACCACACTGTTACTCCTGAATCCGAGGTTCGACAATCCAACGGACCCTCCTCTCCAGAACCCCTGAATAGACCTTACCAGGGAGGCTGAGAAGTGTGATCCCCCTATAGTTGGAACACACCCTCCGGTCGCCCTTCTTAAAGAGGGGGACCACCACCCCCGGTCTGCCAATCCAGAGGCACTGCCCCCGATGTCCACGTGATGCTGCATATGCGTGTCAGCCAGGACAGCCCTACAACATCCAGACTCTTAAGAAACTCCTGGCTGATCTCATCCACCCCCGGGGCCCAGCTACCGAGGAGCTTTTTAACCACCTCTTCGAAGAGACTGGTTCCAGAGCCCAAGCCATGCGTCGAGGTGAGTCCAACTATATCTAGTCAGAACCTCACAACCTCACAACCTCACGCACCAGGTCAGGCTCCTTCCCCACCAGAGAGGTGACATTCCATGTCCCTAGAGCTAGCTTCTGCAGCCGAGGATCGGACCACCAAGGTCCCCGCCTTCGGTCACCGCCCAGCTCACATCGCACCCGACCCCCACGGCCCCTCCTACAGGTGGTGAGCCCATTGGAGGGGGGACCCACGTTCCTGGCCACCAGGCGCTCGCCATCGAGCCCCACCCCCAGGCCTGGCTCCAGAGGTGGGCCCTGGTGACCCGTGTCACTAACCCGTGTACTAACCTGTAACCAATTAGCCTATTTATTTGAGAGATGTTCAACCAGGTCTTTTATTTTAGCATTACATTACTGAGGAACTTACATGGACGAATGACATCACCTCCTTAACCAAGAAAGTCCAGCAGAGACTACACTTTCTGAGGCAGCTGAAACGAGCAAGCCCCGCCCATCCTCACCACATTCTACAGAGAGCACCATTGTGTTCTGACCAGCTGCATCGCCGTCTGGTATGGTAGCTGCAACGTGTCTGACCGCAAGCGCCTGCAGAGGATTGTGAAGACAGCAGAGAACATTATTGGGGCACCTCTCCGCTCACTACAGGAGACATTCTGCAAACGGACTGTTCACAAGGCCTTCAGCATCGTGCAGGACCCCTCACACCCTCACATGGGCTTCTTACACTTCTGCCATCCAGGAGAAGATATTGCAGCATCAGAGTCAGAAGACAGTTTTTACCCCCAGGCTGTGAGGCTCCTCAACGCCATGCTGCCCTCTGGAATCCTTCACTATGCCTCAACTACCCCTTAACTCTTCTAAGTAACCCTCCAGAGACTGTGACTGTATTTTGCACACTCATACTTTGCACAGTACTGCTCATGTACTCAGAACATGTTTCGTGACCCAACATCATCGCATGTCTCTGAAGTACTATGGTAGTAACTTTACTTGAAAATAGAACTATTATCACTGCTTACTGTTCACTTGAATGCTTCTTTGCACTTGTTATTCTACGTAACTTGATTTTCTACTTGCTAAAATGTCTTTAGTATTTAATGTCTTACATAGCCTCTACTCTATCTACTGTTGAACTGTGGATCCTGGGCTTCCCCATTTCCTCTCACTGTATACTTGTTTATGGTTGCGATGACAATAAAGTTCATTTTGACTTTTCCAGCTTTTGTTGCCACAGTCCCAACTATTTTGAAAACATGTTGCTGGCATAAAATTCCAATTGATCATATATTTGTCATATAACAGTAACATTTCAACATCTGATGTGTTGTCTTTGTTCTATTTTCAACTAAATATGGGTTCACATCATTGCATTCTGTTTTAATTTACATATAACACGGCAGAAACGGGGTTGTAGATGCATAATAAGCTCCATATATGTTTGACCCTGCTGCTTAAAGGACTCAGCATGATGACAAAGATTTATAGCACGATTAATCATTTATTAAGTATTACTTTCAGAATTCCAGTATAACTGAAAGTTCTCATGTAGAGGAGATCATCAAAGATCCAATACCATTGACAGATTAGCAATCTCTAGCTAAATTATGGTGGTAATTGGTATATAGTAATGAAAGAATCTCAATCATTATCAAAAACTGCCCTGATTTACCCATTTCCAATGACCCCACCCACTGCAGACACCAGCACCCAGTTTTTCCAATAATTGTTGCTATGTAACAGCAATGATGGTTGACCTTTAGTGCCAAAAAGGTTGTAGGTCCGAACCCCAAGATTAAAGTCAGAGAGTGAATTCCTGCACTATACACTGAATTATAAACTGGCTGTCACGAAAATAAATAAACTAAAAAAACAGGAGCAGTAGGGAACACAGAGCATGTTTTATATAGCCACAGATAATGGTGCACACGTATCAGCACCACCCCACTAACGAGTCTGGTCGCGTCAGCACCCTCTGTGCTGGGGGGCTGGCGGGGGAGACGACGACATCGAACCAAAACAAATGCAAATTGTCAGTGAGTAACAATACACGAGCGAAACATCCGTGATGCCAAAACCGGAGCAGACAGACCAACTCAGGGCAGATTCAAACATCAAAATGCCTTTACTGTTGGCTTCTCTAACTAGTACAAAATTAGCTAGGGGGTTGCGTAAATAAACGGTGCCGTGACTAACTGTAAGAGGTCCTCCCTCCCTCATTGCTTTATGTAAGCTACGTGAAAAGCTTTGAGGTCAGGCTACCCGCGAGTATCTGTTAACACCATGAACACAAAATAGCGCAGCTTTGTACGTGTGGCTGAGCAAGACGCCCCCCCAAATGCCATGTAAGAGCAAGAGATACTCAAAGCAAAAGACAGGGGCCCTGGCTTTATCGCAATCACAAGACAACATTCTGTTCCCATTCACTCGCAGTTAAGAAGAACAGAAGGATCGTTTTTTCACCACGCTACCTATTCAAGTTTTTACATGATGGATTACAGCCGATATCATCTCGAGTGGAAAGATCATCGTAGGAAAATCCCGCGTAAGCCGCGGTGACAAAGGCGTATTTACATAAAAAATAATCACGGCTTTACTGCATGCCGGCAATTTTCAATTAACGGCCTCTGATCGTTTCCAGTCGCGGGTGAAACAGCACGGCTGGTTGGACACCAGCATTATTTGGCTCTGATCGAGGCACATTCATCGTCAAACGGGAAAGTACGTGACGGGGTCCCTGACGGATGAGTCATGTCAAAGCGGGATTAATAAATAGCCCCGATAGGATTTTATAGTCATTTACACATCAGAGAGAAAGACATACTGACAAGTTATTAGACACGTGTAGCGGCGGCGTGGATAGCAGCCTCCGAGCTAGGCTGACGTTAAATCAGGACGTGCCAGATAAGGGACGGGGGGCGAACGCTAATTTGGATGTTATTTGAAAGTGAGCAGCTCTCGGACAACAGCGGATTTCTGGGAGAGGCAATGAGTCCGCGAGATGCTGCTTCCATATTTGGAAATCAATCAACAACAATCCTGCGGCTCACGCAGTCAAGGCACCTAACATGCGTTTATCTGAAATATTTAAGTGAGATTTAAGCATGAGCTAAGTCTTAGTGGCTGGAGACCTGCCTGGTTCAAAGTGGCCTGACATTTTACCTATTTTACAATATTTTACAAAGCAAAGCGTGAAACAGGGATAAGGGAAGTATACTGTGGTAAAGAGGGAAAGAAAAAAATACTGGAAATCAACGGGGAAGGGGAACTAAAAACTAAGCAGAAAAAGAACCTTGCTGAAGTGGCTGCTCCGGAATGGTCCGATTCAGGAAGGAGACTGAGAAGCGGGCTACAGAAGCATGCCATGGCCACATTACCGCCTGAGAATCTCTTTTTCAAGACTATAAAAAAATGTCTTGTTTCTCTGGCAACTACCCCCACCCCATGCTAATGCAGTGGCTCATCCAGAGGACAGCCCCCAGGTCAGTCCGCGAATGATTCAAGCACGTTAGGACCCAACGTGGCAGTTCTGAGGATGCTTCCTCCAGTGCTGACTGGCCTGTACCAGCCCGCAGTAACCACAGCAGCCAAATCACAAATTCCACGCTTCCCTCTTTTTCAATTGTTTGTCTGTTGGGGAAAATGAATAAATGAATATTCTGTGATTTGGGGGTGGTGGGAGGGGGTGTGCAGGGAGCTCCAGGAACACAGTCTGCTGCCTGAATCTGAGCCACCGTGAAGCTGAGTGGGAGCGGATGGGGAGCTGTGTGGTCGCCACAAAATGCCTCAAGTAACCTTCCCCGTAGCCCAGGCAGGTCACATGAGGTCCAACCAATCAGGAAGGCTCAACACGGATGGCAGTCACTCTGCTTCAGTTGTAACCTTATTACCCCCCCCCCCCCAAAGGGAAATCCCATCAGCTAAAACAACCACAGTTAATCAAAAACAAGACAAAAACCAAACCCCACCCCCCAAATCACCTATACTTCAACAATAGTCAACACTCATCTGCCCCAAGATTGAAATCCCCCCACCCCAAAAAAGATAGTGGAAGGAAATAAAAATGCATCAGGTGGGGAGTGGGGGGGGGGGGTAGATAAATACCTGTTTAGGTGTCACCACGGGGGCTAGATGGGGCTGGAAGGTGCTGCGCCGGTCTGTGACCACCTGACCGTGCATGATGGGAGGGGTTTCCTCATCTATGAAGAACCAGAAAAGACCAGAAGGCACCAGCTCGTCATCCTAGCTTAATAACAGCTTTGACTACTCAGCCAGTGCAATGTGCATCTATGGAGACCATCTCCAGAAAGGGTGTGGGGCGTGGGCATGAGGGTGAGCACCCCTGGTACTGGCAGGTTAAAGCCCTTCAAAGGGCACAGTGCTGGTTGTCATGGAGGCATTTTAGCAACCGTAAATTTTCCCTCCTTTTCTGTGTCTGAGAAGGGAGGGGGGGTGAAGTTGGTTCCTCTGAGTGACTTCTTGAGCAAGATGCTCCGTGTGCCTGAAACGTGGATGCATCGGGCCCTGGAAGCGCCCAGCAGATGCATGGTGACAGCTCCATAGTTGAAACAGATGCCGCACATGTGGTCCTCTGATTACCCCCCCACCCCCCCCACCAGCCCTGAAAATGAGACAGACCCCCATACCTCCTATCCGCTCAGAATACAGCTGCACCTGCTCCATGGCCGACACAAGCTCGGTGCTGTCCGGGATGCCCCATGCCACGTCATCCTGCTCCTCCGTACTCATCCTCGCCTCGAGGCCTTCCTCTGTGAGAAGGGCACACAGTGATGTCAGCTGGGCACCCTTACAGGGCATGCCGGGTGGCCACTAATCTTTGACCTTCTGGGCTTGGTATTGAGGGCCTGAGAGGGGGGAGAACTTGGAAGAAAACTGGGAAGAGCCTCTGGAGGCTGAAGATACAGTTGGCTTGTGGCTCAACAGGTTAGCACCCTGTCTCTGTGATCAGAGGGTTGGTGGCTTAAATCCTGGGAATGGCAGAATGTTTGACCCTTTGGCCCCTAATCAAAGCCTCCCAAGTGATCCAGGGACTTCAAGTGTATGTCACTTTGAAGAAAAGCATCTGCTAAAATGTAAAAAGTGTAAATGACATCAGAAAGAGGGGAGTATAACGTAATGTAGTGATCATAACATGGTTAAACTTGAGGTTAAGTTTAGTATCAGAAGAGCAAAGTCCAAATCAAAAATATATAATGTTAGGAAGGCTAACTTTAATTGTATGAGAATAAAACTAGAA
>JAODKM010000001.1:18158065-18175677 GCA_026780845.1 Petrocephalus sullivani
GGGGGGGGGGGGGGGGGGGGGGGGGAGGGTAATACTGGCACTTTATAGGCTTTGATGTATCAGAGGACGCCTTTTTATCTCCTTGGGTTCACTACCCATTATCAACTCCGCACTTTTTACCGCGAGTAGCTTATAGTGCGGTTAGCGTCATTAGCATTTAGCATGATTAGCATCATTTCTGCTTAGAGATATGGGTCAACACATTGATAACCATCAAACAGAGACACCAACGCATGACATCAGCTGTCAGCATCAGCTGCTGCCCTACGCCGCTTCGCGATTCATCCCACCGCTCGCCTCGATTCTCCACTTTTTGTTCCCGCTCCCCTGCTTAAAAGGCTGCTATTATATTGTCCTTAAGTCTCCTCGGAATGCGATCGCTCTCTCCAGCCATTATCTCGTCACCGAGTTGCACACTGGATAAGTGTGACACTTGATGTAGCCCGGTGGCCATGCATTTAATCGCGCGGCCAGCTAGCGTGAGCACAATCTGTGCCGCTAAGCGGAAATAATTGACCGAAGCCTCGGAATTATGCTCATTGGAATCTAACAAAAGCATTGTAGTAAGAAATATTCAGGATGGGCATTTCTGAATGACGCCTACAATAACTTAGCAGATCAGTTAGCGTAGGAAATGCCGCCATAAATTATATCCCTTTTTAAATAAACAATAACCACTGGGAACTGAAGCCCCCCCAAACATGCAGTAAACAATATTAAGTTTTATATTTGTGCAGCATGGGAGTTGTGTGTAATGACTGTAATTAGGGCTCATTCCTGGTTGTGGCACAGGGATGAAACGTGTGTCGCTTGCAAATCCTCTTCAGGTTCTGCATGGTTCATCTCCAGCAAAAGCTTTGTTTTTGAAGATGGATCTCACTTTGGAACCATAAGGATCTGGAGGTTTTGTAGTTGCTGTAGTACTTCATAGTTGGAAATCCTAAAGAGAGAGGCTTTGTAGTCGAGTTCTCCGGGGAGAGAGATTTCTGGTATAGCTGTGTTGCGATAGTATGAGGATGCTGGGAACAGACTTCCCTCCACTACTGAAGCCTTCAAAGGTTAAATGGAGAAAATCAGATATAAACACTAATTACTGGCCACATCCACACAGTCAAACTATTAAACTGAACACAATGAGATCTATAGAAATGCAGGCAACACTGCATCCCATTGACAAATAACTAACAAATAAAATGAAAGAGCCTTTAAAAAAAACACAGTTTACACTGTCAACCATGACACCAGTTACAGGAGGCGATAAAGAGAAAATGCTGGAAAACCAATAGCATTATTGTGGCTCTCCTTTACGACATTCCATCCAACCAAATAACTGTCCACTCATTTATCCATCCAATCCCCCTGAAAACATCCATGCATCCATCATCCTTCACTCCTTAAACTGATCCATCACCCCTCAAAATGTGTCCATTTATCCATCTCCCCTCCCATTCATTCACTCCCATCCTTCCAAAACATCCATCTGTCAATTGATCTATCCATCTTGACAAGTTCTCATTCATCCATCATCCATCCATCCATCCTTCCACCCCAGAAGTCGAGAGCAAAATTAGGACCCAGAGCCACCCAGAGGCAGCAAACAGGCATAAGAGCAGGGTATCTGGGTTAGCGGTGTCGCGCTGCATGCCCTGAGGGGGCGCTCTCCCTCAAATGCTCCCACCCACGCAGCGACACACTGGGAGCAATTTGCAGCAGGCGACACAAAAAAGGGCACCCAGCGGGGAGGCCTGGAGAACACCCCTTTTAACACACCTCCTCAGCGCTCTGCCTCCCCACGTCTCCTACAGACACCCTCCAGTGCTTGCCGAGTACCTTGAGAATCTCACTCTCTTTCTCCCTCGGTCTCTGGAGAAAGGGCACTCATTAGCCCCACTCAGAGTGGGCCGTCAGAAGCCTTCCCGTTTACCCCCCACTCATCCAGTAAAACAGTAATCTGGCAATTTATGTCTTAAAAGCTTTCAGAGAGTCACGCAGGGTTCAAAGGTGAGTTGAACGTACAGACCTCTTTACAATGTAGGGGTGTCGGGGCTCACAATCAGCAACACACACATAACCTATTGCTTTCCAGCAATTACCGTGAAGTATGTGTTACTGCGGCACATACAGAGGTCTCGCTGTAAATATGTAATATGCTGCATGGGCACTCGAATGGCTGACCCTGTGCTCAGACTCCAAGCGTCACCTGCACCTTAAAGAAGGAGACACATCTGTTCTCATACTTGTACAAATGTAAAAAAAAAAAAGCATTAATTTCATGTCATACATACACAAGCAGCTCTAAATTTACGTAAAACTGACTGCAGTACAGTAAATCGAAGCTAGACAGCGTCTGCTTAAGTGCTAATGCGAAAAGGCAACACCCGGCCCGGAGGTGAACTGGCACTTTACCTTTTTATTTATTTATTCATTCATTCATTCGGCTTATTAATACCTGTTCTTTCGTACATACTGTGAGTATTTTTTGGCTTATGTGGTTTTTATTAAAACGTGTTTTGAATGGTAAGGGAAGGTAAAACTAACTTACATAAAATCTGATTTAAGAGTTTGTGGAACATTACACCAGTCAAGAACTGCCTATAACACACACTCACTCACTCTCTCTCACACACACACACACACACACACACACCTACACACGGATGTGAACTCCTCTACGCAGACACAGGAGCACAGGTACAAAGACGCACGCGCTAAACTATTTGTGAGTAGTTGAGTACCCAGAAGCACCCCCTCCTCCCCAAAGAGACCCACTCCCATTGTGTGTGTGAATCACGGTAGCCACTGGCGTGACGCTCCACTCACTAGGAGACGAGCCTCCATCTCAGCAGGAGCCCAGAGAAATGTAATTTAGCGTAGATTTCTATATGCGTATAGAAATCCGCCTGGGGAGGACAGCTAGGTCCAAGCGTTCTGGTCGAGACACGTGGCAGTCTCTAAAATGCAGATGCTAATTACACATCCCTAACAAGTGTGTCGCCCTCATCTAAGAGAGTTCACGGGAATCAGGGAAGAGGCATAATAAAGCCAGACCAGGAACTAATATAAGCTACCATTATCCAGCACATTAATACTATTTTCAGGATTACATCAAAGCACAAGAAGATCAGTGAATGTGGAATGGGGAGAACTTTCTTTTACAAATAAAAGCAACAAATATTCTGTAGAATATTTCATATGACTCCAGGTAAGAAACAGGCACTTATTGTATAACCTGGCAACGGCAGTGCAGGAAATGTGATTTCTGATTACATAAGACCATAAGTCAGACCTGTATGTTTTGCTGAGGGCACAATGGTGCGACGTCATGCATCAGTGACAGTGCACAGCCTCACAGGCTTTCAGTCTTAGGGGGTCTGAGTCCCAACCCCCAGCCGTGCGGAGCTGGAGCTCCCGTCTCCTCTACCAGATTAACCACGCAGATTAGAAATTGGTGTCTCTAGATTGTCTATAGTGTGTGATGGTGTGCCCTGCAATGGACTGACCTCCCATGTCACCTGCCCTGCCCTGTAGGATTACTGGAACCCGAAACTGGATAAGTGGTTACGGATGATGGATGGAGCCATGCATGATTGGATGGATGGATAGATAAAAAGTATTATTGAAAACCTACTGAAATGCATGTGGCACTCAGAACTGCATTCATTCTAATACTTGCTGAGGTTGATGATGTAAACAAATATATAAATTTATAGTGACATCTAGTGTACGATAGGAGAACACACACATTATGGAACATAGTACCGTATATTCTCTATTGCATGTGCAATTTTATTATATGATTAACAAGTTTGTGTACTTAGCCACTATACATAGTACTGGTTGTCCTGCACGGGTTCTGGGCATATCAGTGTATCCAGATGGGAAGCACAGCCACAATACCTTCCAGTACAGCAGAGTAGATAAAAAGAAAATGGAAAAAAACAACTGAGCTGAGAGCTTGGGAACGTTTCACTCTCTACCTAACGCATTACCTTCTCAAAACCAGGTTCAAAAACACACAACTAATAATGAACAAGTAACAGCAATTAGCGGCTTCTTCGGGGGCAGAGACGGGTTTAGCTTTACAAACCAACAGGCTTCTCAAATAGGAATCTTGGCTTTTAATTATTAAAGGTTAGATCTCTTTGGAGAGCTTCAACTGAAATATCTTCCTGTTTATTTCATTGCTGCCTCATGGGTAATTTGTCTCTTTATCAAAGAAAATAAGGAAATCCAGTGGATGATCACTAGCTACCATTTATAATCAAAAGCACTTTGTAAATTCAAAGTGTCAATACTTCTATTTTACCTGTGCTGCTGGTTTGAGATCTTTCCAGAAGGAATTCTCTGATCTTCTCCACCCATAAATAGAGGATGCTTTCTCCGGTATTATCCCTGTGGGGAAACAAGAAATAGTTCTAAATGGCTGTGCATAATAATAATAATAATAGTAATAATAATAATAATAATAATAATAATAATAACACTACTGCTGTTGTTATTTTAAACCATGGCATAGTGGTAGCAGGACCTCACAGCCTTTATAGTGATGATGTTGGCCAATTATACATGAAGCAGACATGCAAAACAAACTTTATTGTATTAATAAGATGTAACGTGTCGAAATTCGGGTTACAATGTCAGTCGCATCCATGTTGGCCTATAGGTATTCACTGACAGTTCATGCTAATCCTGCTCACCTACTCCCATTACTCTCCCATTACTACTCTGGGTGATTTAGATGCATATTTAAAGTGACTCACACATAAAGATCCTCCAGCATGTTCGAGAGCTGTGCTCTCTCAGGTCCTCTCAGCCACGCGGCACTACGGAATGATACAATCTCTAATTGGCACGTATATGTAATAGGCACTCGACAAAATGTAACAGATTTAATGCAGCGTAGCCATCCACTGAAAAGGCTTGAAATTAACAGGGGAGAATTACTCCTTCGTCATTACATTTCATGAGAAGAATTCAATGTGTGCCACATTTATTTTATTGTGCAGCAAGTCAGAATTACTTTAAGTGGCATACATACAGTTTCAGCCCGAGGATTCTGACTGCAGAGACAGTGGCATCATATCTGTCTAAAGCACTTTCCTCATCCCATAACTAATAATCCATTTATGAATCTACAGTTAATATGTAAAATTTGAAAACAAGACAACTGACACAAACTCTCAGCAACACTTACTTAAGTTGATAAATAGGTGGTGAGGCACTTGGGTAATCAGGTGGAAGGATTATCTATTTTAAAAAAGCAGGATTAATGTGAAACATTTCATTTATTTAGCAGATGCTTTTCAGCAGATGCTTTCCAAAGCAACACAAAGGGTCAGATGGAGTCCCTGGAATAATTAGGGTTAAGAGCATTGCGCGACATCACTTCGCTGGCCATGAAATCTTAACCAGCAACCTTTCAGTCACCAGAATCCTAACCCACAGAGCCACACACCGCCCTCTAGTGATATGGGTACAAACACTTTTAAACGTAACTGCATTGATAGTCTTACCTGTAGACACACGGTCAATTTTGCAGGGCTCAAGTCAGCTGAAATTTTGATACAGAATATTCTAGATGCCTCATCAATCACGCACCACTCGTCGCCATATATAGAGGAAAGAGCTTCGATCTCATCAACCTGAAAGAGACAACGGGGGAAATGGAGACGTACACGTCCCTGGATTTTAGATCATGTCGTCCTTTAACCTGCAGTTTTTAAACTACATTTTCCATTTTAGTAGATGTGCCATCCATAAGTCATTCACAGTGTTATTAGTCATGAAAACAGTTGTAAAATAATTTGAAAGGCCTAACACTTTCATTTTTTTTTCTTTATATCATATGCACTGTGTTGTGTACACAATACAATAGGATCTCTGGCAATTTCTATCCAATTAGATCATTAGATCTAGTTTTACATACTGGGTTTTGCCAGGGACAAGTGCCTCTTCATCCCAATTATCCCGTTTGCTTTAATTTGTAAAATGTGATTAACACTGGAGTACCATGAAAGAAGCTACCTCAGACCACTAGAGACCGTCAAAATGCTCAGATCAACAGCGGCTTGGAGGCTAGCAGTTTCAAAATCCTCCAGCTCATGAAAAACAACAAGGAGACTAGGGATTTTCAAGGACTCCGTCACAAAGTTTCTCTCTGTTCCATTAGTAGCGGAAAAACTCGTGCAACTTGGTGCAAGAATTCCCCTGATAAAATAAAACGACCTCAACTGATCCTTCTGAAAGCCATGGAGACAAAAAATTGTGAGGTTTAAAGGCAGTACGCTATTTTAAATGACTATTCTGTCATCAGGAATCACTTCATCTGAAAGGCTTGGAAACCTCAGCCAAAGATTGCTACATGAAAACAGAGAGAATTGAATATGACGTTAAAAAAGGAGGACCCGAACATGTCAGAAAAATAATCACCCTGCAGAAGGTGAGCTTGCTATGAGAAGAGAGAACTCACTTTTAACAAAAAGCAGAAAAGGCGGCAAGGGCTTCAGGAGAAAAGACCACAGCCAACAAAAAGCAAAACTGATGGCAAATATTTTATTTCAGATCCGATAAAGTACATAAGCGACAACAAAGAATGACAGGGTTGAGCACTCTCCATCTCAAAATAGTGCCTTGGTTGTGGTCTGGAGGCTTATCATCAAGGAAAAGACTCTGCACTTTTGTTTCAATGTATGTCTTTATTATGCTGTATCCCAAAAACCAGAATCCATGCTTGGAGAGAATGGCCCTAGAGAGCCCATTCTGATTTTACTACATGTACTCAACACAGTACAACCAGTAACCCTGAAAATGTAAAATGGTACTTGAATTACTTTTCACAACCAATACCCTTGTCTCTAACAATTTAACACAATTAGATAACAAATTCACGACAGCAGAAAAAGGACGGAGACGACGACATATATAGAAATTATATTACTTAAGCACCGAAGTTCTTCGTGTTTTAAGTTATTTTGGACGATCTGCAACTTATAATTTTTTTTAATGTTCGTTTTAAAAAGGAAAGAACACTGCTCACCTGTTAATGACCGACTGTTACAAACATATACTGATTCAATTTCTCAATGCGATTCCAGCAACAGGTGAAATAGGGTAATCCGACTATAGCAAATGTAAAAAGTAATGGACCGAATATTATCGGGGCATACTTTGTGTAGAATTTATTCTGTTTTTAAAAATATTTTGTGGGCCATGTAATTAACCCTACGATCGACTTCATAGTCTCGAATACGGATTTAAAGTCGTTGCTAGTAGTATTCAGTCAGAAATAACTCGCAATCACAGAACCTTGTGGACATTCAGTCCTAAACAGTACATCCCCTGAGGGAATAATCAAATAATGTCCTGTACCCACAGACAACACGTAGCTAACTTACTTGAGCCTGAAGATCTCCTGCATTTTCGACAGAAGTGGCCATTCATACTAACGAGGACAGCACGCAACAGTGACACGTTTTATTTTGACTGCCGACTGCAATGGAGTATTAAGAAATGTCAAGTGACAACGGCTGGATTTCACGGCTGGTAATTATGCAACGATAATGATATAATGCGCTTTCCAGAAAGCACTGTAGTAACCACCGTTACCCCACTGTAAACGACTTAAAGATAACTGCGCTTGGTACCACCAGGTCATTAGTCCGGCCCCTGCTACACGGGCGACCTGCGCGTGCAGGGGGCAAGCTGACGTGGTTCTACTTCCGGGGCAAAGAGGGGCGCTACAGTAGCCGCTGCTAGCTAGCCGTTAGCTCGCTGGCGGTAACACGATCTTTCGGAAGTGTCCGTCTACGCCTGACACTGCAAATGGATTTCATAGAAAACTCATAGAGCCGAAAGTATTCACATTCATTTTACGACCTCCTAAACAACAATTAACGGGCCACAGAATAATTAGATCTAACATTTTCTAGCATGAAAACTAGCTAGATGGTCGACTGACAAAACCAACAATGTAGGTAACGCAGTTTATAAATAATAGCATTACAAATAAATGCGTTTTAATACTGTTATACAGGCATTAATACTAGCTACATTGTAATGTACGAAAACAAAAGTACGCGCGTGCAGCCCTCTTGTGTAACAAACGTCTACCTGTGCGTGACAGGTGCGCGTGCACAGCGGCCGGTCCAGCTCGCGCTCACGCGGCACCGCCGCCCCTTTAACCTAAAGTCTGCCTGCTTATCTGCTCAGTTTCTATTTTTTTTTATCAGCAGGCGATGCTCGTCTTCCGCAGGGGTGAGGTGCAAGTTTTAACTAGTAAACTGCAGTGAAAATGCTCGAAAGCGCTACGTTGTAACGGCGTGTCCAAAGCTTTTTACTAACGCTGGATTAGTGTTAGTTAGGAAATCACATGCCGGTTTACTTAAGGTCATGCAAAAAAACTTCACTGAAATCTGTCGATCAATTCAAACATTGAGCGGTGTCACCACTGCCAGACGTCGAAAACAAGAGCTGAACGGCGCATATCGTTGAAGAGCTCCGCATGCCTTTCACGGATATAAAACACGTTTTAAAAAGGTGCGTAAATGTGCATTTCCAAGCGACACTGTCGTTTTTTTTTACTTTCTCCATTAGTAATTACAGCTTATTAAAGTGACAGCCTTGTCTGTGTAATGGACTATAAGAGTAGGTTGTTATACCAGATTGGCAAACTCGAGCGTTTCAGTTTAATTAATTAATCCGTAAAACAGACCGACAAACATTTAAGTCAATAAAGTTATTGGAAGTGGGTGTAAGTTGAGACGAGCAGAGCTATAATGTTGAAAATGAAATGAATAGCCATATATTGTTTGTGTTTATTCTTTTGATCAGAATACTGTTCTTAAGTCCAGTAAAAAGATTAGGATTTCACCAAGACACACTAGCTGTCACGTGAGTGCTAAACATATTACCCAATACACTTGCTATCAGGATATGTAACCAGTAAAGTTAAAACTATTTGCAAGCTCTAGTTAACATTTTAACCAAACCAACATTAGGCTACATAACACAGAAAGCTGAGGGCCAAGTAATACTCTTTTAGGATGCATATGTGAAATATTTGATTTTCCTGAAGTTTTGTTTTGTAAATGCAATATAGAAAGTGTGCCTTAAAATGCATTGCGGTTATGGTCGTTGACTTCGCTGTACGTGAACGCCTTAGGTGCCCATAGAAACATCGATTTTCTTTGGTTTGAGACGCAAGGTTTGGAACTTGGCCTTTTAATTATTTGCTTGCCTTAATTTGTTTCCACGCTGAATCCGTCTCTTATGGACATCTTCTATGACGTAGTTTAAACAGAATAGCGCCAGCCCCAGGGAATTATTCAAATATTATATAATTATAATTATATAATTCATTTAAAATGAGCAGGGTATTCCCGTTTCATTCGAGAAGCACGTAACAATATAAAACACAGGTCGTGCATTGCATTAAACAATGGATGGCTGTCGTGTAAACTGTAAACTGCCGGACAAAAACTCGACTGTTTTATACCAAATGTGATGTATTTAGAATTGGTAGACATTAGCCTTGTAATTTTTGGGCACTGAAAAATGTGTTCCAGAGCCTGTCCACAGCGTGAAACCATACCATGTGGGAGATGTTTTGTAAAAAGGACATTTATAGTTTTTGCTTTCATATTCGATCACTTGACAGACAACAGCTAGGGAGTCACAAGGTAGTGCATTATAACACTAATTCAGCTATTTAGAGAAAGCAAAACCCACTGTTCCTGTGCATTAATTTAATCACTCTAAACTGAAGATGTCACAAACTTATCCGGCACTGAAAAGGAAGCGGGTCCTTTTAGGGTGTTTTCACACGCTCCATTCGGCAGACTGAAGTGGACCCGGTGCGTTTCCCAAGCAAAACAAGCATGCATATGTGAATGCTGCTAACGAACTCGCATACATTCTCAAAAGGTCCACACAGAAGGTTCGCTTGATGACGATTTGTGACCATAAAGTGCGCTCAGCTCACTTGTTTTTCTTTTTACCTTCCAGGCTATCTGGATACCATACAGTAATAATGTCAAAACAACTGTCAAAAATTATGAATTAGTTTAAGATAATTACGCTAATTCATAAAGCTGAGAAATGTATCGTGTTAACGCGTGCCGTATTCAGGGGAAGCGTAATCTTCCTTCCTGGTCATAACGTGAGAGTTTAGGTAGTGACATGACACAGATATCCCAGAATTGAAGTCAAGTCAAAACAGCGTCTCACGGGGAAACTGATGCTACTTCATTATTTCGGTTTAAAAAATACGTAATGGAGGTGTTCATAGTATACACTTCGTAACTTGCAATATTCGTTTTATTTTATCATAGGCTTATAACTTAATCTTAAGATCCTTCTTGTTGTAAAGAGCACTTTCAGTGGTTGTCATGCTTCTGGTTTTAGAGCCATTTACCAAATAGATTTAAGATTGTAGATCGGTCACGCGGTCGGGGTTAAATGGTGTTTCGATCCGCTTGTTGATTACATGCGATTATATGTACATGTCGTATATATCATTATAATCCTTAAGGTTTGTAATTAAAAAATAATAATAAAATCCCTATTCATAATATCCTGTTTTCTTAATACCCTCTGTACCAAATGTGAATGGACTGAGACCTCATACAGTAAAAGCAGAAGTGCACCAGAAAATGAACCGAGTATTTTTGGAAGGGAATGGACAATGTGAATCCAAAGAACTGAGATCTTTCTCTTGGCCCACTTTCTGGTCCACTTAAAGTTGTCTGCCTGGAAATTGTAAAATAGTTACACGCATATGCAGATACGTTGTTCAAAAGAGGCGTTACTTTGAAGTTTACAGAAAATGGGTTGTCATTGTAGTTTTAAGCTACGTGTAATGAGATGTGTGTCATGCATAACTACAGTAGAGTAGTGGTGCGGTTCTGAACGACTGGTAATCCTTACGATAGGCATATTCACTCGCTTGACTTGCAGCTGTTATCCACAGTAACTAGCAATTTTAATGCGTCTTTCCTGTCAAGCACCTTACTCAGAGTACGGACTCTTCTGGAACTTGCACAGGATGTGCACAAGTGTGAGTTCTTAACAGCTCTGCTGTTATTCTAATTCAAATTTCTGAATGAATAGTCCCAAATATTGCTCATGTATAGAGTGCCTCATCGTAAAAGGGAAGACGCCTACTTGAATGTTTTTGAAGGTAGTAACTTGCATTTTTTCAGTTTTACCACTTGGGGGCAGAGTAATGCAGTTTGATAAGTTCAGGCCTATCTCCAAACCTGATAATTGTGAAACAACCTAGAGAGGCTTAACCAAGCTGTATGGTGCATAAATGTTGTTTAAGTAGGGGAAATCATAGTCAAACAAACGATTTCAAGGGTTGTTATCTTAACTGTGCAGCATTCATCTTTTTATGTGATGAGTTTGTAGGTATTTCCTGGTGAGTTTCCCGTTTGTGAGACTCCATCAGGTCAGATGACTGCAGCTCACAGCTTGGTATATCACAGACAGCTCTGTGTTACCTGTTTTCAGGAATGCGAGTCTGACTCACTCTTTTCATACTTGGCCTGCAGCAGAATTTCCAAACTCTTTCCTGTTTTCATGTACATAGCCAGCTCTTCCAGGCAGATTACTATTGCATACACATTGCTGAAGTCTCTAACACGTAGTGTGGGTGCTGTTTGTGGGATTGGTAACTTTCTTCAAGGGTAAGTGTCCTTTTTGTTATTAGTCTAAATATAACATGCTCATAAACTCTCAAACTGATGTTAAAATATAGTATTGTTTCAGACTGTCCTGATTAACCTTTTGTAGAATGAGACTTCAGAAAGCAGTGCCTTTTTTCAGATTCTCTTGCTCTGGTAGTTGGAAACAAACTTAAACTAAGCAGCCATTCTGGGCAGAGTGAGAAGGAGCAGTCTTGTTTGATAGCCCCTGCTTACTTGGTATGGATTGATTGAGAGCCCCCACCTGATTGGTACATTTCACATGGTTCTGTGAGTCAGTCTTTGTGCTTCAGTCTTTGCTGACCAGATCAGCTGAACATTCTTAATGTCAAATGTGACCAAAGGCCTTCAGACTGGGCATATTTCTTAATTACAGATCTTGTCTTGCGGTTTAACTGGGACACGACAAGCTCTGCTGCCTTCAGTACGTACCAATTGTTCGCTCTTGCTGGTTTTGATGGCAGCGTTTGTGTCGATGTCCCGCACATGCTTGGCCAGTGCCTTTAGTGTTTGGGAATGTAGAATCCTTCCAAGCTGCAACAGCTGCTGCTTTATCCTTGGGTGATCGTCTCCTCGTCAGCGTCTTCTCTCAATTCCCACGGAGTTGAGGAGAGATGGAGGACCCATGCCCCGAGGAGCAGCTTCTCCATGCCGCCAGGAATGGGAACCTTCTAGGGATTCAGAAGCTGCTGCTGTCCACCATGAAAGAGGAATTCAATCTTAACATAAACTGCAAAGGTGGGTGTGCAGAGTATAGTGCCCTCTGGATACAAGGACAGGAATAGCATGCAACTGTCAAAACAGCTTAAAGCCTTAGTCCAAAAAATGAACAGTCATCCCATTGTTTGCCTTTCAACCAAGTATTGTAGCTTAATTCGCTAGCAGCTTGTTTATGTGAGCTCTGAAAGGAATGATCAGGTTTCGTATAGTTTTGAATCAAGCGGATTTGTATAAACTGTAAGGGAAGTTTATCACAGGCGTACATCACCTTCTTGAGATAAAGCATATCTGTTTCATAAAATATTGTTTATTTTAAATGTTGTGACATGTGCTAATCAGTGCTTCATTTGAGGTTAGTTGTTGTTAATGAAGATGTTTGAATTGTTAGACAACATTAGATAGTATTTGTCAAGGAAATCCTTCTATTAGTGATGATTAACAGTCTGACAATTCAGTGTATGCTGAAACGATTCAGTTGTAGTACCTTCTGCAGTGGTATAGCAGCTGTTTTCTTTAGTCAAACTATCAACACTTTTGATATCTGTATAATCATATGCATTGACACGCACTCATTTCTTACCTCGTAAGTCCTTTTTAAATACTGAGCTTCTCACTGTCCCAGGGAAGAACAAGAGCAACTTTGGTTGGACACCTCTGCACCTGGCCTGTTACTTTGGCCATCGAAACGTGGTGGAGGAGCTGCTGAAGGTCAGTGGTCTCGCATTTCTCTCCGTTTGCCACCTTTTTTGTCACAGTATGGGCTGTGAGTCCCCACCCCCTCAGTACAGTAGGGCATTGATCCATCACCTCTTCAGTGCAGTGTTGCTGTTACGGTTTGCCCTCTGGTCACCATGTGGACTGGAATGTTCCACCATTAGTCACAATGTGGACCGATATGCCGGGCCCCATAGTCACAGCTCGGATGTGATGTGATGCCCTGCCCCCCAGTTACAGTCGGGCTGTGACACTCCATTGCCTAGTCACAGTGTGAACTGGGATTCTCCTCCCCCTAATCATGCTTTTGCTGTCTTTCTCAGCCCCTTACCATAGTAGGGCTCTGGTGCCCTGCTCCCTCACCACAGTTCAGACTGTGATGCGCCACCTATTTTGGGCCTGTAATGGCTATGACCCATGTCTTTTTGCAGGCTGGAGCAGATGTGAACTTGCCCAACAATGTGGGGGACACGCCGTTGCACAAGGCCGCCTTCACCGGCAGAAAGGTGCTGTGGTACTCCGTGTTCCGGATGGGTGTCTGGTTCCGCAGGCGGGTTTCAGGAATACCCGTCCCTGCCGAGGATCGATAAGGATAAACGATGATAAACATCAAGGCAGCTGATCAGTATCTGTAGTCAAGTACCTTTATTTCCTGACTGACTTAATTTTCTGATGCAGAGAGAATAGTTTTTTGGTAACTGTGTATGAAATGTTTTTTTTTTTTATTTCACAGTTTTTAAGGTCAGATAATTAAAGAATCCAATTTTTTTCCATATCTGTTATCTCCCCGGTCTAATTTTTCCGACCAGTCAGGCTCTGACAGAGGGGAATGGATGGGTTGCTTCACGTCTGTCCCTCTCTCAGCAGGAAGTGGTGATGTTACTCTTACAGTATAACGCCTGTGCTACCGTGCTTAATGGGACCGCTCAGATTCCGAAAGACGTCACAAATAATGAGGAAATAAAAACTATGCTGGAAGGTAAGTTGAAACAAGAATGTATTGTGAATTAGGAACAATGTTAATTTGTCATTAACATTCATTTGTAAGTTTTCTGGCAATTTTTTCCATATGTTTTTAACTTATTTTATTGATTTAACATTGCTGTGGTGACAGTGGGGGGGGGGGTATTTTTATCCATAAAAGCTTCTATTTTGCTGTGATACTGATCATTTAAGGAGGCATCAAAATGCATTATGTTGCGTTTCCCAAAATGGTCTGCCTATGAACAACAGTAATGTGCTCCTATGACAGAGGCCACCGTGCCTCATAATGAGTAACATGATTTCCTGGTTTTAATGGCCCTGCTAGCTGCAGAAAGGACTGAGGAGAGGAAGCTGGAAGAGCAGTTCTTAGAAGCCGCCCGGGAAGGGGACTTGGCCATGCTGATCCAGCTGGTGAGCTGCTCCATAGCCTGGTTCTGAACTCAGGGAATTTTGATTCGCACCCCCTGCTGGTCAATGCTTGTAATAACCGGGTAATGAGGCACCATGTCAGACATGGCCGATGTGCGTTTATAGCATCTTGTTCAGGAATCAGCTGCAGGCTGATTGTCTCACACTCAGTGTGAAGCACAAAATTGCAGGTGCTTCAGAAAATTGGAGGAAGGCGGCTTTTATGTTTGCAAAATAAGTCCTCAGTGAATTTGGCTAATTAGCATTTAATGAACAGAAGAGTGTCCCATCACTGGATGACTGGTTGTTATTGTGAGAGTGTTGATTGAAGACCTTTATTTGTACTCTGTTATGCTACAGCAACGTGCTGTGGAGTAGTGCACATGGAGCCATGTTCCTTTTGAGCTTAATAGACCCTAAAATAGACATTTCCAGTTGGCAGCACCGGCAAGGACAGGTCTGATGCAGGCAGCTGCAGAACTCAAAAATCACTGACGAGGGATCATTTTCTAAGGCTAGAAGACTGCCATGTTAAAACAGAGAAGAATCCACGGTTCTCTGGGCCTAGGGTGACTACTGGCATGACTAAACAGGAGGACACAGTGTCAAAAAGGATACATTCATGAAAGTTTTTTTTGTGTTTTGGAGGTGGGGTTTTTATAATCTACACATACTACAGAAGCTGAGAATGGTATATCTGTTGCAATAATTATCTTGAGATAACAACATTTAAAAAGTATGCCCCCTTTTGGCTTCCGGAGTATGTGTGTGCAGAGGTTTTACGTTTTTTTTGTGCGACTCGGGGTGAGTAAGAGTGGCGCTAGTTGGTGACCAGGGGGCTAGGTAAGGGGAAGGGAAGAAGGAGGACTAAAGGAAGGACATACAACAGCAGTCTGGACTGAGGGCTGGGAACCGGAACCGGACTGTCTGGGGGAAATCGGGATCAGTGGTCACCCTGCCTGGGCTGCATGTCCCTGGAGGAGGATCGAGTCCTTCATCAGAATACATGCCTATAGCTTCCAGTGCAGCTGAATTGCGATCATATATTTAAGCTCTCTTCTTGGTATGCACTTGTCACACATTGATAGCCCCAAGCAGTGCTTTTGCCAGTTAATGCATGTTTACAAAGCCCCGATGCATGTCTGACTGAAAGACTAGTGTTATAGTCTAGATGCTTCAGTGAACAACTGAAGCCTGAGTGCCCATAGTTTAGCTAAGCTTAGCTTAGCATAGCTTGACTTGACTTTGGCTTAGTTTAGCTTAACTTGGCTGGTTCAGGGCTGCAAACTCCCATGCATCTGGCATGACACTCACACTTTCAGACTCTCACGCTAACTCAAAAAATTAGTTATAAATCTAAAAGTAGCAGTGTGGAAATTTGCACAACCTCAGACTATTTACAGGGTAATAATAAAACCGTTACATACATGCAAATTTGTGTGTAAATCTCACTCCAGCCAGCTGACCAAAGTTGGCAACCCTGCTAGTTGAGCCTCCCCACCTGTTGACACTGTGCACTCGTGCCGTTAGCTGAACAGGAAGAAGCCACCCAACATCAACTGCATGGACCTGCTGGGGAACACGGCGCTGCACTGCGCCGCCTACCGGGGCCAGAAGCACTGCGCCCTCAAGCTGCTGAAGAGCGGCGCCAGCACCGCGGCCATGAACAAGAAGGGTAACCGCCAAAGAGCCCGCGCCTGCCGCTCCGCATGCCGGGGTCTCACTGTGGCTCTCTGACCGAATGTCAATGACAGGTCAGACCCCACTGGAGCTGGCGGTCGACACGGAGATAAAGCAGATTCTGCAGGGCAGTGGGCAGAGAGTAAGCACTTCATTCACGTTTATCACAGCTTTATCGCATTTATCTGTATATATTTATTTCCCGTTTAATTATCGACACAGTCCTGTGCTCGAGTCACTCGTTTCACAGTCTTTGTGAATAAACGGTTACCATTTGGCCAGATTTCTTTGGGATATTATTGGTGATGAAGATCATAGTCATTAGTATGGCAGAGTCACCCTAACTTGCTGCTTTGCACATTACATGCCGCGTAATATGCAAAACCATCTAGCAGTTAAAAGACTTCTGTTCATTCGCAATGAATATGGATAGGTACTTTCCAACAGAATTAAGTACGATTATCAATAATTGAAATGACATTAATATGCCAGGCTTGAATAAAATGTCCAGTCGAGCGTATGGCCTGTCACTTTCCGAGCTGGGACTTGCATATTTCTTACTAATTGAATGGGAACACCATCTGCCCCCCTGCTGTTTCAGATGCATTATTCTGTGGTTCTCTATGAGTGCATGTCATTAATGTGATATTAATTTAAAGCACTGCAATTTCAGCTTTTTTCCCAGATCCTCATCATTAATTTTGTTCTCCAACAGGGCATGGCTCGCAATGTGCAGGTGTATCAAGGACTACTTTGGAAGGTGACTTAAAATGTTTGGGACATTTGCTGTGCTCGTAAAACAAGTGTGAGATTCCCAAGACTGTATACTTGGAACAGTCCCCCCTTTCCTTGCCTGGGTTTGTCTGGTCTCAGGAATGAACACCGGAGGCTGGTGTTACTCAAACCGTAGCCATGCATGCCATCTCCTGACTATGTTCTCTCGGTCCCTTTTGGCGTATCTCCCCAACCATCTCCTATCCGATGCGCAGAGTTCCCGCTTCATAGGATGGCGACTTTACTGGGTGGTCCTCCAAGATGGGGTTCTCTCCTGGTTCCCTAAACAGTAAGTCCTCCCGGCCACTGGAGGGTACTGTTCACCTCTTCATTTTCCTGCTATGCATCTCTTGGGACCCTAAAACAAATCGTCATCCTTTTTGTAGGTCAGATGCAGCTGCCAGTATCCGTCGGCAGGGCTGTAAAGCACTGACTCAGGCCCGCTGTACGGTATGTTGTATGTGGTGCACCCCAGAATAACTATGAACTACAATGGTCTTCGTTTAATTTCCACCTGGGCCCCTGCCTCCTCTTGTCAGGCAGTGGTGTAGGCCAGTGGTTCCCAACCTTTTTTTGCCTGAGACCCCCTTTTCCCCCGGAAAATATTGTAAGGCCCCCCTCCACATTTAA
>JAODKM010000001.1:18181395-18194509 GCA_026780845.1 Petrocephalus sullivani
CTCTGAGCTATTAGTTAAGTTCTCCCCAAGCGAGCTTGATGGGCCGAATGGCCTCCTCTCGTTTGTATAGTTCTTAAAAAAAAAAAAAAAACAAGGCATGATGGATCCATATTCTCATTCTGTTTACGCCAAATTCTGACTCTACCATTTGAATGTCTCAACAGAAATCGAGACTCATCAGACCAGTCAACATTTTTCCAGTCTTCCAGTCTTCCCTTTCTTTCCCATTCTGACATTCAGTTTGGAGTTCGGAAGATTGTCTTGACCAGGACCCCTAAATGCATTGAAGCAACTGTCATGTGATTGGTTGATTAGATAATTGTATTAATGAAAAATTGAACAGGTGTTCCTAATAATCCTTTAGGTGAGTGTATATATATTGCTTTACAGAGGTAGTATATCTATATAAACACACAAACACCTCCCTTTCCCACCAGTCTTGTGTGTCTATGTCTGTATATGCACATACACATGAAAGGGGGAGACGGAGGTGTGTGTGTGTGTGTGTGTGTGTGTGTGTTCGAGATTCAAGATTCAAAGCGTTTATTGTCATATGTACAGTAGAAAAGTGCATTTCTCTGTGCAATGAAATTCTTACTTTGTGGTCCACACAAAAATGCCAAGGTACGATGAAATAGAGAAAGAAAAATAGAAAAATAAATACTTTTAAATGTAATGTGCAAAATAGCTTAATGCGCAAAAAAATTACAGTATGAGGTAGTATGGCATGGTATGGTAGTATGATGTCCATCATTCATACTCCTCTCGGCTGTTAAGGAGTCTGATGGTAGTGGGGAAGAAGGAGTTGTTAAGTCAGGAGGTTGTAGACTTCGCACTTCTGTAACCTCCGTCCTGTGTGAACAGTCCGTGTTGGGGGTGTGTGGGGTCTCTGAGGATGGGGGCAGCTCTCCTCTGGACTCTCGGTGGTAACTGCTCTGCAAAGAGGGCAGCGGAGATGTATATTGAGGTGTATGTCTGGATGATGGAGATGATGGTGAGAGAGGGAGGGATGGGGGATATAGATACATGACAGCGAGGGAGAGCGAGACAAAAGAGATGTGCTACCGTTGGCTTTCCTGAGCTCTGCAGAGAGCTTATCCCGTGGGAGCTGGACTTTGCAGGCTGCTGGGCCTGGAGGATGGTGCTGGGACATCTACCTTGCTTTGTTTTTCCGTTTCTGTACGCTGATGCCGTTCAGTAAAGACTGCCTGTAAGTGTGTGGATCTGTGTGTTTTTATAGACTGTGTACTGGTGTGTTTAATGGTGTGTAGCTGTCACGTGGCTCCCGGCAATCCACATGCAAAATGGTCTTGTGATTCCTCGTAGTTTTAGTATTTGGTGGCCAGGCCTAGGAGAGGTGGGTGCAAATGGCAGCACTTACTCTGGGAATGTGGCATCAGATTCAGAGCCACAGTTCAGTAAAGATTCTGCGTTTAACCCCCGTGGACGTAGGTATGACCCTGCAGTTAGAGACAAGGGTGCTGTGACTCCAGGGCTTCATATGGGGCGGGTTGTGGAGAAGGGTTGCCAGGGGGATTCCAGGACATTCAGCTGGAGCTCAACTCCATCTGCAGGGGGCCTCGTGCCTGGTTGCCCATTCTGCTATGGTGCTCGCCGTTCAGGATTTGAGAGAGAGAGCTCTGTGGTATCATGACATACTTTACAGCTAAACTTTTTACATCTGGGGTTTTGTGTTATAATAATGTAATTGTTGCTTCTAATGGTGATTTATAATAATATTGTAACGGGTTGTAGTTTTTCCTTAGATGGGCATCACCATGGGGGATGCCCATCTAAGAGGGGGCCTGGGGGGTTGCCAGGCATAAAATGGGCTTAAGTTGAGGCTAGAGATTTTGGAAACATGCTCTTTGTGGAGGACATGGATCAGGACTTCAGAGAACACTGTAAATACTGGGACGGAACCTGACCCGGCACAGGAGGCTGCAGGCCGTTGTTGGGAGTGGCCTAGTCCACCAGGCCGGTATATGGCGTGCAGCACGTCCTGCCAACAGCCGAAACTGGCCACCTGGATCCACAGAAGTGGTTCTCCCCCTTGCAGCCAAACGCTGCTCTGCGAAAAGAGCGAGAGAACCAGTGGGGTGATGCCGTTCGGTGGACGGGGGAAAAAAGCAAGCGTGCGGGGCTCTTTGGGGACAGAGTGGCAGGCATTCGCAGCCTTTGGCGCCTCCCGAAGGAGAGAACTGGAAAAACAATTAGGTAAATAGGGCCTGGCCACATTGTGGGCAGCAGAGGGCGTGGCGTCATGGTGGAGCAGAGCTCTGCCTTGGTGACTCACCCCCTCACTCTGCCCTGTCTGCTTCCTTCACTTCCACATTTGGTTGTTTCCTTTTTGGGTTCTTTGTTTGCACCACTGTGCTCATCAGTCTTGTCCTGTGTCCTGGGGGAGGGGGGGACAGGTAAGCTTGTTTTCCTTCGAGCCCTCAAGGGGACCTTACAGCCGTCCCGCTCGCCCCCCCGCCCCCCCCAGAAGCCTAGCCAATCAAAACCCTGGTCTGCTTGCTCTGCTCTCTGCTTGGCTCTCCTGTCATGGTTACAGTATCACGGCAGATCCTTTCATAGAAACATCCCCCATCCCAAGCCCTCCGTGGTCATCAGCACTTATTGGCCGTGGCGTTTCCCGCTATGTCCTTATGAGGAAGCTGCCAGGGCTTTGCTCATACCCTCGTTTTTCCGGCTCTTTCTTCGAGGCTGTTGTTGTTTATGCAAACACTTCGGTGTTCGCTGGTCGGCCAGTGCTGACCGAGAGTGCAAAGTGGCGCGTAACCCGAGCAGTCAGTCTTCGTTAAAGTGGCACTCTATAAAAGGAGACGGCGGCCAGGCGGTTATAAATGCGTCATATTGGTCCCCCCCATTGTCTGTATGTCTGGGAGCTGTTGTGCTGTTTTGGATAGCTTACAAAGACCGGAATCGATCGTTTGGGTTTGGCTTTGTCGTCCCTCTCTTGGCGTACACTAACATTAAAACAGGTTGAATCAGGACAGGGCTGCCGTTCCCTTTTTGGGATTCAAACTCGCCCCCTTTGTCGCATGTTTACCTCCTGTTGGCGTTGAAGAACGAACAGAAACAGCCCCCGAGAATGTGATCCGTCCCTCCGGCCACATGATCCCGTCTGTGACAGGAGATTGAGTTCCACCGGGAGGAAACCAGAGACTCCAGGGGGCGCCGGCTATGTTGTTGCTCCTGAGATGCAATTGGGGGGGGGGGGCGGACCTGTCGTACACCTAGAACAGCTGCGTGCAAAGCACAGGCTGTCCCCATGCTCTGCATGTGCCCAGCCCCGCGCCGAACACACCTCCTGCTCACCGGCAAATGTTTTCCACGTTGCCAGGCGATAACCGGCATCGGCACATGTGACTGCAGGGCCCTCTCCTAGGCCGAACCTGTGAGGGGCGCTATAGCTGTACCATCCTCCCCTCCTCCACGCCCAGGTGCGTAGCCAGAAGCTGGAGCACGAGGTGGAGAAGAACAAGATCCTTTCGGAAGCGCTGCAGACGCTGGCCACCGAGCACCACGAGTTGGAGCAGTCTGTCGTCAAGGGTTCGTCGCCGAGGAGCGCCCTCAGCGAGGATGAGTTCTACGACGCAGTCTCTGGTGAGTGCCGCCTGCTTTTCTACACTTCATGGCTGTAAACCCTTCCCCCAGCACTGCTTCACGTGCCAGTCTAGTTTAGTTCGGTGCCATTTGATATATAGCACCTTACCTGAGATGATTACCCTATAGTGCTTAGAATCTGACATTAGTGTTAGCAGGAGATCTCTGGTCCCTGAGACTAGACGTGCAGAAAATGTTTTTGACAGTGAGTAATTTACAGTTTTATATAAAGAGTTTTACCCATAGACCTTGCTTGCTGACTGACCAGGCCAGTGGCCTTTCGAAGGACTAGCCCCAGACACATGCTCTCACACGCTCTCAAGTTCTCAGTTATCTTCCGGAAGGATCTCTCTGAGTGTCTAAAACGTCTAACAGGAAAAAAACACTTCACCCTCCATTCTGTACCAGTGATGTTTTTGCTGTTGCATCTTTAATCACGTGTGTGTCTGTTTGGGTTCTGTCCCTGTCCATGCTCAGTCTCACTGGGCAGAATGGCTCACATGGTTATCATGTTTTGGGTAGCATCTGCTACTAATGGACACTAACCGGGCCTTTTTCCTAAAGATGCCAGATTTCTTTCCTGGATTTGGTTGGTCTCTGTTCCCCTGAATTATCCAAACAAGCCCCAAAATTTTTTTATTTTGGCGCTGATGTTTTAACAACCATTTTGAGAACCTTCAGACAGATTGGGTCTCTGGGCAAAGCCCCAGGGGTCTTAAGATCCTAGCAATGCCACTGCACACAAAGGAGTGAGCAGCATGTTTTTGATTCCTGATTTTAATTTGGTTACCTAATGGCTGCCAGCCGTAACAGCTCTGCCTTAGAAATAGCAAATGAATTGCAACTAAATGCCACTTGCCTCAGTTATTTACCTCCCAGGTCCTCTGAGACTGAAAGCTGAAATCCAACTTTTTGGGAGTCGAGGAAGTGGAGTTTGGATCCTGGAGTGATGATCCAGCTGGAGGCATCCAGTTTAGTTTAGTTTTCTAGTTGGAATGGTTAACTGGCCTCCCAATAGGTCTTAGATCCCGAGTTTGGCCCTCCATGGGCTTATTCACTAATTTTCTGCCAGATGGGGCAGTGTTTTTCTTCCTCTTTCCCACTGGCCAATGTCGATCTTGCCCGTGGTTTGCAATGTAGGAAACATCGGGTTTGGTCCCATAGTCTGGCGCCATATCCCGGCGGGAAGACAAATCGGCGACCTGTGGGCGTGAGCATTGAACTGATGCGTCGCCCGGCTGCTGGCGATGATGCTCTTGGCGTCTGATGAATCCATCCATGCAAGCGTTGCCCGTGGTAGCTGGTCCACACAGTAGCCTGTGTGTGCAACTCAATCTGCAGATCGGATTTCTCTGGGCAGCGGCGGCCCATGGGAGTTGGGGTGAGGGGTGGGGTGCATTGGGCAGCTGCTTTTTGTGGGGACGCGTTGGCAGTCAGTGCAGACGCCCTTTGCTGGCATGCCGCCTCCTTCCCTCCTGCCACAGAGTCCGACTCGGAGCACTCCCTGAGCGGGTTCGAGACAGTCGCCAGCCGCTCCTTCGAGGAGGACGAGGAGGAGGAACGGGAGAAGGAGAGGAGTGTCCGGCCAACGTGCGGCCGCAGATTTCCCGCCAGCATGTCGCGGGAAGACGAGGAGGTCCCCTTGGAGCTCCAGGCCAATGGCGTTGGCAAGCACAGGTAAGTCATGCTCCAACCTGCTTGGAGTTCTGTCCCGCAGACGCCACACTCACAGACATCCTAGAAAAAGAGTGCGCGATAACTTGGGAGAAAAATTCATGCTGGGGGAGACTTTTGGTTGTGTCGTTGCACCTGCTAATGAATCATGTCTATTATGGATCCCGATTTATGGGCGAGTGGCTCGCTGCTTTTTTTGAACGGCCGAGATGAATCATCTAAAGCCAAAGGGTTGTTTTCACGATGGAACGTAGGCTGATACGCCACATGACTTATCGGAACATCCCCAGGTTTGGCGTGGTGCATTGGCTCTGTGAACCGGCACATCTCGTTCCCTTTAGAGAAGTTTCTCTAGCTTTCTCTTTCCTCCCTTGATTACCCCTCGTTCGGCTGGCCTTTGAGTTCATGGGAACTCTTCGCAGTCGCATTAGAGAAGCTGACCTTCTTTTTTCATGCATTTGCCAGTCTTTCCACAGAGACTGAATAATTTACAGCTCGGCGCTGCCCGAGGTTACAATGAGAGGAGCCCACAAACAGAAACCTTTCTCCATTGAAGACATGAAACTTTGATGAAGTTCCACTGTAACGTAGTAATTCTTGTAATTAAGAAGCGTCCTCGGCTGAGCGATGCTCTGCCTGTAATGTCACGGGCTGCTGGAACATCAAAAACCTCGCCTTTGGCTGTTTATTTCTGGTTTAAACTAACTGGGAATTTTCTACTGAGCGTTTAGGCTGCTGCTGGTTGACAGGGGATTGTTAACCTTCTGGTCCTGAACTGCTCCTTCTTTGTGAGCACCCAGACAGTTACATAATGGAATGTGCCCCCCCTCAGAGCCCTCCAGTTTTGTGGCCAGAAAGCCTTGGCATCCAGCCTGAGGACAAGTAGGGTCCTCAATAGAGCTGTCCTGCCAAAACATGGGTCCTGGACACTGTCAATGGGAAGGAGAGGCATGCGAGCCAGCTTGAATGTCCGCGTCTCGGGTGTACGTTTCGGAAACACAAGATGCGCGCGTGTGTGTGTGTGTGTGTGTGTGTGTACAAGTTTTGCTATACTTGTGAGGACCAAAGGACTTAATAAGTATAGCAAATTCTATAAAAAATGTGACTAGTGAGGTTGTTTTTTGGTCTTTGAATGCAATCAAAAAGCGTGCCTGTTTATTCAGTTTGTCATCATTTCCTTGTTGGTCTTCATCAAGATGCAGATGTTTGGGTTCTGCTCCTCATTATTTACATATCTGCGCTGCCTGCGGGTACCAGCTTCTCGCCCACTGATAACCCCCTGGTAACGATGCCCCAACCTGCTCGGATTCGTACTCATCGGTGTCGGCTATGTTGTGTCCTTCAGGACAAGCCTTCCAGCTCCCATGTTCTCCAGGAACGATTTCAGCATCTGGAGCATCCTGAGGAAGTGCATTGGCATGGTGAGAAACCTCCCTGACTCTTAGGTGCCACTCGCAAATCCTCAGGGGCCGGTGAGGCCTGATCGTCGGCTGCCAGGCCTCAGATGTAGCCTTGTTGATGTCAGGCGCTAGGCCATGAGTTCAGTAGTTCAATGTGCTAGAAGTCTATTGTCCGCTGGTTCTTCTCACATCTACTCTTTCTCCATCTCTCACTCCCTCTCTTGCAGGAGTTGTCCAAGATCACCATGCCGGTCATCTTCAACGAACCGCTGAGCTTCCTGCAGCGCCTCACGGAGTACATGGAGCACACATACCTCATCCACAAGGCCAACTCCTCTTCCGACTCCATCGAGAGGATGAAGGTACCCCAGAGTCCCGGGATCTTCTGACGGGACGGTTTGTGTGCAGAGCCCTCTGGGCAGACACAGCCTCAACATCTAATGTTTATTTTATGTCTAGTCCGTGAGGGTAAACGGGCTATTGTGGCTGAGTATAACCAAGTATATTGTATTAAAGTAGAACCAGTGTTATCTTCTGTAGGGTAAGCCAGTGTCTCCCGCCCATTTATGCTGCTCTCTTGAACCCCTGACTCTAACCCTATGAAATGCCACCCTGTGCCCACAGTGTGTGGCCGCCTTTGCAGTGTCAGCTGTCGCCTCGCAGTGGGAAAGGACGGGCAAACCTTTCAACCCGCTGCTTGGGGAGACCTACGAGTTGGTGAGGTAGGGGCACCCCCCAGCCTGCCTCAGGTTGCCCCCGAGTGCTGGTGCGATGTCTCTGCTTACACTCGGGATCTAATTCCTCCTGCTGCCATAAGAGCGGCAAGGAGCCAGAGGCCCACGCCCCATCAGCCCTGGGGGCAGGGCCCACCGTCATGGCCCACTTGCACATGCCCGGCGGGCGTAGGTGTTTTGGTATGAGCAGGCGGAGCTATGCCAGAACCTTCTAAGGAACCTTACCGAACATGACATTTCGAGAGTGTCTGTCAAGGCGTAAATGTGAATAATTAAACATTACCCTTTATGGCACTTTATCAGGCATTGATACTGAGTTTTTATTTGATTGTTTTCCTGTTCCCCAGGGAGGACCTGGGGTTCCGGCTGATCTCGGAGCAGGTCAGTCACCACCCCCCAGTCAGCGCCTTCTACGCCGAGGGGGTGAAGAATGATTTCGTTTTCCATGGGTCCATATACCCCAAGCTCAAGTTCTGGGGCAAGAGTGTGGAGGCAGAGCCTAAAGGGATCATCACCCTAGAACTGCCCAAGTAAGCCAGTCTTTTTTGGAGCTCCTTGGGGGCAGCACTGAGCTGCTGCTTGAAAAGATGTAGCCTTGTTGGCTAATTTTATTGGCTTCACCGACGATATACTTTTTATGGTTGCTTCCTTAATGATACAGTAGCTTATCTAGTGTGACTTTGTAAGTCACTGTGGTCACTTTTTTTTTTTTCTTTTTGTGTCACAAGGCATGGTGAAGCGTACACATGGACCAACCCCACCTGCTGTGTTCACAACATCATCGTGGGCCAGCTGTGGATTGAGCAATATGGCAACGTGGAGGTGATCAACCACAAGTAAGAGAGGCAGGATCCCAGTGTGCCTGCAGAGGGCGCTGTGGAGGCACCCTTGCTATGCTACATGGCCCTGGTCGTCTTATTTACTGTTAGCCCATTCCAGCAGCAAAGTACAGGACACAGATTTACATATGATGGGTGCAATTTTAAGAGGAATTGGAGTGTAGTTAATGTGACTTATCTTTCAAAATCCAAGGATTATATCTGATGAAAGCAAGAACATCTGGAAAGAGTTTAATTTGTCTTCTCAGAACTGGGGAAAAATGCTGCTTGAGCTTCAAACCTTGCGGCCTGTTTGGAAAAGAGCTTCACAAAGTGGAGGGCTACATCCTGGATAAGAGGTAACCGCCGTGACGGCTGCAGTGGCAGACATGACCTCATGCCACCCATGCAACGGTGCCCTCTTAATGACGCTGTCCGGGCTGCAGCAAGAAGAAGCTGTGTGCCCTCTACGGGAAGTGGACCGAGTGCCTGTACACGCTGGAGCCGGCGGCCTACGAAACCCACAAGAAGAACGACAGAAAGAATGCGGAGGAGAAGAAGGGAAAACGCGTATGTAAACATCTGGGGTGCCTGTGAGCGATGCGCTTGGTGGTGCACGGGACAGCGAGCTCCATTAAGGGGAATCCCTGACGTGCCAGCTATCACGGCGGTGTCGCGGAACAGTCGATGGGCTGCTCCAGCACCTCTCCGCTGACCAGAGAACATGTATCATATTTCTGGCACTTTACTTTTTCCGGATGATGATGATGGTGTTTAGTCGGTTGCTGAGCAATACGTCCCTTCCTCCGCAGGGCTCCGGTGCTGAGGAGGTGGAGGATATGCCCCTTCCTGATGTTGAGACAGTGGAGGTGATCCCTGGCAGCCAGCTGTTGTGGAGAATAGCACTGAGGCCACCCAACTCCACCGAGGTTCGAAGGCATACCACCTGGCCCCTTCAACCACTGACTGCCCCGCCCCATCTCTGACTGACATCTCTTCCGTCCAATCACAGATGTACAGCTTCACCCTGTTCGCCATGCAGCTGAATGAGTTTGATAAGGAGATGGAGGCGGTAATACCTAAGACAGACTGCCGGCTGCGGCCAGACATCCGGGCCATGGAGAATGGGGATATAGGTATGCCTGGGACAGACCTCAGAATGGTCTGTCTAGCTTTTGAGGTGACCTGTAAATAGATAAAATTACAGGTTATTTTTGTATGTATTTTATGTAGGTGCCTATTTTAATCTTCAGGTCTAATTTGCTTGATCTTCACGCCCTTCCTAGTTCAGTCTCCCAATGAAGAGCTCTGGTCATCTGAGCCGTTTTTGTGAATGTGTTATGTAGCTTTGGGAGTGACCTTTAAATGCTTAAATTTTGCACTTATATTTTTAGGTATATATGTTAATCATGAGGTCTAATTTCCTTGACCTTCACAGCCGGTCTAGTCCACTCTCTCTCGCAAAATAACTCCGGTCGTTTGAGCCATTTTCGTTCAAGCGGTTTCTGTTCTTTCGTTGGAATCAGACCTGGCGAGTGAGGAAAAGAAGCGGCTGGAAGAGAAGCAGCGAGCCGCCCGGAAAGTGCGCTCAAAATCCGACGACGACGGGAAGACTAGGTGGGTGTGGCCAGGGGCGGGGCCCCACATTCACCTAGCCAATGACGACATGGCCAATTTGTCCGCAGACTGCTTGTCACATGATTCATCAGGATGTGATGTCGCGCTTTGCCGTTGCCGCTGGCTTGTAGTCCACATTTGCTGCACGTTTGCTAACATGTCGCCCTCCCCCTCTCTCTGATATCCCCTCCTCTGTCTGTTTTTATTTGAAGAAGCACCCCGCTCGGCCCCAGGTTTGAGTTGCTTCCCGCTGTCTGGAGTGCTTTTGGCTTGTGTTTTCTCGAACACCGCCACCAACAGGATCACCTGAGAATTGCAAACACTGCCTTAATTGCGCAGAATTAGACCGCAAACTACCAACACTAAAATAACATAGCAGAAACAAATTAATTAACAGAAGCGGATGGATTAATCTGCACACAAGACAATACTGGGTGTTTAGTGTGAATTTCATGTCAGGTCTTTGTGGTGTTGGTGTGATGTGATCTTTTACATGATCATACGATTTGGCTGGACACTTTGACCTCGAAAATGCTTGGAATCCGCAGGCTTACCCTTCCATTCATCTGTTAACGTCTTCATTGAAGCCTGGGGGTAGTTCAGTGCCGTCTAATCAATTGGAAACAATCAGCAGGGCCATAACAGTATTTAAATATTCCCATCATACAGGGGCTTATTTATTTTTTATGCTTTCATATTTTTAACTCTGAATGTCTTTCAGTTATTTTTGCTTGGGTGGGCTGTGGATTTTCTGTCTGTAATTGAGCTGAAGGCAGCACCTTCTAGAAACTCCCCCCCCACAATAAGCAAGTGCCTCGCTCTAGAGTTCTAGGTTTCCTGGGCTTTCACAATAGCGGTATTCAGAGGTCTCTCAGGTTATTTTAGGGCTGCGCACGATTGTGTTCAGTTTTTACTATACTGTAGCATAGCAGTTTTTGAAAAATGTTTACTTTTAAGTGAAAATTGAAGATATATTTTCTTTTAGATGCATTTTCTGGGCTGTTCATACTATGCTAATTTAAAAACCATTTGAATCGTAAAGAAAAGCTCTTGTTAAAGCCCATATGTTTATACGGGGTGTATCTGTGTTGTGGTTGTAGTAGGGGGCAGTGCCAGTCTGGGTGGGTGGGCATTCTGACCAATCAGTGTTCTCTGCTTTTTTTTTTTTTTAAAGGTGGTTCCACCAGGCACCCAACCCTCACAACGGTGCCCAGGATTGGATCTTCTCTGGCGGTTACTGGGACAGAAACTACTCAGGGCTTCCTGATATTTATTAGTGTGCCCTTTGCTGAAGTGAGGATGCTTGACATTTCTCACATTATCAGCTTCTGCAGTTTAATTCCTGTCCTGTGGGTGGTGCTGTTCTTTGTTGTTCATGTTGTTGTGACCCTTTTTCTGGGCTGTTTTTTTTTTCTCTTTTCTTTTTTTAAGATTTTTTTTTCCCCTTCTATAATTGGCCTTTAACACTTGTTTAATTTAAAACATGTATTTAAAGTATTTCCCGTGTAGATGTGTATTTTTATTTTATATTTTAGCATTTAACCACACAAATTACTTTTCCAGTATGGCACATTTAAATGAAGTCTGTCATATTATCCCAGACCTAGGATGAGTTGCTCAGATTTCAAATCTCAGTGAAGATTTAACTAATCTCTTTGCACTAATACCATGTACTCTTTGATTTTATTTTTTAAGATGCCGTGTCTTGAGTTGAATGAATCTGTTGTGGTGTCTTCTCTCCCTGTGCACGAGTTGCCTGGCTGCAGGTGGTGCTGTTTAGGTTAGTTTTTTTGTCATGCCTGTGTCATGAATCGTACAGCTTTTTTTTGTTGTTTAATGAATGTTCTTATGTTACCATATCAGCAGTGTAAAGTCTGTTAAAGGAGCACTGAAAGTCCATGCACCTGTGTGTGCAGTGGGTTTGAGGTGCTTGTTATCCGTATTAATTGAGGGAGTCAATTCAAGTTCATTTCCGGCTGCTGAACTTCAGACTGAAAGGTTATACTCTACCAAACCCTACTGCAGGGTTTGGCTTGCTCTCTTCTCTGTGACCTTCTCAGGACAAACTGTCGATAGGACTTGAACCCATCCCCCCTCAGCTGGTTTCCGACATGGAGACGTCTCAGTATTTCCGGAATGTTCCTGTTACTAAACCGTGTGGTTGTGGCAAGACTGTCCATCGGAATAAAAACAGACTGTGAGAGTCCCATTTGCTGCTGACAGCTGTGTCGTTTATGTGGAACGGCACCGTCTGTCTCATGGATGAAATGGAATTTAGTAAGGATCTGCAAATGGGGCTGGACTCTGCACCCTTCTTCCTTGCATCATGAAACAATATTTTCAAAATGTCACCTATGCAAAGCAGGAAGAGGACTGTTGAGGTTAAAGGTGTGTCTGTGGTCCAGCCTCTGATAACAGTCCCCTCCTCCTGGTGAACAGACACTCATCTGATCACTTAAAGTCAGCTCTCCGGGAGACTTAAAGTTTGTCGTACTGACTGTAGATGAGCTTTTGAGCTCTTGACGTGTAGTTTTATTTGGTCTTGAAATCTGTGTATATTAAACGTCAGACTATAATTTCTAATGCTGCTAAATAAAAGCTTGTAATTAGACGGGAATGTGCACGTGGCCCTGTTCCTTAAAGTGTGAATGGCTATGCTGTCATCTGGAGGGTAAGGGGGTAAAGGCAATCTCCCTCCTGAATTTTGAATAGATCGGTCACACATATACATCGCTTTGAAAAAGTAAATAATTGAGGAAACCAATGGAAGTCAAGCAGTACATGGAGCAATGGGGGTTAGGGGCCTTGCTCAAGAGTCCCATGGTGAAATCACTCTCCCAACCACAGGATTCAAACCAGTGACCTTATAATCACAGGGACAGCATCTGAACCCACTGAGTCACACACAAAACCCCTGCCTATTTTACAATACATTTAAATAACGTTTAATGTCAAGTGAACTACCTGTCTAAGCATTCTGTGTTATCTAAGCTTTGACAACCTCTAAGTAATTTGACTTCTCTATTTTATTTAATCGGGCTACACTTTTATGGGCAATATTAAATATTAAAATAACACAAAGTGCAAAATCAAGTTAATACCCTAATGAGACACCCATTTCTTTATAGTGAGGTTCTTTTTAAAAAACGTCAACACGCTCTGAAACAAGGCGACTGCTACCATGGGGGTATTCTCCGTACGTGGATTATTCGTTTAGCCGGATGAAATTGTTGACGATTTGGCATGATCCTGGATCTGT
>JAODKM010000001.1:18215686-18235960 GCA_026780845.1 Petrocephalus sullivani
CCTAAATGGAAAGGAGCAGGAGGGCGGCCGCAGGGTGCGCACCCCGGGAGGGCGGCCACACGGCTCCGGCTCGCTCCTGCGCGGCTCACGGCATTACCGGCCGCTCGCAGGCGCCGCGGCTCCCGAAAGCGCCGCGGGACGCGCAGCCCCTTCGCCCCCTTTACCCTCCATGTTACTACGGCTGATTAAAAGTCGTCGCTCTCCCCCCGGCCGCCAGTCAGCGTGACGTTTTCCGCAGGGCTGTAGAATCGGTGCCTGCTTACGTCCCGGGCCGGTTTCGTTTCCGCTCCCCGGTGCTCGGCGTGCGGCGCAGCTCCCGCACTTCCCCCGCGTCCGCCTCCCGTCCCCGGTAACATGCCGGCCAGCGCCAACCTTTGACCCGCCGCGGACCTGCGAGCTGCCCCGCTATCCCCACCCCTACCCCGACAGGCTCGGCTGGCTAGCATCAGCAAACGCATTAATTACATGCCTTTTTGTTTTTGACGTTTTTATTTTTAAAATGTCAGGTCTCTGTTTTAATATACGAGTAAAGGAAAAAGCAAAATCCACATCGTTAAATATCTCGTATATGTGGACAGGAATGTATATATTTATATAAATACATGTACTTTTTCATGTTCATATTTTTTTAGATAGACATAGGCTTTGTCCAGCAGCGTTCAAAGCCCAGTCCTCCTCTGTTTGTCTGTTTTCATATTATCTTAAAATAGCATCTCATTACAATGTAAAATTGGCGAGGTGGGCCGCGTAATCCTGGGTAATTACACCTCCACCATTGGCTGTGCAGTAGAACAGCAGTGATTCATAATGACCCCCCCACCCCAACCATCCAAGATGTGACATATCTGCCCATATGTCCAATTCCTGCCCCTGTACAGCTGGCCGACCAATATTAAAGTAGATAATTACAAAGGAGATAAATTAGGATTCTGCTTACAGTGGGTGGCTCAATGGGTACGGCTGTTGCCTCATACTTCCTGGGTTGGGGGTTTTAATCACACCTCCTGCTTATTATGTCTGTGTGCCCTACCATGAAGTGGCATTCAGTGTGTACCCCTGCCTTCTTCTCTACTTCCTAGGATCGGGTCTTTGACCATATGTGACCCTGTACTGGATTAGCCATTGGAAGATGGATGGCTTGACACAAGTAATGTATTGGTAATTGTTTTATTCTTTTTACTCTTGCACCTAATTAATCTTTTGTCGACTAGAAGTTTAATTTGCACCTTCATTCATTCAGTAGAACTTCATGGGCCTGAATATCTCCACGATCTATTTCTTAAAACCCAGAACATGTGTAATTTACTTAAACACTCATGCTCACACAAAGAACTCTTCTATCTGAAAGTTTCATCAGCTCATCCACAATTTGGCCTGTAAATGTAATCCACATCACCACCCCTTACATTTTTTGATTTAAAATTAGTTCAAATTTTAATCCCCAGAAAGCATGAAATCATGCTTCACGTTCTTCCGGTCACCTGAACTGCACATCTCTCCTCTCCTCACTGTGATTTTTGCTGGTTCCTGCTGATTAGTGGAAAAGTGATTCGTTTCTAAAATGGCCTTGACTCTCCTCTCAGTGGAGGTAAGAACATTATGGAAGCTTACCAGAACTGTCCCTGCTGTCCCGCTGTTTGCCGCCCAGGCAAAGCCAAGGACTGCTTTCAGTGTCGCTTGTGCTGTAATATGATTTAAACTATTTTTTTATGAATATTCTATTTCTCTTAATAACTGGGTTTGCTTTAGGTTACTTTTAATTTAACATGGTACCAGGGGATTTTGTGTCATATTACATAAATTAAGTGCATCAGTAGCTTTCAAATTAAATATTTAAAAGTTGCAGTCATCATTTGAGATTAAATGAGAGAAAACGCAGTTTAAGTTCTTAATTACATAATCTGTATCCTAAAGGGAATCTGTCTTATCTTTCAATTAAATGCACATTTTAGATATGAAATTTATTGACTAGCCCTTGTTGCTTACTGTTGCGTAAACTCTGCAGAATCTAGAGGCACTTAATATCTGAGTGATATATATTGACCAACTATGTAGCAGTATTTGTGTAATGACACCATCATGCAGCTAGGTGACAGCACCACCTAGGTAAAAATTTTCAGAAGAGACCTACATGCAACACATAGGGAAGTGTGCCAGCAGGCACCGGCTTACCTGTGTGACCATTAATCTGTGTTCTGTTACATTTGTTCAAACAGAAACTAAAGGCTGCTTCCTTCTGAATTGCGTTTGTAGTTGATCTGAATATAATTGTTTAGTTGCAAGAATGTTATGCGGAAGCTTGAAAATAATATTGTGTGCATATGACTGGCAGAGAGGAAGAGAAAGGGTAAAAAATACACAACTAATTTTATACCATGTTTGTTCATAAAGATTAGCAAGCAGTGTTTCAGAGGTCTTTCATAGTGTGCCATTGAGCTGAGCATGGAAGGTCTTCTATGGGCGAAGGAGAGCATGGAGTCTGGAAGCTCCCGTACCAGACACTTGTGAAGTCGATTCCCCAAACAGCTGTTTATGTTGCAGCTGCTCTGATGAGTTTCAGCTTATCATTATCCAGGCCTCAATTATACATTGTGTTTTAAGGCATATAACTGCCACAGTCAGCAGGTCTGGGATATGGATTGTTAGTCTAAAGATTGTACTTTGCAGACACCTAGAGAGCCCAAGTATGACGTTACCGCAGGGCCTGTTCTGACCTGGGAGAGGGACTGTATTGGTACTCTGTGAATCTGTGCTGATTCAGTGCTTGTTTTGGCTGGAAGTGCCCCCCAAAGGAGGAGCTTTAAAATGCTGTATTGACTTGTCTTGGCTGTTAATACCATTTACAGATGGATGCTGAGCAAGAGGAGCCTTTGTATGCTGATTGTGCATTTAGCTGTTTTTTCCGGGGGGGGGGTGCTGTATGTTGTCGAGGGTCCTTATCCCGGAGGCTGCAGGCGCAAGGCAGGGAAGGCATGATGAGGCAGCTGAGGGCCCTGAAACCGTAATTTGCATCCCATATCCCAGTCTTCTACAGAGCAGCGTGAAGCCACACTGCCAGTGTGACCGCAGTGTGTCAAATCATGCTTAACTGGCTGGCAGAGTAATGCATCCAGCTCACACCACAGGTCTGAATGGTAGAAGGAAAGTGGTTTACCCAGAGGAAGCCCTCACAGACCCGGCGTGGACACCAGCACTCACAATCACAGACATCAGACCCACTGGACCTCCGTATGTACATAAAAGAAATTAACTTCTGTCTGGTGTGAGTCTTCTGCAAGGAAAGCATAGCAACCACAGGTGAACAACCAATGTGTCAAGTTTATTTAGAGCAGTATTTTACACGGGCGACAGTGGAGTACTTGCCCAGTAACCCAATCTAATGCTGCAGAAACAGACATCCCTGAGGAGGAGGATGGGATACCCCAACAGAGGAGCAAAGCCGCGGGGGGGTTACAAAGCACAGCACCCGGCGGCGGTCATACGATGGGGTACAGCGCGTAGCTGGAGATGCCGCAGGCATTTTCTCTTTTCCGGGACATCCGCATGTAGCCACTCTCGCCCCAGCCAGTCCCCCAACTGAGGAGGGGAGGAGAGACTAATTATTCCCATCAGCCTCCGCGATCGCTGGGACTCTAAAGCGAGGTGGACTCTAAAGCAAGTCCTAAAATTTCCCTCCGGAGGATTCTGATCCTGCTAAGAAATTCATTCCTTCAGCTAAACAGACACTAAAATTGGATCTAGAAATGACACCTGTGAAGTTATCCCCCACCCCAACCCCAACCCCGAGCCCAATGGAAGTTCTGAGATGTTGGGCAGTGCTTCAAAATGGCTGACCTGTTTTTGATGATCCAATAGTCACTTTTCCCTTCTCTACCATAGCCCACCAGCAGTACGGCATGATTCAGGTTCTCAGGTCTGCACTCAGGCTCGTCGTAGATCCCTGGAAACATACACTTTAATATCAGATGTGTTTAGTGCACAGGGGAGAATCTGTAGGAGGTGAATGGGGTCTTGGAGAAGCTAGATTTATAAAAGACAGCCTCGATTCTGAAACACTAATTGCTGAACTACGACTAGGCTACTATCCCACCAGGTATCACAGCCAATTGGGGGGCTCACCAGAGCTGTAGAACATGAAGCTGTGGTGGTCTGCATCCACAGCAACCGTGATGGGACCGATAGCAGCCAAGGCATTGGCCAAGGCCTCGTCGTCACCAGCAGGAATGAACCGATAGTCCCTGATCTGGGCAACAATCATGTTGCTGTCGTAGAAGCAATGCTGGTTATCCTGATAAACACAGGAAAAAAATTTAGAAATGTGCATTGATTCTAATATGAAACTATCAGATAAGCCTTTCCCAAGGCCCTTACAGATGGATTCTTTTGCACTTTATCTCAGTGATTTATTGACATCTGACTTAAGCCTTAATGCTTCCTGTTACGGCCCATGCTGTAAAACATGTCTAAGGCTAATCCCTTAAAGCAGCCTGTGCTTGGTTCCCTTAAAGGGACAGTACATACCACCGCGGTGTAGGGGTACGAGTTCTCCGGCGGGAGCCCATAGTTCACCACGTAGTCATAAGCGTTGGCCATCCAGGCCCCACTGCAGCCGTACGTGCCATAGGACCGCGAGCAGTCCATCAGCTGCTGCTCGCTCAGGGGCTCTAGGCGGCCCGTCGTCTTATACATCTGTCCCTCGATGGCTCCTGTAGTGCTGAAGGCCCAGCATGAGCCACAGAAGCCCTGAGAAGCGGAGAGCACATGGCCTTTAAGCTGCAATGGGGTTCCTCAGTCGATGCCTCCAGAAATGTCATCATGATTAAAAAAACTTAGCATGTTGCTAATTTGTTGCTACTATGGAGTGTCACATAAGTAGGTATTGAAGGAATGTGGGAACTCGAGTCACATGACCCCAGCTTCAGGCACCTTACCTGGTCCTTCACAGGCGTGACATAGCCTAAGGTCCGGTAGTCGATTTCATTGGCCTTCTTCTTCTTAGCGACGGCTCGGAGCTTTGCGGCCGACACGGTCCTGCCACGTTTCATCGTCTGTCTATCTATCATGGTCCCCTGCAGCTGTCTGTACTCCTGCTGGGTCTGAAGCTCACAGTTAGGGACAGCAAAGAAACAGTGATGCTCTGCATTGCGATTTAACAAGGAGTGTGACTCACCAGCGCCCCATACTTATTCATGGCCATCAGGAACGGGCTGGATCCCCTGTAGAAGTTCTCATTGTGGACCTTGATCATCTCCAAGTTTTCTTCCCAGATGTATTTTCTGTGTTCCTCATTGCTCTAAAGATAAAATATTAATGATCATATTTATCAATTAAAAATGTCCATGTAGTGGAAGCAGTCCACACATATGTCACATATGAAGTTGGTTACATCTTGAACAACGTGTAATGGATGTAGCGTTATGATTGATTAAACCTTGATATTTGTGAAATAATTAAAAAAATATTACATAAAGTATATGTTAAATAGTTACCGTATATGCTCCAATAGAGCTCTCTGGCGTTTATTTGCAAAACTAGCCTTGGCTCCCGGTGCTTAATAGAGATAGGCTGCTATTAGAGACCGGCCATTATTAACAAAAACTTTCAGAGCGTAATATTTTTTCGCGCATGTTGGTACGGGTAGGTACACAAAAATATCAGCTAATATTACAAACGGCTACTTTATTTGAATTTCACATGCTGCATAAGACTGTTAAAGATAAATGGCAATGTCTTTCTGCACCTTTCGCTTCTATTTGACGTCCGAATCCACAATGACGGCTTCGTTGTTATATATGTGTGTGTGTGTATATATATATAATGAACATTATGCTCATGTATTTATTTATCGTTTGACATCACTAATATATATATATATATATATATGTTTGTTATATATGCAACATGCTGACATGCTCAAGTATTATACACGTCTATAAAGATATAGATGCTTACAATGTACGCTAGTAGGCAAAGTAGGCAAAACCCAGCTACTGTTAGAGACCGGCTACTATTTGGTCACGTCCCCTCTGAAGCCCGGCGCTTATTAGACACCGGCGACAATTAGAGACTCGGCATTTATTGGAGCATATACGGTATATTATTCAGAATTTCACGTCTTTATTTGTTTTGCTAATGCACAAGTTGCTTGAACTTGAGGTGTCTTTATCCTGTGCACTACTCATGACCAGCCCCATCGTGTTCAGAACCTGGTACACTTCACCTTCTCACTGTAGGAGACGCCAAAGTCCCCCTTCCACCTGGTCCACAGGGTCTCCATGTCCTCTTCTGAGCAGAGCACGGGCTGGAGCGAATGGTGGTGGAGCAGGAGGGAGAGCAGCATGGCTCTCAGGAGAAGCCTCGCCTGGCAGAACGCTGTCATTGCCGAGAGTCTCCTGCGGAGGGGGTTCCTTACCTGTGGGGCACAGTCATCATTCTGAGTGGCCCCCATTCGTGCTGTTCTGTACTGTTCTACAGAACACACATTGCCTGTATAACTTAGATGTATGCTACCCAATCCCTGAACTAATTGTTCTCTCGTTAACCCTAACATTTCTAGAAGTATATATTCTCATTTTATTTGCCTGCCATTTCTACATCTTATCTTAATGGATAACTTTACTTTTCACTAATGTCTCCTGCGTACCATTAGCATTGCCGTCACAGCTATCTGGCGACACACTGTACTCGTGCAGAATCTGAATGACAAGCCCCAGCTGCCCGCGTGTCGTATTCTCACCTGCCAAAGAGCCTGACGTCTTCCTGGGGCGATGTCAGCTTTCAGGAGGCCCCGCTCACCTGCTGATGTCACTCGGCTGGCAGACTGATAATGACACACCCCTCAGCCATCTTTTATTCCTCCAGCCAGTGGGTGTGATTACCGTGGTCCCCATCCAAATCTCATGAGGCCAATCGCCAGCCCAACTGGGAGGCGGAAAACAACGGTGGAGAACCCAAAAATAATGATATGGGTCGAGTTATTGTTGCTGCTCACACATAGAAACGCTCCATTTCTTCCACAGAAGAGTACAACTCGTGTCATAAATAGAAGACTCCAGGTTCCAGTCACTTGTAAGGTCCAGAGTTTTCAAGCACATCTCAGGTAGAGAATCTGAAATGCCACAAAGTCTATTCCACTGTAAAATTGGTTTTACTCTCAGTGAAAATTTAATGGTTCAATGTTTAATTAGCAGATGCTTTTATTTAAACCAGAGTTTCTCAATCCTGCTCCTTGAGTACCACCAGCCAGGAAGATTTCACTCCAGTCTGACCTTAATTAGCATCAAATGTTTCTTAATGGCCTAATAATGAAGGTGATGGATTGTAAGCAGTGAGGGTTTGACTGAAAATTTTCTGGCAGGTGGTACCCCAGGTGCAGGATTCGAAAACACTGATCTAAACCAACATACAACTAAGAATGCAGTACCAGCCAGTCCCAAGTGCAATTGGAGATGAAGTTTCTTATTCAAGAACCCAATAATGAAATCACAGTGGGAGCCTGGGATTTGAACAGGCAACTTACCGATGGCAGGCAGAGCATCACACACCACCCTCCTAGACCTAATTTTATAGTACATTCATCTTAATTTAAAAATCCATTATATTTTAGCCACTGAGAAAAAAAGACTTGTAACCTGTTTCATTCAATTTTGCTCCCCAAAAATAAAAGTAAAGACACCTATCAATAAAACCAAACCCTGAAGGCAATGGGTGTTCAGCACACTTATAATATCCATCCAGTGGTATAAACCACTTACTGCTGTACCCATAAAAGCCCTTCAGTCTGAATTGATCCATTTATGGACTGTTTTCCATGCGTATTCCTCAGGGCCTTTCAATTTGGTTTGCTATAATGACAGGTTGCGAGAAACACTGTAATCAGAACTGCAGAAGGACACAAACCTGTCAGGAAAAACACAAGCGTTGCATTTCTGTCGCATTGTTGCAGTCGCTTTAGCCCTTCCTCACGCAACCTGTTGTCTCAGTTGCCGTTATGCAGCTGGATCATTCTAAAAAATGACAGTGTGTACAGAGATAAACATTTCTCTTATAAGTAGTGGTAGCACCTGGGATGGTGACAGCCAGCTGTTAATGTCTCACTTGTTATTGTTATTGAATGATTGTTATTGAACGAGGGCTAACCGTGTTTACTACAGTATGTCCAGAAGAACACCAGGCATAAGCACGCTTAGTCTTTGCAAGACCATTCCCCGTGCATATTGCACACATTCACCAAATATTACTGAGGCATGCGTCTTATATTCTCTAAATGAAGCTGCTGCCACATGTGAATTGATTTTATTTAGATTGTATTTTGTTTTACTTAAATTACACTGGTAATACTGGAGTCTCATTCAAGGTCCGCCCCGTCTTGTTGCCTGTGCACTCTGTGACCGTGTAATGGAGGGATGGACAGTGAAAGCTTTCATTGTTTTCAGTATTGAAGCAGTCGACACATGCTGCTTCGTTCTCCTTGATGCACTTGTGCATACAGTACTCCAGAGTTTCCTCACACTCAATATGGTATATGCAGGAAGCCAGTGTCCATGGTGTTACCCCATGTGTGCAGTTACACAGCTGACAACATTGTAGGCAAGATGCCTGCCATATAACTGGGGCTGAGGGCTCTGGGCTGGCAACTGGGGTCTCTATCTTTGCTGAAACAGTGGGGAATTATGGGTATGACTATTTTGCATACCCGATAAAGTCTTTCAGTTTTGTTCCATAACAGATTGGATATACCTCAACACATCACTCCATATTGTCTGTTCGTGGTTATGAAAAAGTGATCTAACCCTCAACCTGTACCTGGAATAACAACTTGGACATCGAACTACACATTACAGGTCCCCTGCGCTGATCTGGCGCCTTACGTCAGGGAGAAAGCACTCATTATACGTAAGTGCTGACGTTTTGCTTTCCATTAGACGCACACGCGCACGGACTCGCACACTGGATTAGAGAGACCAGTAACTAGATTCTACTCCGTTTTATATTATGATAAAAATGATGATGCTATGCATTTCTTTGATTCTGTTTGACATATGCAGGTAAAAACAGGCATTTAATAAACCCGAATCCCTCCAGGGGCATCCTGTTAAATATAAGGTAAATTATCCTTTCTATTTAGAAAAATAATTTTATGTGTCACGTTTACGTCGGGAGGAACGACCCATACTCGCAGGCTGCGGGGTTAATGCCCTTCACAAGGGCGTTTATTAACATGAACGGGAGACTGAACAGGGCAAACGTGAGCGCAAGCACAAAAGGCATTGACTAAACAGCTGAGGACGGGACGGATTCGCACGAGAGGACCGAGGGGGCGTGGCACACGGGAGGATCGGACGGGCAGGGCATGACAGTATGCAACTATGTTCAGCCCTTTAAATTTATTTATTTATTTATTTATTTTTCTGTTATTTCTTATCTAGCATTCTCGTCAGCAATAATCAACAATAAAACAATAATAACAACAATAAAACGGCCAATTGACCGTAAAAGAACAACAATAAAACTGTAACAGGGCGATAATGAGACGGTAATAAGATGGTAATATGATTGCGTCACTAGAGTAGGCGCGGGGCCGTGCGCGCGCCGGAGCGCCGTGAGCTCGAGACGCCGGCGCGCGTGTGAGTGCGTGCTGCTGCAGCAGCACTGCAGTGGCTTCTGGTTGCATGGCTCCGCGTCCCCTCTCAGTCCGGACAGCAGCCCCGGCTTCACGCCCCTAAACTGAGATGAGTCACGAATGAGACCTACAAGATGTCTTTCAAGGTAAACGCCACTTTCCCATTACATTCTTTTACTAATGCTCTCGCAGCTAAGTTTCATATTATTCGGATGAGGCGACATAACGCGTATATGTATATATTACGGTCGCAATCCGTGCTTTAATATTATGCAAAAAAATCGTGTAGTACAGGGACAGTGCGGGTGGGGTATTGCTGCGCGGAGGGGAAATACACTGCCTGACCTTCAGTTATGGATTGAAATAATGCAAGTCTAATGCTGATGTACCGGTGAATAGCTAATAGGCTTCAGAAGAACTGCTCAAATAAATTAATAAATGTGTAAGCTAAATGTAGTTCTTAACAGCTAAAGACGTGATTTCCGGACGGAATTTCGTTGCAAAAGAGCCTGCGGGTTCTGCAAGACTTACACAGAGTCTCATAGACACATACATGAGAAATGCATAAACAGACTTAATAACATAATTGCAGTGCCCAGTGTTTCTGTCAATAGTATTCAAGTACTTGTTACTGTTATGTTTTGCAGAAGGAAACCCCACTAGCCAACGCGGTGTTCTGGGCGGCGAGGAAGGGGAACTTGGCGTTGCTGCAGCTGCTGCTGAACAGTGGCCGAGTGGACGCCGACTGCAAGGACAGTGTAGGGACGCCGCCCCCCGAGAGACACTCGTGAGAAATAAGACGGGCGCGTGTGAGTGAGCGTGCGTGCGTTTCAGCCTGTGTCGTCGTGCGTCCGCACGTGCATCTGCGTTTTTGGACGTATGAAGTAAGGTACTTTAGTTCTTAGGAAAGAATACAGCGGAAAGCTGGCAGTGATGTCTTCCAGACAACTGTGGAGTTTTACTATATTAAATAAAACATGGAAAATAGCTGCCTGAAAGTCACAGTTTCCTTTTATTTAACTTTTTCCTACAAGAAACTTTTTTTCCTTAAAAACACCAGATAAAAGTCTGGCTCTAGAATTCAGCTTATCTGAAACAGTAAAATATATGTTTTTATTTGTTTAATTGGTCATACTGTTTTAAAGCCACCAAAAACACCTTTCTTCCCTGAATCCATGAGTGTTTGTACCATCTCTCTTGATGCAATACAAGTTTCTCTTTGCCACAGTCCTAGCCAAGTTCAGACTGAGATATTATTGACATTCTATGAATAGGTTTGCAGAGAATTGCCCATGTGTAATTTGAGAGATAACAATAGGAGATCCACTGGGAATAATGGGGAAAAATAGCACTGACCAATAAGAAAAGTTAATAGAGGGATACAAAAAATAACTTTTGTTGTCATAGATACCACCATTAAAAAATATATATATTTTTTAAATATTACAGGCATTTTATTCAATCCTGTTTCCAAAAATGTTGAAATGCTGCGTAAAATGTAAATAAAAACAGACTGCAATGATTTACAAACCCTGTGTAAATGATTTATGAACCCTACATAAACCTATATTTAACTGTGAAAATGAACAAAGACAACATATCAAGTTTTGAAAATCCTTTGTCAATTATGTGCTTAATTTGAATTTGATGCCAGCAACATGTATAAAAAAAGTCAGAACAGGGGCATGTTTGTCACCGTGTCGCATCACCTCTTCTTTTAACGACACTCTGTAAATGTTTGGCAACTGAGGACATCAGTTGCTGGAGTCTCCTTTGTTGTACTTTTTGTTTTATGATGCACTAGTGGGTGATAGGTCTGGACTGCAGGCAGGCCAGTCTAGCACCCGGACTCTTCTACCACGGAGCCATGCTGTCGTAATACGCACAGAATGCGGTTTGGCATCATCTTGCTGAGATATACAAGGCCTTCTCTGAAAAAGACGTTGTCTGGATGGCAGCATATGTTGCTCCAAAACCTGTATATATATCGTTCAGCATTAATGGTGCCTTAATGGTGCCTTCTCAGATGTGCAAGTCACTTTTTGCAATTCATAAGAACATAAGAACATAAGAACTATACAAACGAGAGGAGGCCATTCCCGCAAGTTTACTAAAATGAGGATATGCCGAATTTATATATAGATTACCAGGGCAGTTTCTAGCTATCGAAAAGATTTTTTTAGGAGGATTAGCTAAAAAAATTGGGTCTAAATTACTCGGGATTACAGCCCCGAATGATCGGACCTGTTGACGTCCATGCAGATTAGTAATATTTTAGACATACTATTAATCTGTTTACCAAATTGTAAAAGTCCGTATTGTACCGAAAAGCTGGCGACCGGCCAAATGTTTCGCCCGTCATCTGAAGCCCTGGTGATTACTGCGCATGCACCATAAGATCGCGCTGAGATCGCCCAAGCCTAAGTGGAACTTTTACTTTTTCTAATCTTCGGATCACGTGCATGCAGAACCGTGGAGAGGGATCGGTTCGGATCACGAATCAACAGTGATCCGTTACACCAGTACTGTCTGCCGATAACAAGCTGGATGGTCAGTTTCCTCTTTAGCCCAAAGGACATGGTGTCCATGATTTCCAAAAAGAATTTGAAATTTTGATTTGGCAGACAGGAGAGTTTTACATTTTGCCTGAGCATGGGCACAGAGAAGTCAGAGATGTTTTTGGATCATGTTTAGATATGGTTTCTTCTTTGCGTGGTAGAGTTTCATCCTGCATTTGTGGATGCAGTGAAGAACTGTGTTCAGACAGTTGTTTTCGGAAGTGCTTCTGACCCCGTGCAGTGATTCCCAGTATAGAAACGTGTCTGATTTGAGTGCAGTTCCGCCTGAGGATGCGAAGATCATGGCTATCCATTATTGGTTTTTCGGCCTTGTTCCTTGCATACAGAGATTTTTACAGGATTCTCTGAATAGTCCAATGATATTATGCACCTTTTATGATGAGCCAACACCTTATCGTGGTGGAGGGGTTTGCATGTTCCAATGATCTCAGGAGCTAAGTTGCTGGGGCTTTATGCCCCTGGTAGGGTCACCCAAGAAACAGGTCCTGGGAGGGGAACCAGACAAAGTGCAGCTCAACAGACCACTTATGATGAGAAAAAGCACAGATTTACAGTTTCCCTCACCTGGACATGGGTCACCAGGACCCTCCTCTGGAGCCAGGCCTGGGGGTGGAGCTCGATGGCGAGCACCTGGTGGCCAGGCCTGCACCCATGGGGCTTGACCGGGCACAGCCCGAAGAAGGAACATGGGTCCCCTCTCCAATGGCTCTTCAGGCACACCACCTGTAAGAGGGGCTAAAGGGGTTGAATGCAGTGTGAGCTGGCCGGTGGCCAAAAGCGGGGTGGTCCGATCTTTGGCTGCAGAAGCTAGAACATGTCACATCTCCGGTGGGGAAGGAGCCTGAGCTGGAAAGCGAGGTTGTGAGGTTCTGACTAGATATAGTTGGGCTCACCTCAACGCATGGCTTGGGCTTTGGAACCAGTCTGCTTGAGGGGGATTGGACCCTCTTCCATTCTGGAGTTGCTCGCGGGGAGAGGCGCTGAGCAGGAGTAGGCATACTTATTGGCAGAATACCCACCCTTTTTGGAGTCCTTGGAAGGGATGTTGGAGAGCGTTCCTCCTGTGGACTCTATTGTTCTGCTGGGGGACTTCAGTGCTCACGTGGGCAATGACAGTGAGACCTGGAGTCGCATGATTGGGAAGAACAGCCCCCCTTATCTGAACCTGAGCGGTGTTTTGTTATTGGACTTCTGTGCTTGTCACGGATTGTCCATAATGAACACCATGTTCAAACATAAGGGTTGTCCATATGTGCACTTGGCACCAGGACACCCTAGGTCGCAGTTTGATGATCGACTTGCTCATGTCGTTGGACTTGCGGCCGCATGTATTGGACACATGGGTGAGGAGAGGGGCAGAGCTCTCAACTGATCACCACCTGGTGGTGGGTTGGCTCCACTGGTAGGGGAGGAAGCCAGTCAGACCTGGCTGGCCCAAGCATATAGTGAGGGTCTGCTGGGAACGTCTGGCGGAATCCCCTGTCAGAAGGAGCTTCAACTCCTACCTTCGGCAGAACTTCACCTACGTCCTGGAGAAGTCCGAATGGGCCATGTTCCATGCCTCCATTGTAGAGGTGGCTGACCGGAGCTGTGGCCGTAAGGTGGTCGGTGCCTGTCGCGGCGGTAATCCCCGCACCCACTGGTGGACACCAGCGTTGAGGGATGCCGTCAAGCTGAAGAAGGAGTCCTATCGGGACTTTTTGGCCTGTGGGACTCCAGAGGCAGTTGATGGGTACCGACGGGCTAAGCGGAACACGGCTTCGGCGGTTGCTGAGACAAAAACTTGGGCGTAGGAGGAGTTTGATGAGGCCACAGAGAATGACTTTCGGGCGGCTTTGAAGGAATTCTGGGCCACCATCCGGCTGCTCAGGGCAAGAAAGTGGTACAGCATCAACACTGTTTATAGTGGGGATGGGGCGCTGCTGACCTCAACTATGGACGTTGTGGATCGGTAGAAGAAACACTTCGAAGACCTCCTCAATCCCACCGACATGCCTTCCAATGAGTAAGCTGAGTCTGAGGACTTGGGGGTAGGCTCCCCTATCTCTGGGGCTGCTCTCTCCGGGTCGGAGAGGGGGTCCTTCCCCAAGTGGAGGAGTTTAAGCATCTCATGGTCTTGTTCACGAGTGAGGGAAGGGTGGAGTGGGAGATCGACAGGCAGATACAGGCACTGCATCAGTCCGTCATGGTGATGAAGGAGCTGAGCCAAAAGGCAAAGCTCTCGATTTACCAGTAGATCTATGTTCCTACCCTCACCTACGCCGCGGAGGTAAACTTTTTTCAAAATAAATATTGGATAATATATAAAAGGAATAATCATTAAAATTGTAAAGTTAGCTAAGCTGTTTCCCTATGTCAAAGTAAAAATGTTTTAGCGAAACATTAACCCCCTGCGTTGTCCGTAATGTCCGTACAAAACCGAAAGTAAGAAAAAGTCTGATCTTAATGTAATTCACTAGCGATGTAAAAATGCATGTGCATAACATGCGATGTTAGATTTAATAACCAACATCGTTCAGCTGTATACTACAGCATTTTTTTTTTAATTCAGAACGAAATGCCCCGCCTCACGTTGTGCTTTGTGTATAACAGTCTTGACAGTTGTACTGATTAGTTCTGGGTAGATTTGGGCACGCCTCAGACCCGTGGTATGAGCGGTATCGGAGCGAAATTGGAGCGAGTCAGAGCGAACGCTCCAGCCTTAATAAAAAAACCGCTCCGCGCTCTGGCAAAATTCCGCCCGCTCCGCTCCTCGCTGACGCTCCGCTCACATGCTCTGCTTCACACCTTCAATACCAGGGGGTCCTGATTACATTTTTAATCCCCTTGGTGTTTGTATGCCCTTGGAGCCTCCAGCAGGGGTCAGCAGAATTAAGCATGAAATGGTATGAAAGCAAATCACTTAAACTCTGATTCGTACTTTTATGGGTGCTAAGCCTTTATGCGCACAGAATTTTCTGATTTGAAAACAAAGCCACTCATCCCTGAGTCCTTCCGTTCTAAGTAAGAGGTTTTTTTTTTTGTAATTTCATTATATAAAGTTTCTAGTAATGACAGTAGTCCTCACCATTACCCTCTTTGGTGACCCCACTGAATATAGCTGAAGCCCAGCTGTGGTCCTGCCTGTAGGGCATACGGTGAATAAAGTCCTTTTTCTTGTCGGTTGTGTACCAAGGAAAATCGCACCTGCCAGGTGCCTCTACAATAGGTTTTTTTTTTTTTTTAATCCAGGGACTTTAATCAGTTAGTATTCCATGTCTCTGATTGTATTCAATAAACTACAAACCTACACATTAAATATTTTACGAATGTGTTGCTTAAATTACACAGTAGCTTTGCACAGTAGTTTCAACATAGCCAATATTATTTTTTGATCTGTCAGAATATTTTACGTGGGTTTCTTAGCTATGGTTGGTATGGGAATCGGAACTGTCAGTTAAAAGTGTAATAAATCAGATTTGAAAGACAACAAATCATCTCTCTTTTAAAAACGCATGTAGCCGCAGGAATTATGGGACAGAGGGAGCTGGGGCTTGGGCTGATGTAATGTTATGCAAAACCAGACCGCATAAGAAGCCAGCCATGAGCAGCTGCTGCACGCCTGGTAATGTGTTTTACAGACAGTATTCACAATATCCTTGAAAGTATACTGCTGTGTCTGATGTGACTGTATGCAAAAGGAGATAGAAGTAAAGGTTTGAAATGAGGTTTAATGTGCTGCCACTTGTATTACAGAGAACCAATCAAAGTGTAAAACATAAAGTATAACTAAATCTGTGATTTTTATTGGTTTTTTAAAATGTTGGTTTGGGGGGGGGGGGGCACTATAGTGCTAGGAAATGAAGACATTTTTGAAATGGGGTTGCATTGAGTCCAAATGTATGATGTTAAATTGCATCCAAATTTCGGGGTTGGTGGTAGGATTGGCATTTTAGCCACTGTAAAAACTTAACTCTGACGAAGCAGACGGGAGTCTTTTCTGCTCTCCATGAGAGAAGCTCTGCTGCAGCTGCCCACAGGGAGGCTGCATACATCATGAAGAGGATGGGGGAAAACCCTCGGGAGTCGGAACCAAGGGAGAGCCTGGCAGCACTCGGGTCATAATCCGAGACGGCCCATGTAGGTAGGCATGTGGAAAGTCTTGTCTCTCTGACATGATTATCTTCCTGTGTTGTCAGAGGAGTTTGTAACTCTGCATTTCAGTGGCGGTACACAGATAGAGGAGTAGCCAGGTCTCTGTAGGTAGGTACTGTACACCCATAATTATCCTGGTCACTCTGACGGCTGCCATACCCATGCAGTAGCTGTTGTTGTGGTGGATGGGCTCCGCTCGGTGGTGTCCATTGTCACTCCTTTCGATGAGCGTATTATGAGACGCAGATTAAGGCACTCTCTGGGTGTCTTGTTTGTTGACTCTGTGTATGCTCCAACCGTGGTGAGTGATGTCTTGGTGAGGGTGATATTTTATTTGTAGCTTTGCTCAGTGGTTGATGACAAGGCTGCCTATGAGAACTGTTGGACTCCCCAGGTCTGGTGACCATGGTGAAAATGGCTCCATGTTCCTTGACTTTGCAAAAGGTCAGGGGCTGTGGGTCAATGGAACCTGGTTCCGGCACCCTAAGCCGCATTGTTAGGCTTAGTTCTCCAGTATTGGTGGTGCAGCAAAGATCAAAAAGGCTCCTACAGAACTGCAGGGTCTACAGAAGTGCCCAGTTTGTGAATTCTGACCACAGGCCTCCTCGCTACTCTGAAGATTCAGCTTAGGTACAGTAGGCAACCACCTACTTGGAGAATGTGGCCCAGCCAGACTCTATGCTCAGGCTGTTTCTAATGAGCTTGCATGGAGTTTGTGTAAGGAACTTGCAGACTGCCAATTCTAACGTAATTTGGGAGACCTTCTATGACAAGACCCTGAGGGTTGTGTTGGTGTTGCTGGTGTTTCAAGGGCACCCTGGATGTTATTGAGAGGAGTGGCAGCACACAGCTTGATGGCAACTCTGTTCTGTACTAGGAACTGAGAAGAACAGCCGCAGGGGCAGATTAGGAGGTGTTTGTCGAGAAATCTGTGAGAAAGTGACTCACCATCTATGGTCTGGCAACCCAGGTCCTGCTTATAGAGAAACTTAAGCATTACGCATATCAGAATCTGTTCCTCAGAGATTCACAGTCAAGGCAGGTTATAGATGTTTCTGTGGTTATGACTCGCTGGGCCAGCTAACTTGAGCTGCTGTTTAAAGCTGATTCTCTGGCTAGGACTTTAAACATCTGTGGGTTCTTGAGGCAAATCCTCCAATTAGCTGTGAAGCACCCAGTCTCACAGAGATTGCACAGGTGGTGCACCAGCAGAGGCTAGGGAAAGCTGCAAGGATCTGTGGTATCTGAGGTGAACTTTTTCAGGCTGGTGGTAAGGCTGTCCTCTAGCACTGCATTTTGGGAGATGGGCGTCATCCCAACTGACTGGATAACAGGACTTGTTCTCCCTATTTGGAAAGGGAAGGATGATCGCTTGGATTCCGGCAACGAGAGGGGGGTAACCCTGCTCTCAGTGCCAGGGAAGGTCCTTGATCCATCAGGATCTGTCAACATTTGCTCGCCTATCAGCAACCAGAGCAGTTTGGTTTTATGCCTAAAAAGTCTATCATCAACTGTATCCTGGCACTGAGGATTCACATTGAGCACAATATTGGAAGAGTTTCTTTGCAACCTTTGTTGATTTTCATAAATCGTTCGAGTCAGCCAATTGAGATGCACTGTGGGTTTGCTGGTGTCTTTAATGAACCTCTTGGCCACAGTAATCAGCAATGTGTTTGTCTGCAGAGAGAATGACGACCGCTTCCAGAGGTTCATTTATCTCTGCAGCAACATTAATGTCTCTGGTGACTTCCTATGAAGTCAATGGAGACCATTTGTTTGCTTGTAATTATGCCTGATCGTGATACCAAGGCCAATGTTAATTTCATTGACAGAAATATGACCTGAAGAAGAGTTTTTGTGTGACGATAACTAAAAAAAAAGTAACTATAATTTGCATTACTGACAATGATGAAATTAAACATATTATTCGCCTAATATAAAATAACAAAAGCAGCGCAGTAAACATTTTGCGCATGTGCTACCTTTGAAGAAATCTGAAGTGTGGGAGCATGATTTGATAAGGCACAATTTGCCCATCAATCTGAGCTACCTTAGAAGAAATCTGAAGTGCGCAAGTACTGGGAGCATATTTTGATAAGGCATTATCGTCAATTGAATTATGCTTCCTTACAAGTTGTGTGCCGCAAACTTAACAATAATTTATAAATAACTAAATAAGAACATCGCCAGAGGCGAGCATATTACGTGACATCACTGATTTTGTACAAGAACACGATGAGATTACGTTTGATAATTGCCATCAATAATATAATGTTTCAAGTATAAAGACGTTTCCGTATGTTTCAAATATGAAAGTAGGCTCCTTTATCATTAAAATAAACATCTAAAACAGCATGTTGACTATATAGAAAATTGCCTACGGCAAGAGAATGCGCACATGATAACTGCTACACTTCGCCTAATGTTCTGTTCACTTACGGTTAAGTGTAGGGCACCAAGTGTCAAGTGCTTATTTTCATCCACAAAATACATTCTATGCCACAAAAAGCATTATTTAATGATAAAATCAATAATGCCGTGCTGCATTTTTCTGTGCACAGAAAAACAAACTCCAGTTGCATTTCATCTACAAAAGCATAAAGACTTCACTTTTTTGTGCACTGAAATCAGGAGCAATGTTTCATTTTGTGCACAGAATTGTACTTTGCATTTCGTGAACATAAGACAGTAATTTTGTGCCCAAAATACATTTTATAAACTAAATAAATTCATTTTCTGAGCGAAATGCATTTTGTGAATAACAAAGTCATTTTGTGGACAAAATGCATTTTGTGAATGACGGAGTTATTGTGTGCACGAAATGCATTTCGTGAATGACGGAGTTATTGTGTGCATGAAATGCATTTCGTGAATGTCAGGAAGTCATTTTGTGCACAAAATGTATGTCATGAATTATACAGACATTTTGTGGACGAAAGTCATCATAAAATTAAATTGAAGTTAAACGTAGGCTGTGTCCAAATTCAGGGGCCTCCATAGACCGCGTCCTTTGAATGCTACCATACCGCGAAGGCCAGAAGAGAGTGGCTGTGAAATTGGACGGTCTAGCCTTCAGATCCAGTAGGAGCGGCAGCTAATCGCGTCATATCTTGAGTGAAAAGCAATGATTGGCTAAAGGTTGCTACAGCAGTCGCAGTAGACAAGCCCACTGTCAAGCAGGGAGTTTAATTCTTTTTTTCATAATTATTTTTTATTTCTATACATTTTATCTATTATATAATAATATTGTATAATATTAAATATTTATTTTGTTATCATATTTTTGTCTTTTTAATTAAATATTGATTTTATTAAAGTAATTTTAATAGTGTACTGGGCGATTGCGTAAAAAAAAAATTCCACACAATTGTCAAAGCTGTATAGCACACGCGCTTTAAGCTTTTAACATTTGTACCGCTACATTTAAAAGTGTATTCTGCCACTTCTGCTTCTACCGCCTTTCTTTGAAGAATCCCAAGATTCATCTCAGCTTCAGTCCACAATGAATCTTGGGATACGGTGGGCTGCAAAGGATACACCTTTAAGTTAAGGGTTCTCTTAAGAAACAGAGAAAAGAAGGGCACATTTGTGTGCTGCATTTGGAGGACCCTTCGAATTCGGACAGCCTCGTCGCAGCACTGTATTGTAATTGGTCTACAAATGCACCCTTGGTAGGATGCAGCCGCCGAATTTCAAAGTCAAACCTGACGCTCCACCTTCTGGTCATCTGACTGTATTACTCAGGGCGCGGACCTTCTACATGCCTTTCGTGACTCAGCAAAGGACGAAATACATTTTATGATTCCACACAGGGGCGGACTGGCCATCGGGAGCACCGGGACATTTCCCGGTGGCCTGGCGGTCGTTCTGGCCTGCCGGCTGCCGCTGTGCAGACGATCAGCCTGGCATGTGATAGGCTGGTGTGCAACTACGAATTAA
>JAODKM010000001.1:18240590-18251723 GCA_026780845.1 Petrocephalus sullivani
GCATTCATCCACATTATCCCGGAATATAATCTAACCCCCAAGCATGTTCCTGCTCTCTGCAGGAATATCATTATTATTATTATTAGTAGTAGTAGCAATAGTATTAGTACTGCGCATGCCTGTACCGCTCGAATAGCACTCCAGCATTCATCCGCATTATCCCGGAATATAATCTGAAATCTAACGCCCCGTTGCGTTCCCACCTTCCCCAGGACGGCTCCACAGCCCTGTTCAAAGCAGCCTTTAAGGGACACAGCAGCGTGGTTGAGGAGCTCCTGAAGTTTTCACCTTCCCTTGGCCTGCTGAAGGTGAAGTGTTACCCATGACTGCCCTGCTATGTTACTTGTTACCATCCGTAAACCAGCAGCTGGACTTTCAAGTATAGGCCTATCTTTTTGTTGGTTATACCGTAACGCTCTTTGTACCAGATCCCGTTTTTCATGCATGCCCCATACAGAACGGGTCGACGGCGCTCCATGCCGCAGTCATGGGCGGAAGCTTGCGGTCCGTGGTGTTGCTCCTGCGAGCCAGTGCTGATCCCACTTTACCAAACAAGGTACAGCCATTCTGGACGGGCTGGCGTTCCAGCTGATCTGAGGTGTGTTGCAGCCTTACGGTGTTAATTCAGATGGAAGCCATCAATCAAGAGTAATGTGGTCCAGACTTCAGCCAGTCAATTCTGAGCAGTGCTTAGGGCTATAACAGATATATGCCATAACAGCGATGTGCGGAGGAAATGGGTCATCGCTATCTCCTGGCATGCAATATTAGCATGACGAGGGCTCGTGTCCCCCTGACTCCTCTGCAGGAATGATGTTAATTAATGATGCCAAGATATAATGAAGAAATCCGAAGGTCTCAAGCTCCTCTTCTCCTCTTTGGTTTCATTCATTCTATGCAGGAATACACACAGCTTCATCGCTCTCTTATCCTCTCTGTTTTCCAATTTACTCAAGTTTTCCGTCGTGCTGTTACAGCCTGTCCTAGTTCATGCTAGTATACATACCATCTGTTGTGAAAATATGCTCTAAAATAGATTCAAGTAATGTTAGTGCTGTCTCACGCCATTCAATAAACTGTGCAAATAAATGACAATATCAGTACACAACTAAGAGCCTGAATCTCGACTAGCTGAGTTGACTAGATTAAGATCATTATTATTATTATTATTATTATTATTATGTTTATTTTGCAGAATAAGGAGCTTCCAGCGGACCTGACGAAAAATGACCGCATCCTGAGATTGTTGCGGACTCGCATGGTGGACGGGGGTAGTTGATGATCGCCCCCCCCCCCCCACCCTCCAGAAAGATGCCGGAGACATGAAAGAACCGGAAAAAAAACCTCAGCCATACATTTTGGTGCTTGCTTTCAGTTGCAGCTTGAGAAGCCATGGATATTAATCACAACATATGCAAAATTAAAGGTACATTTCCTATATAGCACAGAGCTGATTTGCAGTAAGAATCTTGTCCCGAATCTCGCTCCTTTCTTGTGTATCTTGTGTATAACTCTTCTTTTTCTCTTTTAATTTGTTTTCTTAATAATTGTTTTTTTTCTGGTGCTTTGTATTTGTAAATATTTAGCAAAATCTAATTTATGCATTTATAATAAATGAGAAACTACATTTCTGGACTAAAATAAGTTCGATCTAAGTATAATTTGGTGCTCTGTTTTTATGAAATAAGTATGCACCTTAAATGAGGAATTAGGTGCATGGTAAAATATGGACATTGGTGTCGTGATCTAAAATAATGAGAACAAATGCATGCCAAGCACAACAATCATAAACGATTAAGCAATATTGTGTATTAAAATGGTTTTATTGTGGAATTTCTTTGTACGACTACAGCCAAGGGTCCAGACCACACCCAGTGTGGGTCTCTCTGAGTTTGACCACCTATACCAGGGGTGTCCAACTCCAGTGCTGGATGGCCGCAGCCCTGCACACTTTTAGGTTTACCCTCATTTAACTCACCTGATTCAACTCTAATTGAATTGAGTTCTAATTACCATACAGCTCTTCAGCTCAATCGTTTTCAATTCTTTCCCTGTTCCACCATAAGTGACTGAGCTGAAGAGCTGTGTGGTAATTAGCACAATGAGCTGTGAGTTGAATCAGGTGTGCTAAATGAGGGTAACCCCAAACATGTGCAGGGCTGCAGCCCCCCAGGACTGGAGTTGGACACCCCTGACCTATATGGTTTTGTTTGCCACAACCAAAAGAACCATAGTTTAAATGAATTTAGAATGAATTTAGATATCATTCATTATTAAAATAATTTATAGCACCTTCTCCAATATAGTTAACGCAAAGGGGTTAACAAACAATCAAACCATAATGGCAATTAAAGGCATACCAAGTAACACTAAATTACATTTAAGATTTGAATTCTGTTCTTAAAAAACAATGTCAATGATCTGAGTAAATGCTGGTTTTTAATTCTCTTCCCTTTCAAAAAAAGTGTAGGTTTTTAGTGCCTTTGATTATAACGATCAATTCCAGTCTCTTTTACCAGTTTCTTGGAATCTGCAGCCCACGGTCAGCAAGAATGGGCCTCACCTGTGGATGTCCCGGGGTCTCGCGAGAACAGAGCTGCTGAGCCGGCAGTCGTGAGAGTGTCACTGACCAAGATCGCATTTGAAATGGATAGTATTTAGTCATGCGGCAGAAATGAGAGGGAGATCAGGTCCAGGTGTGTTGTTAGGCGTATTTTGCGGGTGCTTCAGCCCCCATCCTAAAATGGTTTTAGCTCCCCCCCCCCCAAATAACTGTGTATTTATTGGCTTAAGTCCTTAATAGCTTTTTTGTTTTTCAAATAATATCATATGCAGTACATACTGTAATCAATCCAACAGCAGCATCGCTTCTCCAAAGTGCTGGTTTCCCACTACCTCTACTTCCGGCGACACCCCCCCTGCCCGCCTGCCCGCCTGCCCTTTGCTCCTGCGATGCCTCTCCTTCCTTCCCTGCCGCTGTACTACTGTTCATCCTACCATCAGAAGCAGAATCAAGCACCACGTGCCGGGACCTGTCTGCCCCTGCATAGAGACAGAAATTTCAACACCTGTTCTATGTAAACTTAGATTTTGTCATCTTGTTTTGTCCGCTGGAGGACAAACCTTTTGGGTCTGGTTCCTCCCAAGGTTTCTTCCTTCTAGGGAGTTTTCCTTGCCACTGTTGCCTCTGGCTTGCTCACTGGGGGCTCGTGTGGCAGAGATAATGTAAAGCGCATTGAGACAATGTAATGCTGTGAAAATGCACTATATAAAAAAAATTGCATTGCATTGTGTTTGGGACCCAGGAAGCACAAGAGGAGAACGAAGGTATATAGTGCTATTCCCCGACACGCTGCCCCTGGGAGCATTCCTAGGCAAGCTGTTCACAGCCGTCTGTGGAAAGGCATTCCTGTTTGGAGGTATGGTCCCACAGGCCCAGATCTTACATGGAGGAGGTCTCCAAACAGCATGTGACTGGTATGAAACTTCTTAACAAACATTTTGTACCAGGTGCCCATTATGGTCCGATCAACAAAAGTCATAACTGAGCAATAAAGTAAAACCATTTATATTTTAATATCACTGGCTCCCATAGTCTTGAAGCCACAGAAAAAAAAAATACTTAAAAATAAATATAAAATGTGTAAAGGGTTAAAGAGTTGCTGTGTCCTGTGTGGCAGTTCTTTAATTTGCAGTTGGCTTTGGGTCACTGGCTCCCACAGCCTAGAAGCTATTGAAAAACACATTTTTTTTTACATAAAAAAACATATAAAAAGCATAAAGGGTTAAAAATGAATGAAAGTTGCTGTGTTCTGTGTGTCTAAGGTAGCACTACAATTTGCACCTGGATTTGGGTCACGGGCTCCTTGACGGTCCCCAAATCAGGGGTATGCCGTCGTCTGCCAGGCTGTGAAATTGTCCTGTCAGTCTATCGAGCACTTAGTCTGGTTAGCGCGAGTGAAACACCGCTGCAAGATGTGGGGAGTGTGGAGCCGAATATCTGCCGAATATCCAACTTAAAACTGACTTCACCACTGTTATGAACTTCTACACAACTTTATAATGTGCAAAGATAACTATATTTTATATACAGTAACGTATGCATTAATACTAAACACATTTGGCAAAATATTACCTCAGGATGTCTAGGTATATTTTCAAAAATATTTTTACCGAAATACCCCAAATCATTATAAGCATAACAATCATTATATCTGTATAAGACTGAAAGGATACATTTACTAATTTCCGCCAGTGAATGGAGGGCTTTATACCTTTCTAAATACGCATATCTGCTGTGCTAAAAAGTCATGAGCAGACATTTATCAGCTTTAAAGACATTTTCCCAGGGAAGTGTGTCATCCCCCTAGTAAAAACTCAGCCCCCATCAATTCATCTCGAACTGCGCCCCTGATCAGGTATGGAAGTCCTTATTGGATTTGTGGGTTGGATAAAAAAAAGTCCAATAAAATCTTCCATAGCTCCGAGAGAAGACGTCGCGTTTGTGCGTGCCTTTATGTACTGTGCTCCGGCAATACATTATCGACACCCATGGCTACTGCAAGGAAGTTACGAGGAAAAATCCACATCTGTTTCCCTGTAGGGTGTATGCAAAAAAAAGCCTTGTTCTGTTGCTCCATGACATGGATATTTCAGTCAGAATTTCAAAAGGCTTCAATTTCCCTAATCATAAATCAACTAATCATAGTCAATTTGTCTATCCAACCCCCAGGACATATACTACACATTATTAGCATGCTGTTGTTGAAACTGAAAATATCTGTGGGTGAGGAATTAGTCTGTATGTGTGGGTCTTTGTGGTCTTCCTGCCTACACTTTCATACGTCGCTTGACGTACTTCAATGTGCTGTCGTTTTACAGAAAGCTATAGATCTGGCAAACAAGGCGGCAGATGAGGACAAAGCCATGCAGAAATGTTACCAGTGGAAACAGTGCCTTATGTATTATGGTGAGGACTAAATGCATTTAGTCCTCACCATTTAAAAAACACAGTTGGTAAAGTGGTACTTGTTTAGGGGAATCCAAATTATGCAGGAAGATTACTGTATGCCTTCCTACAACTGACATTCTACAAAAATGATCCCAGGTCTCCCGACTGTGCTGTAATTATGTACGGCAAACTGTATGCTTGGCACACGGCTATCACTGACAGGACAGCAGGCCCTACGTGCTTCTCAGCTAATGTCTAGCCAGCTTCTGGTGTCTTCACTGACCTCAGATGGCGCCCATGTGCAGATGTGTTTCTGTGGCACCCAGGGAAGCAAACGCTTCGGCGTGGAATCCAGCTCTTTGGGCCCCCAGGGACCGGGAAGTCATACCTGGCCAAAGCGGTAACACTTTACTTGAGGGGCCACAAATCATAGTAGTACCTCATGACTACTGAACTACTAATCATGTTCATGATTAGTTAATGATTACCTAATGAACTAACTAATGAAGTTCCTGCAAAAAATACATCAATCGTCATCATTAATTAATGGTGAAGTAACGCATACTTCATGGTTAATTAATGCATTTACTAAGCAGGTATAACTGCATTATTTGTGGCCCCTCAAGTAAACTGTTACCGCCAAAGCTGTGGCCATGGAGGCCAGCACCTCCACCATCTTCTACATCTCATCGTTGGACCAGGTGTCTTCTAAGGAAGAAAGCAGTATCTGCTGTTTGAATAGGTGATTTGTGCTAGGGGCATTTGCAGGGGTGGGGCCATGGGGCACTGAAAGCTGAATGGTCCCCTCCCCTGTCACTCACTGATTCAAGCATATCATTGGCTAATTATAAGTTGTCCCCTCAGTATGAATTATGGTCCCTCTTATGCCCTTCTGGGTACTGTACTAAAATAAGTCATACTCTGTTTTATAGATGGTAACAGTCAGCATCTCCTGATGATTCGGTTCCCCCTGGAGTCCACATCCGGTCTTTTGGCCCTCCTTCAGCGCTCTCTCTCCGTTTCTCTCCCTGGCTGGTAAAGAACCTCTTTCAGCTTGGCGTGGGAGCACAAGGCGTCCATCATCTTCACTGATGTGATCGACTAACCTTGTGGCTCATGCAGCGAGACCGTGCGCAAGATGGCTTGGCACATCAAGACCAAGTTCCTGGTCCAGATGCAGGGTAAGAAACCTAGAGAGACTGAAAGCACAGACTGGGCCATCACCGTGTACAGGGGTTGGATTCATCCTGACAGTGATGTGGATTCATGCCCAACACACACCACGTTCATGCGCGGGAACCCCCTAGATCTCAACGGCACCATCTGGAGTCAAGTTGGCAAAATTCTTTTTAACCCAAAGTGCTCTCTGAGGGATGTTTCAGAGTTTAATTAAAACATGTTAAAACGGCAAATAAAATATGTTATTCTCGGTGTGCAAACAATGGCTTATGGTGGTAGTTATGATCTGATTCAGTGTTGGGAGCAACAATGAGGGAATTCTTGTCCTGGGAGCCACAAACATTTCCTGGGTGATGGACTCCACCACCAGAAGACCGTAATGTCCACTGTTAACTCAGAATTATCTGGATCTGATTCTGAGGCTTGTCACCCAGCTTTCCATTTGCTTAGCAGCAGGAGATAATTGGGACTGATATTCTGTTGAAACATATGCACACATGATGGTGTGGTTCAGCATGAGATCAATCTGATATGAATGAACAGCCTTAAACAACCAAGAAGATGTGTTTTTAAGATGACCCTTCTGTTTACGGTCATGACGCAGTGCTTTGCAGGTGTCTCCACGGTGGTGTTGAGCTGGAGTGTGTCTTGTAATCTTCCAACTTTTCTTCAGCTCATACCTGCTTCAGTGAACTTCTGATTAGGGCAGGATTTAAGATCACCTTTAGTGAAGTGATTTATTGTCATCCCCTGCATTACATAGCAGTGGGCAGCTAATTCAGCACTCGGGGAGCAATTTCCTGTTCATGCTTCTCACAACCCTCTTGCCCTATAACAGCTAAAAAAACTGTTACTCACATAGCTCCACAAGCAGAACTTTGTGCTAGCGATGTAAAGGTTGTGTGCTTGAATCTCAGGGGGATGCAGAAAGGCTGTTTCTGAATTCTGAGGTTGCATCCTTTGAAGGACGTGGTCTCCGTAGCTTTTGTAGGCTGCGTCATTTTGAAGTATGCGCAATTAATTTTGGGATATGTCGTGCTCTGAAGGATCAATCCGCTGGATCCTTTCACAACTCAGCAAAGGAGGACGCATTTCTAGAATGCGGCCTTAGAAAGATGCAGCCCCTGAATCAGACCCAGGTAAAATGTAAGCCTTCTGTTGTAAATCACTTTGGATAAAAAGGATCAGATGCAATTAATATTCAGATAACTTTAAATGGTGGCTGCATACTTCAAATGAAATCGGCATCATTTTGGCAGTATGACATCGTAGGAACAATGATCGCTGTCTTGACACTCCCTGTGTAGGGCCCTGGAGGTGAACATTTTCGTTTGTTCTGATCCCACCCACTCTCCGCGATTGGCTGACAAAATGTGATGCCCCAGGGTTGCTCAACTTATGCAGTAACTGTCATGCTTTGCATTGCACTACATGTGGGAAAAAGTGTAAATTAATATGTGTCTGTATATTTATATTGATAGCAAATGTCGTAACTGAGTAATGTTTGCCATGGAATGCATGTGTTTCATTAGCGTTTAACTGTGACTCTGTTTTGAATGGTTCCTCTTTTCTGCTGCTAGCACTAAACCAATAGTGGCTGTTAATAAAGATTCATTTTAAAATTAAGATTAAAATGACCCACATACTTGCCACAATATGTTTATTTAAGTCTGGGTCTGCTACATCGAAAATATTCTGCCCCCTCTATGACTGTGGCATAATGCACCATGAACAAAGTGGCGGCGTCATGAAGTATCCAACAGGTTGTCCTAGCCAACATGTTCCAGTTCATTTTGTCTAGATGTCCTTTTAGGTATGTAGCTACCTTTGGGTTATAGGACAATAAGTTGAGTTAAGGTTGAAGTCTCAGGAAGGAGCATGCAGGTGTACCTTTGAACATTAACCTGAATTCCCTACTGTAAATTATACTGCTGCATATATTTGTTAATAAATCACAGTGACGACTGTGCAGTGACACGGATGGAGGTCCCTGGGAAGAAGCTGCTGGAGCCCGTGGTCTGCATAGTGAGTAAACCTCAAACTGCCATGTTTGTAGAATTCAAATGACATGTTATTATGTATGCTATCACTAGAGGGCGCCAGATGATGCTATCTCTACTAACCTAAAGCACCAAGAACAACTGCAGCAGCTTATATTCTCAGGAAACGTGATGTTTCCGGTTGAGTGACTTATCGCCCCCGTGCAGATGGACATGTTGAGGTCCCTGTCAAGCACCAAGCCCACAGCGAACGAGCAAGACCTTACATGAGCTTACAAAGTTCACAGAGGACTTAGGCCAGGAGGGCTGACACGCGGCGGTGGTGTGCCCAAACGGATGGACGCCCTCTTGCTGTCCATTTCCGCTTTTCCTGCCCTCCATGCACGTGGTTCCATTTTGGAGTTTTGTAATCATTTTCAATAGAGCTTTGGCCCCGTAAAAAAAACTCTGTTAGGAAAGTCTTTAGCAGAACAGACAGCGGCTTGTATGCAAAGATCTTTCTGGAATGCTCCTTCAGTGATGCATTTGTGGGGTCTGAACAGAATGTGCGGCAGAGCAAACTATGTCCTAGTTAAATAATTCTTTCCTTTTTTAACAGGCTACCGTGTGTGACTTTAAGGTCTTTTTATATTCATTGTGAAAAAAATCTCAAAATAAGATGAAACACAAAGTGTCTGGGTCACTTTTTCTGCAAACTGGATTATGTCTAAAAGCAGGTTTCCTCCCTAATTTTCCACACGGTGACCCTCTCCCAAGAGCCAAGGAAACAGGTGTGATGTGAATGCCTGGACATCATCGCACTGAATAATATGAACACAGATTGTTCTTTTCTTGTACATTAAGCCCTCAGCTTGTATTATTGATATTATTATACAATCTTTTTTGAACTCATTGATAAGGTACAAAAGGTATAAATTCTGCCCAAGGAGCAGGGGTTTGTCTGTGTGGTACCCATGTGTAGAGAACACTACCTTCCACCTGAACACTGTACCTGCCTCATCCTACACGTGTAAATAAAAAATTGATGAAACTTTGGGTGTTCCTCTCTGCTCAGGCTGCTGTTATAGCCCCATATGCCCCAGGTGGCCATTTTGAAGGCATCTCAGGTGCTGCAGGTGTCATTTGTGGACTTTGGGGTAAGTTTCATTGCGGGGAGAAGACCCACCTGCTATCTGGATTGGTCTGTTAGCATCTGACTGCGAGCCCTACTACTTCACAGCATATCACTAGTTTATAGTTATAGCAGGGATGTGTACCCCAGCTGAAAGCTGATTGGTCCCCAGAGTGCCTCTCTCTCATGTCACGTGCTGATTCAAAATATATCATTAGGTAATAATAATGCTGGCCAATCGGTATGAATTATGGCCCATCTTATACCCTCCCAATTTAAAAACAATCATAGAACGGCCGGCGCTTTTGAAGAGCAACTAACAGCTCAATCTGTCCCTCCGATGCCCCTTCAGGATGAGGGCGGTATTGCAGCTTCCCCACGCCGCTCCTAACGACTGTACATTAGCGCGGGAGCCTGGAGCGCCAAGCGGCGAAGTGATGCAAAGCAGGCTGCGCCGTGCTACGACTAACATGCGTCTTTCCATTCCTTTGCGGTTGCGCTCCATTCTCTCATTTTCCATCATTACGCTCCTTCCCTCTCCGCCAAAGTAGTTTGTAAAACCTGAAGTAGCTCAAAGCGTCTGGGATGACATGGATTATCTGGTCACCCTAGGTAAATCAAAGCGGAAAAGCTCCTGTTTGTAACTGCTGAAGTTAGTTTACGGGTAACTGCTGCCCCCAGGACGTTATAAATCACCAATTCAGGGAAGTTCAGTTTTCTGTCGTGCTGGGGACTCCCCAAGCCTCTCCCGGGGTTTTCCTAATTCCCAAGCATTTCCTTCATACACTTGTTCCTTGGTTCATCATAGATATCCTTTTAATTAAGTTACACTTGACGGTTAGGGACACAAGCCTGACGCCTCCTTTTTAGTTTTTAGGCTAAGGACTGGAAAACTATAGCGTCCATCATTTAAAATCTACAAAAATATAGTCTTGGCGCCTCATTTGGCGAAATGTGTGTGTTTTTTTTTCCTGCGCTATGATGCATACTACTAAGGGTAGTTAATGGGCTGGTATTATTATGTTTAAGACTTAACTTTCTTTCAAGAAACATAAAGCACTATCCTGTAGTGTCGAAGAAAACTGGACCAAATGTCCTGGGTCTGCCAATCAAGGAATGCTTATTATTCTATGAATTGGTTTCATTTCTAGATGTGTATAATCAGTCTGTTGACTTTGGGTTGTGACCCCGTGACCTTCTGATCAGTCATAGCATCCTAACTCCCTGAGCCACACACAAATAACTGAGTGGCTCTGTGTATATGCCAAATATTTTGCTAAAATACCCCTGCAAGTTCCTAAAATACTTTAGTGTTAGGTGGATGAAGTACCCAATTAATTGCTTTGTGTTATCGATGATACTAGGATGTACATGTTTTTCATGTATAACAAATATGACAGTAAACCCATAGCCAAAGGGTGGTCTTCGTAAATGAAACTAGAAACAGCAATTACCTGGTGATGAATTATATCCATCTGGCAAATAAAGTATATCTTATTAATTATTTCATGCTCTGTCTGGGCCAAAATACTGCGCGTAGCACAAATTATTTCAACATTAAAAGTTTATACTGTAATTCAGCATAGAAAAAGTATACTGTAGAGGGCAGTAGAGGGCAGTTAAAGTCTTGCTCTCTCATTTTCTAAATATTGGGATTCCCCGTAGAATTCCAACTTGCACCACTTACTTACCAAAGTGAAATAAACGATATATTTATCGATTTGTCATTTTTTTCTAAACATACTGAACAAATTCAACAAAATTAACTTTGTTCCTGCATTTGGTTGCAAGATGACGTCTTTAAGTGCCAGGTATTTTCCCAACTATATTTAATTCTTTCCGGAAGAAATTTCGCATGACAGAGCCTAGTGCCGAGTCCAGGCCGCATAAGG
>JAODKM010000001.1:18251823-18263429 GCA_026780845.1 Petrocephalus sullivani
TTTCCCAACTATATTTAATTCTTTCCGGAAGAAATTTCGCATGACAGAGCCTAGTGCCGAGTCCAGGCCGCATAAGGTTAGAAAGAGAAGGAATTTTATTGTTTCAGCAGATATAAAATCCGTGCTTTAAAAACATCATTTGCATATTGTCTGTATAATGAATTTACCTGTAACACATCATCACTGAAGTTCTGTTTTGAATTTCTGTCCAATTACTGTTTCATTAAAACGTTCTATTAGTCTCTTAGCTTGTTTTAAGCGATTATTTCTCTGAAAGACATAATTTCATCAAGAACCCCCCCCCCCCCCCCGAAAATTTCCAAAAGCAAAAAAGAGCTTTACATGCAGCTTCTTTGTGTGTCATCGGCTACTCCAGTAAGTTGTGTTTAAGAGATTAACACAAATCCCCCACCCGCTCCCATCGCATTATTCATATTTGATTATACATGCATGTAGCCTGTGCGCGTGTTAAAGGAATGCAAAACGCATAACAAACACACAAGGAGGAGACAAAAATAAATATAAATCTCATTGATATTTAGTACAAAAGCCTATCAAGAGAATTGTTCTAGAAATATATATGAAGATTTTTTCTTTTTAAAATACCTATGTTATACCAAGGGCGGAGACAACTTTGTGTTTTTGAAGTTGCGACACATTGACTTTACACACTTCACTACAGTGAAATAGTGGCTCTGATATAAATAACCAATTTTTGATACACATATTGACAGACCTATATTTCCCAAAGGTTCTGGCCACTTAAAAATCATAGAAAGGTTGCGTCATTTATTAATGTAAATAATTGTAATTCTTTACGAGGTGACAAAAGATGACGTCATGTAACAGCTATAAAGAAAAACTGTGCCAGACACTTCGCCGCTTGTAAATCATTACAGGCAGCAGGGTAATCCTTCAAAGCACCTTGTGTAATTAATCATTTAATATTCTCCAGATAAGACCATAATCAGGTTGTGCTGAGTAAGGAGAACGCTTCTAGCTTTTAAAATATTAAGTATTAGTTTCTTACAGTGCTGTATAACTGATTGGAAGATTAAACGGTAATTGGATTCGATTTCCGTATACTGTTCGGATAATTAATGAAACAGAAAGTCCAGTCTGTTCACATTTGCGAATAATTTCTTTTAAGATGTAATATAAAAAACTGAACACGTACTTTTTAGTAAAATGCTTTCATAAATGTTTTGCCATCAGCAATGAACTCCTAACAAGTAAAACAAGAATGCAAAAAAATTATAAATAAATAAATAATGCTTCACGGAGCCGCTCGCGCGCTGTTATAAGCACGCTTTGTCTCCCAGCAGTTAACCACAGCATGCCGTTCATTCATGACACGGCTGTCATTGTCCCGGTCCCACACATCCCCTATTAACGTCTCCCGAAAGCGTTTCTGTCGGTATCCCATTAAAATAACCGAAATCGGGGTATGGGTGACTTGCTCCCCTCCATTGTTATGAGATCGTCTCGGGGAGTGGCCTTGCGCCCCCCAACCCCCTAAAAAATCATCTCTGCATGCTCACAAGAAAAAGCCCTCTTACCCAGATTACTGCAGGCAAACACGCTGTTATCCCCTCTTCGACTCTACACGATTTCAGGTAACGCACATGCCAGATCCAGCTTGTGCCTGGGTTAGATTTCATGGGGCTACTCTACGTGCCCGGACTTGAGAGTCTGATCTCAGTTTCTGGCCATAAGAAAAAAAAACTAATTTTTAAGCAAGAAATCCTCCATGCTGTATGGTGGATAAAGTAGGTAAGCCTTACAAGCAGGCTGGAGGGCATACAGCATGCAAGGGTGTTGAGAGATTTAGAAATTCCGTTTCTGATTAGGAATTCAGAGAGGGAGCCTTTGATGTGGAGAGATATACTCAGAAAAGCAGCGCGCAGAGACCCATCGTAAAGGAGCTAAGAGAAGTAGGTAAAAAAAATCACATGGTATTAAGAAGAGGGGAGAAATTCGGCTGCCGCATGAAGCCCTATCGCTGGATCTCCGTGCAGTAAAAGCACGGGCGGCCGGAGCTCCGAGGCTGCGGCTCCCCGTCCGCACATCCCAGCCGATACTCGGGAAACTTGCTCAGCTGCACGCCATCATGAAAAACGTGGCTGCCCCGCATATCATTCTCGGCTACAACCTCATGCAAACGGCGCCGATCCACCACTAGCCTACACCGAGCACAAAAAAAACCCCAAAATAACAAATTTTCCATTCAGCGCAACGGTTACATGCTGAATGCAGCGGTTAAATGCAGTAAATGATAATCCGCTGTAATAAAGGGGCGAGCCGCAGCTCTGCTGCGGGATCCGCGGCGAATGGTCACCGGCGGAGCCGGAGAGACAGGTCCCCCGACAGGGGGACGGAAAAAAAATGAATGGCGTGACGCAGAGGAAATACCTCACAGCATAAACCCGTAACACAAGCCCGGAGCCCGGGCGAGCACTTCCAGACGATCATCGGCGCACTTCTCTCTTTCTCTCCCTCCTTCTCTCCCACCCTCCCTCTCGCCGAGGTCGTGAGCCGAATGACTGTACGGTGACTCGGGACTCGGGATCTTCTCATAGCCTGAAACGGGCTTTCAGATCGGACCCTCCTTGCATCTGCTTTTTTTCTCCTCCTCATGTCGATGGGATATAAGTGCATGTCGACAGCTTGCCTGCTAGCTAATGCGCTCTCTTCCGTTTTTTTCTCAGACACGGCAAATGTCAGAGGATTAATTTAACCCAGAAAGGGAAGCAACTGTTTCGCGTAAAAAAAAAAAAAAAAAAATTACACATTGCAGAATCTCGACCGGTGTGTCCGAGCGGGCACTGTACTTTCCCAACAGCGTGACAATAAGGAGGATACATTTCAAACGATATCAGGAAACTACTTTTCCAAGGATCTTTCTGGTTTCTGGAAGGGGCGTATCATTAGCCGACGTCGGGCATTCCTTGCGGATTTCGCTTTTACTGCGCTGGATTAAATTTGCTCCATAAAGTAAGTTATTTTGCTGCTGAAAGTTGCCGCGATCCGGCGAGGACGCGTATGCGCGCACGCTCCATCCTCGACATTTCACCATGTTTGCATATTTATTACATTGGCGGCGGAGATACATGTTAGTACCTAACTTGTATTTAATCATTTGAATGCTTATTCTTGATGAACAGGAAGAATAAGGCACACCACCAAATGTCTGAAGATTTACAAAACCAGTACCTTACAAAGAATATCCTCCGGTGATCCCAACAGCGGATTATAAAAATAAAAACGTAACTGGTCGCAATTAATAGGGGGAAATGAATTTTGTGTGATAAGATAAAAAGGAAAAGTTGGTTTTCTCGGACCAGTTTGAAGCCGTGATGGCAAACGACGTCCCATACGACAGCCGAAATATTGTAGAGATCTATATATACCACAAACTGTTGAAAACGGGCTATGTGTGGGAATTCCAGGCGGCCGGAGACACCGATTCTCCCAATAATGGATCAGTGGATTCCTCCCCTCGCGGCTCTCAAGTTTTGGCACGCCGGTCCCAAGCAGCTGCCCCCGCCGGAGAGGACGCGTCGCCTGTCCGCAGCCGGACGCCCCGTTCTGATCCACACGCCCGGCTGCACAGGGTCCTGCGCGAAGCGGGGGACGAAATCGAGAGGATGTTCCAGCGGGACTTCTCCGAAATGCCCGAGCAGCTGCACTTCACGCCTAGCACGGCACAGCGCCGCTTCACGGCCGTGATCGAGGAGCTGTTCAGCGATGGCGTGAACTGGGGCCGCATCGTGGCGTTTTTCGAGTTCGGCGGCACCATGTGCGTGGAGAGTGTCAACCGGGAGATGACGTCCCAGGTGGATAACATTGCACACTGGATGACGGAGTACCTGAACGGACCGCTCCATAACTGGATCCAGGAAAATGGTGGCTGGGTATGTGTATAATTAAACTAAATTATACGCTTAACTTTTCTCACGCCCTTCTCAAAAAAAAAAAACAAAAGCCAAATCCTTGCTGTACGTGTCCGGGTGTAAGTGAGCCGCTGTGCCGTGTATAATCCAAACATGGCCATTGCAATCAGTGCTGTATCTGAAATACCTGCCTCGTTGTTTTTCTCCAGTTCGCACTCAGGGTAAATATCCCCCCAACCACACAATATATGCATCATAAAAGCCTATGCATTATTTGATTTTGCGCCAAATCAAGTGCAAATTGTGCGTATGCGTACAGCTTCCCATGCAACACTAATAAAACTCGAATAGATGTCCTAGTATCATGAGCACAGAATTTGTCTTTTGCGTTAAATGGCACCGTCTGAATGGGAATGACACCTCGCAGCTTGGGGAGATACCGGGCTCCGCTCCGATTCCGTATCTAGGCTGTTTCTCTTGTTGTGGGTTTGAAGTCCGCCCTATAATTGCGTTACGCCGAGCGTAAGGAACTGCGCAGCGGCTGTATGCAAAGCGCCTCCGTGGCGTCCCCGGCTGGCTGGGGATTTTTTCGGGGCTCCTCCGTGCTTACGGCTTTCACTGCCGCTGAGGAGCGCTGATCAAAGCACGCGATCGCGTAAATGCGTGAAAGAGATTCCGTGTGCCGCCGAAGCACCGGATACACGTACTCAGACCCATTAGGCTGTCATTTTCTACCATTATTGATGGAGTAGGTTATATCTTAAAAAAAAAAAACTTATTCAAAGGTCTGGTCAAAAGCTTACAGGATCGAAGTCCCAGAACCTCTGTCTGGTGTATATATAGATTTAAAAATAAAGCTGGACCGACGGTCCGTCAGGGTCCAAACTGTAATGGTCGGAGCCGGGCGGCTGGGATAGCGGGAGGCGAGCCTTGTTTCGTATCGGACACTTAGGTGTTGACGTGACACCAGCTCGAATGGGTGACAACTGGCGACAGCTCGCGGAAACCCCTCTCAGTCCTGGCATCACCTGAGCTGCGTCCTGTAAAATAAACCCCAGGAAGGGCGTGGGGAGGGGGGGTCAGTCGGCGTCCTTGTGAACTGCTCACGTTCGGCTTTTTCCCCCTCCTTCATCCCCTCAGGTAACGAGCTGCATGGCAATTGGGTCATAATTAGCACAGAGTTGGTTTGAGGGGATTTTAATATGCATCTGCATTAATTACTATTCCCCGGTGCTTTGTCTGGGGTGAGGGGCAATCAGCTGTTAATTTATGCCTCTTATTTTCGTTTAAGGTATGTTAGCCGTCATACGAGTCAGCTGAGTCGGCTTTGGGGAGCAGGGTGTAAAGGTTGCTGATGCGAATGGTTGGGTGAGAGCGGCGCCTGTGATTGGCTGCCCGTTTCTAGAGGAACCCGCATCACTGTGATAACTGGCGCGGCTGCTATCCGGCTTTTCACGGGAATGCGCGTTTGTGCTCCTCGTCTCACTTTGTGGGGTGTTCCGTCTCTGATCCCATTAGGCGATTCAGGCTGTCAGAGGCGGAGCATCACTGAGACAGCGGGAGATCAGCTCTAAGCATCTTTTTTGGAAGTTGCTGGTGTTTTTTCTTCTAATCTGATTGGCGGCTTGGGATGAAGGTATGGGAGTCTGTTTCAGCGTGCGTCTGGCAAAGCCGACGCTCTGCTCTGGTTTTTCTGCAAGGATACCAGACTCCATGCTGCGTTAAGAAATGGCAGTAAACCTCTCCCTCTAATTCAATGTCTGGAAATGTCTCGTTTTGTCTAAGGTGAGGTAATCTGCTTAGCGCCACATACGCATGTAAACGAAGTTAATCCCCTGTAACCAAGTTAGGCGGAATAGGCGTGCGATGGTGACAGTTTGAAAATACCCCCTGAAATGTTTCTGAGATTATGATTCGAGATGTCGAAAATGGTTTTTTTCCATGCTCATCTTAGAGAAATCGGGACGATTGTTGACTCTTCAACGTCGGCTAGAAGACGTGCTCATACGTTTGGGCGTGAAGCTGAGTAGCGGGTTCGAACGAGAGATGTAAAAACAGCATGCATGAGTGAAACATGTTTGGGTGGATTCCATCTCTGGCAAAAACGTTCCACCTCACCAGTAATTCGTACTTGTTTCCACCTCACATTCACTGATGTTTGTTAAACCTTGTCTGGAAGCTCTAACATCTAATTATCTTTGTGCAGAAGGCATGACTATAGCACCATAGTGAGACACAATTATTTTGACCCACTTACCAATTGTCTTATTCCCAAATAGATATGATTTATAGTTTTAATTTTTTTAATCCATTGCTGCTCCATACTTTTATGTTAAGGGTGCTGCATTTCAAAGCATCATCTGATATTGACCATGGTCATTATGGAATCGAAGAAGATCTTGAAAATGACAATATGGTATTCACTGAGTCCTCTTCCACCAGTGATTGCAATCGGCGGAGGCTTTGTCCGAGTTGTGGTGTATGGATGTAACGAGGCCAAGTCGTCCTGGGAACTATAACCAGGTGATAGTCTTAAGCACTGAAAGAAGATCACCTGACGTTGCTGGAGAATAGGATTGGCTAATGACTAAGGAAGACAGTCAGTGGGGAGACACAAGAACCATCTACTCAAACACATGCCACTGTCATAACTGGCACAGCCACACCCCCTCTCCCTCTAATCCAGGGCTGGGCAGAAAGGGCCATTGTGTATACGGGTTTTCTCTGCAACTCCTTAATTAGGTTACTAATTAGAGGACAGATTGGCTGAAGAGTCCTTATAACTGGGTTTGAACAGCTGATCTAAGGGTTATTCTGAAAACCTGCATAAGATTGCCCACCTCTGCTCTAAAACGTGGTCTCAATGGAATCTTCCACACCAGCATTCATCCACCCCAGGGTGGGTAAACAGTCATGTTAATCTATATCTGAGTTGGCTAACAGTTGTGGGCCCCCCTTGTGAGCACAGCGTTGATGGTGCAGCCTTGTGTTATGGAAACCGAGAGCAGTACTTTTGGTGCACCGCGGGCAGCAATAGCGGGCGGGCGACGCGTTTGAGATCCTCCCCGCTCTCACTCACCCACAAGTGACTCGTCGCCGTTGAACCCTGAAATGATGTGAAGTCTAGCTAACGGAGGTGTAGACAGTAACACCGAACACTGGCACTGCAGAAGAGATGCCTGGGACTTCAAACGAGAGCTGAACTGCACAACTGTTCTCCTGTCCTTTACCATATGTGCATCTTGAACACAGAGGCTTTCATTTTCCCACTAGGAAAACCAACGGCAGATCTGATACGCAGAAGACATCTCGAAGGACCTCCCTGGCTGGCATGCGGAGGCAGAGCCAAGAGCGGCCGCTTTGTTGCCGTGCACAGGCTCCTGCGCTCGTGCTCAGTCAGGGTTTTGCATTTCCATGCCTCTGATAGGCCATTGCTTGTGGGCGGGGTCATATATTTCTTCAGTGGGATAGGCTCTGACTGCTACATACTAGCTGAACTCTTTTTTTCTTTGTTTAAAAGATATTAAGGTTTTTGTTAGTGTTAATTACATCAAAGCTGAATGTGTTAATTGTGTTTAGTGAACAATGTTGAAAAAAATCAATTTATTATTACAATAACATGATATCTAGAAAGGTGAATGATTGACCTATATTCTGTAATCCTAGGGGTTTAGGGGTCCTTGCTGTCAGTGAAACAGGTAGCTTTTTACAGCCCCTGTTCCCGTAATCCTGGGGTCTTCCAGGTCACCTGTCTCATTCATGACCAATGGTCTTTGCATTGATCACAGCTTAGTTGCAGTTTCACTTGTGCCCCATAGCAGCTCAGAGGCACTGTGCCTGAGTGTAAGATGAATCTGGTGCAGTAATCTGTACACCTCTGTTTCAGTAAAGGACACCCAATGTGTGTTTTATACCTGCACATAGGCTGGTGGGGTGTGTGTGTGTTTGGGTGTGTGCACATGTGTTTGTTTAAAGGGAGAGCATTTGATGTAGACTGCACACTCCTGTGCCCCCTACCTGAATTTTTGTCTGTGAGATGTGCTCACCACCGTAGGGAGATGTACAGAGGAAGAGTTGACAAGGAGAGGGAAAGGGTGAGAGAAACAGAGGGAGAGAGAGAGAGAGAGACATGGTTCAAGGCCCGGGAAGTTAAATTAGTGCGCCCAAAGTTCGACAGTAAAGATTTGTCCATGAAAACTGCAGTATAATTGTGGTTATTGACAGTTGTATGGTTCTGTGTGATGAAAAATCTGGATGTGACATGAACAGGAGCGGGGCGGAATAACCATGGGGGCCATATGGAAGATAGCAAGGGTTTTGGGGTGTGAGCCTTTCAGCGAACTGCAGCATTTTATTTGTTCTTTTCATAAGATCTTTATCTGCAGGACGAGGGTCAGCGTCTCACCGTGGAGAGAGCAGGAGCTGTTATTATTGGTTATCATAATAATAATTATTATTATTATTGAGCTTTGTGACCAAAAAGACTTTTAGAGGAGACAAGGATCGCAAGATTCCCCATAAGTCCTCTGGTGACTAAATAAATCCAGAGCCTTTTGTAATATATATAATTTTTTTGTGTGTGAAGGCTTGCATTGTCTAGAGTGGAGTAGGGAGACTGGAACCACTGTCCCCAGCATGTAAAGCCAGAGCCATATGCGTACGGGCACACGCACACACACACACACACACACACTCACGGGATGGAGTGTGTGACCCGTGTGCCGGGGGTGTGCACTGGGTGAGTGGGTGTGACCCCCCCCCCAGAGATTATCCAGTAGGGTAATTAATCATCTGACAGCAGGGGGTCTCGTCCATACACTACACCAAGTAATTATGCTGGCAGTGTATGGTTACAAAGGGCTGACATGGGCTCGCATGTCACGTGTGACCCAGCCAGCAGACATGCCCTCTCCCACTCAGGACGTCGCCCGTCCTGGACAGCGTTCAGGGACACGTACCCCTAAGGTGTTCAGGCACTAATGTTAAGTACATTGCTGCATTCAGCTCCATCCATCCATGCATGTGTTCTCCCTGTGAGCTGCTTACCCAGTGCAGGGCCACGCCTCCACATTACAGAGCGATGTGATGATGTAATCAGCTCCTGTCACTGGTCTGGCATCACCGCCGTAACATTGTAGCTGTGGCGCCGCCGCGGCTGGATTTGATGTCTGGTTTCCTTTTACCGTAATTCATGGTGTATGTTACCCCTCTATTTTTTAATGCTTCCTGCCTTTTGAACTTTGGATCTAGAAATTGCTTTGTGAGTCTACCTGGCTATCAAAGGCCGTAACCAGGACCAGCCTCTCTATCTGTCAGTCTTTCTCTCATATTTAACTTCCAGCTGATGATTAACTAAGGACCGCTCACCGATTAAACAGAAATAATCGGATCTCTTGCTGTCATTAAGTGGTCTGTGAATGTGTTTGGCAAACGGCCCGATTCCTGTACTGAATGAATTAATAATTGTATCAGTTGAGGCTGCCGTCATTTTCCAGTCTGCAGTGTGACATTTGCGTAAGTGAGTCGCTCCTCGCCATTTGTCTTTGGTGGGAGATGCTCTGTACGCGGAGATGAGACTCGCTGCCTGTGTGTCATTGCCGGGTTTTTGTGGGATTCTGTGCAGCTGTTCGGAGCCGCCATCAGTGAGCACGACGTCACCAGCCGTCGGTGCCGGAGAGCTGGAGACACAGAGAAGTCCTGCCTCTGCATTCGGGAGAAAAGCAGCCGACCCCCATGGGCTCAGTGCTGGCTGCAAGAGGAAGAGGAAGAGGAAGCTTTTTAAAGCCCCCCCGCCTGCCGCCACCCCCCTAACCCCCACAACCACCCAGTCTGTCTTCATGCCTCGACCCCCCCACCTGCCAACTGCGGGTTCCATTACGATTTACGTTACATAAATAGCTGAGCCCCTTGGCGTACTGTAGGCAGTACTCGAGTTGAGGGGGTATGAGGAGGGATGTCATCCCCCTGAAATAAAAACAGTCAAAATCATCCCCCTTCTAAAACTAACATCTCCCCATTCCATCCCTTAAACGATAAAATTCACCATCCCCCTTGATTGTTTTTACAACTCGACCACTGACTGTAGGGAATAAACGACTGAGCCCCCCACCCCCCAAAGCTGGCTGGTCCGTGCCGCAGTGACGGTGTGTCTTCCAGAGAGGCAGATGACAGCAGCTACAGGCCGGGCTGCACAGAGGAGACATACCGCCACCCAAAAACGGGTCGTCTGCACCTCTGCACTCTGAGAGAGAGGGAGTGCGGCTGCCATCTCATCCTGCTCTGTCCATGAAATCGGATAGAGCCATCTTATTGAACAATAACGCCAACTCCATCCTTTCGGACCCCGCCGATTCTGGGTCAGTCGCCACGGGGATTCCACGGTACCCATAACGAGGGCGGCAGACTGGCTCACTGACTGGCAAGGCGGGACTTTGGGCACCCCAGCTGGCCAATCAGCAGATAGGAGGCGGTGGCTTAAAGGTATGGAGTGTACCGCCTCTCTCGCAGCCACTCACTGTCCAGGGTTCTGGCTCCGGCGATGAAGATCCAGGAGGGGCAGGGGGGCCTTCAGGCAGTGGGAGCGGAGGGGAGCCTCGACGTTGGTGGGGGGGGGCAGGCGGCCGTGCTGACTGAGGATGGCCCCTGGGCAGGTACCTCGCATTTCTCTTTGCATTTCTCCTCGCATTTCTTGTTGCATGCACTCCATGGATTGCACTTGCATGGGAGTGACCCTCTGCTCTGTGGCAAAGTCACTCACTTCTGGGTCCTTACAATGACACTGCGTTTTTTGAGCACGTTACATTATCTTCTCTGGTACGTATCTGCAGATAGATTAGAGAGCCTTAGCCAAAAGAGGTTCTGTGTGATGTTTCCACGGTATGTTTATGTCGTGCACAGCATGCTAGATTTACAACTTCAGTACAGTTAAAACATGATAATTGCGAGAAAAATGCACTTCTTCATGTTAGACTCTGATTTGGTATAAAATGAATGATACTTTATTTGCTGACACCCTTCAAATAAAAAAAATCTATTCAAAAGCTTTTTAAACTATTTATGTCCCCCCTGAAAAGCCGAAGCTTGGAGACTCTGCCTGCGTGTCAGCTGCCTTTTGGCTGGGTGTCCAGCATATGGTTCAGCGAGCCTGTTAGCGCTAACAGAGATGCTAGCTTGTCTGGGCTGATGCCCATGGGTAGCGCCTGTCTGTGCTGATGCCTATAGGTAGCGCCTGTCTGGGCTGATGCCCATGGGTAGCGCCTGTCTGGGCTGATGCCCATGGATAGTGCCTGTCTGTGCTGATGCCCACGGGTAGCGCCTGTCTCTGCTGATGCCCACGGGTAGCGCCTGTCTGTGCTGATGCCTATAGGTAGCGCCTGTCTGTGCTGATGCCCATAGGTAGCGCCTGTCTGTGCTGATGCCCATGGGTAGCGCCTGTCTGGGCTGATGCCCATGGGTAGTGCCTGTCTGTGCTGATGCCCACGGGTAGCGCCTGTCTGTGCTGATGCCTATAGGTAGCGCCTGTCTGTGCTGATGGCCATGGGTAGCGGCTGTCTCTGCTGATGCCCACGGGTAGCGCCATTCTGTGCTGATGGCCATGGGTAGCGCCTGTCTGTGCTGATGGCCATGGGTAGCACCAGTCTGTGCTGATGCCCATAGGTAGCGCCTGTCTGTGCTGATGGCCATGGGTAGCGCCTGTCTGTGCTGATGCCCATA
>JAODKM010000001.1:18273760-18286330 GCA_026780845.1 Petrocephalus sullivani
ATGGGCCCTCCCCATGGGCCCCCCTGTAGCATGAGACACGGTTGTGCTTCCTGCCCATGAGGTCACAGGCTCCTGCGTCTGTTCGGGGCTGTTTTATTAAGGCAGGGCTCTGCCCACCAATGGAGTTGGACTTTTAGACCATGCTCACGTTAACCAGTGACAGACCAAGCAAGATCTGATCACGGATGGCGGTACGAGGAAGACTTGCTCGCTCTCCATCTTCTTCTGCATGCCACTTTCTGCCACTTAACTTATTAGTTAATTAGTCAGTTTGTAGCCCTGATATCACTGTCATCAGCCTTCCTCAGTATTTAGCATCATACAGTCTTTTAAGCCGTTAAGTCCTTTTGGATGTCAGCCCTGGTTGCAGGAAAAACACGCAGCGCTAAAATGCGTCACTGTTGATGCAGGGCCGTGGCCTCGAATCCCGCAAACCAATAGCGCATTCTCACCCCTCAGCGCAACGGGACCGTGGGAAATCCTAATCTGGCGAAGCTGGGAAGCCGAAAATGGCAAAACAGACCAGTTATAAGGGGGACAAAAGAGCCTTGGCTGTCTCATGAGGTCCATGTGCTCACGCCGGACACAGAACACCGGCACTTTGAGTCAAACGCTGCGGTGTTTTCAGCCGTATACGCCAGGTCCACAGCGCCAATACTATTCACCGCCTTGTGTGGCGCATTTTTCCATGCAGAGCTTCACCCGAGGAAGAAACAGAACAGGTATGATCTTGTAGTATGGAACTGACCCTTTGACGGAAGGTGCTAGAATGCAGCCGATACCAGAACGACGGGTCCAAAATCCAGCAGACAGACAGCACGCTCGGGCCTCTTGGTGTAGCAGAGCGACGCTCACAGCCCGGGAAAAGGCGCTTTAAATTGTGCAGGCTGCCAGCTGGCCCCTCCCCAGCGCCATGCCGGGGAACAAAGGGGGGGGGGTGTTTCTGCCCACATCAATGCATTCCTGCTCCACTTCACGCAGGCCTTGGCAGGATCAGCTGATATCAAGGAGATATCCTTGAAATTTTTTTTCCTCTCTTCCCAGTTTCCTTTCTCAGGCATGGGGAGGGAAGAGGGGGTGGTAAGGGGGGCAAGGGGCGTGGGCGTATAGTAGCTGGCAGGCGACGAGGGGTGGTGCCCCAGCGAGGAGGATCCGGTATCGATGTGTTTTACAGACACCCGGTTCCACCGGGCATGACCTCATAGCGGAAGAATGCAGCGCCCGGGCTGCCACCCACGCTGTGCAGGCCTGGGAGGCCGGGGGTGGAAGGAGAGGGGGCCTCTTCACTGTGCACTCTTTAGGCTTCCTACCTGAGATCCGGGGGGAAGAAAGTGGATTTATGAGATGGTATGCCATAACTCAGAAGGAATGCAGTTCCCCTGCTGGGCTGTGATCCCAGGAGCGCGGGGTGACCGCCAGGCACTGGGGCTAAGCTAACGGCCTTCATTCTTCTCCGCCAGCTCCTCATTCCCGCTGCGTCGTGATGCGTTAGGATGCATGTTAAAGAGGAGAAGTTTCATACAAACGTGGCACTCTCATCTCCTGCATCTCTTCCTTTTGGCTGCACCCTCCCCCACCCAGAGGGTGCGAGGGCCCCGACCCCCCATGCATCAAAAGGCCAGTCTGAACAGGCAGCCCCGTGATGTCACTCGCCACCCAGTGGTGATTCAATCGGTGCAGTGTCAACTGAGGAGTTAAAAGTCTTGCAATGCATCATCACCTCGTGATTGGCTTGCAGTGTCGAAATAAACACTGCAACCTCACCCCCCCCCCCCAAATGCCCCTACACTCTGAAGGGATGTTCCCCTTATTTGCATCAGCACTAGGGGGAGGAGGGTTTAGTTGCTGTTTTAGGGCTTTAATTGTCATTTTTTTATAAAGAAAGGGGAAGCCACCCGCTGAGGCGTGAAGCCACCTCGGCATCGCAGGACAGCGGTGAAAGTCGAGCGAGATTGCAGTGCCCCAGCGGCGTGCCGTCACCTGGATGCCACCCACCGCTGCCACCCCGCGCGAGACCTGCAGCTGGACATCGGAAGTGACGCCATCAAACCACAAAGCTTAGGTCGAGCAGAAACACGGACAGGCTGCCACACCAGGGGCCTGCGGGGGCCGTCGATCGGAAGGGAGGGGGAAGGTCACCTTGGCTGCACCTGTCTGTCACGCACGTGAGGGAGGGAGAATTCCCCACATCGGGTGCCAGTTCTTACCTGCAGCCTTCCCAGTCTGTTTTTTCGCCGAAACCCCCCTCCCGCCGTGTCCGGACCCTTTCAGTCTTGGGGTTGGTTCAGCATTAGGCTTCTTTATGCATGAAAGCAATTTGCATTTATTTCGAGATTTAATTTGGTCATATTGTCTGGCTTGTGACAAATTCTTGGAGTGATCTCCATGTCTCTGTGCATTTCATTGGTGCCAGTCTTTCAAGGCTTTTCTGCTCTGTCCTTTCTGTGCCAAAGCTGCCAGCAGTTCGCGCTGTTTGTTTATCAGACCTGGGGCTTAGGTACTGTCCTTATATTATAAGCAATGAGATGCTTCAGATCGTTACAAGGTGGCTGTAATATGGGGGAAACTACAGCCAGTTTTTTTTATCGCATTCTTTTTTTGGGTTTTGTGGTCTAGCATCGTTTATCAGGCACTTAATTAGAATTGTGCTCGCTTTAGCATTACCAGGAACGGCCTTCCAAGTAAGGGCTGGCCCAGCTGGGCTCGCCAGCTAATCAGAGCAGCCTGTGGGTCTCGCGGAGCGCGTCACGTGGTCTGGGCGGGGGGAACAGAAGCGATTCACAAGTCTTTAGTGCCATTTCGGAAGAAATTGCGCCATGCATTGGTGTCATTGACTTTAAGATTGATAAAAGGCACGCACATACACCCGCGCATCTCTGCAGCAGACACCTGAAAAGAAAGTGAGTGTGCAGAGTCGAGTTACCACCCTGTCATCTCAGGCTCCCTTCACTGTCACATATACACTGAAGGGCATAGGGTGGGGGGGCATAGAGTGTCTATTTTTGTGCAATCGATTCACAAACGTGCGGTTAGGGATAAAAAAAGGCACTGACCGACTACAAGCCTCTATTTTCATCCTCTCGTGGTGCTTCTAGTCAGGAGTGGAAGGGGATGAAATGCATTATTTATGTTTAAAGTATGAATTTAGATGCTGAATTCTGTTCAAAAGTCCAAATTCCCCTTGGCCAGACTGCCTTTAATCCGAGAGTGTATTTCTTCGAAAGTGCTGTTTTTTTTGTTTGTCAGTGTCGATTCTGGTCATCTCTGCTTCACGGTGGTCAGACATTCTCACCCCGAATCATGCATCCATACCTGTGTCTGGGACGCCATGTGAGATATGTGACCTCTGCCAGGACAGCTCGGGAATGGCCTCTCTGTTGGAGGTTTGCCCCGTTCAGGACTTCGGCCTGCCGCTTTCCCGACGTTACCGTGTCTCCGGGAAGCCAAGCCCTTGCTTGTCCGGTCGGGTCGCAGACAGGCTTCGGGACCTTTCAGAGTCGCGGTGCACATAAGGCAGATGCAGTCGGTTGTGGGTTTGATGCTGGAGGACTGGAATGTACATCACAGTGTCCGGATGGTCTGCCACTCTCCCTGGTCATGGCCAACTGGAATGTACATCATGGTGTCCGGATGCAAAAAAGCTGAGTGCCGCCGAGGACAGGCATCTATCCTTCTGCACCCATAATCCTCCCTTGCTGCAGGTATAGCAGCTGCACCTCACACACACCACAAGCCGGATCTCGAGGAGAGAGAGGATGTAGCGTAAGGGATGGGGGTATGGGGAGTGGGGGGGGCGGTACTTTTTGAAAGCATTACGACACGACAACCACGTCCTTGGCTTGTGTGCACCAGCAAAGGTGCCAGATTTGCACCGTGAGATGCAACGGGACTCCTCGCCACGTCCGTTACCCTCAGAAACGGTATGTGTACCGACCCATAATATGTCCGCAGTAGTGGCTTGGTCTCCAGAGTCACCGGTGACTCAACCATCAAGTCAGGCGGACTGTCAGAATGGATTTGTCTGACAGTTGATTTTGACTGTGGAAAAAGAGGTGGGAGGGGTGGTTTTCCTCGAGGGGTTCCACGTGCCCATTCGGGCACCCCTTAACCCCCGCAATTAACGCCTCAGCCCCCCGTCATGACAGTATGTGAACGAGAACAGTATGAGCGTGTACACGAGGCCTCGAACAAGCTTTGAAAAATGTTGCTATATTTAGCCAGGGGCTAATCAAGGATCCCTGACTCTAAGAATACCGGTTGTGGTGAATACTTACATTCTAAGAAATGGGCTGAGGTTTCCAAAAAATAAAAGAACTCTGACATTTAAGAAGATAAAAAAAGACGCAGAGACACGGCGCGGGATGGGACCGGCCGCCGCGCCACATCCGTGCCCCCGCTCCGGCGAGGAGCCCAGCGAGCTGACGTGCTTGCTTCTGGGAGCCGTGGAAACGCGCTGATGCGGTGAGGCCTGCTCGCCTTCTCGCGTTCCCCCGTAGAGGTTTTTCTTTCGCGTGCATTTTTTGTCATTTTTGGCTTTTCGGCGAGACGTTAAGGAAGGGAATCCAGTCCATATTCAGATGGAAGGGGTTTAGAAGGTTCCTGAGGGTGTCTGTGTCTGTTGTCTCCTATTCCAGCGCATTCCTGAGCTGTTTCATCCTTGCACCGACGCGCAAGTTAATGCGCCCTTAAATGAAAGTCCGCAAGATCTCAACAGTTGTGGTTTTTAAAGTGAACTGAATGAAGACATTTCTCGAAAAACATCCCCAAGCTGGTGTATGCGAGCAAAAGCCTGAGTGTGTGTGTCCGTGGGTGTGTGTGGCTTTCTGCTTCCTTAGGTCGCCTTACTTTCCTTTTTTGTCAAGCCTACTAGATGTTTGTTTATAGTGTTGCAGTGGCACATGCCAGCAGGCGCCACTAGAGGGCCTCCGGGGCCCGCGTGAAACACTGTCCCTCCAGCTACTCTCCGAACCCTTTCAGGAGTCAGCTAGGGGGCATATAGCGGGGTGGGGCTGCAGGGGCACTGACCCCAGTCCAAATCTGATTGACCCTTGGTGTGCCTCTCCCCTGTCACTTATCATTCAAAACATATCATTGGCTAATGATTAAGTTGGCCCCCTCTGTATGAATTACAGCCCCTCCCATGTTCCACAGAACTAACCCTGGAGCTGGCCTTCGTCAAGTCACTGTGTAATGTGGTGCATTTCGTGGTGGCAGATTCTGAGAGGAGCAGCATAGGGTAGGAACAAGGGCAGGATGCGATGATGCTGAAGCAGGATTTTGATCTGTTTCCTTAGATAGGCACCCGGAGCTCTAGGGTGACATGTGATCCTGTCATCAGACATTTTCTCCAAACAGAGCATCTCTAAACAGTGGCTAATAATTCAGGAAGAAAAAAACTTTGATTTATTAACTAGCTTACTTGTTGCAATGATCATTATTATTTTTTAATTATTAATCTCATTTGAATATGCTAATAAATCTCCCTCCTGTGATGACAGCTGATGCTCACAGATGGGCTGCTGCCCAGATCTGAACACATTTCCATTCCTGATGTGTATTTCAGTGGGAGCAAAAGTGTGGACTGTCTGGAGGTCCCAGAGGACCAGACTGAGAAACACTGGTTTATTTTATGCAGTTTTTATCCTCTGCTTCTCTTTATTTGGTGAGCAGTTTATTTTCAGCATGCCCCCCCCCTGTTTTTGCTGAGGTCAGTTTCAGTTAAAGTACCTGTGACCCCGATGGTTGAAGCAGCAGCCAGGGTGCGCAGCCTCCTGCAGGGGGCGCCATGCATGGCTAGGGTGATGGCCGGGCCTCGCCAGCCCTAATGACAAGGATGTGGGTGTGTGGGTGGAGGAGGGGGGAGGTTGGCAGGTGGGCAAATGTAACCATCGTCATCATAAGGAAGGTCTCCAATTTCATATATTACAATACTTCCACATTGCTGGATTTCAAACTTTATTTTGTGATGCAAAATCTTAATAAAGGGTGTTAAGGTTCTTAAGTAGATTTAAGCCGATTTCTTCTTATGATCACTGTTACTTTTTATCAGTCAGAAGAATCAGGCAGCGCGGTCGTTCCTATCGGCTTCTCGTTTCTAGCAGAAAGGCACCGTGCAGACCCCTGGACGCATGTAGATCCACTCGCTTTGCGGTAAGTGAATCCAGACCCAAATGCCAGCACCGCAGAGAGTCTCGGGCCCGCCTCCCTTTTCCAGGGCTGCGGCGCGCTAAGGGAAAACAAACGGGGTGGTCTGCAGCTACGGCAGGTCCTGTGCCACCCTGCCCCAGCCCACACCGGGGCCTGCACTCTGCCCAGACCCAGCCTGAGAGCCTCAGCAAAATGTTTCTTGAATGGAAAACTCAAGGAGATATACAAAAATTCAAAGCCCACCTCCCGCCCAGTCCCACCCTGCACTAGACTGGAAATAGGAAGTGATGGTGTAAGTGACTATGATGGCAGCCATCTTTCCTTCAGCGCGTGCACTGGGAGGCTCATGGGAAGGTGGGCAAACAAGGAGGCTCATGGGAAGGCGGGCAAACAAGGAGGCTGAGAGGTTACACCAGCGCTATTTGTGTCATCATTGTTCCTGAAGGACTGGGCTTGCAGACCTGTCTGACCCAATACTGGCCGTGCCAGCAAAATTCAGACGTTCCTCCGGTGGCAGCCTGACGAGTGTGGTTATAATAACACAAAGGCTCATGGTAAGCGTGGCGGGGGAAGGAGCCATGTTTGTTTTGGACATTTGTGTCGTGTTTCTATGTCTTTTCTTTGCAGATGTTTATTATTTTTCTCCCTTTCTTACGTGGATTTTGGACAGACTAAGTATGTAGTTGAAAATCATTAAAGCTGCAGCCGTGGTAACATGATGAAGTCCTTGGTTAGCGGCGCTACACTGGCCGACGGATCGAATGACCATTTTCAGATGAGTAGGTACACCGTCCAGTAATTCTTTAACATGAAAGGCCTCAGCATGTCGGTCACCTTCCTGTCAGTGAGCCAGGGAGGTCAAATCGGGGAGGAGACCCGAGTCTCCAGATGGAGAAGCGCTGCCATCATGCAGGGAAGCTGAAGAATGCGGCACCCCTGCTGTATTGCCATGGCAACCGCGATGTCACATATTGGGGTGGAGGGATGGTGGGGGGGGGGCTTCACTAGGTGTGTCGAAACCCCTCAGGACTCTGCACCGCCATTTTCCTGCTGAGACGGTCGTTTTCACAGCAGAGCTCACAGTGCGTCCCGGCGGCCTTGTGAAGCCTGATGATGCCGCGGGAGCTCACAGCACGCATTACGGATATAAATTCTTGTCAGGCCAAAAGATCGATACTTTTGGCATTTCTGACATTGAGTCACCGGGAGTGATGCAAATTTGTGATATGATTAATCAGGCTGGTGAGTCATTGCTAGACCGATCGTAAATGTCAGTGCTGCCATTCTGTGGCAATCTTGACTCAACTGTGTCCCAGGTAACTGGCCGCTGTTGTCGGTCTTACCAGGCTTTCTCACCTAATGGTCCACAGTCGTGGGTCTTTTCCAAGGCTTTTTCATTCATGGGCTGAAGTCCTGGCTCTTATCATGCTACCTTGGCTGTGGGATCGCCGGTGTGGGCCTTAGCAAGCCTTCTGTCTGCTTTGGTGCAGGGTGTTCTCACACGATCTCGGCTTACGCGATCTTGCTCACCGTCGGTTTCCTGGAAGCGCACACCGCTGAGATTTCGTGGCTGCTTTTCAAGGTCAGGCCTACTGCGGGAAATACCGGGACCCCCCCCCCCATTACCTAGCTGACTGAAATAGAAAGGACTGCCAATCAGGGGACAGTCCTCATATGACGCAGGAAACAGTGAATGGCTTTATCAGCTCCCTGAACTCCTCCTGACCCTCGGATCAACAGCCTTATCTGCAACTGATCCCCCCCCAACCTTACTCGAGAGCGACGACACAGACGCCGGTGCAGGCCTGGGGCTCAAGCCAGAAGCTGCTCTGTGAACCGTTTGGAAAAGCAAGGCGCACCGTGGGCGGAAATGCTTGTTCCCTCTCTTTGGCTGGATACCGGCTCGATCGCACGCCTGGCCTTTAAAGGACACCCCCCAGCCCGAGATACAAATGGCCTGCTTTTATTAATAGCAAAAGGGTTGCTATCCCAAGGCCACTGGGGGGAGTGGCAGTGGTGGGTGGGTCACAGAACAGAATAAAATTTGCTGCTGACCTTTTCCACACTTGTGTGTCAGGAGGATGTGGATGATCTGGAGAGGGGTATGTGTGGCGGACAGGTTCCAAGTTCAGAGGTCTGAAAGCTGTGCAGGGAAAATCACCAGATGAATGACTTATGACTCTAGACTCCCGTAGCTAGTCTGTGCATTCGGTTGCTTGACCCCTGGACAGTAAGATGTGCCCCTGGTGCCCCTTAAGTAGAAGACGACACCTCCAGACCATTTCAGGTATATCGTGAGCAGCACCTTCTTAACTGCATGTTGAATGAATATTTCATTCCCTTGTAGCTGCTGAATTATGGAGAACATCAGGTAACAGGTAGTCAGTACAGGCCTGTGGATCGATACACTATATTGCCAAAAGTATTGGGACCCCTGCCTTTACACACACATGCACTTTAATGACATCCCATTCTATAACAGCTTCAACTCTTATGGGAAGGCTTTCCACAAGGATTAGGAGTGTGTTTATGGGAATTTTCCAGGAGAGCATGTATGAGGTCAGGCACTGATGTTGGACAGGAAGGCCTGGCTCGCAGTCTCCTCTCTAACTCATCCCAAAGGTTTCTATCGAGTTGAGGTCAGGGGATCCTGTGCAGGCCAGTCAAGTTCCCCCACACCAAACTCATCCATGTCTTTATAGACCTTGCTTTGTGCACTGGTGCACAGTCATGTTGGAACAGGAAGGGGCCATCCCCAATCTGTTCCCAGAAAGCTGGGAGCATGAAATTGTCCAAAATGGTTTTGTATGCAGAAGCATTAAGAGTTCCTTTCACTGAAACTAAGGAACCAAGCCCAACCCCTGAAAAACAACCCCAAACCATAAAACCAAACTTTACACTTGGCACAATGCAGTCAAGCAAGTACCATTCTCCTGGCAACCGCCAAACCCAGACCAGTCTATCAGATTGCCTGACAGAGAAGCGTGATTCATCACTCCAGAGGACACGTTTCCACTGCTTCAGAGTTCAGTGGTGGTGTGCTTTACACCACTGCATCCGATGCTTTGCATTGCACTTGGTGATGTAAGGCTTGGATGCAGCTGCTCGGCTATGGAAACCCATTCCATGAAGCTCTCTACGCATTGTTCTTGAGCTAAACTGAAGGCCACACGAAGTATGAAGGTCTATAGCTATTGACTCTGCAGAAAGTTGGCCACTTCTCCAAACTGTGTGGCTCAGCATGTGCTGTCCCTGCTCTGTGATTTTACGTGGCCTACCACTTTGTGGCTGAGCTGTTGTTGTTCCCAGTTGCTTCTTGCCACTTTGTTATAATACCACTAACAGCTGACTGTGGAATATTTAGTAGTGAGGAAATTTCATGAATGGACTTATTGCACAGGTAGTATCCAATCACGTTTGAATTTACTGAGCTCCTGAGAGTGACACATTGTTTCACAAATGTTTGTAGAAGCAGTATGCATGACTGAATTCCGATATACTTTTAGCAATATAGTGTAGCTAAGGGGGACAAGGCTTCAGAATGGTGAATGATCATGAATGATTCCTCCAAACTGTGCAGCTCTTGTTCTTCCCAGATTTTTATTTTTTACACAACTTTTTTTTTTGGCTCAGTTTTGGACTCTCTGTCTTGTGCTGTCAAACCTACGGTAGTGGAGGGGGGAGGATTTCTGTCAGTGGTTTAAGCTATCAAGAAGTGTCCTGCCAACAGCCACAATCCCAGGTTCCCAGAATCCTCGTTGTCCCTTCTCTTTCCAGGATCATGCTGTTCCCAGACTTTGGTCTGCTACTGTCCCCTTGAAGTAGATTAAAAAACCAACACCCCCCTTGTATTGTTGTGGGACATTAGGTGTGACAGCCGTATGATCCTGAAAAGCCCCAATGGGTAATTTGTCATCAAAGGCTGCGTGGACGGGACTCTTCGCAAGGCAGAGGGGGGCGGGGTGGACCTCACAGAAGGCTCTGCAAGGCACGGCTGCTCCCCCCCCTTCTGCACTGCCCTCCCCTGGGCCTTGCCAGTTAATAAACCTCTTTTTGTTTGCAATGGGATGACGGAAGCCGGGAGAGAGAGAAATCAATACCCAAAGCAGGATATTAAATAATTCAATCACAGAGTCCGGTCATAAAAGCAGCCCATTTATATGGTTGAGATGGGGGTGTTTTCTATGTCCTTTGATAAAAAAAATACCTCAGACGGCCCTGGATGGATGTTTCGGGGGCCACTGTCTCCACGTGTCCATAATAAACCCAGCGAAAGTCAAACGGGGTGAATAATCAAAGCAGAGCAGCATGACTGCAGTAGGTATGCTCTGCTGGGGTAATTAAATATCTTTGGAATGCTTCAGAAAGAGTAGTTACAGCATTTGAGGGTAATGGAGGCTTGTGGAAAGGTGGGGTTGTATGGTTCTGGTGAAAGTTTCCAAAACTGGAGGGTGATCCAGAATGGTGATATGTGTCGAACGTCTGCCATGAGGTGATTGTTATGGCCTGAGATGACTAATCCCAGGCTCTATCCCAGATTCCAGATCGAGGGCCAAGGATCATCTGCTTCAGGACTGATCGAAATGCGCACATGTCTTCATGTTCAATATAGTAAATATTAAAGTTTGTAGTCTGGGAGCTGCACAGACTGGAGAGCGGATTAGTCTGACAAAAGAAGAGGCTAGGCCTTCAAATACAGACTCTGTTTGAACCTAATAACTGCAAACCCAAAGCCCCCTGTGTACAGTGCACCGCACACCAGGAGCAAGCCTCAGCCTCCACTGAAGAAGCAGAACCTACCCAGCTGACACTGTTTACGCCCCAACAGGGCTGCAGCCCAATCAGCACCAGCTGAGCTTCGCTGCCTGAGGCTGGCAGTTAATCGCCATGGAGATCCGATTGATCGGTTTAACCCGACTCTCTGCCATTGATCTATCTACACTTGGCTTATGTATAGCAGAATATATAACACAAATAACCCCAGTAGAGACGTACTAATAATACCAGGCATACTTTAATAATAGAAAAACAGAATACAGTTTCTAAAAATGCTTTTCATCCAAGGATTTCAAAGGTCTTTTGGCTTGGGACCGCCGGTTTCCTCTGTGATCTTAGGTCAGAAGGTTCCTCGTGGGCAGCTCAGATTTCCCAGACTTCCTTGCTTCGTCGGCTCACCTGAATGGCACTGGGACCCCCAGTGAGTGCTTTGAACCCTTTGAGTGTCGCTAGCGTGTGGGGTGGGGGGCTGCAGGCTGCACTTGGGGTGGACAGATCAGGAAGGAGGAATGGGGCAAGATAAAATTTAACAGCTTGTATGGGCCCCCTTTAAACAAGAGAGGGAAGCAAAGACCCTCTTGATCGCTCTCCTTCAGATTCATTTTGGCTTTGGATGGGTCATGATGAGGTAGACGTGGCTGAGGTGTAGGTCACCATCTGTAGGGGGCGACAGTGATGTGTCTGATTACAAGTAGGAACCCAACATGATGGAGGCTGATCCAGATGACAGTGAGGGTGTGTTTGGGGGCTTTTTGGGGGGTCATGTTCAAAGCTCAGACTTCATATGGCATCAGCACTCACTTTCCCTCTGATTGGCTGGCTGTCTCTGTGAGCTGCTCCCCTTGGAAGACCATGTAGAGGAGGAGGAGGAAGAGGAGGAGAAGAGGCAAAGAGAGAGGGAGCGTGAGAAAGAGGGTTGGAATTGACATCGTTTTAGCGTGGCTCGTTAGAAACAGTTGATGTGGCTGTCAGGAAGCGACAGAAAGGTGAGGCCTCTTTCGATTTCCCTCAGCATGGAGGAGACGTCTGAGACGTCAACGCTTTGGGGGCCGGGGGGCCGTCACCTCGCTCGCCACCGGGGTTCCCAGGTGCTGCGGAGGAGGTGCGACTGTTCGGCCCCGTATGCGAGTCTCGCCGGGATTTCACCCCATGCAAATGAGCACACCAGTACAGCAGGGTGACTCATAATCTCCAACTTCCCATCTGAGCACCCCTCCCTCCCCCCCGCACGTGTCACTCCTTGCAGCGACTGACCCAGCCGTCTCCTGCACACTGGGCACCCACGCCACCTCCACGACTGCTCTCGCCCCGTCCGCATGCAATACCCCCCCTGCCCCGCCTTGCGCCTCGAAGTCGAGAAAAAAGTGAAAAAATGTCACGTAGTCCTTTTAGTCGTGCCCCGAGTCGTCCTCGCAGTCGTGCCCCGAGTCGTCCTTGCAGTCGTGCCCAGAGTCGTCCTCGCAGTCATCCCTGGATAAACTTGGTGCTTCTATCCACTACGTACATCATCTCCTCGCTGCTTCTCCACCTGACAGGCCTGACAGCTCCCCCCCCCCCCCCCCCCCCCCCGGCCCCCGGGCGGCGGTCGTTGTTTGGGCTTGGTCTTCTCTTGCGCCCCCCACGGTCGAGCGGCGTCCCCGCTCACCC
>JAODKM010000001.1:18286430-18302445 GCA_026780845.1 Petrocephalus sullivani
CCCCGCGGGCCACCCTGGATAAAATTGGTGCTTTTTTCCCCTCCGTACACCCCCCCCCCCCTGCTTCCCCCCCCGCCCGGCCCGGCAGCCCCCCCCCCCCCCCCCCCCCCGGGGGCCCGCTGGGGATTTTTTTATTTCGCTCTGAATTGTCACGGTCCCCCAAACTGTGGAAGGACAGTCCCTCAGTCCCTGACAAGGCAGCCTGCCTCCCCTCCTCACGCTGAGGGGGGCTGTCAGGCCGGGCCCTTCGAACCGTTTCACCCTCCGAGATGCTATCCACGCGTCTGATCACCGTGATCTGCAGGACGGTTTGACATGCCGGTCGGGAACGCTCGGAAGCCTCAGCTGATTTGGAAGTTGGCTGCTCTCTTCTCTTCTGTTCCATGACAGAACTCGGCCCCTGAACTTTTAGCCCGTTCCCGTCAGCAATAGCAAGAAAAAAACGCATCCACTCCACAATGTGCTGAAACATTTCTTAAGGCATCTATGTGTAAACCTCAGCCGCAGATTGCGTGGGTGTCTGTCCATCACGAGGCGATCGTGCCCGAGAGATTAACCGAGCAAGCGGCATCAGGCTGATTTGCATGCAATGGCGGCGAGCTGCTGAGCCTGGAGGGGGGGAAGAACTCAGGGGAAGCCCTCACTTCAGAAACAAGTCAACGGGGTTAAACCCCAGCCCCACCCAACTTTCGCTATGTGGTGGGGGGGGGGGTTGATTTGAAGCCTCCTGGGTTTAGTCTCATAGGAGAAGCAGAGCATATCCCTATCGATGAGCAGGAGCCTGTGAGCAGGAGGACAGTAGTGGACATCTCTGTTTGTCTGAGGGTGCCCCCCCCCCCCCCAGTTAGAACAATGAGAAAGGCAGCCAACCTGGTCGCTGCCACCCCACTTGTCACAGCCATGTGGTTTTATGACTTCACACAGCCAATCTGATCTAGTCCGGAGCAGATTTTGGGCCCTAAAGAGGAGATATGAAAAACAGTGTTACCAGCCCCCATACCACCTTTAAAGACCTCCCCATAAAAACCAGAAACAACAGTGGGGGGCACAAGTTCTTGCCCTGGTTGTAAGCACAGGAATGTCTCTCGCTTCAGGGAGTGGTGCCATCTCTGTAATCATTAAATAATGTATTTGAACATGACCGGTTTGACCCAGTAGGTGAAGGTTCAGCTTTCACTTGGAGATCTTGGAGCATCGGTCTGGTTTCATTGAGAAGTACTTGGGGGAAGCTAAGCTGACAGTGACTCTCAGTGGTGGTCAGGTTTCTGGTCTCCTCCCCCCTCCCAATCACTGAATCAGAGAAGACCATTCAGGAAATTTTAGAATGGAGTGTCGTAACCGAAAAAAGCGAAATGAAACTCAGGACGTGGTGACATCAGATACTCAGGCCGCCCCTGGTGAGAGCTGACCTCATCGATATTTTAGACAGGAAAGTACACAGACTGCAGTTTCTGTCATTTTTCCCATTGTGAATCTTCTAGAACTGGGCTTTGTAGTATAACATATTTCATAACCTTTGATGTGCCTTGATCTTGTAAAAAAAATCTCATCCCATCATTTTCTGCAACTGTTTCAGAAATATAAATATTTCTCAGTGGAGAAACAGAATCACGTTATTAAGAAGTCTGGGCCGAGCCTCAGGTTCTTCCTAGGAAAGCACGCCCATATATGGGTAAATAAAAACCAGCTTGAATGGGATTGGCTGTGGCGTGGCACATGTGCTATGGCCCTATCATCTGTGGCTGCCTGTTATTCCTTGTGCTTCTCTCATGTCTGTTCCCCTTGGATAGCTTGTGTAATTCATGCCGGGCCCAGGTGTAGTGGGAGCACATGCCACTTCCTCCACGTGTGACCAAGCCCCCCCCCATTGGCATCGGAGGGGATGTGGCCTCAATAAGGCGGAGAGCCCGGCTCCGGCTACACTTGAACCTCAGACAGGAGAACAATGCAAGGACGTTCCTTTCTTGCTGGCTGTCCTGGGCGGCATCCTCTGCGGACCGGCAGGATCGACGCCCCCTTCCGCCCCTACACCCCCCCTCCCCGTGCCCGAAATGCGGACGCACACACCCTCAGCCCTCATGGTAGCATGAAGGGAAGTGACGACTAGCTTCTACACATTTCTGGCTGCCTGATGGCAGCCTTGTTTTACATCCTCCTTTGTAGTTCTCCAGGCAGATAAACTAGTCATTAGGCAATGCAAATGCATCATGGGAAAGACGGGCGCCGACAACTTTTCATCCAAGAAGCGGTCGGGTGTTTTAAGCGGAACCCGATCTGCTCGGAATGAGAGACGCCCCGGCGGCATGCGCTGCTGTCTCAGGGCGAGCTGAGGGCAGCCCGAGGTGCGGATGGGGTATCCGGCTTCCCTCCCACGTGGGCACGGTGCCTGCCGTCTGGGCGGCCATTGCAGCGTGACGCCTTGCTGCTAATTAGTGGTTTAACGGGCAGTGTGCTGGAGGAGTTTCTTCTATGGGGAGTTCAGGCGGCGGCAATACGGCCCGCTTGGGGCACAAGCCTGACCTACATCACGCATGAATGGGCAGCGGGGGGGTTTGTCAGCCTGTGCTGGGTCCAGTCATTGCCCCCGCGGCCTTTCCGAAGCTGTACCCAGCACACGTTACCAATGACATGGTACCATGCCTGCATCTCCTGCTTTGATGTAGGTAACACAGGGTTCTGGACTCTCGACTGCCAAAGCCCCAGGTTCTGGAAGAAGGCTGTGTGGGGGGGGGACGTGGATTTGTCTTGCTGAAGCAGTTTAGACTGGAGTAAAATCTTCACAATGTGTATTTGCAGCCCAGAAAACATTCCACTGAAAAAGTCCTTTTCTTGCCTCTACTCATTGACCCAATTTCATCTCTGATACAAAACTTCGGGGTGCTTTAGCAGTTTGCCATCAACAATCTTTGTTGGTTTAGGTACCCGGAGACAAACCCCCAGTCAACCACTGTGGAATTGCTGTTACTATCCAGACCTTACTCGATCAAAAGCCAACTCTTTCATCCTCATCTTCTACCGCCTGGCTTGACGGTGCAATCACTTTCTCATTCTCTTCCCAGAGGCCCCAGGGCCAGTGCGCCCAAGACCCCTGCCGAGGGATTACTCCATGCCTCTGCCATTGATTGACTATCTAGGGGAGTCCCTGTGACTTACGGCCCTCTTATACTCAGTCCAATTTGCTGTTATGGGAAGCACTCAGTTTTAGCACGTCTTCAGTTGAGGCCCCCGATCCATGGCCGCCTCGTGACCCCGTCATATGCGGAAATGTAGCTCTTATCATCCCTGAAATATGTGAGGCAGGGGCCCTGCACTGAAAGGTCAGGATTTTACTGGACAGATCTGACAAAACTGTCCATCAAAGGTGGCAATTCACACGCTTAGGTGACTTCCTCCAGGGGTTCTCCCAGGCACACAGTGATTTAAATATCCGTGGGATGTAATGCAGACTGCCCCCGCATCTCGTGCCAGCACCCATGTGCCAAGGCAGAGTGTGGCCGGCAGATTTCCACCAGAAATTCCCCTCAGTTTACAGATCTAGGAGCTTCAGAGTCCCTGTCGCGGGAAAGGGGGGCACACCGGAGCCAGTGCAGTGAACCAATTGTCTGAGGTTCAGGAGCAATGCATTCTGGGATTTTTGTAGATGGGGCAGGATTCAGTTGGGGGGCATTCAGTTTCCACCTGTGCTTTTTTCATTCAGCACTTCAGCAGGGGATATCCTACTCAGCTTAGCAACTGGTGGGGGGGGGTGGTAACCTACTTCCTGTCCGGCTGCCCCCACCCTGCTTGCAGACACGCACACATACAGCCACACACACCGGTTTCTCTCCTTCTTTTTAGCCTACATGTGTTAACAAAAAAGATAACATATTTGAATGTGCTATACAGCAAATTGTTTTATTATTCGAAGAACCGTAAACCTAGATACAAGTGGCCTAATGCCTAATTATCACTCAGTAAGCCTAATGGGTTTGCCTATCAGGAGTGAGGACTCTTTGGCGACCTGTGAGACAGGGAGGGACATGTCGGTGCCCTCAGTGTCCTGATGACAACATGTTTTTTTTTTGTTTTAATTCAACTATGTAAATGTGTACAGGAAGGAAGTAATGAGAGGCGATTAAAAATAATTTATTTGCGGGAATGAGTCATGCACGTAGCTTGGAGCGGCAGAGCAATGAGATGATTAAACAGGACCCTGTTACTTCACTGCTTGGGCTCACACTCTCTAAACAAAAGGAGGTGCTTCCTCGCGCACCTCCCAGCACCTCCTCTGTCGCCCGCGAGCTCTTCTGCTCCGGCCTTGCCGTTTAAGTAGCTCATTGGCCATGCGACCTGGGGGTCTAGGAAAGCTGTGCAACCATGGATCAGGTTTGCAGCAGGCCTGGGATGTCGTCTTTTGCTCGTACTTTTGGCGTGAGAAAAATGGGCTGCAGGGGTGCAGAGAGCAGTGCTTTGTCAGCGTCGCATTCCAGTGGCCCGTTCAACCATCAGTCTTAGCGGGACGTTTGTCTTGTTTCGAGGGGTTGGCTGCCCCCTCTCTCAGTGCTTTTTGGCTCCCCCAAGGTCGTCTGCTTGATGCCATGAGTCACCTCCTCGATGGGGGTGAATCAGCTTGACACTAATGTACTAAAAGCCCCCCTGATGGTTCTGGTCAGGGCTATTGAAGGTGCCCCCTCCCCACGCACCCCCCACAGCCCTTGACTTTCCAAACTGGGGCAGCAAGGTCGTTGAGAACATGACCATTTGGAGTTTCCGGTTCAAATCCCAAGATGGGCCATGTTAAAGTACTTAGTAGGAGCTGATAAAACACTCAGCTGTATAAGTGGGTAAAATTCCGACTCACTGTGAGTGAAACCAATAGCTTGGCATTGATATAATAATAATAAAAATACTGACAGGGCAGCCAGCCGCCTGTATGAAACACGGACGTGTGGCGTGCAGGCCGTGAGCGGCTGGAACTCATGAGCCACCCTGTCACAGCACCCCGCCCCCTGGGACCATTAATGCAGAACTGTGGAAACAGGCCGGTGGCAGTTTAAACACGTCGCGAGAGCGATGGTAATGAGGATGTTTGTGGATTTGGGGGGGGAGATTGCGGTGTCCATTATATGCTTCTCTTCGTACTCTCGGCCTGTCACCTCCGCCCAGGTGCTGGAGGGTGCATGCATGTGCGTGAACCTCTCAGATAAGGCCGGCAAGAGCAATACGGGACCAGTGGGTGATGTTGACGGTGCAAACAGATGGTCACGGCTCTCCTGTGTCATATTTAAATACACACAATGTCCTACGGTTCCCCCCACCTGCTCTACCTGATCTTCACAATCAGCCAATAGCAGAACTAACCATGACATCAGTTGACTGATATTTAGGAAATTGGACAGGTGCTTACGCAGGTTTTCCTGGAACCCCCCCCCCCCGCAGGTGAGGGCTGAGTCTTGACCCTCCAGTTCCAGTGGCCACGTGCTGCTTGCTGATTGGCTCGCACATGGACCAATAGCTCAAGCTTACCACAACACCTCTCAGCTTCCCTAGGGTTTAGAAATTCTTAAATGTCACGCATTCCAAAGAGTGTTGGCTGCCAGACCGACTCCGAGAACGAAAAACCAGTGTGGAGAGCAGGAAATGAAAGGCTTTGGAGAAGGGAAGCCGTCAGTGTCGGGAAAAACGCAGGGATTGCTTTTGACAGTAGGGGGCGTATCGTCCTCCCAGTATTCCAGACGGACTGCAAACAAGAAGTAGGCCCCGTCAGCCTCATTCTCTGCTCCACAGCTGTTGTTTTCCTCCACCGAGTGTCACGTCTGGGACCAGGGGAGGGATGCGACATGCTGAGCCCTAGCTTATTCAGGTGGAGGAGGAATAAAGGTTTCTTAACATGCTTGGAGACGCACCTTTTGTCTCAACCTGCACGTCTCTGTGGCGCTGGAATCCGTGGCCACGTGGAGATGTCGTTTTTCTAATTGTCAGCCCCGGGGCTCAACAAAGAGGAGCGTTTAATTACATCTCGCATGATATGATTGCCTTGCTGTTCTAGCAGGGGAACTGGGCGGGGGTGTGGCGTGTCTGGACGTCGCTGTCACTCTCACATTCAACCGGCCCCCGTAACAAGGCCCCAGCCTCGTTAAGATTCTTGGCGTGGTGCCTGTGAGACGGGATTTCGGGAGGTCGCTCTCTCTCTCCCCCACAGCATGCGAGAGGGTGACTGGAATCAAAGGGAGAGCCACCCCCACCTCGCTTCCGGAGAGGGATGTGGAATCCCATCCTCATAATTTGGGGATGAAGGGTGAGGGGGGCTATCGTAAAAGATCAGCAGCAAGCCCTCGAGCCCCGTGGTTGTCACTGGTCCAACTTTGCGGTCTTGATCCTTGGGGAGGTGGTCTCGTGGCAAATAAATGTGGGGGTGGAAGAGGAGCAGCCAAAAATGACCAGGGCCTGATATTTACTCAACCATTAAGGCAGCCGGATGCATTAGCGAGACCGTTCGGAGCCGATGATTTTCCGCTGTGTGGTAATTAGTGTTTGCAGGGCGGGGGGAGTCTTACCATGAAAAGCTCTCCCCTCTCAGAGAAGCCCTCAAGACGCTGGTTAACCCTTTGCTGGGTCTCACGATTAAACAGCCAGGGATACGTAATCCTTAAATCTGTGCTTTTTAAATGTTTATACCACCGCTCTTTAAATGCAAACCTTTTAATACCCCAATTAATATTCCACTGGTTTCAAATTAAGACATGCAGTGAGCTTCGTTGTTGGGGGAATTCTCCCACGTTTTTTTGGGCCACCTTGGTAATTAGCGCGTCTCACTGTGATTTTATTTGTCTCCCCCCAGGACGCGTTTGTGGAGCTCTACGGGCAGCAGCGTGGTTCGGTGCTGACCTGCTCCTGGCCATCCCTGAAGACAGTGTTTGGCCTGGCTGCACTGGGGGCCGCAGGGGTCACCATCGGCGCCTATTTCACCAAGAAGTGATGGGATGCAGGGGGCAGAGCCTCGTCCCCCAGTGCCTGGCATCTTCAAAGCCTCCCCAAGCACCCGCGTTCACCACGGTTCCTCAGAGGCATCTCCTCAAAATGCCTCCCCACTCACATCAAACGCACACGCCCCTCCATAAAGGATTCACACAAATGAAATTAAAAGCGTACAAAAAAAGAAAACTGAACCATGAACACAGATGGAATGCAGACATGAAAGCCGGCGAGGATTATGGGAAATGTACTGTTATTCTCATTTTCCCACGTCTGTGTTTAGCCTTCATGTAACCACCGCACATGTTAAATAGATCCCTGCAGGGGTGTCAAGTTCATGCAGGTGAGTGAGGTGGGGGGGGATTGTTTCCTCTCTGTGCCCCCCACCCCCCACCCTTCCGACGATCTATGCCGCTCATTTCCGAAACACAGAAAGCTCTGGACATTTTTAACTGGGATTCTTTGACTGACGCCTGTCCCACAGAATTATGGGAAAATATTTCATTAGCTTCCCCCCTATTTATTTCTGTTTCCCCCATTAAATGGTGGTCTTGGGAGGCCATGAGGCCACGACCTGGTCAATGCCTTCGGCGCTCCGTCAAGCAGATTGAAACCGAGTGAATCCATCCCATTCGTCGACCTACGTTAACCTCACCGGACGAAACGTATGTAGCACAAACCATGCAAGACACCGGGAGTGTACAAGTAGTGGCAGGTGCCCATATGGAGAATCCCTTCATTCCTGTTTCATTACAAGCCAGGGACGAGTGATGTCCTGGGGAGGTCCCCCTTTGCTTGCTAGCAGGATTGCAGATCACGCCGACATCAATAAACTGGCCACATGTTCCTGGTCAACAGGAGGATGTCTCCTTGCTAATAAGGATCAGAGCTTTTCTTAGACATGGCCATCATCATTATGGGGAGGGGGACGAATAGAATAGGTGCTGCTGCAGTGTCACACCATAACCCGGGTGGTCAGTGAAGTTGCAATCTCACGGGTGTCCTGCCTTGTCTTTTGTTGATGATCTGTACCTTATTCAGGGCCAGGTCCGTGCTGCTTTGACCTTTGACCTGCTTGGACCACCCCCACTGGCACCCTGTTTACGCAGGACATACATGCCGCATGCCGCCCTCCCATCCCGTCCCTCCTGTGTGTGGTCGAAGCTGCGTTCATTGGTTTGTTTTTTTTTGTAGTGGAGCTTTTTACAGAGACAGTATTAAGGGGGTGCCACCCCCCACCCGCCCGAGCCCCCACATAGCATACCCCCCTCCTAGACGAGACTGGGCCTGATGCCAGACCTACAGCGTGCTCCGATTGGCCCCCTGGGGCAGCAGTACCAAAAAACCAGATCACCTGCTTCCGTTCGGGGAAGCACTTCATCGACGGCCTGGGCTCCGTCCAGCGGAGTGCCTGAGGGTGTTATCCTCCCTTCTGGGCCGTGCCGGAAGCTTCTACTGTATCTTCAGTACAGTCTGCATGTCTTACAGACACCATCCGGCGTTTCACACGCCCAGCCTATCACTGCCAGATCTTATTTAGTCTAATTTATGACATTGTTTTTTAATCATTTTATTATTTAAGTGGTTTTATAGAATTTCAACTATAAACAGTTTTCTTGTATTTTTCAGGCTGAACACACATCAGTTAATCTTTGTGTAGGTCGTGAGTTCTGTACGCATCAAGAGATACGGCACACTGTGGGGACTAAGGAATGAGGCACCTCGTCTGAGCATCTTCAGACGGTATCCAGTTACATTCAAGGCATTTGGCAGACGCCATTGGCCAGCGTAACTTACATAGCTGCTCCGAGGTTTCCATCAGTGAATGCATTCTGATACAGGTCCAATTGATCCCGGGCTAAGAATACCATCCACCTAAAAACTCTTTTGGCACTCTGTTGCACATCTGTTGGTTTTAAATATATTTTTTTTATTTTATCTTGAATATATTGTAGTACTGGAAGTGCTAATCCAAGTACTTCTTAAATAGGTAGGCCTTTAGTCGTTGTGTGAAGATACCCAATGACTGTTTGGACAAGTAGGGGGAGTTCTCACCACATAGGTGCCAAAGCATAGAAGAGTCCTGATGCATGTTTTATATACATGCACGCAAGTGTGAAATATAAAATATAAATGGAATTTTACATATACTCATCACAGTGTAATGGCTACATAGAGTGACCATGCATCCTCTTTTGCCTGGATTTTTGTGGCACATAAAAATGCCTGAAATATTTGGGATTTCACTTTGGATTATGTTGACATTTGCCGTCTACAATCGGAATACTTTCTCTGTGTGTGATTGTGTTGCTTTGGTACCTTTCTTTGTGTCCTGCCCCTGTTATTCTCATTTTTGCAAAGCGAAATATGGTCACCCTAGGTTAAGGCATTCAGGATCAAGTTTCCAGTCACCGCAGTTAAGCAGGGGGAGATGATTGACGCTCTTTACGGCATAAAAAAACGACAGATCTCAGGCATTCTCCTGCTGTTCGGGGGTACCCCACAGCTGGCCTGCGGATGCGATTGGAAACAGTGTTCATAGGTAACGTTATTTTTTTTTATACGCTACAGCTACTGGACTTTTACTGCTTTCAAATGTTTACATCCAACAGCAACATAACATGTAGTTAAAAAGATAAAAACACCAGTCTAGTTATTATTAAACAGTGGCTCAGCTACTTTGCATACTAATTTTATGGTTTAATTTATTACAAGGTACTGAAATACTCATTTACACATCCATTTCTACCAGTTACTGAATGGAAGCACTCGCAGCAGTACACTTGGGGGGTCTTAGGGGGTCTCATGCCTACATCGAATTTGCATGTGTGTTTTTTTTAGTAAAATATGTAATTAAATTAGCTACCATTTTTGAAAAGTATCGAGGAAGGGAAAAATGCTACTTGGCTTTTGTATTTGTTTCTCTTAAAATAACAGATGCAAATTTTGCAGATGCAAAGGTGTTTGAGGAAAGGCCCCCTCCCCCACCCCGCTGGGGGCCGAGGTACTGTGCACATCGCTCTTGGGCCTTTTTTTCGAGTCGCGTAACGTGTAACTTGCAGCTGCTAATGGACAATAAATGAGTGACAATAAAAAGTGTTGCCCTTGGAGACTTAACATGGAAGCCGTCTGCGCATGACATCAAGCTGCTTATAACTAGATTACAGCAAATACTGCCAGCCACAAGTGATTTCCACAAGGCCATACATGCACTTGACTCTACTTTGATTAATCAAAGGACTTCAATGGTTAACCAATTCCAGAAAGGATCTTTTAACCATTTGTGTGTTCATTTGGAGGCAAGAGAGGAGAAAAGGAATCAATGTTCATCTTGAACAAGGACAGCCTGACTGCAATGTTATCTTCAAGACTACTTGGCACCTTATTGACCCAATGGACAATTTAAATTTTATTCTCGAGCTTTGCCCCCTTTTTGCTGAGACCTTCTGGCCACGAGGAGATGAACTAGTATGGAGTGAATGTCTGAGGAATTGGGGGGAGACAGTGGAAGCTGACTTTGGATGCCCTTTGCCAGCTGCAGGCACTATAGTGAAGATGAGCCAGCATGAAGGGCAGGGCTGAGAATTTGAGGAGGGTGACAAGCAAGGACATGAATGAGTCCCTAGTTGTAGGTCAAGCAGGATGAAGTTGTGCTTTTGAAGTATAGGAGGAATTCTGATGTTTATCTCTCTTATTTAATTGTTTCTGCTTTGTTCCTCCCTTGTTTGCTTAAAACTAATTTGTGTGGTCTTTGTAGAGTGCATTGATATTTCATTGTCGGGTCATCTACCATTGGCGTAGGGCCTGAGGGGCAGTGGTCCTTTCCATCAACTCAGCTCAAGCTCCTGGGCCCTTGGAGTGTTGTGCCCTCTCCTGCTCACATTAATGCATGTTCTACATGTTTCTGTTCACTTCATTTAGCATTCATGCAAAAAGAGTAAACCCATGTCACTTAAATAAGAATCCATCTCGCCAACAGATTTTAGCTTGTGTGTCAGATGGACATTTTTGTATATAACGCCGGGCCTTTCTTTATATGAGCACTCTCAGAGCCTATCTGTACATATGTCTATAATCATTCACTGCCTCTCCTTTATATTATTTACTTTGAGTGAATGAATGTTGCGACTGTCCGATTCCCACCTCCATCTTAACATTTCGAAGAGAACTCTACAGTCTTTTTCCACACACCATTTCAGACGCCAAATGCTTGATCGTGAAATTCTGCTCCAAAATTGTTTCAGATTTGTCTGATTAGAAGGACAGCAAATGATCCACAGCCATGCTGGGGGGGGGGGGTTAACAACTATGTACAGTCAACTATGGCATGGTCAAGTGGGAGCGACTAAAACAGGCAAATTAAGCTTCAAGCAGGCTGGAGGAGCCCTTTATGAAATCCAGAGGATGATATTTTACATTAATCGCCGTGAATAGCACATTACATTAATCCCCAGAACAGCACGTTTGGGTTTTATAAATGGGGTTCTATTATATCAAAGCTTGACGAGCAAGTGATTATTTTTAAATATAATGAGAGCTGATCTTTCATCCCCAGCTCTGTATTCTTTTCACTGGCTGACATTTCATTATAGAATCTGTGAGTTTTACTCCACCTAAAGCGTAAATGTAGCTAAACCTCTGACCATTTAGTCAGCTCGCGTTAAACATTCTGTGCTTCTGAATGCTATTTGGCTGTTCTGTTGTAATGTGTCTTCTGATTGTAGCACTTATGAATTGAAATGCGCTATCAGTTTGTTTTTTTTTATATACCAATGTCATAAGCTACTTGATATAATGTGTTTTAATTAAACTCACCTTTTAATTCTCAGATCTTTTGGTGAATGCAACAATTCGTGAAACAAACCAAATGCTGATAAATCGATTCATCTCCTTTGTAGCAATATCTATAGAGATTCCATGGCATTGTTAATCATGATAAGCATTGCTAATTAAATAATGAGTGAGTTTGCATCTCATTACATATGCAAAGTTATTAAACTGCTTCTGACAAACAGCAGAAGGTGTGAAGGTCAGTGATGACTGGGTTCAGGTTCAGCCTGTATTATGAATGGAGATATACCAGCTCAACAGCAATAAAACACAGGCAGCTTTCAGACCAGGAGACCCCGGAGTGAAGGACAATGTGGGATTTGTGCTGACAGCTCTTCCCTGGCTCCAGTATCCATCCATGCATCCATTCTCCAAAGCCGCTTTTCCTATTCAGGGTCACAGGAAGGTCCGGAGCCTATCTTGGAGGTCATGAGCACAAGGTAGGAAACAACATAGGATAGGGTGCTAGCCCATTGCAGGGCACACTCACACGCCATTCAACCACACAGGCACACCTAAGGGCAATTTGATAGCTCCAGTTAGCCTCAGCAAGTCTTCGGATTGTGGGGGAAGCTGGAGAACCTAGAAGAACATGCAAACTTCACACACATGGAACCCACGTAGTGACTGGAACCCTGGCCCCAGAGGTATGAGGCAACAGTGTTAACCACTGGACCACCATGCTGCCCAGCTCCATTATATGAAGCAGAAAACCATTTTGCACTTCGCATAAATCCTTCCCATCGTATAGAGGATGACTCTGTGTGCACTGAGCAACAAAAATAGAAATCCTTTACCAGCTGGCTGCTGTTAGGAAATTTTCTTTCACGTCTGGGAATATTGGTATATTTTATTTACTTGGCCAAAGCACATGATTTCAGAGAGAAATTCTGTGCAGATGTCCTATAATTCATTGCACATCATATTACACTCTGAAGGTGCAGTTGGTTGTCTTTTGCTGTCCCTACAGATTTCATTGCCTTTGAGAAGGCACATTTTGTGAAAAGCACAGAATGATATCAGTTCTCTTCTGTTTTTGAGGTGATCTGGGTTTCACTGGCCCAAAATCTAGGAAACCTGTGAATCGGACCAGCAGGCTATAGCAACCATTCCCAATCCACCACCCACTGGCCAAAGTCCTGAGCTGCCAAAAATCAAGAAACTTTCATCGGAACCAAAAGGGTAATGTCAGAAAACAAGGACTAGGCCCAAACTGATTGACAACTAGTTCAATGCTCATTGATCTTGAGCAGCGGGGTAATTTATATAGGCAGCAAGGCCTGTCAACTGGCAGCACTTCCAGGTCAGGTCATAGGTCACAGAGGGCATCCAAAATCACTGTGGCCAATAAACCATGGCTCCCTCTGTAGGACTTGAGCAGATATAACCCTGGGGTTATTACTATAGGAAAAGGGGGGAAGATAATCCATACAAATACAGTAAAACAAGTATGTTTATGTGTGTGTGATACAACAGAAAAATATATTTTTTGGTAACTTTTTGTAATTACCATTGAACTATAAATAGACTAAACTATAGCCATTTGTTATGAATTTCAACTGTTTTTGTTCTGCTTTGTTGCAGTTAGAAATTGCATAAAATGAGAGTTAACTGGAGGTCTCCTCATAAAGAAAGTTTGAGTGTTTTGCTCTGGTGAGCTTGGGAAAAGGGTCTGAGCAGTGAATGCACAGCTGAAACGGGTCCAAACATGAATCACAGTGAAACCATGATGAGGCAGCACCACACTGCCCACTTCTGGGTCAAAAGAGCAGGAAGTCTAGCTGGTGGGTAAAACGATGACCTCTGATCTTAGTCTGGGATTTGGGGGATTCTGCTTGATGTGGGTCATGGGTCGGTGGAGGTCTTGAATCTGGTAGGGCAATTTGTTTTTGGACAGAAGGGATGTAACACAGCATTGGTGTGTCCAAAATCACATACCTACACAGTATGTACTGCATTTCGTTACTACTCAACCGTTAGGGGTGCCATAGAATGAAAATCTGATTTTACATCATAGTTGAAGAAGGAAGGTTCAGTACATGGAAATGACATAATGTGAATCTCAAACATTGTTTTTCCCTCTTAAGAATATAATTCCTGAGTATGTAAAAGAAAGAAGTGAAACAAGCTGTTTGGAAATTCCTAGTCCATTACGTAATTCTTAACTAGCCCCCAAAAAACATATGCCAGCCCACTTTCAAGCTCAATGCACATGCACATTCAGACTATAACACTTCTGCAGGTATTATGAACAACGCGGAGGATAACAGGGAAAACGGCTGGCTGCATGCTTAAGTGTGCCGTGCGATGCGGTGATGGGGATGTCGGCACTTATGATACTCCTCCCAAGAAACCGAATGGCCAACAGACCTGGTTGATAGTCACCTTTAGTAAGTCAAGGGTACATTTCCCGAAAGCTCCAGGTAGCAACTTACCTATTTGGAATTAGGAATTGGAATTATGCTAGCAACTACGCTTTGAGGAAAATGTACTACAGTATAGCAGGGGAGTAGTAAACGGCATTATGAAGCCTGTGATAATGACATTGTGAAGAAGCTTCTGTACTCCCCGTAGCTTACTTTTGGAAAGCTAAACAAATATCTAATCGATACTGCAGTAAAACAAAAAAAAAAGCAGAACTCCAAAGTCACTACATACATTTATATGCTGCTTGCTAGATGGAATTCTTGAAAAAACTTGCATGATAAAGTTAGCATCATAAAATCACTTGTTGTGCAAGATGAAAAATAATTTTGTTTTTCTTACAATGCTGAAAAAATGTTACGATTATGCTAATGTTGTGCCTAGGCTGAAGTGGGTCTATTACAGGTATGTGCAGCAAATTCTTCCAGGAAACATTAAATGATAAAACTTACCACTCAGAAGCATTCATTTGCAACCTCTGAGCAACTGGCTGTCCCTCAACATCTAACTCATCCTCTGATACAGGCTCAAACATATATGGTTGGATGCCTAAACGTTCCATGTTTCACTTACCTGTAGAGATCTGTGTTGGTTCTGTGTGAGCCATTGCAGTGCCTCACTGTAAACCAGCCAATCAGATTAGAACTCAGGAAAATAATAATGAGCCCACCAAATAAGGGAAAACAGCCTGTTTCATTTTAGGGTCAAATTATAGGGCTGTAAATGGGCTTGTAAAACCACTTCTGGACATTTTTCTACCAAACCAAGAGTACACACCTTCCATGAAGGCGACAGAGAACAATTTGAAAGGAAAAAAAACATTATATGGCAGAATGTAGTGTGTACTGTATGTAGGAGAACTGTATGCATGTACTCAGGCACTGCTGTATGCATGTACTCAGACACTGCTGCATGCATGTACTCAGGCACTGCTGTATGCATGTACTCAGGCACTGCTGTATACATGTACTCAGGCACTGCTGTATGCATGTACACAGACACTGCTGTATGCATGTACTCAAGCACTGCTGTATGCATGTACTCAGGCATTGCTGTATGCATGTACTCAGACACTTTACCAGTGATGTAGCCTGACCCCTGTGCAAGTTAAAAACCGTCTAAAAACATCAACAAACAAAAAAAAACATGTTAACTTCGAACCTGGGAGTCATTCTCAACTTACATTTTTACAGCGGTCACTTCCGCCGCCATGTTGATGAAACCTTTTTAAGCAAGCAACATTCTTCGTTCCGGGGGCCTTGTGGGATGGCGTAGCTTCCATCATTTGCATTCTTGGGAATTACTCAGAATGTAGTACATCAGCCAGGTACCGTTCGCTTACTGTCTCATCCATACTAAGGATTCGGACACACTGCTCAGATCACATACTACATTTTGCTTACTACGTAGCAAACAAGTATGCAATTTCAGGTGCACCTCATGCCTATCCCCTGGATCTAGAGCTCTACCTCAGCATGGCGACGTTACAGGCTTGTACCCAATAACTCAGTCAGATCCATCCTTAGACTCTCAGTTTCCACCTAGTGATATGTGAAGGTGATATGTTGGTGATATATATATATTATTACAGTCGTCCCTCGCCACTTTGCGGATCGACTTTCGCGGCTTTTTTCCAAATACAGTACTGTGCTCATTAAAGTATATAGAGTACTGTATATTCATTAAAAAGTTGATTGAGACATTGAAAATGATACAGTGCCGTGTCTCCCATACAGTACAGAATGCGTTCAGCTTGTCAAATTCACATAAATCTTCGATCGCTAGCAGTGTGACTCTGAAGTGCTGT
>JAODKM010000001.1:18311194-18321374 GCA_026780845.1 Petrocephalus sullivani
CCCCCCCCCCCCCCCCCCCCCCCCCCCATACAGCAGCATTACGTGTCACTCGAGTCATAGCAGTCCATCACTCCACCTCACTCCCCTTCCAGCTGGCACCTGTGGGGAAGAGACAGGGAGAAGGAAAACGGGGGCGGTCACTAACTATCCAGAGGGACGGCATTTTAGACCAATCACACAAGAACAGACAGCGCAGTCTGTGATTGGCCTGCCGGTGGTCATGTGGACAGGGTGGGGGCACCAACTTTCAGACAGTCCCAAAGTCTGTGTGGGTGATCTGTAGGAACAACATCCGTGTTAAAGCCACGGGACCTTGTACTGCCGTGATTTATGAGTACGCCGTTTGTGTGTTTCTCACCCAATGACCTAATGAAGCCACTTCTATAGGCAGAGCCAATCAGAATGAGGATTGGGAAAACACGCAGAATTTGAGCTTGTGTGTAACATACCTCAGTGCAATTCATATTCAAGTTTCCCCTCAAAAGAAAGAAAAGACAGGCTGTTAAACAGGATGGCTCGTCGGTGCCCTCCTGTGTTAAGTTATGCAACAGCAATGCCGGCCCCAGGATGCCTGGGGGAAATACAGATCTGGGGGCAAGCTGGGGGCCAGGGCCATAAAGTGTGTGGAAACGGGGCACGGGAAAGTGGTAACTGGTTGGAATTTGGTTTGCGGGGGGTGTTGTCCATGTGTTCACTAGGTTCATCAAGTCATCGGGTTGGGATATGTGCATAAATGCTCTGTCTGATGCTATGTCATTTATAATGGTGAGAGTAGCCCTTTGCTAATAGCCCAAGTGCTTACCATTTTAAGTTTCCTCTGGACTTCGTTAAAGTTTAATATTAAAGGCCTGCTTTCAATTACCATGCAGCAAGATGCCCCCAGCGCACCCCTCTGTGCCCTCACTCCTCCATTCTGCCCGTTCCGCTAACCAGCTGTTCCCTGACTGTGAAGGGCTGTCACCTGCTGGGCAGCTGCCTCTTGTGGCCAAAAGAGGTTAATGCATTGGTTAATAATAAAGAGCTCTGCTGATTTGATGATCCAGACTGTTTTTGGAACACAAATCAATTAGGGATTGAGACATGCTAATTTTAACTGGTTGCATTGGGACACTGGAACTTCTGTTTCTATATTAATACATTTGTAATACACTCAAGCCGATTAAAGCAGGACCCAGAGACGCCACATGCCTGTAGCTAAATTGCCCCCTGTGTGTTTTTGTGTCATTTATTTATCTCAGGCCCAATGGGTCACTTTATTATGACCCGTCTTGTTTAGACCTCCGTGGCCCAGTTTGCCTCCCTGAAATGACGTGGCAGCCAAAATGGGTTACTGTGAAGGTTAGTATCTGACCATGCCTTAGTGAGGGCAAGCAACCAGGCAGGCCGGAGCTCCACTTCAGGCCAAGGTGCCAGGCTGCACCCCTACCTGTGGGGACCCATGGGGCGGGGTCAGGGAGGGGGGAGGAGCTCGGTTCAGGTTTCCAGAGGTTCAGGAATGCTGAGCGTCTATACCTGCCGGCGTGAGCACGAGGGCTTGCAGGATATCCGACAGGGAGACAATGCCCACGATTCTGGCTTTTTCGTCCACCACCACCAGCCGATGCACCTGGGGAGGGAACCGCACCCATCAGCAGGCCTGAACCCTACACTCCAGCTGTGTGGTTCGAGCACCATAACTCCGGGTGAAATCCGGCCTAACTGTGGCGACATCCACCTCGGCCTTGACGATGCGATCCACGATGGTCTCCAGCGTCTCCAATCGGTTGCACTTCATGACACCCTCGAAGTACTGCGAGCGGTGTTGCAGGGCCTGTGTCACGCTGATGTCCAGGTTGTTGTAGGTCTTCTCGGCCGCGAGGTTCTGTATAGATGCATGTGCGTCAGCGGACAGCCCGGTAAAATAGCCACACTCACATTTTATTATTATGGCATTTGACATAAAAGTGTGATATAAAGGGCACTCACTATGACATCAAACTTGGAATAAATGTCAACAACTTTGCCTGAAAGCAAAACAAGATGAGAATTAAGGTAGTTCTGTCATGACTGTCCTGTCAAGTCAATTATGTCGTTAATCGGAGCAGCTCCTGGTACCGGACTCATCCACCACAGGCAGGGCAGACACCCTCCTCTCCACGAAGATGCTGAGCGCCTTGATGATCGGCGTGTCGGGGTGGATGAAGGCGATGTTCTCATAGGTCCCGATGCCCAGCTCCTGCAGTGTCTGCTTCATGAAGGCAGGTTTCGGCATCTCGCAAACCTGTTGGCACGGAAGGGGAGGGTTCTGGACTTTTACAGGCTACACCAGCTCCAGTATTTTACTTCTGTGTTTACTTAATAAACTGGGGCAGGTAACATTGTAAGTGTTCATGTTCCAGGCCACCCTCTGCTGGTCCACTGGTGAATTGCATCGTGCACAGGGACGCGACAGCAGTGGGTGTCATGGGTAGGTTACAGTAATCCTTTTTGGAGTATGGTGGGGTGGGACGATTAATTACTGTGAGAGTATTTTGCTTTCGACTGATCACAGGAGTGAGTGCTGGAATTCGCCAGCATTACATTAAATCACTGATTTCTGAAGCAGTGACAGTAGACATCAACCACCACTTCTGTTACAGATGGTAAAAAAATCAAAAAAGGAATCTGGATCACCAAGAACTGAAAATGAACTGAGAATTAGACTGCAATAACCATAGCAATCTACTAGAGAGAATATCCGTTTCTTTCCCCCAGAATACACAGTCGTCCCTCGTCCTTCGCGGCTTCACTCTATTGCTGTGCTCATTAAAGTATATACAGTACTGTATATTCATTACAAAGTTGATCGAGCCCGGGAAAATGATACAGCACGTGCTCGGTTGTATCCTCTTCCTATCCTGGCCACGGACTGGCTCAGCCTCACACAAATTCGTCTCTCTCATACACGCTTCTACATCGCTACGCATCGGAAGCATCTTTGTTTGTGATTTCTGAGAACTTTTATCTAAGCCCCATGATGGCTCCTAAACGTGCTGCTTCTTCTAAGCCTTCTGCTTCTTCTTATTTTCATAGGTTAGTGGTTCTGTGTTAGAGCTGTGTGTGTGTGTGTAATTAAAATGTACAATAATAATAATAATAATAATAATAATGATATTTATAATGTATAATCTTATTTTCTCTTATTTTGTCTAATATATTGGGTAATACGAGTGTAATGGTGACTAAAGAGTGTTGTTTCATGTCTAGAGGGCACTAATGTTAAAAACTGCATTTAGAAGGTCGTAAACAAGTTTTCTATGCTATAACTACAAAAATATTCAATTTATAAATAAAGAATCCTACTTCGCGGAAATTCTCTTTTCACGGTGGAGTCTGGAATGGATTAAACGCGATAAACGAGGGACGACTACTGCATGTGGCCTATTACCACATCCTCCGTCTTCCCGACCTGTATGGTCGGGTTGATGGCCAATAATTTCGCTGGTACTTGTGATCAGTGACATGGTGTATTGCAATTGCAATAAAGGGTTATCTCATCTCATCTCATTACCAGCGCTACCATTTGCTTTTTTGCGCAATTAGCGGCGTGTTTTGGGAAGGTCATGATGAAGTACTCACAAGCAGGCACTGTGGGAGCGAGCCTGCGTACTCACAAAGAGCTGAAGGAACTTCAGGATGCGCTTGTGCGTAAGGATGTAGAGCGCATTCCCGCTCACAGGGTCGATCACGGGCAGCCGATGGATCTTGTTTTTAATCAATGAGTACACGGCATCAAAGATGCTGCAGAAGCCAAAGAGAATGGGAAAGTGTTTCCGTGGGGATGATAAAGAGCCTAGACTCCAGGAATGCAAGTCAGAAACTGTCCCTGCTAAGGAGTTAGTTTATGCTGCGTTTCATTTGAACCTGTAACTTGGAGATTCAGAGTTCCTAACCGGAAATTTCAACTGGAATGCCACCTGAAGTCGAAATTCCTGCTCAAAGTTGGAGGGATCTACACAACCCCAACCTCAGAATTCAAGATGGCCCTTTATCAACAGAAGTTAAAGCTGTAGTTTTATACTGTTTATTAGCACTTACGTCTTATTTGTGGCTCAATAAATCATCATAGACACAGTACTGTAAAATATCTCTGGATGTGTTTCTATGGTGTTTTTATGCACAATATATTCTGTAAAGTATTGTTAGCAACTGATATTGCTAACAGTGGCTAACAATTTTAGAAAAGTTGGATTTCTTGTCGGATTTAGTAGTCTGGGCTAAATCCAAGTAAATGAAGATAAAGGCCATTTCAACTGGGGTAAATAAAATTTAAAAAGTTATCTGGCTAAGCAAGAAATCTTGCTTTTTGAACCAGGCCTCTGGTACTGCTAAATGACTTTCCAACTTGCTTAACTGGAATGCGGATAACTCGAGTGTAACGTCATTCCCAGCTCAGAGTTCCAACTTCGGAGGTAAATGGAACGCAACATTATTCCCAGCAGTGTGACCATTTTGACAAATCAGGCCCATTATGTCCAACATGTCATCAACCTGGGTGTTGTGTACATCCATAACCTTTTACATGTTGGTGCCAGTCAGAAACACTACACTACAGTGTTTCTGACTGACAACAAGCTTAGAAGAGCAACAAAAATGTATCAAAGCTTCAGAAAAGGGAGTGTCTGTACTGTAAATGTCTACAATTAGAATTAGATATCTGAGCACTCAACAAATGTTATTGTTTAGATGGCCACTAGGTGGCAGACCCCCCCTCAAGGTTTCTTGAGAGCCTAATACATATTCTTCCAACAGAGAAGCCTTGAACAATTTAGTGCTCACAAGCTATTTAACAAACAGCAGAATGGAGCAGGATTGTCCTCAGGGAAAAGCAGAGAAAACAGAAGCACGCATGTGATAGAAATACAATGTTCACTCTAATGTGCAAAATGAGCATTAGAGAATGAGAAGCCCATTCAGCAACTCTCAGCTGGGACTGTAATGGCGTGTGAAGAGAAGCCTCACCTGGCATCTGGGGAAATGTTCACCAAAGGCTTGAAGGTCTCCTGAAGATAGAGTTCTGCAGGCCAAGAGAGAAGAAAACAAGTTCATCATGCAACCTCTGCTCAGCCCAGCCGCGATAGACTCATGGGCACGGATGTACCTCTCCATGTCTCGATCTTGTGCTCCTCCAGCTCGTAGATCTGTACCTGGAAGACAGGCACCCATGAGCTTTTCTGAGCTGTGCGTTAAGCACCAAAACACTTCTGCTGTTCTCTACTTCCATTTTTACCTGAGCACATTGTGTGGATCAAGAAAGCATCTCCCTCTATCAGTTTAACCAGAACATTCTATCATTCCTCAGAGTCCATGGTTCTCAGCAAGTATTCCACAAAGCCAATCAGAAGTGGAGAGGCCAGCATCTCTAGGTAGGCACACCTGAGAGTGCTTCTCGAATAGTAAATACAGGCTGCAAACAGGCTATATAAACCAAGTTAGGCTGTTCAGGGTACACAGGCTGGGGTGAATCAGCAATGGATTCTGGAATTAATCATTTCTACTGGGGCTGCAGGTACATTCTGGGAGCATGGCTACGGCAGCCAGTTGTCATAGCGACACGCTCAGGGTCAGGCTAGAGGGCCTGTGACATTGCCCTTAATCACCTGAAGACTTCATGAATAATAATAGTGTTATTCTCTAAACTTCCGTGTTCCCTGAAGTCACAGAGAAACAGGAAACACACCTACCATGGGTGACTTGTAGTATCTGTGCAATATGTTGATGAAGTCTGTGATTGTTAGCATCCCTGGGGGGGATAAAACAAAGCCTGCTTATTAAGAGGAAATGCATCAGATTCATGGAGTGAACAGTAGTGACGTGTAAACCGAATCTTTTTACTGATTCTTTTCGTTCTGTTCATTGAAAAGATCTTGTTCTTTGAATCATTAATTCGTTCAATAATAATACTTCATGTATTACTTACTGGGTGGGGTTAGAAGTGAATTGCTGTAAACAGTATTGTTTTATTTTAATAATAAAATTATAAAATATTAATATTCACTGTTCATTTTGTTACTATAGGCTACAAATAAATACAGAACACAGCCAAACACTGTCATGCTGGGTGCCGGGTGCTGAGCGGGGAAGCATGATCGGGAGTCCAGAAGGTGAGGATAACAAGGCTTTATTGCAGACACCAGCAGGGAACAGCACAGGACAGCGTAACGATGTCAATGACAGGACTGGGGAAACGAACTCTAACCCGGACTTAAATACACAGGACTGATGACACGAACGAGAAACAGCTGGGAAAAGCAGGAATTCACACGAGGATAACGAGGGGGCGTGACACACAGGAGGATTGGACAGGCATGGCTAAACAGAACCCCCCCAAAAGGCGCGCACCCTGGACGCGCCTAAGAAGAGGGCCAAAACAAGACCGGGGACACTGGACCTGGAAAACAAAAGCACAAACCATCAACGAGGCACAGGGAACAGGACAAACACAAGGGACAGATGACACAGCATGGGCAGGACAAACAGGCACAGGGACAACAAGAGAGGGGACACACCAAGAGGAGGAACACAAGGGCCAGGAGGGAACACAGGGGAAACAGGGTGACGAAAGGCAGACACAGGGAGCACAAAGGCAGGAGGAAGCAAAGGGTGGGGGACGATGGGGATCCCGAGGGACCCCCCTACGGGCGAGAGGTGGCAGCCGCAGGGGCAGCAGGCGACCGCGAGGCAGAAGCCGGAGGGACCGAAGAGGCAGGCGGAGGGACGAACGGAGAAGGCGAGGAGGAAGGCGAAGGGGACACCGGGGGAGGCAAGGAGGAAGGCACAGCCGTGGCAGGCAAAGGCGCAGCCCATTGATGAGCCGGAGTGGGGGGACCCGTAGGCGGCTGAGGAGCCGAGGCAGGGCAGATTGCGACAGACGCAGCACAGGAGAGGGACCCGCAGGCGACCGCCGACCGGGAGGCAGAGGACCTGCAGGCGCCCCACAAGCCATGAGGGCCGAGGGCGAGCCAGAGGGCAGGGCGAGCCAGAGGGCAAGGTGGGCGGGAACACCGTCGGGTTCAAGATTGGGAGGGACTCGTGAGGCTGGAAATGGGTCGGGGAGGTCCGACAACAGATCGGCGAACTCTCCGCTGTCCAGCCGTGCCCGCTGGAGGATCACCTCCATAGCCCCGTTTGCTGAACTGAGGTGTTCCGCCTCGGTAAGCTGGGGCGTTTTCTTACGGAGTCCGGTCATTCTGTCAGGTCTGGTGTGCGGAGCGGGGAAGCATGATCGGGAGTCCAGAAGGTGAGGATAACAAGGCTTTATTGCCGACATGAGCAGGGAACAGCACAGGACAGCGTAATGACGTCAATGACCGGACTGAGGAAACAAACTCTAACCCGGACTTAAATACACAGCACTGATGACACGAATGAGAAACAGCTGGGAAAAGCAGGAATTCACACGAAGATAACGAGGGGGCGTGACACACAAGAGGATCGGACAGGCATGGCGTGACAAACACATGCATAATAAAAAAGTTTAGTCAGTCAATATTTTGCAGTACAAACTGGAACTCACTCGTGGCAATACTTCAGGTCAGTGGGAGCAGTTACATTGTGGTGGTAGTAATTGTAGTCACTGATCTCAGGTCAGTGGAACTGTACAGTCAGTGGGAGGTGCTTGTTGAACTTAAGCGTGACAGCTATTGGCTAGATGTTGTCACGGCTGTGCTTCTCATGCTGTTTAGTGATAGACTGCCTCCCAAATTGCTGACATGGACTGACACGAACGTTAGCACTAAGCAGGCATTCTACGCATGCGTATACAGTGATTCAACTTCTTTTTGGCCAAGGGAATTCGTTTCTTCAGTTCACTTTAAAGATCCGTTCAAAAAGACAAGTTTGTTCGTGATTCACACATCACTAGTCAACAGCAGCACAGAACAGACAAGGGGCACCTGTGTCACCATATGAGGAGGACTTAATTGCACTTTTTATATTTCGGTGTTTTACAGGAGTAATTCAGCTTAATACCCCCCCGGAACTCAAAACCTTCAGCTTAAATTTCATATTTCTAACCACCATGCCCTCTGGTGTCTATACACAGATGTTCTCAGCAGAATGCTTTTGGTAGGACCTCCTTTGGTCCATCTATAAAACCTTCACCCTGCAGAAGTTCACCAAATGATCCCTGTAATTAAACTTTGTCCCTGAACTTTAGAGGACAGGTAATTCCGAGAAATAAACATTAACACGCCGCTGGTAACATGGCCCTAAACCTGAAACCCAGCCTTCCGTCCATTTGCAGACACTGTATCCTCATCAGGCCTCCTGTGTCTGAGGAGGGGCTTGCGTCTAAATTTTTAACACCTCCCCAAAGCCCGGGGGAATGCTGGTGCTCGTCTGCCAAAGGTCCTCACCGAGATACCGGTTACTGCTGGCTGGCAGGGCTGCAGTGAAGATGCCTCAAAGTGCAGCTGACGAAATAGCCTCATTGGCTAGTCAGCCAGAGTCCCCAGCAGCGCCCCCTACAGGGAAGCATACCCTCGCTTCATTTGAAGCCAGTGAAACGTTAAAGGCTACTAATTTCCTGTGCGGTCGGTCTGTTTGTCGTCCTCCATCAAAGGAATGAGCCTGTCTGCATTGCATCCACAATTCACACATGAGGAAAAGCCAAGAATCTGACCCGCTAACATGGCGCTGTCGCCGGGAGACAGCAGGAGTGTGAGAATCAGGCCACTGGGGGCTGGCGGGCCCAATTTAATCTGCTCCCTGAGGGTGGAGGAGAGGAAGATAAAATGAAGGAGACAGGGAAGATAAAAAAGAGGAAGGAAGGGCCTTTAGCCATGGAGACTGCCTGTAGCACAGGGGTGTGCGTACGTAGCGGGTTTTATTTTAATATGTGCCCATCTCTGCGAACCTGCCTCTCAGGGGGAGGTATTTATATCTGTCTCCATGACACCGGCCCACATGGAGCATGCTGACGTAGGCGGCTGGGGACCCCACTGGCTTGGGGGGGGGGGAATGAGAGAGAGAGAGAGAGAGAGAGAGAGAGTGTGAGAGAAAGAGTGAGAGAGAGAGAGAGAGAGACAGAGACAGAGAGAGAGAGGTCTGGCAGTTTGCATCACGATATGCCGATTGTTCCTGGAAGGGAGGTGAGGGAATGGTTCCCTGAAAAAACACCTGGTAAGTGTTTGAGGTTCTTACAGGGAATCAGGATGTTAATGAGGCAGGCGGGGTCCTGGCAGGGAAATGGAGTGGTATTGAGACAGGGAATGGCAGTGTACCTAAAAAGTTCTGAGGCAACAATATCCAAAATTGCCATAATGATGTTTGTAAAACATGCATGTAGCAGTTGAGGGAAAATCAAAATTGTGTTTTACATATTTAGTGGATGCTTTTATTCAAAGCGCTGTACATCTTTGGGAAAGCAGGGCAGGTAAGGAGAGTGAAATCACTGTACCGATTTTGGGATTTGAGCCTGCCACCTTCTGATCCTAACCAGCCGAGCAGCACACCAACCCCAGACGAGAATCGCAGGTGCCTATTGGACATTCATCTATCCTGGCATCACGACATCAGGGCTCCTCTGGGCATAGGATGATTGTAGGTACGACCCCTTCCACCCAGACCGGCTACCATGACCCATTTCTGAAATAACTCCTGAAATAATCCCTTAAAAAGCAAATCCTTAAATCCCCCATCCATAGAGGAACCCACATTAGGACTGTAAGGGGTCACACAAGGAAGAGCCCAATCCTAAAATGTGACACAAACAGCAAACATTTGCTGACCAATGGGAGTCTCTGGCACATCGTGTGTTGAACCCCCCCCACCAAATAAATCATTGCAAAGGCCACCAGTCGCAGAATACAGGTGCTGCAATTTTTATTGTGTGCGTATTCTATATATATATATATATATATATATATATGTATATATGTATGTATATATATATATAAAAATGCGCAATCGTTGCCCCCCTGCATGACTGCCACGCCCAATTGTATTTAAAAAGTCTTACTTGTAGATATTACCATCTTGTTTTGTAAATAAGTGTTCTACATCTCTGTTACACATATTAACTTGACTCAGAGAGATCTGCAAATGAATTCCAATGTGTCTGGAACGTGGTTTCTATGCACAGATGTAGGGCTGGACAATAATTCGATATCAATATATATCGCGATAGAATTTTTTTCAATAACGGTGATACGATGTTTAA
>JAODKM010000001.1:18321474-18336297 GCA_026780845.1 Petrocephalus sullivani
CTGTTCTAGTTTAAATGGAAATATATTATTGTTAATAAGCTGAGTCTGAGAGTTTTATTTATTTGATAGTTTATTTCCTGAGGCTTTTTAATATTGTCCATATCGATATCGGAATTATATCGTAACAACCAAAATTAAGAAATCTATATCGCAATATAAATTTTTGCCATATCGTCCAGCCCTACACAAATGGCAAATAAAAATCTCAGTCTCAATCAATCTCAATTATTAAAATGACTGCAGCTTCTTAGAGGTCTTTAATCAGAAATGAACAACAGAGTTTAAAAGGATAAAACTGACACGATCAACACAAATAGACCCCCAGGCTTTATTCTTGGGAAGCCATGTTATGTAATAATGTTTTTAAAAAGCCTTTATGGGCTCAGGGCAATACCAGCTATCAGAAGTCTATCAGAACAAGACGAAGAGTCTCAAAAGAGCACAACTTTATCCAGCACTGGCTGGATTACAGCTCTGTTCACCCAGACAGTTAACAAAAAAAATCCTTGAATGTTTGGAAAGGATAATGAGTTGCTGCATGGATGAGATGGATGACAGAAGGATGACTGATGAGATCATCATCCAGCCATCCTCATAACGTCTACCCTCAACGTAAGCCCTGCCCCACGTGTCATCGGAGCATCACGGCCAGCCTTCGGCCTGCTCACTTGCCGGGGCTAAGCGTGCGAGGGCCATCACCTCCCCCCACCCCCCGCATCTATTTTTGGAATGCCAGCTTCCACCTCGACATGGTAACAGACAGCATCCTTTCAGAAACGTGACCACCTGTTCAGTGTCGATGCCTGGGAGCTTGAGAGTGTCTCAGGTGCACAGTCTAATTTTCACTGTGACCCCAAGGGACCCAGGGCTGGGCCCCTGACTCCCTCACATTAGTTAAAAACTGAGCTAAACTTAAATGCTAAACAAATGCAGAATCTGGATCTGTTTAAAGAGCCAGAGATTATTAAATAGAAAAGTTATAACGCTAAATATAATTAACACTCCTAAAAATGATGGAACACCCCCTGTACCGGAAAGGCTGATGATACTGTGCTACATTATTCCCCTGCAAAGTTACTAGCAAATTGCCATGCATCTCTCAGCTTGAAGAGAAGCCCCCTTCTCCTAGTTCTATAGACAGGAGGTGCTAGCGAGCAGTAACAATGGACAGGAGGACCCTTAGAGACAGTTGGAGCTCTGGTGCACACGAGAGGCCTGGGGGTGCAGCACATGGTTTTTAAGAGTTTAATCAACACCTTGATCTTTTATGTACTATGGGTTGAGCCAAGTATCTGCGGAAAGGGGGTATCAATCAGACATCCAGATGAGCAGGCTGCTTGGTACTCACCTACGAAACTCTGTTTCTTCGTCTCCCACAACGGAGCTGCACGGACGCCATTGGCCACCAGGGCGAAGAAGGCCTTCTTAACCTGTGTCAGAAGAGGAGGCGTTGAAGGTCCACGTAACTATCGCCAAAGCCTAGACCTGGTCCAGGCTAATGAAGTTCAGCAAGGCGTTTCGTAATCCCGCGCTCACTGACAGGCAGGAAAATCAGTTTCCAGGGCAGACAGCACCAAAAATTCCTTAGCACTGGAGAACGCCCACGCAGATTCCGAGAGCGGAATCACCGGGGCCCTGGGCCACTGCTGCAGCGACACACATGCCGGCGCATTGTCTCATGAAAGTTCCCGGACAAATGCGTCTCTTCATAAGCCCTTTGACAAATTTATGAAGGTCCATCCAGGGTCTAGATGCGACCAACTGAACATGATAACTGAGCGGAGTGCTGCCCCTCTCTCACACCCGATCACCAACTTGTTTGGGACTTGTCCATGCTGCTGTAGGGAATGCAAACTATGTGCAGCTTTCTGCCAGTAATGCCAAGTTCACACTACATGGCCCTCCCATTCTGATTGCTATACTGTTCACGCTACACAACCTGTCGTCTTGCAGTAAGAATCTTGAAGTTGTCGTGGTTTACACACTACAAGATGGTTCACCAAGCGGAATCACCGATGGGTCTGTCTGGTCTCCAAACTCAGTTGTCACAAAATCGCACGTGTGGATGACACTGGGAAATCACAATTATAGTGTCAATGCACTACACATTGTTAAAACACTAATCAAATGACAACACATATGTTTGACATTTACAAACACGCAGCAAATTAACCCATAGAATTTTCAGGAATCACATACCTTGTGTCTTTAGTGACCTATATAAAATTTTATATCATATTATATATTATTATCTACCTGAACACTAAGAACAATTTCTAAACAAATTGAACTTTTCACGCCTTTTTAAACTCCTCCCCTGGGCTTCCCCCACCCTCTGTGTCTCTCTCTCTCATTGGCTGTAGCTCGTCGCCACACCCTTTGCCAGTCACAACACTTTTCACACTACAGGATTTGGAGTCGCCGGCAGGTCCAGATATTTAACGTGCAGATATGTGATGGGCGACTGTCGAGTCGCGTCTTTGAGCAGTTCACACGTGGCAAATGAGCGATTTGCCAGCGCCAGTTGAACACCGATTTGCCTCCGACCCGGGGGTTCTCCAGAAACTGCTGCTGCGCTGAAGAAACTAGGGGCTAGAACAGTTTAGCGTTAACTTAGCATGAGGAAACAATCAGGAATTTTGGCTGCAGCTACCCACAGGCGTTGCGGCATGCATCAGACACTGGCTGAGATGCTTTCTCCTACGTGACATCATCCCACCCATTCTGTACCAGAAAACATCAGCTTTGTTTTCCTTAATCCGACAGACCTCTCTCAGAGACAAGCATTTCAATCAAAACCACGCTCGCAGCACACAGCTTGGCTGACATCACCCTCCTTGTACACTTCTCTTAGATGAAAGTAGACCTCACTTTGGTCTAGTGAGGGGACAGCTCAGGAGGTATATTTCTGACACCCGGACCCCTTAGATAATCACGAAACAAAAAACAATGAAGCCCAAGAGGAGGCAGAACATTCAAGACCACAAGGAATGCTGGGAATCTTTGGGCCAAAAAACAGAGCTGCCAAAAGGACACACAAACTGTTTCAAGGTTTCAGAAAAGAAACTTGGAGGAGAAAAATAAATTAAAATGTTTTATTGGTCTATAAATATACAGCACGGCCTTCGTCCCATTAAAATATGAATCTCAAAACCCCTTAAAAGTTTGTTAAATATTAACCAGGCAGGCTTGAGAGGGTCATCTAAAGAGGGTAATTTTGCATAGCATACATTGAGTAACTGTTAGTGTCATTACAGTGAAGTGAAGCTACGTTTTTAAACATATATTCTGATGCATATTCCTTAGACAGCTGTTGGTGTTTGATGGAAATGGTCTTGACCCAAACCCAAAACCTCAAGAGGATCCACAGGGCCGACAAGTTTGTAGAAAACGCATCCTCTAATGCCAGGTCCTCACATGGTGCCTTTCAGTAACATTTCTAACCGATAAGACCTTCTAGACTAAGTGAGAAGCTCCTGCAGTCAGATCACAGGAGGCTAATGACCACATATAGAGTATGAGATGGCTGGTCATACCCAGTACTCACCTGCAGCGTGGTGTCGAACACCACCAGTTTGGAGCTGGTTGGTACAATGTCGTAGCACTTGTGGGACTTCATGAAGCGCATGTAAATATCGCTATCTGACTCCTCCACAGCTATGAGAGAACAGACAGGCCAAGTGTTAGAAAATTTGCATTCTTCACAGGGCCCAGTAATGCTTCCCGGGATATAATGTAGACGTTTTTCTAAGATCGACAATCACTGGCTGCACTAATGGCACTTTTCCACTGCCACCAAAAACCTGAGCTGTACTGGGAACTGTTTGATGCTAACCTGAGTTGGTGATTCTCACAGACTTGCTAGCAGAAATGAGCACCTAGTAAATCATGGTGTACCCCGTGTGAACAGTAAATAAGCGTCTCTTCAGTCATACGTCACTGTCACTCTCCAAACCCAGCAACGCCTTTACAGAGACGACCCGTCCGCAGTGGAAAACCGAAGCGAGCGAGAACAGCACTGTAACTAGTCTCTCTTCGCAGTATGGGTTGGATACGAGTCAGAGCCTGCATGTCAGTGGGAAAGTGCCATAAAAGGCTAAGCTATAACACTGATGATTGGATACAGAAGGCACAACAGAGATGCCATTTAATTATTTGAGTTTTAAACAAGGAGCTGGCTTCCTAACAGGCCCTTCGATGGATGAGGCCCTGTAGGCTTTTCTGTAATTCAGTTTAATTTGTACGGCACCCATCCCAACATGGCCGCCCTGAGGCAGCGAGGCCACGCCAGCCCTGGAAATCATGATCGAGGCCTGTGCTTTTGCAAAGCCGTGAAAAGAGAGACCTGTAAGAGCGTGTGGGCAATTAAAATAACTAATTAAAAACTGACTGATTCGTGTTCTTGCCACATACTGTTGGGGAAGATCAGTTACGGAGCCAATCAGCCACTCAGACAAACAGGAGATAGTTTGGGCAGCTTCTGGGGGGAGGGGGGTGGGTGACATTTGCATGACGATCATATCGCCGGTCACCGCCAGGTGATGGAAGGGAGGGGGAATTTCTGGTTATACAGGAGCAGTCGCACTCACTGTGACGACCGGGAGGGAGACCATAGAGAAGTGCAATTTATAGACTCAGTTACGTGGTCAGTTTAAATGAGCAAGGTCCCTGGTCATGGTGTCTAACATTAAGAGTCCCTGACTTCAGTTGTATTAAAACAGAGGTAATGCCAAATTGGGATGCTCCCCCCTCCGGGTGCAGATCAAGACCGGGAGTGGGCCTCCTTGGATGCAGACCAGGCCCCTGGGGCCAGCCTCCTGGACAGAGGCAAAATTTGCCTACAGCCAAAAATGAAGCACCCAAGACAGTAGCCATTTCATACAGTATACTCCCTAAAATGGGCAAGGCATATGGGACTGCTCCCCCCCCAGATTTTACCCAAACGTCACTCTGGTGAACTCCCAGCAGGAAAACAACAACCCCACGTAAACATCATTAAAAATAAGCCTCCGAGAATTTTCCCTGTGGAAAATATGCGCCGTTGTCGAGAGTTGGCACCAGAGAACCCCGTGCCTGCAGGTTCCGAGTCATTAGCACTGGGCCGAAGGGGCCAAACCAGGGCAGAACTTCGGCCAGAAGCCCGCGTGAGATTCTCAGCCGCATCAGACCTTCGTAGAGCTGTGAGGAACAAGACTCATCTCGACCCGCAAGTCTATAAATTCCCTGACTGTCTGGCTGCTGGTAATCTCTTCTGTCATCAGGAAGCCTTCCTAAAGCGGCTGCAGTCTTTTTTGTTTCGATTGGTGGGCCAGTCAAGAGATTTTAAATAATCTGGCCAATAGCATTGTGAGCTTTAATAAAACACTGAACAGACTTAGCTGCAGACACCGAGAGGGCAAAGTGCCCCTCTGAATCAGGCAAGCATGACTTTTAGTTCCTTAATTAGATTACGCTAATTAGCTTGCAGCTCAAAATCGGGCGATGAAAGACTCATTACAGAGGATGACGAAAATGGAAGACATCCAATTAAAGTATTTCACAGCAACATCTGCAGATGGACAGCTTGGACACTTGGGGACCCCTCTCCTTTCCCATCACCAAGGCTAATGCGGAGAAGGCACTCCTGATATCTGCCATAAAGGAGGTGACCCCTTCAAGGCTGGGTAAGCTAGAGCTTTAGCGGGATGCTAACAGCCACGATTAAAGAATGTTTTTGAAATGAACTGCTGTCTTTTGCAAGAGTCTTACCTATTCCAAAACGATTCTGGGGGAGGTTTCTCATCTCTAAGGGCCCGCTCAGCAAATTCATGCCTTAGACATTTTGAAAAATAAATTCAGAAGAAAGAGTCGGAAGATCGCAGCTAGCGACCTGGTTAGCAGAACAAGCTACTTGAGCATCTCCCAAATAAGGAACGTGTTTATTTAGCATAGTGACCATTTGTGGTCAACAGGGGGCCCCCAAACCTCCAGGCCCCCAGCAAACACGTGGTTTTGAGTGGTGGCAAACACGTCACAGGATATAGTACATGGTGTGGCATGCCATTTCATGCTAATGCATTTAAACCAAAAGCTAGGCTGTGAGTCACTCAGACCCTAGGTTTGACTGGGCTTCAACAGGCTCTGAAGTTCAGTTCATTTTCCCTGCAAATAGGGATCACCCACTTGTTGTTATCTTCCCCACATTCCATTGGCTTTTATCTCATCCACCTTCTGCGCTCCGTGTAAGCACACAGGGTGTCACTGTCTGTCCTCCATCACCCTTTTGGGGGCGAGGAGATCGGGGGGGGCGGGGGGCGGGTTGCTGAGACCACACGAAGGATCAAAAGGGACTCCGCGGTGGCCACTTAAAGCCTCACCGAACATCTGCCGACAGGGGGAGGAGGGGGGTGGATGGGGACACGGGCGGTAGACATGACCTGGTTCTCTCATGACATTCAACTAGGAGCATGAAAACATGTCCACGCTGACCATCAGCGAAACCGACAACTGCAGCCATGAGCCCGCCTTCTTGACTGAAAGTCACAGATACTATTAGTTTAAAGCTGCCATCTTTAAAACTCTTGAAATATCACAAACAGTACATGTACACAGCCTGTTTAATCAGCTGCAATTCTGTGTTACATTACTATTTTTTAGAGGAAAGTGGCATACACTATTGAGAAAGCAGAGTCAGCCAGTACCTGGAGAGATTAAGTGTTAAGGGCCTTGCTCAAGGACCCAACCATGACATCACTCTGCCAACCCTGGGACTCGAAATGACGACTACCTGACCACAGGCATAGCAATCTTAACTGCCTGGGCCACCCACGCCCTCCCATGAGAATGGTGTGGCACAGTGGCTTGTTGGGTGACCCTAACCATTTAGGGTTGTGAAATCGAATGCAGCTACCCCCTTGGTGTGTGCAGAGTTCACATTTTCATCCCATGTCCCGTGGGTTTCCACCTGCAGCCCAAAGACTCACCCTAACCCCTGTGCCCTGTGCTGCCAGGAATAGGCTGCAGCACTCCCTTCCCCCAACACACAGCTACCCTAATCAGAATAAACGGATAGGAAGGCGGATGCAATGCGGAGAACAAGCATCATTATTATAATAATTGGAAAATAGGTAAGTAGCAACTTCTGCACAGACTGCCTGGATATTTGTTGCACAAATAAACATTACAACAGTACAAACATTCATGCTGGAATAGATTATTTAAAAAGAGTCTCACACAGCATAAATAAGCCTGGAACCCATTAAGCCTGGAATCCACCACTGATGGGTAACAGCTAACTGCCTCTGCTTGTCCTGACGACGTAAATAACGCTAATATAGGGGAGGCAGACGCCGGAAAGGGATGCCACCCTGCAGCACAGCGCTAGGCTGTATGGCGCATGCGTGCAAACATCCCGGACGCATTCCTAGGTATTAAAAAGGAACGGCAACCGAAGTTCATCCCATAAATTGTTACTTCAGTGAAGTAATGGTGATGTAAAATAAAAAAAATAAAGCACTCTTTAATGAGTGCGCACCGTGTTCTGAACAGTCCTTATGCGCAATGAGTACATACGACTAGTCTAAATTACTTCAATTTTAAACTGACTAAAGTTTCCCACGATAATTTTTGTACCATATTTGCAGGACTTGAGGACAACGTGGAGCCGAACTGCTTGTTTTCATTCACTCGTCTGTTGCGGACAACTTGTATGTGTGCATAGACGGGCATAATCGGTGTTTAGAAATTGTCTATTAACTTAATAATCGTTAAAAACAACACAAACCAAAACTTATTCGGCACCGAACTCTTGCCAGCCATACTGCACCGTAAACAAATCATCGAGCAAACTGCGAATCGGTTGTTGGTTTGACAGAGTAGAAATAAATAGATGGATAATCCCATAAACATTTTAAATTATATACATACTCGTAACTCTCCGATCACCAAGCACCTCCAAAACTACGGCGCTGCGACACCAAAAAATACCGGTTAATAGTCAACCCTTGGCGGGTCGAGTCAACACACCAGAATTCACAACAGCAAAACATAAAAACCTAAAATGCAAAAAAACAAGAGACTTAAGTCAACAGGTGATGCTGGACGGGATGAGAGGAATCGCTCCATCGGCTACCACGCACCACAGCGCATCTGTGATTTAAACTGCACTAACGCCTCAGTTATACGGTCATAAAAGTAAAAATAACACAAGACAAATGTATACAGTAGTATATGCGGGCTGACACGTGCAGACACCGCTTAAAAACATTTACATCGTGAATTGTATTTCCAGTATGCCCCATGTAAGGAATATATAGAATAACTAAGCCGCATGCATGCAAAAGTGATTCTAAACTTAGTTAGCAAATAGATTTAGAATTGCTAAGAAGCTTAAATAAGTAACCCAAGCCGCAGCCCTGCGGTCAGTGGTGTCATGCCATACATTACCTGTCATGGTAAGGCGTTGGTACAGTAAAGGATGCCAGTCCACGCCGGAGCTGGGCAGCTTTTTCGGACAAAACTCCGGCTCCGGATCGCTCGCTTTAACGCCGACTAACAATCACCAGGTTTAAGGTAGGCTATTGCCCAGCGGGTACTGATCGCGGCAGACGAACTGAGGGTCTCACCTTCATCTTCCAGTTCAAGTTTTTCCAGCATGCCTTCGGCTGATCCGTGGACCTGAGGGCGAAAGGCAGCACGGCGGAGTCAGTGTTCCCGATTGCCCACCACAGTCCCCCCCCGCCCCCGCCACAGCGACGGCGACCACCCGGCGCACTCGCTCCGCACCGTCCGGAACTGACAGCCCGGGGGCAGCCCGGCGGAGTGAGAACACGAGCACGGAATAAAGCGGGCGGGATGCAGTGAGAGGAACTGGCTGGACACAAAGTAACAGTCCGGGAGCAGCTGGGCTCTATATGGCGTGGAAAGTGCGCTGCGGACGGGCGACTGACAGCCCACGCCCCCCTGTGGCACACTACCAAAGCCGAGGTAGATCCTTTAACCTGAACCGCTCCTGGGTCGGGAACGCTCAGCTTATATCAAAGCAATCATTCTTGGAGGTTTCAGACACACACACCGCAAAATTATATTGCAGCTTGTTTGCCCTTTTAACCGTAAATTATTAACCGGAGCCACCCGCCCAGGGCTCCCCGATCCCCCCGAATCGGGTGCAAGTGGAACATTCCGGTTTGCTGCAGCCGTAGTGAACAATGCTGTGGTTTGACTGAAGCGCTCAGCATTGCCGGCAAAGCGGACGACGCACTGATCTGGACCGCTTCATTTCTCCCTCATTTTAAGTACACGGGTGATCCGTGCCCGTCCCCCCAAAAGCAGCATCTTTCGTGTGATTTTTACCCTGACTTATAACTGCTGTGCACTATACCGAGCGCCCCCTAACGGCAAATTCTCTCTTAACCATATTAGGAAATGCCCCGTACCTCCGTGTCGCCTAGCTGCATGAATCTCTGAAACACCACCACCCCCAAGTCGATGATTATCTCCGAAATGACATTATGTTCCTCCTTCATTTGAAGTTAGGCGGGCAACTTGCGTACAGCGTTAAGGCGCGCCGAGTTGTAAAATTATATAAGGCAGCGTGCGCACCCGCAGCTCCGAGATGCCGTGCAAAGGGTGCAGTGATCACAGCAGTCACCAGGCTGGGACACCATTCCTGCCCACCTCAGAATAGCAGGCTGGCTGCGACGCCCCACTCATTCCATTTGAACAGTTAATAAAAGAAAACGGATTAATGCAGCAATGTGCCACAGTGGGAAAAAAAAAACACACGGGGCAAAACTTAGCACTGAAACACCAACCAGCCGCGAGGTTGCCAGTCATCCCCGCTAAAAGACTTTATTCTGAGGCACTTATTTTTGCATTTCGGTTACTGAGTAGATCATTTTAAAATGTGCAAAGCAACGTGCCAGGATAGTCAAGGTGAGGAGATGCAAATAGAGATTATCGCAGTGACGAGACGTAGACGGTGGAGCCGCAAATAAAGAGCAATTTCTGTGGGATTCTAGCAACTTGTGAACATAATAATAAGAACCATAAACCAGATCACAGTTGATCAAAACAATAGCAATGAGTTTGCCCATTTCACACCATCAGGTAAAGTAATTGTTTTGGCTCTGTATGTGCATTGGTCGTGCTTGTTTCATTTGGGGGCGCTGTATCTGAGGTGTACCCCCAGATACACGGGCATTTTGCTAGGTTAGGCTTTTGGACTTTAAGTACACTCAGACTTGAATAGGATGAATAATTAGGTGTGGCGGGCAGCAAATGGCTCCCCAGACGCTGCCATCAGCCTGGCCGTTCTTAGGGAAAGGCCCCTTCAGTTTCCCGGCTTAGGTTTCGTGGGCGTCACTTCCACATACCTTCGGGAGATGTTTCACACCCGTGCACAATGTTTTACGTGGAAGTTGTATGTTGACAAGGTAGAGCAACACTGAAGATAAAATCAACACTAAAAATACTCAAAACACCAAAACTATAAAAGTCTGTCTAATTAACATGATCCCCACATTAGTACATTAATGTAAAATTGCTAATCACTCATTTCTTGCCACACGCACAACACTTCCTGAAACAGTATACACAACTGTGCATTAAAAAAAATCTTCATAGTTTAATAATAAAGTCCTTTTTCATGTGCTGCACTGCCCTCGTGCCAGACTGACTGGTCCAGAACCTGCTATAGCATGGCCAGAATTACACACAACATATTACATAATCACAGTATTTTCTCTCTCTCTCTTTTAATTAGTAATGGGATTTATCAAGAAACCCAACGGGGTCAGAGGCACAAATATATTTACCCAGAATCTCCACTGGCAACGTGTAAGGAGCTTTGGAATAAATCGACTTAAATATTTCAATCTGGCCAAGAACTTCAAGATACAGAAAATCTTGGAAAACCAGATTAACGTGGATAGTTTTGCAAATATATAAAACTAATTACATGCGTGCATGCTAGGGTTGTGACGATGAGGAAATTTCCCCACCGGTTAATGGACACGTGACAACACCGGTATCATCGTGGGGTGGGGGTTCCTCTTTTCTTCCTGCTTTTAAATAGCTTATAAATGCGTGCGTATTATACTTTCACTTTTAGTTTTGCGGGAATTGGCAATTCGGCGTCAATTGTTTGAATGGACGACAACGATTAAATTACAAAAAAAAAATCACTGATATTAAACAGAACTTTTATTAACATAACAAAAAACAACAATGCTACAGGCTGGAAAACTGTGGAAGTTGGAACCAAACAATTAAATAACCATAGAATGTTTATTACGTAGCCTATGTTAGAACGTTTTACTCATTTATTTAGCAGACACTTTTATCCAAAGCAATATACATTTTTTTTCAGCAGGGTGAGTCGGTCCTTAGCAATTGGGAGTTAAGGGCTTTGCTCAAGGGTCCAAAGGTGAAACACTCTGGCGATCCAGGGATTTAAACCATTGACCTTCTGATCACAGGCACAGCATTCAGCCCCACTGAGTCAATGAAGTGACCAGACAGACTCAAACCCAGCCCATACTTCACAGCTCCTCTGTAGTTCCATGAACCACCGGCTGTGTTATTCTGAGTTTTCCCAGGCCTGATCCCAATGATGCTCCGGCTTCACCTATGTGGACGTAGCGGAAGGAGCTGGGCATCAGCCTTGGCCCCTTTTGTCCCCACACTCTGAAGGGAGATAGACTCAATAATGGCTCCACACCAGAGCTGTGTGGCTACGGGCTTGCCCTCCCCTGCCAGGCTGCGTACGAGGACCAGCATTTCTTGACTTGTCTCTTAGCAACGCTGTTGTGCCAAGCTGTCTGTCAATTGGCCACAGACTGCCTGTACTACACTGGAGGGCTATCAGCCAGTGTCAGGAGCCATAAGCAGTGTCTGGGCATCAGTAGGACCCTTTATGGGTTGTGATCCTATCTCCATTGATTCTCCTTCCAAACTCACTCTCTCTCACTCGCTCTCACACACACACACACACACACACAGGATACTTGCCTGCCTGCTTTAAATAGCACAGCGTGAACACGTGGTGTTGCCATTGACAATGCCTCCCATTTCAGCCACCAGGGGGTGTATGCCCAATAAAGTGGCACTGTCTATTTTCTCTGATTTATTGCACCTGCTGAAGTCAGAACTTCTTAGCAGGTTTTTCTTGCAGTTTCTCTCACCGACTGCGTAATGAATATATTTATTGTTGATCAGATGCCAAACTCACTTTCTGTAATACACCATGAATACAAATTTCACCTGCATTCCTAAAGGCAAAGGTTCTCAAAGATATACCTTTGAAGTAAAATATATCGATATTACAACACACTCAACAACAACAACAACAACAACAACAAAAACAACAATAAGTAGTAATGGTGGTTTAGGTAGAGGGTCCAGAGAAAGTGTTAAATCAGCTGTGTTTCCATCAGGTGGGTTATGCAGCAGGGCTTGCCTCCCCCTGCTCACCTCTACAGCAACACCCAGAAGACCTGGGGTGGAATTATGATAATGGAACCTGGCTCTGAATGTGACGTCACCAAGTGACGTGGTAACGTGCTTTAGCCAGCAGGGTGACCCTGAGGATGCGACCCAGAGCAGCTCTGGGTGCTGGTAAGTTAGCTCAGCCCTCAGATATGGTCGCTCAGCAGGCACATTTGACAAGAAACTAATTACAGTTATCCGTTAATACTGATGGATGTTTTCAATGGAGTGATTCAGGGTGAAATCTGGCCAAAGCCTCCCCTGCGTTCTGCGTTTTAAAAATGGGTCCTTAACCGCAATACCACCTAGTGACTGAGGTAGTATTGCTCCAAACCAGTCCAACATTGATATAGCTTGTGGTTATGTAAGAGGCGTAGGGCGAAATGCAGGGACTTACAGGGCGCGAGGTAGCATTGGGTGCAGAGCCCGGCGTCGGGGGCTTGGTGGACAACAGCGTGAAGCGTTGGCCTGTGTCCGGCGGCGACGAGTAGGAGCGTGTCCGGGCCTCCTGCTGCTCTGGCTCATTCTGGTAAGCCTCCACGGGGAACAGGGGCTGTTTGTTTGCCTGGGTGGGTGTGCTAGGAGGGGAGGAGAGCCCAGAAGCTGTGGGCGGGGGGGCAGGGTGGTTTGGGGACAAGAGGCATCGGAACATAGTCAGTAGCTTGAAAGGGAAACGGCATCCTGTACTGTCCCTATACAAACCCTGGGGGTTAAACTATGTTAAACTGCAGAGGGCTGTAATAATTCCGTCCCTCCAATAAACATGCTTGGGAATGAAGGCAATGTTATTGCTTTTATATCATCACTCCTGACGCGTTCCAGCTCCTTAAAGCCTTGAGCTCTGACAGCACTGGCCTTTAAATCGAATCCACTTGCTGGGGCCGATTTGCTCATTTGCATCGGAGAAATGAAAGCAGATTGGTGGGGACAATGAGGCCAGCAGAGGGAGCCCTTACTGTCTGTTATGATGGCCCCTTTGTGCAGGAAATGTGACTCGTTCAGAGCTCTTATCGGGCCCTTGTTGTAGGGCATCAAACACAAAGGTGTCACAAAGCTCAAAGGACTCTAAACATGATTTAAAAACTGACTTAATTTGGACTTGTTTTCAGTAACGGAGTACTGTAAAAAGGATTTAAAAAGATAACATGAGCCGTTTAACGCTACATATATCCCCAACACTCAGAATAATCACCCCTAAACTCGACTGACCGCACACATTATATTGTTTAATTTGAAAGAGTAGTCCTGATTGGAAGGAGGGACAACAGCCTGCTGTCATTACAGCCCACTACTGAGGACAAAAAAAAAAAAAAAAAAAAAAACACGAAAATTGAAGAAATGCCAGCTGGTTCATTACCTCCCCCAAACTGGAAAGTGATTGACTGGAATGCAGATAAAGTGTAACTGAATGCAGCACCTGGGGCCTGGCCATGGGGTTTTTTTCCAGCGCAGCAAGTACCGTACTTTTGGTACTTTCAGTACCCCAATAAAGTACCAAAAGTTTGGTACTTCTTTTGGGCTGGTTTTCCACTCCCGGAAAAATTGGTACCGGCACTGAATAAAAGGACAACGCGAGGCGGGGCATTTTGTACAGAATTCGAACAATGGCTGTAGTATGCAGCTGGACGATGTTGGATATTAAATCTAAATATTGCATGTTATGAACATGCAGTTCTTCCATTGCTAGTGAGTTGCATTTAAAGTCAGATTTTTGCTTACTTTCGGTTTTGTACGGACATTACGGACGGCACAGGGGGTTGTTTTGCTAAAACATTTCTACTTTGGCATAGGGAAAAAGCTTAGCTAACTTTGCAATTTTAATGATTATGCCTTGCGTATATTTATATCCAATATACGTTTTTAAAATCAGTTTAAAGTTTACCTCCACTGCTTTTGCTTGGGCGCTGCATGCGTTCTCCGAGACGATCATAATCACTCACCCTTGCTATTTAAATCACTCCTCGACAGGTTTGTGAGAAATGTTAACATAAAATTAAAAAAAATAGTTAACTAACATATAAATACCCCAATACTTCTTACAACAAAATCACATCACTATATCTGGAGGCTCTCCAGTATTAATGTATTAAATAAAATCCTTTTTAAAATTTCTTGTTGTGCCATATAGATCTTGTTGTACGTGTTCTTCCGACCAGATTGCAATTATTTTTTTACTTCATTTACTGCTGTTTTTTGAGTTCCTACGGTTTTTTTGAAGACAGCGATTGCATTGTGTTTCAGAATCGGGCTATTTGCATAACCAATCACAGCGAAAGCGTTGTAATGGCGCTTTTCCACTGCATAGTACGGCACAGCACGGTTCAGTACAGCTCACCTTGGTTTGGCTCAGTTCGGCTC
>JAODKM010000001.1:18346816-18358339 GCA_026780845.1 Petrocephalus sullivani
CCCCCCCCCCCCCTCTGCCTCTCCCCCCCCCTCCCGACTCTCTCCCTTGCTTGCCATTTTTCTATCCTTTCCCCTCATTCTCCCTCCCTCTCTCAACATCTCTCCCTCCCACTGTTCTTCTCCACCTGCCTCTCCCTCATCTCTTCCTCCATCGCTCTAACCAGCTCTCTCTCCCCCATCTCTTCCTCCCTCGCTCTAACCATCTCTCGCTCCTACTGCCCCCCAACTCTTCCTCCCTCTCTTTCTGCCGCAGTGACTGCTGGGAGTGGATGGAGTGCGTGGGCTGAGGTATAGCCACCTGAGGCTGGGGCCAAAGTTCCCCATTTCTCCAACTTCCCCTTTCCTTTGCGTTTCGGTGCCTGGCGAGTTCATACGCACCGCACGCTTATTCTGCCTTTTGCTCTGGTCCGTTGTGATGGGCATGAGGGCATCTTTTTGCTGCGGTGTGTGATTAAATGTGAAGCTAGTCCCAAATTGACCATGGAGGACGGCTTGTTAGCTGTGGGGGAACAGGTGAGATGCGACAGTAATGTGTCAGCATCATGTCTGAGGATACGCACTCCGTCGATTGGTTGACTAAACGTGAAATCACGGAGCAAGGTGTTCTTACAGACTATGTAAAAATAGACTATGAAAGTTATGATTTCGAATGTGCAGCCTTTTGTACCCGAGAAGGATGTCGTATGGGAGCTTTCCCGTTTTGGTAGGGTCGTCGGGGACTTTAAGAAATTTCTGGGGAACTGCAAGTCTCCAGCACTGAAATGTGGGGTCTTTCAGACAGCATGTGGTCATGGTTGAACGAAGCTGGACGTTTCCTTCACATGGCTTTATGAGGGCAAGGCACTGAGCTGATCTGGAAGTGTCAGAACCCCCCCCCCCCCCCCACTTCATTTTTGGCCATTCCTGATGCCAAAGCACGAGACGACAATAGTCCCCTGGATCATCACCATGTGGTGGTCTGAAAAAGCACATGGTGATTGCTTATGCAAAAGGTCCTCGACGCCTGAGATTTACTGGCACTTTGACACAAAGCTGCTTCTTGATGGGAGCTTTTGCTAGGGCTTTGCTATGTTCTGGGAAAGGTGGTGGATGGAAAAGAAGAGTTTGGGTGATTTAGCATCCTGGTAGAATGTGGGCAAAAGGGAGGGTCAGAGCTTTTTGCCAGCAGTATGCTGCTCTGTCTGGTAGCGTCCTCTAGAATTTGGAGAGGGATGTTAGTTTGTTTGAGAAGGACGGGTTACCTGTGATAAACTTGAAATTGTAGGTGAACTAGCTGGGAAGAGGACAGCTTTTAGCTCCTTCCTGAGTGAGGGAGCAAAGGGGGCTTTAGTCCAGGCAAGGATGTCCAGTACTAGTGACATGGATGCCACAAAATCAATCTTTTTCAGTCTGGGCAAGACAATAAGACCCAAACACTAAATGTTACATCTTCGGCGTCTGAATGGGACCATGACTACAGAACCATCAGAAATGTAGTGACTGACTCTCGTCCTGAAGAAGGGGGCTTTGGGATCCTTGTTGAACTAGAATCCTTTGTCCTTGCTGTGCACTGACCACGATCTTGTCAAAGTGCCTCTCAAATAAGTTGGCGTGCTGCATGGACTTGGTGCACCCTAGTCAGGCCTACTGTGTTCCTGGGCGCACTATAATGGACAATCCATTTTGATGTGTGATGCAATGACCCAGTGTGAACTGGACTCACTCATAGAAATCACCCTCAAATCAAATCAGGAAGAGGCCTTTGATGGAGTCCATCATGTGTACCTTTTAACACTCTGAAAGCCTTTAGCATGGGGATGACTTTCATGTCCCGGACAGGGCTTTTGTATGCTGATGCTTCTAGACACTCAAGGTGGGGTCTAGGCTGAGCTGCCCCATCTGGGTGTGGAGGGTATTAGGCAGGGCCGTCCATTGTCTGGTCAGCTGTACAGCTTAGCTATTGAGCCTTTGCTGTGTAAGCTGGGAGCCAGGCTGCAGGGGTGGCAGAGCCTTAGGCACATTGCTTTGTCGGCTTATGCTGACAATGTCTCCGTTTCTAAGTGGGGACGGGCATGTTCGGGTGCTCACCCGTAGTCTAGAGCTGTCTGAGGGCATCTTCAGCTTGTGGAGTAGGTTTATGTGCTATATTATTGGACAATGGACATGAGTACTGTTGAAGTTGTCGGGTGACTTGCAGTGAGCTAGGACGGGCATGTGGCATTTAGGAGTTCACTTCGGTTTGGCAGACCCCTTTGATAAGAACTGGGAGGGGCTACCGGAGGAAGTATGTGACAAGTTGCCTCGTTGGACATGAATCCTGCCTCAGCTGTCCAACAGGGGAAGGAGGTTGGTGGCCAGCAACCTGGTTGCATCCTGACTGTGGCACAAGTTCATGGTTTTCGAGCTGTCGTATGCACTGATCAGAGAGCTCCAGAAGATGATTTCTTCTGATCTGTCCAACATTGGACCCATGCATCTGTGGGAGAAGGGGGCGAGGGACTTGTTAACCTGAGTAGCCGCATTACTGCTTTCTGACAGAAGACAGCTCAGAGATAGCTGTATAGTGATGGGTTGCTGTTGGCCGACACAGCGTGCATGTTGCTACAGCGAGTAGAGGAACTGGGGTATGACAGACATCTGTGTGTGCTGAACCTGAGGGCAACCACATTGCACTACCAGTCCGTTCTGAAGGCGTGGTCTGATGGGGTTGGAGGCATCCAGGTTTGTTGATGCTGAACGTCTTCCCCTTGGGCTGTTGGAGGACCCTCTACAAGCCTCCATAGAGGAGCGAACAGCTGATATGCAGTGGAGGTTGGTGCATGGTGCTGTGGCCACGAACACACGTGGCATGTACTGATCCTTCTGTGGAGAGGGATTGCCCATTTTGTGGCCAAGACAAAACCCCGGAGCATCTCTTTTTAAGGGCGCAAGTCCTGGGGACATGTTCCTACAGTAGAATTTGTCTGATAGTCTTTATATTTTTGGCCCAAGATTCAAAGTGCTTCAGAAAGGGGCAGGGTAAGCTTGTGATACGGCTCACTCTGAAGAGTAAAATGAAAGGAGCTGGGTATAGGGATCCTCAGTTTGTCAAGGCAGGATTGGTGGCAGAATGACTCAGAGGAGACCCATACGCTGCAGGACTCGTGCTGAAAGGGTGCAGTCGGCATTTCTGGCTTTGCGGACCTGTGCGGGGGGGGGGTACTTAGTTTCCAATTCTTTTCTTCCCTTACTAGCGGTGTCCGTGCCTCTGAGTGAGTAAATAAATCAATCTCTCTCTCTCTCTCTCTCTCGTGGGGACCATCCATTCATTCATTTTTATGGGAAAAACCCTATTCCCAACAAGCTTAACCCCTTAACACTTGGTCCCCACAATGTAATACATACATGACCCACCCACACTGACACACCCAGCTGCTGTACCTCATTCTCTCCCCAAGCCAGACTTACACATGCCTGGTCAAAAGACGAGGGGGGACTAGCTAACTGATTACCCCCCCCCAACGGGTGACAAGACACAGGGAGGGAGGGAGCGGAAATGCGGGTAGGTTGCAAGTACATCCCTAGCATCTGAGAATCAAAAAGTAGCAGAAGGGGTACAGTTCAGCCAGCTTACGCTCAGCCCAAAGCCAGTGGCCCAATGGAAATAACCAGACAGACAGAGGAATCAATATCGACTCTGGGACACTGGGAACTGCAGCACAATGGAACAATTCTCTGCTCACCATGGACAGCAGGGGGTGCAGCGAGCGAGGACACAGGCTCAGAACCATTGCCGTCGTACCCTTAAACTAAGGTCCTTAACCTGAACTAGGCAATAAAAATACCTTAATAATTGGACAAAAACTAATTCATTTTATGTAAAGCAAATACATAATGAGCTCACTTCAGTGACTTCTCTTACTGCAGTGGTTTACAGGAACATACATTTTATTATTTTTAGTACTACTTTTATTATTGCCGTTCACTAAGCATGGAATTTTAACGCGTTTGTGAAAGGGAAAAAAACGCACATGTACGCTCGTACAGAGTGAACATAAACTTGGAATAATTAAGGTCATTAAGGACCCATGAGTTATGAGGGCAGCGCTCGAGGTCTTTTCTAAAGAGCAGTTTGTGGGATTTACAAGAAACACAGCCGGGTGAACTTGGACGGAGGTGATCTCTGGGGGGGGTTAGCGGCTATCCACAAAATCAACAGGCCGACCCCCCCCCCCCCAATACAAGTGCTGCCCACGGTCCCGGGAAATCAGGTCCTTGGAATGATCCTTTTCACTACACTGTGTTCTGGGTGCCCCAGGGCCCCCTGTGAAGGTGAAGTGCCAATTACTGCTGACCCTATGATGAAATGGAGAGTGACTTTGCACAAAGAGGGGATGTAAGGAGGGACAATGCCATCAAAGGACTTACGGTGGCATGAAATGCTGAACTGAGGTGATTTATGAGACAACTTGCCTTGAGTCAATTAGGTCAACCAGCTTGTCAAGGTCAAAGGTCATACAGAAGGCTGAAATAAGGGAGGAGCATCTGTCGAGTCTCTCTTCTGCTTGGTCTCCTCTCCACGTCTAGCCTCACATCCTTCTCTGCAGTCAGTTTCTTATCAGTGCCCTGACCGCTTATGGCATGGAAGAAGGTGCTTCACCCTTTACCCCCCGTACTAAAACCCTAGGGAGGGAAGGGAATGCCAGGGGGCAGGGTTGGGGGTGGTGGCGGACAACACCTCACGTTGGGGATCGTCCTCCTCACACCCAATAGAAGGTAGAGCTTAAGCGACTGAACATCGCCATAAGGAGGGCCTAGCTCTCCAGAAAGAGTCAACATGGGCCTCGATGACCAAATTACAGAGCGGGGGGTGTGGGAGCAAAATCCGTTATACCTTAAATAGGCATAATGCATGATCTGTCATATTCACAGCAATTTATCTGGTCAAGATCAAAATGGTATTAAGGTTTTGAACGGACATCTGACAGGGCACCTCTTGCCCTACTACATTTTGATGTTGACCAGATAATTGCTGTGAATACGGCAGAACATGCATTATGCCTATTTAGGGTGGAACGGATTTAGCGAATAAGACCCTGCCAAATATGAAACCTACTCCAGCTACTCCAGCTCCTTTGCAAACTATTGCAAAGGAGCGCAAAACTAAAATATTTATATAAAAATATTTTCCCACCCTGACCTCTGGAACTGAGAGTTTTTTAAAATATAATATATATGCCATGGCGCGAGTCTGTTAGCTGGAGGATGGGACACCGCCGCCCACTGCAACTGCTGCTGTTACGCAGGGTCACCTTGTGCCTCTGGACAGGATCCAGAACGTCTCCTCTTCACACTCAGGGTATAAGGCTGGAAACTATTTGCGTGTTTTGAAAGGCACTAGAGTCCACTTGGGGGAGTAGAGGGTAATTACATAGTCTGATGGGCTGGGGGGGGTTAATAACATAATTGCTGATAAGCCGCACACCGTTTAAAACACAGGGGGATGCACAGATGGAGTATAACATGGCCTATGACCATCAGCGTGCACTGAGAGTATCAGCAAGGTTTTATTTGCCAGCCTGTCTCTGAGAGAGGCCACCTGAACTGCAGCTTTTCTAAGCGTCTGACAGCACGGGAAATTAAAAAGCTGGATTTAAGACAGCGGATTAGCAAGTTAATTAAAGTGATAAATAAAAATCAGACCAAAAATATCTATACAGGCGGGGGGGGGGGGTTTGAACAGAGAGAACAGCTGCAGATCCAAGTTTGTGCAGCTGAGGTCCACATAAGCACGCCATGTGACTTTTCCAGAAGGAAAATGTTCAAAAGGCTGCTTGCTAAAAAGAAACCATGTGATGTAGTGAACAAAACAAGGGGTTTGGGCCGTCAGGCCATGCTGCATGTGACGCGTGCCGGTGCCGTGATTGGCTAACCGGCTTGAATCTGCACGTCAGACATCTTGGTCCCCTAGAGTGCACTTCGTGGATCATTTGCAGGTACAGAATGCCATGTCTTCCACTGTCTCATACTATCCAAGAAATATTTACGTTTATTTAGTAGAAGGCTTTTTATCTAAAGTCACAAATTCAGAGAACAGCAGGATCAGTCCCTGGAGCACCTGGGGTTAAGAGTTCTGTTCAGGGCCTCAAAAGTGAAAAATCACTCAATCAGCTCTAGATGCAGTAAACTTCTCATCACAGGTACAGTGTCCTCAGCCACTGAGCCAGATAGCTCCACCTTAAGAATCAGATCTGGTGTGACCCAGAGTCCCAGGAACTTTGCATCACACAGCATCCCGCTGTAACGTAAAGAGAGAATCGAGGCACCATTGCGTCGCCGTGACAAGCTCAGGACAAGAGGGAAGCCCGGCACGTTTCACAGGAGGTCGGAGGTCGGACTGATGTGGTACAGCGAACGAAACAGTACTCAAGAGTCCAAGCGGCACTCGGACCTGTACTCGCATGCAGTTAATCAGCATCAGCAACAAGGCATTACAACCAGACAGCTAATGGGAGAAGAATGGGGGGGGTGGGGCGGGGGTCAGTCATTTCATCACCCCATCAGGCAGACTAAAATCACCCATAATCCCTCTGTGCACTGACAGCATGTTGACAAAAACTCTTCAAGCATAAATGGACCCCCTGTGACTCACACAGAGTATGATGTTTACAAGACACAAATGTTTAACCCTCATTCCTACAAATGAAGGATAAATACAGGCTTTCGAACCACGAGGCAGATGGCACTTAACTGACAAAATAAGCATGTTGCACATTTGAGGGGCAGAGCAGAACTCACCTTAAACCACAAGGGCATTTTTAAAATCGCCATAATCAGTCGCTGGTCAGGTCCTCAAACTTAAACGTGGTGGGAAAGAGGTTTGGGCACATGGTCAAATCACAGGGGTGACTGGAATGCGAGGTGGCAGGAAGGGGGGCAGAATTTAATGAGCAGGGGGACACCGTCACGTGAGCAGCCAGCAGAAAGAGGTGAATGATCTGGGTGGACAACAGAGCGCTGGTCCCGTAGGAGTCACATGGTCGATGCATCAGGCAATCTGATTGGACAAATAGCTTTGTGGGGGTGGGGCCTCTGCCTCTTTTCTCCTCGATAGCGGTATCCAAATTCGAGGGCTGCGTCCTACCTAGGATGCATTCGTAGACCTATTATGTCACAGTGACGCGCAAAGGCTGTGCGAATTCAATGGCTCCTCCAGATGCAGCCCACAAGTGTGTCCTTTTCCCGGCTCTTGAAGGATGGGTCGGGTGGATCCTTCGCAGGCTGCCGGTATCCCAAGATCCATTGTGGACCAAAGTCGCAATGAATTTTGGGATTCTTTAAAGAATGGCAGTAGCGGTACAAATGCTAAAAGCTTAAAGCGAGTGTGCTATGCAGCTTCTGACAATTGCGTAGAAATATATATTTTTAAGAAAATCGCCCCGTACACTAATAAACTTACTTTAAAAAAATAATGATAAATAATTATATAGTCATAAAATATCAAAAAAAAAAAAATTAATAATTATATATAAATTCACCGTTTGACACTGGGCTTTTCCACCGCGACTGGTGTAGCAACCTTCAGCCAATCACATTGCTCTTCGCTCAGGATACGATGCGATTGGCTGCTGCTCGTGCTGTATCTGAAGGCTAGACAGTCCAATTTCACAGCCACTCTTCCGGCCTTCGTGGTCTTGGTAGTATTCAAAGGACGCAGTGTATGGGGGCTTGTCCTAGGTAGGACGCAGCCCCTGAATTTGCACACAGCTGATGTCTCGGCAAACATAAAAACCGCCACTGTTTGATGTCACTCAACACAACCTTCACTGTTAGGTCCACTCCAACAGGTGTGACTGTCACCACAATAAAGTGTGTGTGTGTGTGTGTGTGTGTAGGGGGGGTGTGTATGGGAAGTACTGCACTAGGAAGTAAATTTTCCAACCATAAAAGTCTTGTGGGTGGTGACAGCCCAGGGTGCCAGTGTCACGCGGATCAACAATTTGGGACCTTATAGGGAGCATGGAAACCCCGCAAGGCCATAGGCACCGCTACGGGGGGGCCCCCCCAACATCAGACTGCCAGTCCCCCCATATGCAGAACATGGGGCACTCAGAGACTCCAAGGAAGGCGACAAGACACTCGCGTCCTCATCCTACCCGCAGTGCACAAACTTCACCTCCCAATTTCTCTCTTGGTCTAATTTTGTTCCTCACACTGGAAGACACTGGGGGTGAAGCTTGTCAGAGCAGAGGGAGGCCAGCAGCGCTCGGTCGACACCCCCTCAGATGATGGCGCCCCAGGCGGCCACCGATGTCGCCAAACCAGTTTACTTAAAACAATACACAATTTCTGTTCCCTTAGGGACATCTTGGAGGTTTCATCAAAGTTCAGGTGCTTTTGATGCCCTTGATCTTGGGTCACCAAGCAACATGTGTGACAGCACAGCATCACCAGCATCCCGTGAAGCTAGAGGACATCAAATTGAAGGCCAGTAATTAGCCAATCATTTGCCGGAGCTGTGGGGGCTGCATGCCTTAACATGCCATTGTTTTATTTGCCTGTTGCTGGGGTGACTGAATGCCACCAGTAACCTAGAATTTCCACCTCAGTAATTGGAGCAGCTAGCTCTGGGGGCGGGACTTGTTGCAGCAGCAAAGGGCTGTTCTGTGACTGGATTGGAGAGACAAGCTTTGTTCAATAAAAACAACAAAACAAAACTTAGTAAAAAAAAAAAGCTGTATGTTTATGGCAGCCTCTACTATAGACATTATAGCATTGCTGCAAGAACTTGTTTAATCATTCATTCAAAAGTACAATCTATGTAATAAATGCATACTGGTAGTTACGAAGAGATAACCTTTGTCAGCCTCTCTGTCCAGCCAATAAACCAATGTTGCTATTTCTGGCCATATGATCACACCAACTAGTTCTGCAGTTATCAGTACAGTGTCCCTCCCCAGGCTTGAGAGCAGAGCAGCCCTCCCCCACCTCAACACTGCGTGGTAATCAATCATGTCGGTCTTCTCCCAAACCATTTCTCCTGGAAGCCAGGAGTGGGACAGTAAGCCGCTACGAAGCCACTCCAAAGTAGCACCACCATTCCCAGACGGTGACACTTACTCGATGAGAGTTTACATGGAATCATTAGAGGAATTACTGTATGGATTACCAGCTTTTGCATAAATGTGTAAATACACAATCACTTTTCACCATTACGTTCGCATTGGGAGTCCTACACTCGCTTTTTTTTTTCCATTAAAAGAGTAAATGTCCTGTTATATGTAAAACGTTTTGCCATGTCTAAAATCTTTGGCAAGTTTCTTTGTGGCCACCTAGTGGCAGGGTGTTGAATTAAATCTATGTGGCAAGTTCCCAAAGAGGGGTGGATGCTGATTTGCAAGTGAGAGCCAATTGTGTTGCAGGCGCCGTCTAATGACACACCCCCTTAGCCTTCACGCGCCATAGGCAGTTAGCTGCGCTGCCCTCCATGCACTCCTCCCGATGCCTGGCCAGTGATCCCAGACATGTGGTGTGCCGGGCATCGATCCCACGATGTAGATGGTGCTCTTGCCACGACATCATGCTGGGCGGCCTTTCATTGTAGGGGGAAGTCGCAGTCCTGAGTTCTGAAGTTCATGTTTCTGTCCAGCAAGTGACAATAAAAAGCAGACAATTGTTTGACCGGTCTGGGGGTAATTATTTCTGCTCTTTCCCTCTTTCATCCTCATCCTGATGAACTCTTACACTAAAAGGACAAAAATATTGGGACAAACCACTAGTCACTGAATTCAGGCATTTGATTTAGACCTGCAGGAACAGGTATATAAAATGAATCACCAAGCCATTCAAATCATGTTTGCAAGCAAAGAATGGATCATTCTGAAGAATTTGGTGAATTCAGGCATAGTATCGTTATAGGATGCCACCTTTGTAACGAGTCAGTTCGAGAAATATCTTCTACAGTCAACTGGAAGTGGTATTATTACAAAGTGCAAGCGTTTAGAAACAACAGAAGCTCAGTCTTGAAGTGGTAGATGACAAAGTAACAGACGGGGGTCACAGAGTGTGTAGAAGTAACCATCACTGTTGACTCAATAGCTGCAGAGTTCAAATTTCCACTGGTATTAACCCCAGCACAAAAACTGCATGCCAGGAGCTTCATGGAATGGAACTCCATGGCTGAGAAGCTGCATGCAAGCCTCAAATCACCAAGCACTGAATAATGTGGTGTAAAGCACACAGTCACTGGAGCAAAGGAAGCATGTTCTGTGGCGTGACAGATCATGCTTCCCTGTCTAGCAGCCTGATAGACATGTCTGGGTTTGATGGATGCCAGGTTAAAGTTATCTGCCAGTTACCTGACTGCATTATGCCAATTGTGAATTTGGTGGAAGAAGGATAAGTGGTAACACTTTACTTAAGGGTGATCTACGACACCAACATAAGCCCTTCACGACAGCTGACAACTCGTATCAAGTTCCATGTCAGCTTTTATGACAGCCACAAAAGTTGGAAAAACCTTTATAAATGCTTATGACAAGTTATGTCGGCCATCATAAGGGCTTATGTTAGTGTTGTGTAGCTGTCGGATAGCACCCTTAAGTAAAGTGCCACCGGATAATGGTATGGGGTTGTTTTTCAGGGGATGGGTTAGGCCCCTTGGTTTTAGTGAAGGGAACTCATAATGCTTAAGCAAACCAAAGCATTTTGGACAGTTCTGTTTCTCCAACTTTGTTGGAACAGTTTGGGGAAGGCCCTTTTCTGTTCCAGCATGACTGTGCCCCAGTGTACAAAGTAAAGTCCATCAAGACAAAGCTGGGTGAGTCTGTTGCAGAAGAACTTCACTGGCCCACACAGAGCCCTGACCTCAACCCCTACAAAAGTCTTTGGGATGAACGGAGACTGAGCCAGGCCTTCACGTCCAACATCCAACCTCACAAATGCTCTTCTGGATTCCCAGACACTCTCCAAAATTTTGTGGAGAGCCTTCCCAGAAGAGTGGCAGCTGTTATAGCTGCGGGGGGGGGGACCAACGCCATATTGATGCCTATGGATTTAGAAGGGGATGCCAAAAAAGGTCCGGCAGGTGTAATGGCCAGGCGTCCCATTACTTTTGTCTGTGTAGTGTATAAACGACGCAGTTCAGTAATGCCACTAAAGAGACTGCCTGTTCTCGTTCCCACTCCAAATCCTTTCACTGTCCCTAATCTCCCAAGATGCAGGCGTGGCTATGAGTGAATGTGACCAATCGTTAGTTCTTTGACAGAAATCGCTAAATAAATAAATTAAATAACTTAGTAACTTTCACCCAGGCAACCCCCCACACATATTTCTTTAATCACATGGTCTCTTCAAAACACCAAAAAAAATAAATTTGCAAGAACACAACAGGGTTGTGACCACCAGGTGGCAGTATGGTCACAGTCATGAGCTCTGCCAAGAGGAGGTCCAGGAAAAGCTTATAGCTGTGGCCACAGCGCCGCCCTTTAGCTGCCTTGTAGGTGTACTGCTGAGACCGACGCCTTTCACATCACTTATTAAAACTAACCAATCAGTCTCTAATGC
>JAODKM010000001.1:18365479-18376864 GCA_026780845.1 Petrocephalus sullivani
AGCGGCGGCGGGGTGGCCAGAGGGGGGGCGCGGGGGGGGGGGGTGGGGGGGGGGGGTGGGGGTGTGGGGGTTGGGGGGGGGGGGGGGGGGGGGGGGGGGGGGGCTTACCAGTTTGGTGGATGAGAGGATACAATCACGTGATACATACAGCGGCTCAAGAGACAAAATGTTTTACAATGTTATTAAATCAGGTACTTGTATGAGTTATAAATAATTTCCCCGGTGAGAAGGCTCTCTAAAGTGACCATTTAGAGGCGAAAAGAATTTAACTGCAGAAGTAGCAGTAAGAGGCTTTACTGCCCTGTCAGGTTTGTTAGGGATGAAGTATGCTGTGTTCAGGGTGTGTCTGGGGATGCTCGGATTTGTCACCATGGCGACCAGTGACATCACCCCAGACAGGTGCCAATCTGAGATCTGGCCTTGTCCTGGGTTAATCAGAGAGAGGCGTGTGATGGTGTGTGTGAGGTCTGGAATTCTGGGACCTCTGGTTCCATGGCCATAATAATAAATTGTTATAAATATTATTTTTAATATTATTATACATGCTACACCTCCATTTTTCTTTTTGATTATTATAATATTTTTCCCCCCTTTACTCTTTTATTAACTATTGACTAATGTTATTATGGCAGTTGACCACCATTTGTTTCATGGCAGGTTATAGTGTGACTTGCCACCCTGCAAGTGAGATAAACCCATGAAACCTTGAATAGTAACCGTAAGGACCATGACCCTGTCCAGGATAAACAGATGGAAGGACGGATTCACAGACCCATAACAGCCCGGCGAGGGAGCATACAGAGGATAGATGGAGGTCTCCGCCTTACGCAGCGGGTCACCATGACGGCTAAACGGCCGGTGAGTACAGAAAACATCACAAAGAGCACATTTCACAGGAAATCGGCCCAGTAAATCTCCAGGCTGTGCAAAAACAAAGACGAGACAAAGGCGCCGTCTGAGAGAACAATCCACCAGTGTGCTACATGAGCCTGCAAAGGCACATCAGCTACATGAGCCTGCAAAGGCACATCACTCTGCCTCCGTTCACACACGCTCACATCACCTGATCCCGCACGATCTCAGAGCACATCCCGAACAGCCGGTTCCTGCTTCTCCACCACCCTGAGGCATTCTGGGAAACGCCCATCAGTCCGGACGACTCACCTTGAGCAGGCCATCCTTGTCCGTGCGATCGGTGTCCCCCTCCAGGAACGGCATGGTGAGGGAGCTCAGGTCCTATGCGGGACAGAAGGGTAGCACTGTTAGGGATCTGGTGCGGAACATGGAACCGGCGAGAGCACAGAACCGGCGAGGCTACGGAACCGCATGCCCCGAACGGCAGGCGGCCGCCAACTGCCGACATCGCCATCACCAAGCGACTGGAGACTTGGACGCCACATGCCACGTTACTCGCCAGAACTCCCGGCAGCCGAGAAAACACCCGGAACATTCATGAAACTCGTTAGCGCCATCCCAGCTGTCCGAGACCGTCACACCTCCAAGGACAGAGTCACGGCCACTGGCGTCAGATGCGATTGTATTCTCTTTGCACCAGCGGAAAAATATTTCAATTTATTATCCTTTTATCCAAAGCGACGGTCTTTTTTGAGAAAGCAGGTTCAGACAGACCTTGGAACAACTGGAAGTTAGGGGCTTTGTTCAAGAGCCCAACGGTGACATCACGCTGCTCATCCTGAGATTCAAACCCACGTCCTGATCACAAACAAACAATGTCCCCGATCCTGCTGAGCTGAACACCGGCTGCATCAGAGAGGGCTGAAGGATACCCGAAGGCAACCGAAGGTATCCAAGCCGCTCCCCGAGGCTGTGGGCCCAGCTTAAATCAACATTGCGCCACATCAGGTTGACGCAATCTCCTTCTGGCACGCCGAATTCCGAGGTCACATGACTGCAGGCCTCTCAGCTGCTAGTGAGTCTCAGTGAGTTTTAGGGGTCTTCTCTCTTTAACTAGAGGACTTACAAACAAGTGAATGCCAACATGGGGAAACACCTTTGTGGGGTTTGGCTACAATACTGTTGCGGTATGGCACGGGGCAGACGTCAGCACCAGCAGGCTTGAAGACAACATGCAGAACGGGCCGTAATTCAGCGGGTTCCTGCCAGGGCTTCCTATGAGCCGCGACGGCCGCCCTTTTGGGAAACCGTAACGAGAATCAGGTTTCTACTGTCAAATGCATCTTACAAGGTCACTTCATGGACGGACAACCCGATAAGGCCTGACAAACAACAGTGACAAACCACCAACGTTAAAGTTCAACCATACAGAACTTACCAGTGGGTTTGTATGGTTCAACACCACCATCCAGGCACCTGGCTGGTTCTCTGGTTAGAACAGAAACTTTGTGGGCATATATCATTAAGAGTCGCGTTTTAAAAAGTGACCATAAGTTCCACACGCCCGTTCCCGTGTCAGCAGGTCAGGCTGAATAATTCAGGCTGAAACAAACGAGCGGGGGTAGGACCCAGGCTGGAACTCGACGTATGAAAACCCAGCTGAGGTGTGTTGGGGGGGGCAGCTTGGATTTGGTCCTTTGGAGGCTGCCTGCTCTGACATCTGCCGACGGGCGATTGCCACCCCCCCTTCCTCACAGGTTATAATAAATCAGCGGTTAATTTTCATCTACTTAACGATCTGGGTACCAGGGGCTCATCCCAGCAAGCAGAGATTTACCTGGCGGAACCTAAACGGGACACCGATCCATTTTATTAATAATAAAAGACCATTATTAAAAAAGACTTATAATAAAAAACAACAGTAATACTTTAAGCTGGTACTTTTACCCACACTGTGCATTTTACAAATTTATACACTTATTATTGTCATGAAATTAATTAGCCTCCCTAATCCTGATTTGCTAACCGATACGGGCCTTGTCTGCACTTGGTGGTTCTGCAGCTCAGCACCAAGCCAAGACCCTTCCTGGGATCCCAGCACCTCCATGTAACGAGCTGGCATGCACCCCACCCAACACCCCCCGATATGCTCTCCAAAGAGCGATGGACACACACACACTTTGCACTCCTATTTTATTGAAGACCGTCCACTCATTTCTATGAGGAAAAACCCATGTTTATTTGGCCAGCTGGTATTACAGCATATCTACACACAATCACTTACATAAATGCTATTGATAATGGACAAAAACAGGCCCCAATTGGTTCAGTTATTCTGCTTGTTTTTAACGATGCCCTAAATAGTTAGGAAAATAAAACACTGTGTGCTAACTGAAAAAAATTTTTAGGATGTCTGCTATTGTCTGGATGTGCGAGACAAGAAACAGGATTGTAACAGCCTGCGGCCTTCAGGCATAACAGAGCCATAACAGACACGCTAACAAACAAAGCCAGCCCTGCTTCTGGGTGGATGTTCTGTCAGTGAACTGGATGTCCTGTAGCTGTAATGAGGTGGCAAAGGGTTCCAGCAGCTCGGGGCAGAGCCCGGAACACGACGCCAGCGCAAAGGTGAGGAGAGACGCTCGATGAATGGAGGAAAATGTGGATTTTGGGAGCTGTGGCTTTACAGGCTTGGAGGCCACGCCCAGGTTTCCATGCACAGAACATCCATAACGTTTAGACTGTGAGTTCAGCTCAGTCGCGATAATAAAGGAGGCGTGTCTGAGGAGCGAGCGCACGGGGGGGTCTGATTTGCCCCGAGGTGCTCCAACCATATTCTTTTAAAAAGGATGTATTTTTTCCCCCCACAAAAATTCAAGGGTCCCAAAAGCAAAGGTGATCAAATGCAGTGTCTGTAATCAGAAGGTTGCTGGTTCAAATCCCAGCAGCAGAGAGATTTGACTGTAGAACCCCCAGTTTCTTTCTCAAAAATGTTTTAAATAAAAGTTCTCAATAAAAAACATGCTCTGGCGGTTTCATAACAGAGTTTAGGCACATTTTCCAGACAGGCCTTACGCTCAGTCATCCGTGATTACCGCTATGCCAAAAGGGGTGTCGTCTGCCGCGCCTCAAAGCCTACAAACATCAACGCTCATGCTGGACAGGCTGAAGAGCAGAAAGAGCTTTTCGGAGGTTCTTCAACCGCCAGGCAGATTCCATAACCTACTTCAATGATTAATAATGTTTTATACATCTGACACTACATATTTAACTCATTCTGCACATGGCATGCATACAATGGGGATATCAGACAAGCCTCATACAGATGGCAAGACTAAAGACACTTCCTGCTTATTAAAGTACTGACCGTGAGTCATTATCTGTATATGAGCTGCGTGGGGAGGACCCACAAACCAACGCAACAGGGATAAAAAAAACCACCCAAGAATAATGCTGAGCCGGCTATGGTGGACATACGGGTGCGGGATTCTGCGCGTTACACTTACACATGCTGGTGAAGGCATTTGACAGACTATATGATACATACATCCTTATGCTGTCTGAGGTTTCAAGAAACCTTTGACTTAGTGACATTATAAGACTTTTCCACAACTAAATGTGCATGCAGCACCACATTTTGTAGGGTCCTAACCAAATTTCCCTGCGATAAATCACTGCTAAGCGAGACAAACTCCAATTTCAATGCTGGCACGACACTCTCGTACAAGGTTATTAGAAACTGAAATTACTGTAAGTCATTCTGCAGTCATTCCAAGTAGATACAGGCTGACAGACAGCCTGCCTGTCCGGCTGATGGATTCTGCACAGTAGATATATTTATAATGTGACTTTGGTGAAAAATTCCCAGCGCCGAGTGGGCAGGAGGAAGCGGGCAGCTCCAACAGCCCAGTTTCAAGCAGTAAATGAGCACTAAAATTCTCTAAGGATTTTTATTTTCCATAACCAGAGGAGATGCAGCAAAAGTGAACAGAGCAAAATCAGCAGGACACCAACGCTCCTCATAACCTTTGGCTCTCATCAGCGATCTAACCTCCGACCCAATACCACAGGCTACTGGGCAAACAGTGAAGCAGTTACTTTTACAGCACATAATATTAATTTAAAATAAGGGTTTATCAGAATGGTGATACCAGGCTTAGCAGGTTTGAGCGCCTTTGATCTGATGGTCATAAGTTCAAATCCCATGGTCGGCAGAGTGATGTCACTGTTGGGTCCCAGGGCACAGCCCTTAGCATCCCCCACAGACCGAGCCAACTCCATGCACTCAGACAGACTTCTGCACACTCATAAGACAACAATAAGCCTGACGAATCTGTTGGCTGCAGCACTTGCAAATCCCATTTGGCAAGGGGGGGGCTGACAGGGCTCCGGGGAACGAGGGTGGGGGTTGTAGGGATGGGTTTAATGTGGCAGCCACCGTTGGCCCGGGGCTCAAAGCCTGGCCGCTGCACAGACATCGGACTAGAACTTGCGCGGGACGAGCACGACCAGATTGACAGAGACACAAATCAGCCTCTTTGTGAGACTCGAAGACCAATCAGGAGCCGGTGAGTGAGGACAGGAAGACACGCCTTCAGGATCAAAGCAGGCACCGGACATATCTGCCAGGCTGCCGGATGCCAGGTCCAGGCGGAGGGAGAAGGGAGCAGGATCCAGGAGGATTAAGATGCTCATTACAGAAGCTTCTGTCTCCTCCTGAACCTGGGCTGCCCAGGTGGGGGCTGTCCACCAGTCAGATCGCAGGTTCACAGCACACTGGAGAAGCCTGGTCAGACTGGCCATAGACTGCATGGCTGAGTGTGTGTTTGTGTTTTTCCAGGCCCAGTAGGGGGTGCTGATGCAGAATCCAATAGTTCTCCCTTTTCCTCAAAGCTACTTCAACCATGCCAGATGCCTTCAGACCAGATGGGCGTGTTGAGTCTACAGCCCTGATGGTTTTTTGCCAAAACGTGTGCTCAGACTGGACGGATGAGCACAAACACCACGCTGTCCTGACAGTTATGGGACATGCCAACGCCGCAGTAACACCCGATTAATATCCTCCCCCTCCCCTCTTAAAATGAGGGGTAAATTACTGAAGACAAAGACAGCGTTATAAGAAAGAGCCACGCCACTGCGTGGAGCTCAATGCAAATTATCCTCAGTGGTTTCAAACTGTATGACGGCAAAAACAGTTTCCAAAAAACAGGAGAAAGGTGAAAGCAGGTGCCTGGGAAGGACGGCTCAGTTGGTACAGTCCCATGGGAGAACCGTACCATTATCTAGAATACGCTTATCTTTTCATAACATTGTTAGGTGGAAATTCAGGACCAAATCTGGGGACTGTAAACTGTAAAATGGATTATAAAGAAAATTGACAGTATCTGGAAGTCTGGAGAGAAATGAGCCTCCCAAATATGTTTGTCTCAATTTCACATTTCTGATAACTTTATCAAGACGTGCTTTGGAAAGACTAAACAATAATGCGGGGGTCAGTGTTCCTCTTGAAAGAAAAAAACACCAAGAATATTTATAGCAAAGAGAAAACGGCTTGATTAAAATATAAGTTCTGACAAGGACGTCCACCTTGGAGTCTTAGCAGACACCTGAAACCAGGGGAAACCCCAACGAGAGCATAAAGCATCACAGGGGCTTCCAGAATGGAACAAGAGTCAGCCAGAAACAGCATACCACCGTCAAAACACAAAGAATGTTTTCTTAAATGAACAAACACAAGGTAATGAGCGAGAACCTTGGGCTCAGAGTACCTGGCCTCCAAGAAAAACATCTGCTTGCTAGCAGAGCTGACACTGGCACGCTGGGTGCAGCCGGAGCAGAAAAACACTGCTTGTTCGGCCAAAAATCACCCCCCTCCCCCTTACCAAACCCTCATACCTGTCCACCAAATTACAAGCAAGCCTTCCAAAGCAGGGAGGTTCCACACAATGTTCTCCTGAAGCGTAACGTCTATAGATTTCCATCAGGTCTGTTCAAGTTTTTAGAAGGAAAAAAAAACATGAAAAATGATTCCGCCATAAAAAGCAGAGCAGCAAATCAATACCACTTGCAAACCTACAGCCCGAAAACAAAAAGTTCTATACAAATACACTAACACAGCAAAAAAATAAAACTTTGGGGAAAAAAGAAAAAAAAAATCCTTTTGGGGAAAAAGATTCACCCTCAAGATGACCCCAGCAGTAAGCTACGAGTGTTTACCCTTAAATAACACCGTTATCTGTGATCGAGATCATTCACGTGGCACACTGCTCTCTGATTGGCCTTCACCTCCACACATAACACCGGAGAGACAGTCGTGTCGCATGTCATTCAGCGGGGTTAACAGAGCCCCATGTATACCTGGGCTAAACAAACACCTGCATTTGATTAGTCAGTCAGCTGATCACCTGACCCATCTCTACACGGTATAAAGTGCATTTACAGGAATGTCCGTTTGGGCCACATATGCCCGATTTCATGCCCTGTTCCATGGGAGTTAATGCCCCATCATAGCAATCATCTCTCAAAAATGTTTGCCAAACAGTAGAACAGCACAAGGACAACCATATTTAAACCGTTCAAAAACCTATTTTCTAAGGTAAAAGAGGGAAAAAAAAACATTTTCCCTTTTATGGAAAGAGGGTGGGGCCTTTGAGGATGACGCTTCACCAAGATCCAAAACGGAATGTGTCTGTGCTCATGGAAGGGGCGGACTTTGGGATCACATGCAGCTACTCACACGTGACCACATTTGTCCAGCGGTGCTGGGAAAGGTATGATCAGAAAGGGGGTCATGGGACAGGCATGAAAAACGGCTACACAGACAGGCGAATGTTTGAACCAGACAAATTCTCATTTCCATATCTATAAGGAGAGCTTTATTATGACTTTACAAAAGTGTGTGACAGACCTTTGGCTGATAATAGTACAGAATCCCTTATACTGGGTTATATTAAACTTCATGAATGATTTAACTGAATCACTTATCACGCAGAACCTGTATGAAGGCAGTTTGTAAATAAATAATTAGCCTTTTTAAAAGTGCACTGTGCATCTTGGCACCTACGCTGGTTTTGTGTTTGCAATGTGAAATTCCACAAGGTCTAGACTCCCTGCTGTAGAGTGTAAAGCCCTCAGACCCAACGGGGTGCCAATTCTGAGCCAAATCAGACTATTAGGAAACTGGGGAGGTGGGGTGGCTGGTAACTGACAGAGAGAATGTCAACTACTGTAGGTCCTGCATCAGTGGTCCCTACAGAGCAGTCAGGCACTTGCAACTGACTGCTACAGCAGTCTTCAAAATCTCTTGCTAGCAAGGCAGTGAGGCACTGCCTCTTGCTAACTTGGGCCCCAAGCTGTATAGTGCCACATCTCTGGTTTTTACAGCAGTATTTATGCTGTAGCCCAGGGGCCCCCCACTCCCCCCTAAATTAGGCCCTGCTTGACAGACACTGGGGGCATAGAGTCTAAATTAGAAACGAGATACCATCAAGACTGGAAAAGACATCTCCCCCAAGCAGAAGAAAGAGGGTCATTCCCATCGTTTTCCTTGAAAAACAATGCAGCATTAAAATCTCCCACAAAATGATACAAGTTATAGTCCAAATGTGAGCATTCCAGTTTCTCAGAATCAGGATCTCAGAAGCAGCACAAAGTGCCGTAACCAGAACCATATGTGGGTGTCCAGCCCCCTCTTAAAAATCGCATCTCTAAATATAGTAAAATGATGGACCTTGGAGTATTTAAGGACAGTCACGGAGAGCATTGTGCACACGGCCAAGCTTAGCGCACCAGATGAATCCAAGCATTTTTACCAGAAACGCCAGTATTGGTTTAATGGGATATTTTTCCCTTATGGTTATAGTCCCGTTCGGTAAAGATGTCATTGAAGTTATGCCAAAGGAACCAAAGGAATGTACTGCATAAACCACCAAAACGAAGCCGCACTTGCCATAGGTCCATGGGTACGGAGGAATGTGTTGGCTTTCACATACTCCACCTTGCCCCCACACACACACACACACACACACACACACACACACACACACACACAGTATGGGGTCCCAGCACAGGGTCAGCCATCACTCCAGCAACCCGGGGCAGGGGGAGTACCAGGCTTTTCCGTGCTCAAAGAGCCAATAGAGACCTGCCTCTACCCCTAGTTAGCCAGCCCTGGATTGTGCGACCAAACACCAGATTCATCTGCGCTTATTCCCCCAACGCGGGAGACCCCCAGAAGGCAGAGAACCCCTGAGGAGAACCGGGCTCCCCACCACACAGCATAGCAGTGGGGGCCTTAAATTCCTGCCAGTGGGGTGTTAAAGTTTCACGGACCTGCAAAAAATGCCAAAGTGCAGGCAGGCCAAACTGGAAACTGAAATGCTGAGATTTCTCTCCCCTTGTTTCAATCTGACATACGCTGCAATAAAAACACCCCCCCCCCCCAACCCGACACACACACACACACACACACACACACAGCACTAGGTCACTCATCTCCACTGAAATGCTACACTCAACACCAATCAATGGGCCAAAAACCACCGGAGCTATGAAACATTCTTGAATTACCCCAAGGTCTCATATTGACGGGAAATAATTTTATACATCGCTCCATTTATCCCTTAATTGAAAACCATGCCATGAAACCTAGGCGACGACGCCTTAAAACGAGTTCTGAAAGTCACACCGGACATGCAGTGCATCGCTTAACAGCGACATGTGACACGGCTCAGGTCTCGTTAACAGCGACAGACACCTCAACCCCCCACCGTGTATGAAGTTCCTTTGTTTCTTGGCAAATGCAAATTAAAACTAAGAAAGCAATATTTAGAAAGACCACGTGCAAATACGCAGCAAAGACTCCGCGGCTGCCGTAACAACCTCTAAAAATTTTGGACCCAGAGCGGTAATTTACACAAATTCCCAGTGGAATCGAGCAGACTTTTTGTTTACCTCCCACGCCCAGCGATATAAGAAAGGATCTCCCTTCTCACAAAAATCACAGGCCTCTGCTTCTCTACCGATAAACACTGACCAGCCCAGCATCCAGCAGGGGGCAGAGATTAGCAAAAGGTCACCGCTGGGTCATACCCCTGGCAGAAGCACTGCCAGGCAGGTCCGTGCATGTTACCAGAGTTGGTGTGGAAAAACTTGTGTGGCATTACCAGCAATATACCAAACAAAACAGATTATTTTATCTATACCAACAAATGTGGAAATCACATTGGAATTGTCAGGGTCACACACACACACACACACACACACACACACACCATTCCCTCAGCATTTTAGAGCTGGGTGCATACATTTACACGTCTAAAAAATCTTTTCACTGAAGTCCAAATATCAAAGACATGTACAGATCATCGAAGCTGTGGTCATATTCGATCAAAATACCAGCTCATCCATCTGTTTTTGACTCCAACGCAGCAGCACTCAAAGGAGGGCAATGAAAATCAGATGTAATGGTCGATTTGTCTGAGAGTCCATAAACAGATAAAATGTGTAACAGGGGAAGATTTTGGTTGAGGATTATATCCAGTGAGATTATCAATTTAGGATTGACAAACTATGGATAATAAACATTTACATGATAAACATGATAAGACCGCAGGACACGAAGGTAAAGAAACCTTTGACCACTTAATAACAGGTGTAATTATCTGTGTTGCACACGGTATTTATTTAGCAGATTCCTTTATCCAATGCAATGTGCATTTCTGAGGAAACAGCCCAGCCAGTTCCTGGAGGCATCTGGAACTAAGGGCCTCGTTCAAAGGTCCAGTGGTGACCACCAACCCTGGGACTGGAACCGTCTACCTCCTGATCACAGCCTCCTAAACCACTGAGCCAGGCACTGGCAATAATGTCCCACAATCCTGCAGGTCACCACTGCCCCACACACACACACACACACACACACACACCAACACTGACTCCACTGCCTAGCTGACAGGATGGATCCCTTTACAGAACAAATAAATAAAATGACTAACTTACAGCATTCTCAGTGCGGGAGATGATGGATGATTTAAGTTGTACACGCACCCCGGGGCTACCCAAGGCCTTAAATCCACCCCCCCATCCCTGAAAGGCTGAAGAACATGAGGGATTAAAGCTGCGTACATTAAAACAAAGAAGCAGGCTGACTCTTGGCTGCCTCAGAGCAGCTGTGACTCAGTAGCTAAGAGCAGCTCTGGCCATTGCAGATGTTTCCTCGACTTCCGGCTTTTCACCCGGGGTGGCCCGCTCTATCCGACAGCCCCCTAATGTACACAAAGGTAAGGAGTGTGTATTTAAGTGAGAGACGGTCGGAGAGACAGGAAGGGAAAATGTGCAAGAAAGATGGCCAGCTGCAGGTTCCCGGGACGCTTCTCCCCCGGTGAACCCTTAGGAAGCCCGGGGCATGTATCCCAAGTGCGTACTGTCCCTCTCACAGCCCCCACATGAAGGTGCCCGGGGGCCTCAAAGACTTTAGATCACCCCCCCCCATATGCACACTGAGGGGGGGGGGGAGCAAAGTGACTTTCT
>JAODKM010000001.1:18386506-18411743 GCA_026780845.1 Petrocephalus sullivani
AGGAAACAAGCTAATGAAGCAGGCTAATGAAGCAGGCTAATGAAGCTGAATGACCATTGAAATCCACGCTGGGGACAATATATAAAATTAAAAATGTATGGACTCAGGAAAGGCTCAAAAATACAAGACAATGCTAGCGTAACCTTGGGAGTGTGGGGTGGTCAGCACAGGGCCTCAGGCAAGCCAGCATGTGGCTCTGATTCCCGGTCTCGTGCTCTGCCCATGTGTCTGAGTTTGCATGTTAGGTTTGGTCATGAACGGTGGATGGATGTTGGGATGAGCGGTGTACAGTCAAAGGAGCACGGCCGTGCGTCGGATCACGGAACACAGGCCTTTCCCTGCTCCTTAAATGGTATGCTCGTTATACCTTATATTACTGGGGACGTCTGCTCCTGATACTATTGTTGACAAAAATCACAGCATATCTCCACGAATTCCTGATACGAAGGCGTGGTTCAGTTATCGGGCCAAAATGACTTTTCTGTGGCAGGTGGAAACTGATTAAAGTGCTGTCAGGACGGAAAACATCGCAAACTAGTAAGCTGGTCATTTCACATTGAAGGCATTTAGCTAACTCTAACCACTGACAGGCATTTACAACAGTCAAGAGGAGAATAAATAGTCTCCTTTGTCTTCCACTGCTATATTTAAGGTACAGAAGTGAGAAAGCTAACCAGGAAAGGCTGTACATCTCAGCCCTGAAAAGTGAACAAGTACCTTTACTGTTTCTGTTTGTTTGTGTATTGACAGACATTTAAAATGATTCAAGATACAGGAAAAATGTGTAAAACACAGTACCACATAAATAAACTGGGCGAAACTGCATGCTACCTCAAGCGATAGAGGCTGTACTTAAGTCCGTACTTTCTGCACTTAAAGATCTATTTTTCTCACAGGGGTCCTTCAAAGTTTCAAAATGCCTGATTCAAAGCATCTGGCCACACCAATGTGCAGAAGGAAGAACCAGTTGTTCAAATTCTACATACATAAAAAAAATAATAAAATAAGAAGTATTGTGGGTAGTGGCCACGGAACAAAAACCCCCAGAGGAGAAAAAAACCTTTCTCAGAGCTGGTTTCCCCACCAACGAGGCTGGTCCTTGGTTACTGCTGTCCCTCTAAAATGAAAATAATTGGATGAACAGTCACATTGCATTCTTCTCAGGAGGGACCTGATGGCATCCAATATCATTCTTTATAATGACTCCAGCTCTTGAAGGTTTCACATTATATTTGGTGCAGTCATACACAGTGATCTCACAGTCAAATCAGGCTACTTCCTGCCCGGAAGGCAAAAAAAAAATGTTCTACTGTCTTTATTTTTATATTCAGATGACCGGCTCGATGTCTGTAGAGCCATAGAAATTAAAACTCATTGCTCTGCCGATCAATGTTAGTGCTCAATCCAGTGGTGTCTCTCTTGATCTAGAAAAGACTTTCTTGCTGGAAAAAGCTGAGCTGCAGCACCGGCACCTTCACTAGGAGGCGTTACTGTTATTTGCCGAAAGGCAGGAAGGGAAACTCGTAACTGCTCCGTCATCTAAATAACATGCATCTAGGATGCCGCCTCCCTTAATGGACGACATGAAACGCATAGACCTCCTGACGGCCGAAATGCATCCAGCAGTCTGCGAGATCAGAGAGTGGGAACTGGTTATCTCCAGGGTGATGCCATCTGAGAGCAGCATTATGGGAAGAAGTATTTAGAGAAGCTGTTAGTCTGTGCTGATGTGAGAGACATCCAGGCATCATGAACTACTATAGAAATCGAAAGTATGCATTATTATTATATTATTATTAAGTATAGATTATTTTGCATTATTATTACTATTATTATTATTATTTTATTATTATTTATTATGCTATTTCTACCATATTCCTCCAGGACACTGGATCCCTAGTGTAATGCACATTAATATTACTATGCGGTGCCTTGTGGCTTTGTGGGTTGGGATGCTGTGTCAATGGTCAGAAGGTGGGGGCCTTAAATCCTGTGTTCAGCAGTATGATTTCACCATCAGGCACTTGAGCAAGGCCCTTAACCCCCAAGTATTCCTAGGAGTGGTGGACCCTGCTCTATTTTTTTAAAGTGCATGTTATTTTGAAGGAAAATGTGTGAAATATTTTAATGTAGCAGCGCATCTGTCTGAGGAAACTGTGTCTGTTATTCTTTAGTAACCCTGACTAGTGTAAGACATACCTGGAGCTGTATGTGTTACCGGTAGATGCCCTGCTGCCTGGGTGTAATGAACTCTGCCCCTGTTTAAGGTTGTGCTCTCTCCCGGGAGGTGTGAAAACGATCTTCCTGTCTAGGTTCGTCATACGCAGGACCCTGCACACATACTACACACAGTAAAAAAAAAAAAAAACAATCTGTCAAGTTAGGTGAATCCGTGTGTGTGTGTGGGGGGGGGGGGGTATTGAGAGAATAGTGATTAGCTCTGCGTGTGCACGTTGCCAGCGTTTAGGGGAATTCAGGGGGCATGCTGCAATTGCAGCGCTACAGTTTGTCACGTGGGCACTCCAGCTCCCCCCCACCCACTGCCAGCGTCTTGCGACACGACATTCAAAAGGGGCCGAAAAGTATCCATCGTGACGTCGGCCCGCAAAGAAAACACAGCTCTTCCTGTACGGCTCCCCTCTGATGATGTCGGTGGCCAAATCACATCAGAGTGGCTCAAATAAGCACAAACATGGCGGACTTACGCTGGGTCAGGCCCAGAGGCATGAACTACAGAACTAGCCCTAATTGAAATGAACGCAGACACTGCTGCTAATGTAGAACTATTCAGCTCTTATAGGCGACCGACTTCTGTAACTTCATGGCCTGCATTATATAAACCGCAGCATTCACTCCTTTGGGTTTCAAGTATGTTTTCAAGCAGCAAATAACTCAGGATAGGGGTTATTTATCTCAGCAACTCCTAAGGAAAACCAGGCGTGCATTAATATCCTTTGTTTACATACAATGGAGAATTAATTACCATGATTTAAATGGTTAAACAGGCACAGGAGATAAAAATGGAATGTGGTCACATTTAGCATTGTTTAAAATGTGAGCTCCGGTCAATATTGGGACCTGTGACCCACGGGAAAAAAGATCAATCATTGTGTGTAATCGTGACAAGCCCTGACTGTTGTACTTGTAGTCCAGGGGCATATCAGTCACACGGAGACTGTGGCTGAATGAGTGTGTTGTTAGATTACTGCTCACTGTAAAAAATGTTTTACGTGTGCGTGGGCAGGAGAGCAATAGCCAGTCAACAGCCTAGTGAAGGCTGGAAACCAGGATCATACTGTCTGGCGTTCAGATGGATGTTCTACTAACTCTGTCGTTTTTTTGGCAGTAATTATGATACTTTTATTCTCCCCCTGTGCGTTATATATTATGAGGCTGTTTTACTGGAACACGTTACGCAAGCACTCAGCTTGTCATATTTTTTCAGGAATACTTTCAGTTCACCACATTTTGCAACGTCTCGCTCCACCACCGACATCAAAAGGCCATTACAGCCGATTTCCTGTTTTACGTTTGCTGGATGCACCCCACAGACCACATGCACGACAGTGGCCTTGCTGATCGGAATTAATTATATGTGATTTACGTTTTGTGATAGTGCCTGAGATTCTCTTAACGTCGTGCTGATCCAGCAGACAGGGAACGGTGAGAAAGATTTACGACTGAACGTCATTCAGAAATGTAAATATTGCAGTGTGCTTGGCACAGAACATTCCCGCAGCACAGCACCTTAACCCCCCCACATGTCTGGCAGTTTGGAATTCTGTCCCCTGTGGAAACATCTGAATGTACCTGTGTGTTGTGGTCCAGGTGGCTCACTGTCTGGCTTCTCCGCCTCTCTCCAAGCAGAGCAAAGGGCCAGAGGGTCTCCTTGACCCGAACCCTTCACTTCCTCCTGCCTTCAGTGATGACAAAGACCAAGACTGAGAAAGCGACAAACAAACCTCTGCTTCGCTGACAGTGTTACACGGGAGAGACGGCAAAGTCAGTTAAGGTCCGGTCCGGTTATGACATCATTCAACCAAAGACCAAATGCTGCAATTTCTTACTGTTATGATACAAAGTTTAGACTTGAGGACTCAATCTTTTATTTTGGCAGTTCTCCGAAAGACAGCAGGTACACCCCTGTGCTTTATTCCTATACAGTGATCCATTAATACGAAATACTGCAGTACGTATTGGTTTTTATTATTTTAAAACTTATAGCGTGTCATTCCTATGTTTCCTGTCTTTTGGTGATCACAATCACTACACAAGATCTACACTAGTGGCAGAAATTGGGGAAACACTTCCAGTTTTTAGAGGTTGCAGAACTTTATCCAACAATTGCTCCAGTTACTTATTTAATCAACCAAAGTATATTTGTAACAGTCTTTGATTGTTTATAAACATATAAAATATTCGCCAATATTCACATAGCAATTTTTAGATGCCAGAAATACTTAGTTGTTTCCACAATTTTGGTCACTAGTGTAACTCTGAACTCTGCAATACTATTAATGTTAGTCACCTTCATGAGATGATTAATTAACCTAAATATTGTAGAGGGATCTTTTCATTTTCTTCTCGCATATATAATATTTTTTGAGAACACTCTGCAGGGGTCGCTATGGCTTTTGCTAGCTGTAGGTAAACATTAGGTTATATATGATTGTCCTTAAGATTCTTCCTTTAGATGAAATTGAATTTCAATTCAATTGCTGTTCCGCTAAAAGACAATGGTCCTCACAGAACAGCACCTCAAAGGAGAACAGGAGTCGGCTCCAGTGCCAGCGAAACCCGCCTACATCCCATAGTGTGGCTTGTTTGGCATTCTGGTGCAGCTGGTGCCAGGAGGGTGTTGGTTTCTCACAGCTATTTCCTCAAAGCAGCTATTAGGCCATGCCCCATAGGAACTCAGGGCCCACTGCGGGCGGGCGGGCAGGGGGGGTGGTGCATATGGCACTATGGGGCCATCAGGGAAGTCAGGCATCCTGTGCATCACTGAAGTTCTCCCAGCTCCATCTGTAACAGAAAACCCCTCATAATATAAGGCCTGCTTTGGATCCCATAGCTCTAGGCTCACAATGTGGAGGCCAACCCTACCAAGATCGCTGACCCATTTGTCGACAATAAATACTCCAGTCGTCGATGACTGCGAGTGGTGATTTCACTCACAGAGCCAACTGGACAGCTTATCTGTTTACACAGTGCAGGTCACATCAGCACCAAAGAGCTGAACGCCAAACCATAAATGCTCACATCCTAAAACAAGCCCATTGTCACGTGACCCTGGTTTCATGCATCCGCATTTCATAGTTTCTGTATGAACTTTATTATGGTATTGGTGTGGAGAATTAACCATTTCTGGCAGAAAACATTCCAGTACGCTGCCATATTTGCAATAAGTGTGTATGAGTAGTGGCCCTATATGAGCAGTGGTCCTATACGAGCAGTGGCCCTATACGAGCAGTGGCTGTAATGGCACCTTGACCTTTTGTCAGAAGGGTAGGAATCCATTTCAAATATGTCATGGGAATAGTGTGTGTGTGTGTGTGTGTGTGTATGTGAATTTGTTATTATTACAGTGTGGGGACCCAATATTCCCACAATGTGATAAAAAATTACTTTTTACTTTGAGAGAACATTTTCTCGGTCCCCACAAGGATAACCTTTTATAAAAATCTGTAACTGAAAGGTCTTGTATTTTGTTTGGTTACTAATGGTTAAGAGGTTATGTTTAAAGGCTGGGTAAGGGTTAACCTGGTGTTGGAACCTATGACCTACTGTCATATTTCTATTGACGGGACAGTAAGAGTTCAGTGTTCCAAGTGTTGCTCTTCTATTACCCCCCCACACACACAGACACACCCACACACATGTTCCATTTATTCTTATCTTTATGGGGACACTCCATTCCTTCCTATAGGCATAACCCTAATTCCAACTATGACATCCATAACATGTAACACTTAAAATCTCAAGGCCGATGCAACAGACCAGGCCTGGCCTTATACCCACTGTACAGCACAAGAACATGCAATTCTTAAGTAACTCTTCTAATTACCTCTCAGGAAGTATGTCATTAAGCGGTGGGAAGAAGTGACTGGATGGACATCACATTTGGCCAGTGTACAGTGGGATTAGAAAGCAAGCATGTCGGGCTCGGTGCCTATCCGACCCCGCCCCTTTGCCGTCCTTCCCTGTTCTGGCCAGCAGGTGTCGCTGGCCATCCGGTTCTCTTCCCTTTTTGCCCTTCAGCCCTAGTGTGCCTTAGTCTCTAGTGTGTTCTCCCTGTTTCCTGTACCAATGCATAGCTCAGTGGCCTGAGTATGATCACAGAGTCTGTGGACTCCGTGGTTGTGGGCTCAAGGCTGGCTAGAGACCAGCCTCACCTTCATCCATTGTATCTCTAAAGTGTATTATTTATCATTGTGTTCCTGTTGTAGGTCCCCCCCCTCTTCTGCTATGTCTAAGTATGTTTTGCATATTGCTATGGTCCTAGGTCTTCCAGTAATGTTATCCTTTTGTATTTTCTATGTTTCCTAGTTTCTTTGCTTATTAGTAGTTGTGAATTCCGCCCGTTGCCCTGTGCTTTCATTGACTGCTTGATCTGGGTATTATTTTATCCACCCTGCATTGTGTGTATTTAAATGCCCCCTCCCTCTCTCATCTCTTTGTTCCTTAGCCCTGCTCTCTGTGTTGCCCTGTTCCCTGCTGTTATTATTTCATGGTTTCTTTAGTTGGTTCTTATTTTTCCCTGAAAGTTTCTAACCCCTCGTGGTCCATTTATTTTGTGACCCCCCCCCACTGGTTTCAGTTTTGTTAATAAACCCCTTTTTGTGTCTGATCCACAATATTACTCTGCCTGCACCATGCCCCAAGTCCATAACAACGCACCCAAGGCGCAGCGGTAATCTTTGTGTGCAGGGCTTAATAAGGGTGTAGAGTGACATCATCAGACTAAAAAAATGAAATTGTCCAGACTTGGAAAGACAACAGGATGAAGATGAAAGGTGAAAAAAAGCAGGAAGGGAAACTGAAAGACTTTCACCTGCTTTTAAAAACCTATGCACTTCTGAGTCAGTTAGGTAACTAGGCTATTATATAAAATACAGGTTCTACCCTTTGGATGTCATGCGGCGGTTTTCGTCACGGACAGTTAAAAAGCCTGGGAGGGGAAGGATTCCACAAGTTTATCTGTTTCCATTTTATACAGATGCAAACACACTGCAGGAATGTGAGGGGTTATAAATTTTTTATATTTTTTATTAACCAAGCCCTCCACAACCCCCGGCCCCCCCCCCCCCCCCCCCCAGGGCCCTGAGCGTGCTGCGCCAGCGATGCCAGGGCGACCATGGGCAGCGTCACACTGCGTTACTTCTGCTACGGCTGTCTCTTCACCTCGGCCACCTGGTCCGTCCTGCTCTTCGTCTATTTCAACATCAGCCACGACGGCCAGGCCCCTGGGAGCGCCCCTGCCCCGGGGGCCCGGCCCTGGGGCTCCCAGCACCGAGTCCAGCCCCGTTTCACACGTTGGCCTGGGCACGAGCCACACCCCAATGACCCCCGCAAGGCTCCAGCGGGCAGACAGAGGACAGCTGAGCTCTCCCCGGAGATGGGTAAATGTCTGACCATGTTTTTAAGGGTTTGTTACCTGCAATAACACCCCAAAGTCTGTTTCCTCCATTAATGAAGTTTAAGGTTAGTGTTACATCCTAGGGGGGCTTTTCTGTTGTACCTTTTATCCATGTGTGTGATCTGAAAACCCCATCTGTATAAGTCTTAAACGATCCCAGTTGATGACGGTAATCCAGAGTCTGCAGTGGGTTTGGGGCTTGGGATCGATCGCATTGATTTAGGATCAGCACCTGGCACTTTGAATCTGAGCCTGGGCTGTAGAGGGTGCATTCAAGCCTGGATTTGAAGCAGAACCTCTGCCCTTTAATAAAGTTGCAGCTTGTTTTGAATAAAAAAATATATTAATCTAAAATTTAAGACATTGTTTATCAGGATCCCCCAGGTGGTCTAATATAGTCACATCCCGAAATGCCTGTCATTGAGTGGGGGCTGTCATTGAGTGGTCACATGACCACCCATGTTGGCAACCTGCTTTTCCCATTGCCAGGCATGATCTTCAACGAGCAAGACCAGGAAGTTCGGGATGAGGGCTACCACAAGCATGCCTTCAACATGCTGATCAGCAACCGGCTGGGGGCCCATCGGGACCTCCCCGACACCCGCAATGGGAAGTGAGTGGTGGGTGGGGGCGCCAGGCTATTCCCAAAGGTCAGTTATTACTAGTACAGCTTTGCTGAGGGCCTCAAGTAAGGTTGACCAAATTTACGATATTCTACATACCACAAGAAATTAAGGATATTATGTACATGTGGGGAAAAAGCAATAAAATGAGAATGTTTACAAGGATTATAAAAAGATGAAGCAGTAAGAGAGTGACATGAACAGTGTGATAAGCTGTAATGGAGTCCAGTCCATATCTTGAGGGTGATAAGGATAATTTGGTCTGTGAAGATCTTATCAAGACTGAATGTCCAGATGGAAGTGATCAGCGAGAATTCAGAGTCCATGACGATAACGAACCCGAACGATTAACGAGGTCCCACTCTGGAAGAGCAGTCGTCTTTGGTCACTCTTCCCAAAAATGTCCTGCAGACTTCTAGAGAAGAACCTCAGCTGCTTGCTCCCTCCCACCTCTGCTAATCCGCTTTGTGTTCAGGGGACTCGAGATACTCTTGTCCATAGTGTACTGGGACACACCTCTTAATCAGACCCACTGGCACAGGTGTATAAAAATCGAGCACCTAGGCATTCAATCAGGTTTATAAGCATTTGTGAAAGAATGGGTCATCCTGAAGAACTCTGAGAGAGTAGTAGTCATAGGATGCCATATTTGCAGTAAGGTTCACTTTGTCGCCAACAACTGTGTACAAGTACATTGTTTCATCTCACTATGTTCCTCTGTGACCAGTGCACATATAACAATAACAATGTAGAGTAACTACACCACACAATAACAATACCTATCCGAAGTGCACACAATAAGTCAGTTGGTGAAATTTCTTCCCTGCCAGATATTCCAGTCAGCTGTAAGTGGTATTAGTGTAAAGTAGAAGTGTTTAAGAACAATGTAAACTCAGCCACAAAGTGTCAGACCACGTAAAGTAACAGAGTGCGGTCGCTGGGTGCAGAGGCACATAGTGCGTAAAAGTCGCTAACGCTCTGCTGACTCAGTAACTGCAGAGTTGCAAACTTCCTCTGGCATTAACTCCAGCACAAAACCTATGTGATGGGAGCTTCATGGAATGGGCTTCCATGGATGAGTAGCTGCATGCAAGCCTCACATCCCCAAGAGCAATGCCAAGTGTTAGATGGGGTGGTGTAAAGCAGGCCGCCACTGGACTCTGGAGCAGTCGAAACATGTTCTTTGGAGTGACGAATCACGCTTCACTCTCTGGCAATATGATGGACAAGTCTGGGTTTGGCGGATGCCAGGAGGACATTACCTGCCTGAATGCACTGTGACAACTGTAAATTTGGTGGGAGAGGGATACTGGTATGGGGCTGTTTTTCAGGGGTTGGGCTAGGCTCATTAGCTCCAGTGAAGGGAACTCAGTGCTTCAGCATGCCTAGACATTTCGGACAATTGCTTCCAATTTTTTGGGAACAGTTTGGGGAAGGCCCTTTTCTGTTCCAGCATGACTGTGCCCTAGTGCACAAAGCAAGGTCCATAAAGACATAATTGGGTGAGTTTGGTGTGGGAGAACTTGACCGGTCTCCACAGAGCCCTGACCTCAACTCCATTGAACAGCTCTGGGATGAAATAGAACAGATTGACAGCCAGGCCTTCACATCCAACTACAGTGCCTGACCTCACAAATGCTCTTCTGGATGAATGGGCAAAAATTCCTACACACTCCATTATCTCATGGAAAGTCTTCCCAGAAGAGTAGTAGCAGATGCAAAGGAGGGACCAACTCCATACTGATACTTATGGATTTCGAATGGGATGTCGTAAAATTTCCTGTAGGTAATGGTGTTCAGTTTATTCACATTTTCATGCTTCATGGTGGGGGGTGGGGGTAAACTGGAGACTGACCTTTGACTCCTTGGCCCATAGGTGCAAAGAGGTGGTGTACCCCCCTTCACTGCCCAGTGCCAGCGTGGTGATCTGCTTCTTCAATGAGGCGCTCTCAGCCTTGCTGCGCACTGTGCACAGTGTTTTGGATCGCACCCCTACGTACCTGCTGCACGAGATCATACTGGTGGACGATGACAGCGAGTTGGGCAAGTGTCCCTCCGGACATGGCTTCCCCCTAGGCACAAACATTAATCTAGTTTTAAAATGATTTTAGAAGGAGAAGGAGAGATTAGATTTCGGTGTCACAGAGAGTATTTGACCTTTTCATTTAATGCCCATGGATGGCCTGAACAATGTTCACCCCTGGCCTGCCATCTTTAACTTCTACAGCCGACCTGAAGGGGGAGCTGGATGCCTACATTGAGCAAAACCTGCAGGGGAAGGTCAAGCTGGTGCGTAACAAGAAGAGGGAGGGCCTGATCAGGGGGCGGATGGTCGGCGCCTCTCATGCCACAGGTGACTCTCCATCTGCCATGTTCAAACGGCTGGTGGCGGTCATAAGCCAGAATAAGCCCCACTTCTAGTTTTGATTGGACGATTTGGCATTGTCCTGGAACAGGGGAGGTGCTGGTCTTCCTGGACAGTCACTGTGAGGTGAATGAAATGTGGCTGCAGCCGTTGCTGGCACCGATCAAGGAGGACCGGCGCACGGTCGTGTGTCCCGTCATCGACATCATTAGTGCCGATACGCTGGTTTACAGCCCCTCCCCCATCGTGAGGGGGGGCTTCAACTGGGGCCTGCATTTCAAGTGGGACCCCGTACCTCCATCAGACCTCAACAGCCCAGATGGGGCTGTTGCCCCCATCAGGTACAAGTGGCCTAGTTTCCCTGTATATTAGAAGTCTAATTTGCAATGTGATAACATCATCCAATACTGTCACTGGAGAAGCTAATTGTCTGGAATCACTCTGGCAGGTCTCCGACAATGGCAGGAGGTCTGTTCGCCATGGACAGAAAGTATTTCAATGAGCTGGGCCAGTATGACAGCGGCATGGACATCTGGGGTGGGGAGAACCTGGAGATCTCCTTCCGGGTAAGAAGGTTGCCTTCCCTCCTTCCCAGGCCAGTGCTCATGTACCAGTGGCAAATACACATTCCTTGAGGGGGTGAATGTACAGTTGGTTTATCAAGGTTCCCCATGATAAAGCTGGACCTGTCTGAGAATCCAGGCCAGCTGTGAGTGCTGGGAATGGGTGGGGGATCAGTTGTGCAGTGTACTAACCTGGTTGCCTGCTCCACTCAGATCTGGATGTGCGGGGGTCAGTTGCTGATCATCCCCTGCTCACGTGTGGGACACATCTTCCGCAAGAGGCGGCCCTATGGCTCCCCTGGTGGCCAGGACACCATGGCGCATAACTCGCTGCGACTGGCCCATGTGTGGATGGATGAGTACAAGGTACTGGCGGGCTGCTGACTGAATGGAGGTCAAGAATAGTCACAAGGGAGAGGTGAAGCACCACCCCTGAGGCTTATACCAACTAAGATAGTATGGGGGGGGGGGGGGTCTGGTGCATGCTGGGATTGAAGCTCTCCACACATTGGGATTGGCTGAGAGTTCATGTAACGCTCTCATCTGCCCTTAAAATAAGTGTCTTTGATTAAATTAAATTATTTACCCGGAATAGCTAACCCACTTAGTGTAGGAACGGGCTGCTCTTGGTCTGAGAGCTCTTCTCCCTCGCTCTCTAACTTTTGTTCTTGTTCCATCAGCCTGCTTTCAGGAAGTAAAGGTTGGTAAGGTAGAAATAACAAGTTAAGGACTGTTTGGGGTGGTATTGCAGGTGAACTTGACTCTTATTAGCCAGCTAACACGGCACCCACCAAGACACTGCAGGGGGTTTCCAAGCACCTGTGATGTAATTTGGCCAAGTTGATTAGCAAAATGGCTAAAAAAGCATTTAAGTATAATTACTATAGAGTATTTTGTTGCTTTGAGGCCCTTAACCCCATCCACTGTGTTGTCAGTTTGAAATGATCAGTCATGAAGACTGCTCATGGGAATTGTGGAAGTTGTATTATTCAGTGTGGACATGAATGAATCTGGGCCTACAGAAGCAGGGCTACCTCGTGTAAGGAATCATTCTATTGTTCTGTCCTTTGCCCAATCAGGAACAGTACTTTGCCCTACGCCCGGAGCTGAGGACCCGTAGCTATGGCGACATCAGCGAGCGGCTGGCCGTGAGGCAACGGCTGCGGTGCCACTCCTTCAAGTGGTACCTGGACCATGTGTACCCAGAGATGCAGGCAGCGGATGCGCATGGCAAGGCGCAGCAGCCCGTCTTCCTCAACAAGGGTCTGAGGAGGCCCAAGGTCCTGCAGAGGGGGCGGGTAAGGCTGCCCCCTGTTGATGTGGAAGAATCTTGATCCATCCGACCTCGGTCCATCCACCGGAACCTGTTGATGACATCACCATGGCTTCCCCCACGACGGTTCTTGTCAGAAAACCTTTAAGCTTTGAAACTGTAATTTACTTTTAAATGAATACAATAATACAAATGGCTATGTCAGCACCACAACCACAACACTGCCTGTACGTTCCAGAGGGCTATCGAAGTTATGCAAGTTGCTTGCAAATCCAGTCAGGAATTTGACCCGTCATCGATGCCTTGGGCCCCTGCATTCAATCATAGTCACCTCTGAAATGATAACTGTTAGAGAAGTCTGGCACACACCAACCAGCTGTCATAAATCTCAGAGCTTATTTGGCATTAACTAGTTAGGGGTTTTTGTAGGCATGCCAGGGTGGGGAGATAGGGTGAGCAGACCAAGATGGATTAATAACAGAAACAGCCATACAAGCTAAACATTCAGGAAAACATTGGAAATGTTTTAAAATAGTAACAAGGTAGTTAAAAAGCCCCTTTGCTACAGATGCCTGAGCTGGCAGTAACTAGAGCCCATTAACGTTCATCCTGCCTTCGGGTTTCAAGGAATAGAGCCATTCAATTGAGCAGCACAAATGAAATGTAATTAATCATGGAATTATAATTCATTATAATTCAACATCTCCAAGCCCCTGGAGTCTAACCCCTAACGATCACCATGGAGGAGATGTGCCTTGCCTCTCATACTCGCACGCGTCCAGCTTAACGCTGCAGAGATATCAGTGATGTCACTCAGTGATGAAAGGAGACCAAATCCAGCTGACCAATCAGGAGGCATTTATACTGTGATTGATGGCTCTGAGTCCTCCCACTGACCTGCAGTGTCATGATAAGACATGCCTGAAGGGCTGCCGACATAGCTTGTGTTCATTCCTCAGCAGAAATGTTGAAGCTGCTGTTTATCTGACCCCTCTTATTTGATGCGCCAGTTGTCTCACCCACCAACTGCTCATCCCAATTCCCCCCCCCCCCACTCTCCTGTCCCCAGCTGCGAAACCTGCAGGCCAATAAGTGTCTGGTGGCCCAGGGCCGACCCAGCCAGAAGGGGGGAATCGTGCTCCTGAGGGACTGTCACCCCAGCGACCCCGAGCAGGTAGCGTCCCAACAGCCCATTCGATGTCGGCACGGAAACCATGCTGCCAACTCATGACGGCGCGCCTCTGCTACTGCCCACAGGAGTGGGCGTACGACGAGGAGCAGGAGCTGATCTTGGTGGGCCTCCTGTGTCTGGACGTGTCAGAGGTGCGCTCCTCGGACCCACCGCGGCTCATGAAGTGTCACGGGTCGGGTGGCTCGCAGCAGTGGGCTCTGGGGGTAAGCAGCCGCCGGCACCACCCACTCTGGCCCTCCTTCCAAACACCAACTCGGCACACACAGGTAGTGCAAGATTTTCTTTTATCTTCCAGAAGAGCAACCGCCTGTACCAGGTTTCCGTTGGCCAGTGTCTCGCAGCAGTCGACCCCCTCAGCCATAAAGGCTACGTTGCCATGGCAATATGCAACGGCTCAGAGTCCCAGCAGTGGCAACTGGAGGACTGAGCTATGAGAGCAACTGTGTGTGTGTGTGTGAGGTCACAACTGATGGCCGCTGACTGGTGTGGCATTTTGCGCAGGCCTGGGGATCCCTGTAGGGAGCGCTGAGCCGGGCCCTGGCACCCTTGCATCCCTTCCTGCCCTGGTCTCACTCCATTCTGGGTGTGAGGAGAGAAGACACACCATGTTTTTACCCCAGTTGGCTATTAGCAGGGGGGGGGCCTCTTTCCAACATGTCCGTAGATGTCAGCTGACCGTAAATCTCTCATGTGCATCAATATGTGGACCGTCTTGAATTTCGTGGTTTTAATTTTTTTTAATCCTATAAAGCCTGAATTTTTATAATTTAGCACATTAGGATTTTCAGGTATTTTTCCCCGACTGAAAAGGCCGTTATTCTATGGCTTGGTTTTAAAAATGCGATAGATGACTCAATTGATGCCAAAAACTCATGTCATTTTTTTTTTTATTTTTTAAATGGGCATTGGTTAATTTTTTATAAAGTGTCAAGTTTTAGAGGTTTTGAAAATTGATGCTTTTAATGTGTCACCATTAATTAGAATGACTCTGATGTTCGTTAATGGTAGAGAACTGTTATTCTGTGTAATAAGTTAATAGTTTGGTGCAGGTTTGTGGAATTTCACATGCTAAAAGTTTAACAAGACGTTTTGAGTGTGAAACTTTTGTTAGAGCACAGTGGCGACATGCAGCATTAGTCTGTCTCCATCAGTGTGAATGTGCCCGCTTTCTAAGCAGGTACATTCAGAACCTCTTGTTGTAAACCCAGAAAAATAAAGATTTTAACTGAGGGGAAAAAAAAAAAAAAAAACTTTGGCTGAGGACTCAAATCACATCACATATCATTTACACACAGTCATATCAGTCATTTACAAAGTTTAGCTATAACCAGCCACACTGTTTAAACCTCTACTGCAGTGCTTCTCAGCCCAGTCTGGGCAGACTCCCAGACAGTCCACTTCCTCCCAGCTACCAGCCAATCGAGAACACCGAACACATGGTACAGGTGTGCTGGGAGCTCTATGAGAGCAAAACTGAGGGTCCCGTGGACTGGGCTGAGACACTGGTAAGTACACGTGGTTGGCATGTAGCTATAGGAAGTGTATCGCCTCTAAATGAAAGTATGTAAATTTAAGAATGACCTTCAATCTTATCACCACCATCCTGACTTGTACACCTGACACTAAAGTCATGGGCAAGCAGGGAGTAACACAGTTATGTAAAATATTTATTTTTTGTAAATGCTTCTAAATCTGGTTTCACAAACTCCAAACCCCATTACACACTCTTTATACTTCAAGAAAGGCTTTTTTTTTCTTTTCTTTTTTTTAAACAGAACATTCTACTACTAAAGAAAACAAGAAGACAAATACTGGGTAAGAGGCTGGAATATCATACAAGAAAAAATATATCCAAGAAACAATTACAGCTATCTCAGGAAAATATATATACACAATTGATTCTTCTGAAAGTTAAAAATACATCATGCGATATTTAGTTCAGGACTATCTAAATATAACAACTGTTGTACAAGCCACTGAAGTTGTGCACAAACAAAAAAAATGAAAAGTTCTCTTCATTTCAAACTGGTTTATAAATTTTAAGTACCAGAATTTGCAAATAAACAGTTCAGTCTGTCATGACTTCTTGACTAGACAGTGCAGGTGTTTTGCTCAGATGTAAACGAAATAAAAGGGGAAAAACAACATTTAAATCAAACTTCAGAAACTTGTTAGCTAAGCTTGCTTTCCAAACACCTAACTGAATGACACTTTGTTTTAATCTGTATGATCTGGATGTTAACAAACTATTCATAACTACAAGTTAAGATTTACCATCTGGGAGATTTCATTGAAAGAAAAGAAAACAATTCACAGTTATCACTAGTTCTAAACGCAAACCTGATAAACAGTAAGGATGTCACTGATTTCTTCCTGATTGGCCTGAATCAATTCAGAACCAAAGGCCAAACAATCTTATTCGACCTTAAAGGGGAAATCGTTTTTCAAGTGGTCAAAAAAAACCTCAGATCACAACAATACTAAATTCTAAAATACAACAAAAATACTTCTGAATTCTTTTTTTACTTACATATTCTGTACATATTTATAGTGTGTGAGTGTGTGTGTGTACACATACATATATATATATATATATATACACACAGACATACACACACACAAAGAAATTATGACATCCTTTAAATAATTTCTGGGGAAAAAAAACCTCATCCAAACAGCTGTGAAGTTAAGGTAGCATTTGGTCAATAATTTCTATGTGTTCTTTAGACAGTTTTAGACTTTGCAGATATTTACACTTTGTACAGAGGCGCAGGGTGCGATGGCCCCGCAGGCACACCAGTGGCAGGTCGACATCCTGCTCACATTTATGTCGATTTTAAAAATAGCTTAATTCAATTACTCAACAATAAATACAAAAAAGGCTATTTTACAGAAACCAAAAACGGAAAAAGGAAAAAAAATAAACTGACTCATGGAATCAAGTATTTTAAATGGATTTTTAGTGCAAGTAAACTTTCCCTTAGTGCCGTCGCTAAGGAAGCCAGCCCCATACATTCCTCATTCAGTGACGCCTACGACAATCACACATCTCGTACGTGTGTGTGTGTGTGTGTGTGTGTATCCATCCAAAACGCAGAGGGCCTGCCCCTAAACAACAAAATAAGGCGATGGACAGCACAGTAACCCCCCCTGAGCGCTGGTGAATTCAACCCCCCCCTCCCCAATCATACGCACACTGCACAAGCAAACACCATCTCTAAGAAAATAAATAAAAATATCATTAACATCACTCCTTCACTCCCCCCACCATTGTGCCTGTTACACCTTTGGACTCTACCCTCCCCTCACAGTTGCTCCCCACCCGCCCCCCAGTGACAGTACTTTACTTTTTTTTTACGCGCCTGTAAAGTTTAAGGAATGCTCTTCCTCCTCAGTTCATCCACTTCCGGCAGTTGACCGCCCCGCAGTGACAGGGGATCTTGTGTTGGTCATCTTCCAGATCGAACTTGTAGTCGTAGCTGAGCTGTAAAGACAGACAGATGCTGGATTAATGTGGCGGTCCTGGCATCGGTTCAGCAAGGGGGGGCACCCATAGCAGTGCTGCCAAGGATGAGCTTGATAGTTGAGAGTTGCAGATTGATGGGCTTGGGGATGGAATTATAAGGCCCACAAAGACCTCCCCCTAAACCCTCCGTACCATGCTGAGGTCTTAAGAGAACAAAGGCTTTAAAGGTTATGGGAACAGCGAGCCCATTAGAGGCGCCCAACATTAAAAATCGGGGCGATTGCTTCACCTCTTCTCCTCGCTGGATCTTCCGATTTGAGCTGATGATGATCTTATGTCCTCGTTCAAAGGTCACCACCTCAGCAACACAATTTGGTGCACAGGAGTGGTTGATATACCTGCAGAAAAAGAGACAGCTTCAGTAATGAGGGTCAGACAGGAGAGGTTAAGCATTAGCATCTTACTGCATGTGCCCTGAACAGGGTGGCCCCCTGCCTTGTGTGATGGGATGGACTCCAAGCCCCCTACAGGGACTTCGACTAAGATATGTATTTGGAAGATGGATGGATGGTTTACTGCTTGTGAGCTCTTATAGTGAGGGGAGTCAGCAAGATTCTTCCTGTTCTTCTGTGGAAACAACTGAATATAAAATGGTCCTTGGGCGGTACCATGCAGGACACCTACCTGGCAGGCCCGCCCGTTATCGTGGCATCGATGACATGCTCGCTGTCAATTCGGAACATGTACACGCCTCGGTTCTGTGACATCAGAAAGAGCAGTGGCAGACAGGTGAGATGGACTGCATCAGGAGGTACCAGCATCAAGCATGGCTGGTCTTCTGGCTCATACCTGTGACTCGTACATCTTCTCCTTCCTGTTGGCCACCTCGTTGCGGATGATGGTGCCAATGTACTCGATCACCATGGTGTACTTCTCAATGTCCCTGGCAGCATACAGACCCAGGCCCTGGACAGACAGACACTGCTATGGTGAGATACAAGAAAGAGGGCAGGGTGACGACCTGATATGGTGGATGCTTCCTGGCTTTATCCACACTGCTCTAAATCTCCCCCTGGCTGCCATTTGAGGATTCATCATCCGATGACAGCTAAGTGGGAGTAGCTCCAACTTAAAATGCTGGTCACCATTTTACTAGGCCAAGTCTGAGACCAGTGTTGGGGAGTAACGGAATACATGTAATGGCGTTACGTATTTAGAATACAAACTGTATTCCGATACAGTTACAATTTAAATAGATGGTAATTAGAATAGTTACATTGTTGAAATCAATGGAATACATTTATCTATTTCATATGTTTATTCACTCTCCAATTAAATTATAGCCATTTGACGCATTTCCCAGAAGTCCGTGAAATGAAACACGCAGCTAGAAGCCGAGGTGCGGTTATGCTAACTGGCTGCGCACTCGCGGTAATGCAGCTGGCGCGACACAGCGGGGGTGTGTTTCCCAAAAGCTTCCGTTAGCAACTTACATAGTTGGATTCATTCAGTTGCATGGGTCTAACTTTGGGTTGCCACGTTTCATGCAGAAAAATAACTGACGCCTATCATAGTGTGGCATTGCCACAACCACTATGTGCCAAATGACGCACCAGTGGTGGTAAATCAAAACTTGAATCATGGTCTCAAGAAAGTATTACGATTCATACTTAATATTTGAAGCACTTTATGCACTTTACTTTTCGATGGACGTAAAAATAAACTGAGTACAAAACTTTTCAGTTATAAACTCCAATTGGTAATGAAATTAGCGTTGACATATGAAATTAGTCGCTTTATATCAAAATGTAAGGTGCATAACACTTAAATAAAATTAATCTTCACGATATACATTGCTAGCTCAGCAATAACCTATTAATTATAAATAAGACTAATCCAATCAACACGGTTGCATTTTCATACAAACTGTGGACAGGATGATGATGCGTTTATCTCAAACCATGTCCCGTATTGATTAAAATCAATACGGAATGCTTCCGTATTATAAGGGACATGTGGCAACCGTAGTCCAACTATGTAAGTTGCTAACATAGTTAGCAGCATTGCTTTTGGGAAACGCACCCCTGGACAGGAGTGCGCTTCTGTCTAGGAAATTCAGTCACCATTTCGCGTTAAGGAAGAAAAAGGAGCGTGTAACATCATTGTGCAGGGCAGCCTCTGTTTACCTGCCACTAACTTACTTTCTGTGTCCAAAAACTCCACTTTCAATCTAAAGAAGCATCTTGAAGTAAGTTCGTTTTTTTTTTTTTTTTTTGGTCTGGCTAAAGTCAGGTTATTGGTTAGCTTGCCTTTCCTAGCCCGTATAGTTATCAATTAAGTGCCAATCGACAATCTGCTAACCTCTGGCTATTTACCATGCTAGAGCTGTAAGATCCAGCACTTTAGCTTCGTACAGTATGCAGCTTCGAGACTACAAGCAATATAGGCTGTCTGCTGCTGGTATTCACGTGTAGCGCTACTCCGAAAACTGTTTACAGATTTAATGTTTCTGCACACTGTTTTCACCGTATGCATGCATGCTCTTGTCAAAATGTGTAGCCTAATGATACCAATTCACTAGCAAAATGGTTTTAGGATAATGCTTTATGGCAGTGCTTCCACTGAACGACGAGGCATGTTAAACTGATGGACTTGTCATGTACATTTATGATGCGCAATTATTTAGAATCTGTAAGTGAAATGAAACCATCACCAGGGTTTCACCAACTGTTACACATCTGGCGTGATACTTTAATACATTTAACCAATTGCTATGGTAGAAGGAAATAATAGAATTGTCTTCTTAAGTAAATATAGTGTGATTGCCACATTTATATCGTTGTAAAATGTAAGACAATGTTGAAGTAATCCAAAGTATTTAGAATACGTTACTCACATTGAGTAGTCTAATGGAATATGTTACAAATTACATTTTAGGGCATGTATTTTGTATTCTGTAGTGGAATACATTTTAAAAGTAACCCTTCCCAACACTGTCTGTGACCTACAGGCAGAGCATAGCTGGAGACCAAAAATGAGGACTGTGTGTGTGTGTGTGTGTGTGTGCGTACGCTTTCTATCCCTGGTGGCATCCTGCTGGCCTGCATCCAGCAGCCTTGGCACCCCAAGGTCGGTAACTCCACAAATGATGTGCACGCCAGACATGCTGTAGACATGCAGCAGACATACACGAATGCGCTGGTGCTGACCTGGATGCGTGACCGTGCCAGGTACACATTGCTCTTCCACTCGGCCTTCATCTTGCGGTACTGAGATGACTTGGAGTGCACAAACTGCTTGCTGTAGGGGGCGCTGATCTCCCCAGTGATGGTGCTCTGGAAGGACTTGGAAGTGCTGGTGCTGGTCAAGGTGTGAGGCCTGAAGTAGGTAGGTGGGGGAGGGGGGACAAGATGGATACTAAAGCATTTCTAAAACCTGGGTGAGGACAACGGAGGTGTGAGTCCAGCTGAGGCAGGGGGGTAATGGAAATGAAGCAGTTAAAGCCAGTGATACAAAAGAACAACCTTAACTCATTTAAGTAAGAAATTTCATCCCTGAATCACCACAAGATGGCGATAAGGAGTAGGCGGGCTGAGGAGGGGTTGGGCAGACGGGGATGACAGAAAAACGAGAAAGCCACAGAAAATACCTTAACACAAACCTCTTGGTATGGGGGCCGGCCCGGGGCTCGGAGCGAGCGGAGCCTGATGGGTTGATGGCCAGGGGCAGCTGCATCAGGGGGTTACGGCCGTAGCGGAAGGTGTAGCTCTCACAGGCCTCCACGCCCGGAAGCTGACGGACAGAGGCGGGGCACATTAAGCAGGACCTGGTCCGAATGTTTATGGTAGCCTGATGGCGTGCTCCCTACCGATTCGATGATTCTGGTAACGGCAGAGACCGTGAGCCCAAAGAGGTCCTCCCCCTTCAGGTAGATGGGGAAGAGCTTCAGCATACCAGACTCCGCCCTCCGCTCAGCAACTGGGCCCAAGACCTTGTCCCAGACTCCTGCAAGGAAAGCGTGGAAATGTGAAGTCGACATTCTGAAACACCTTCAGCAGATTGGTAATGAATAGCTGCTATGCAGCCTGGATGATAGATGATCTTCCAGCACTCTACCGACTGGAAAGCTGCATAAAGATAAGGGTATTGAACCCTGCAAAGAGTGTGGGGAGAATTGGACACAAGGAGCCCACAGGGCAGCAATGTCTAGACCGGGCCGCAGTACCTTTGGCTGTGGTGTCAGTGAGCAGCAGGTCCTCGTAGCCCTGCTCCACCACGCGGATGCTGAACTCGGGCAGGCCGTCGCGTTCGTCGATGGAGCACAGGTAGCGGCAGCGGCGATCGCTGTGCCGCGTGCTCCAATAGATACGGCTGGCCTCGTAGCCCACGGGAAAGATGGCGGCGGCTGAGTGGAAGGCGGCCGTCTGCTGGGGCAGGAGCTGGCCCACGGCGTGGAAGAGCAGGCTGCCCACGCGGAAGGTGTGGTCGCGCTCGGCACGCCGCACCACGCTGGCCAGCTGCCGCGCCTCATCCCGCTGCACGTAGACACGCCGGAAGACGGCAAAGCAGCGCAGCTCATGCTCCTGGGCGCCGCCGCGCGGCCGGTGGGCATGACACAGCATGGTCTTGTCCTTAAAGAACATGCACTGGGCGCGGAGTGCACAGGTGAAGTGGTAGACGTTGGTGCAGCGCAGCCGCTGACAGCCGCTCGTCGCGCCGGTGCGCTGGCAGTAGGCACAGCGTACCGCCAGGCCTCGCCGCAGTGCCAGCTCCACATTGATGAGGGCACCCGCCTGCGTCTCGTACACCTCCGTGGACCACAGTGCACAGTTAAGGTGCACCCACAAGTCCAGGTCCAGGTTGAGCAGCCGCGCCGCCCCGTCCGTGAGCCCATCGCCCTCCTCGTGGCAGAAGCAGCAGCGCCGCTGGTCCCGGGGCAGCGGGTCAGGGCGCAGAGAGGCGCCCAGCTTCAGTAGGAGCGCGTCCACCTCGTCCTCGGAGGGCAGCTGGGGGTCACCCCGGGGCACCACGATCTGGACAGTCCACTTCCTCCAGCGCACGCCCTTCCATCTCTTGCCAATGTGGCGAGGATCGTCCGTGCCATTGTGAAGTGCCCGGGGGCGGGGCTTCAGCTTAACGGTGACCTTGAGGGCTTCGGCTTTGCCCTCGGCCTTGGTTGGGTCGAAGGCGGCCGCGGGGAAGGCGATGGGGGGTGTGGATGGGGGTGACTGGCTGGGCTGCAGCTGGGCCAGGCAGTGGACATCCAGAGTGGACATGTTGTTGCTGTACGGGTGCGAGACCTTAGCCAGACTTTCCCTGATGTCTGCGTGTGGGGGCATCTCCTGTTGTGTTTTCAGGGGGCCAAAAACCAGAGAAATATGAGCGTCTTCAGAAACATCTGTTTTTTGGATTGATATTGAATTTGATATTTCGCTCTTTCTGACTGAGACCAATTTCAATGATGGGCCCCTTAACTGAAAGCCCCCTAAAGAAGCCCAATATCACTGCGTGCCTTGGGTGCTCTACGCTTTCTTTAGTCGACGGGGAGTTAATTACACAATCGACTGACATTTAAAGCACATGAGCCTCCCTGAGGGAGCTGAGCGTTAACTTGTCACAATTTTTTTTAACCGACTTCCTGCTGCAAATAACTATTCTGAAATCAGAAACTAAGCTTTTGTGTTTCAGGACATTTTTCAAGCCTTAAGTTTAAAATTAAAAATGTAATTAAGTCCAATGAAATGCGGTACTCTATAAATTCTTTAAAGGCGTGGTGAACCAGCTAACTGCCGGATCTGTTATGAAGGACACCAGTCTGGCACTTCTCTGGGTACAGAGCCACACCCTAACCCTAACCCTACATTTACTCCTTCTGTCCTGATGTGCCTCAGCTGTCTCCATGACGATCGAGAGTACCTTGATGTCTGTGGACTTGGACTGCGCGGCTGAGTACAGAATGAAGCAATTCAGACTGCAGAAGACCAGAGTCCCCTCAGGACGACCCCAGCTGTCCTGCTGGAACACAGATGGGGGTATAAGCATTACAGGAACTACCGTCCCCCGTCCCCAGGTCCGGCCAAGTGAAGTGGCGGGAACCAGAGATCAAAACAGCCCATTATGTGAAACCTTTGCTGACACCAAGTAAGGGAGGAGCATTTACATACTGCGGGGGGCTACTGGAGTGCGCCACATTTAAATAAGAGAGTCTCAAAGGCTTAGGCATCAAGTTCTCCTTCAGGAGTCGGGACTTTAGTGGACCGACAACACAGTGTGACCCTGTCTCTGGTTTGGGACCAAACATAACACCCCAGAGGTGAGCTCTTATATAAGGTCAGGTCTCAGGTTTAAAGTGTCCTCCTGTACACAAGCTGCTAGCACTAATAAGGGGGCTGGTGCAGGGACGACCCCGGCCCATGATTCTGTCCTTCCACGGTGTCCCGTACCCGTCTCTCGCATGGCAGGTCTTTGGTGGATTTCCTCACTCCATTGCCCAGGACCACCACCTTGCAGTGACAGCACCACTGTGGCTTGGGTGCTGGTCCACCTTTCCCAGTCTGACAGTCCCCCCTGGCAACAACCAGACCTGGAACGAGAAGCCACAAGATCTGATCTGAACACTATGAACATTTCTACAGGTCCTCCAAGTCTCTAACAGGACTCGTCGTCCAATATTCCTTCTGTAAATTTCAGAATCATATCAGCAGCAGTACAGAGTTCTTAGATCTATTATATATGAAGGGACAAAAACAGGCCAATTATTACTGTTAATGTGGCGCCCCTATTCATTTAGGACTTGACTACTATTACTGGATGAGATCTGACACCGGGAACTTAAATGAAGAGTCTGCGCGCTAACAAGCTTAGTGCAAAATCATTACTGTGTTTCATTAACCTCTAGGATGTTGGGCTTTGATCGATAATGACGCACGTAACTGAAAGCAGGAGCGCTTAGGCCACAGAACAGGACTGTTTGTGCAATCAATAGTCACTTATACGTCTTGTGGAGGGGCTAATTTGAGGACGATTACTAGGCAGTCCTTCAACGTAATATCAATTGGAACAGGCGATTTATTACAGGTTCTGAAACTAGTTGAGATACAATCATGTGATGAGGCAACAAAGGCAAAGATCTCACTAGATGACCCAAAATGCCTAACTGGTCATGAAATGTTGTATACCATGATCCTCAAATCATCTTAGTCAACTCAAATGATCTATGATCTAACCCATCTTGGCCAATTCAACTGAGCTTCAGGGACCGAACAGGACCTACAACAGTTATTCCTTCCAGGGATCTTAAGAAGCACTCATCCAGCCTCTAGTCCACCCACCCGCTGTTACTCCAAGTTTTGACTCACCAGCGTTGGGAGGAGGGTAGTGCACCTGAGCAGGTATCATCCCCGGGGGTCCGGGGGGCCTCAGGAAACGGGGCCCAGGGAACATGGCAGGGTGACGGGCCTCGTAGCCCTGTGGGGGCACCTTGAGGCCTCCAGGGAATGACAGGGGCCCACGGTCAGGTGTACTGCTGACCTCGTAGCTGCTGGGGACCTTCATGCATAGCAGGTCGGCAACAGCCGATACCACGCTGGGGATGTTCTGAAGACAACGACACTCATCTTAATGCAGCTCATAACCAGGATCCGGCTTAACAAGCAGATAAAAGACGCCACCAGCCACCAGCATGCTGATTCTGCTCACCTCTGCCGCAGCAGGACTGAGGGTAATAGCTATGGATACCAGGCCTGTTTTGGAACAATTTGGAACCTCTCCAAACTGGGGTTCCAGTTTCACTTCCCAGTGTTTGGCTTCAGAACCTGTGCAAACGCATCAGAAAGAGAAGTCTACCGTTTTCCGCAACACCAGTGCCCTTATTCTGTGAGTGACGTCCCATTGGCGATTTCATCCCATTTCATATAGACAATATTATACCTATGGTCATGAGCTATGGGTAGTGACCGAAAGAACGAGATCGCGAATACAAGCGGCCGAAATGAGTTTCCTCATTTCCTGGGCTCTCCCTTAGAGATAGGGTGAGAAGCTCGGTCATTCGGGGGGAGCTCAGAGTAGAGCTGCTGCTCCTCCGCATCGAGAGGAGCCAGATGAGGTGGCTCAGGCATCT
>JAODKM010000001.1:18417556-18428902 GCA_026780845.1 Petrocephalus sullivani
GCTGGCCCCGGCTCGAACCGCAGCCGGGGTGTCCGCCGGGTCGGCTCTCGCTGACCGTACGAGGGGGAGTACGGAGGGGGCGGGGGGGGGAAGGCTGATAAGCTAGAGACATTCCGCAATGTGGGTTCAATGTTATCCTCCCAAAAAATGGGTCATTGCAAAAAAAAAAAAAAAAAGGTCCACCGTAAAGGTTTGCAATAAACCAATCAGAAACAGAACTCGAGGGTCCATTTTGCCAGGCCTGATGTCCAAATGGGACCCTCCTCCTTACCAAACCTTCCCACTGAGACAGCCAGTTTTTGGATTTTGGAGCAAAAAGCAAACATAGGGGATTGCTCTCTCTCTTACAGGTGTAGCCCACTACTAGTTACACGATCCGAATCAGCCACAGGGGGCACTACACTACCTGCTCCAGCTGCTTCTGCACCACGCTCTGCTGCTCCGTCACATGCTTTAGTTGCTCGGCGTCCTCCTCGGGGAACTCACGGCCCGCCTTCTTGGCAGTGCGCTGCTTTGCCGACAGAGCCTTCTTGGATTTCCTGTGGGCTCCGATCTGGTCTTCCAGAAACTTCTGCTGCATTTGCAGCAGCTGCTGGGTGTCCTGGAGCCACTCCTCATACTGCTTCCTCTGGGCTTCATCTGGAATTGGATGGGGATAATTTAAGGCACAAGGGAGTTCCCTCTCTACCCCCAATTCTAAAGCATATTTGGATCAGTATTAATACAACTGATGCAACTTCATTCCAGTGTTTCACATTAGTCTATAGCTAACCAAAAGACCACTAGACAGGCTACTTACTAACAAAGCCTGGTCCAGAACTGGGGGGATTGCGTCTAGCCATATGCGGTGTCAGCTTGCCATCCTGAAGTTAAAATAAACCAGTTAGTAACAGGGTGATATCTCCATTACCTCGATTTGCACAGGAAACTGAGTAACAAGTCACGTACCTGGCTAACCACCTGCTGTGGGAGTGGGGCCACAGTGTCAGGGCCCGGAGCCCCTGGCATTTGTGGGGTGCCCAACTGCATCCTGACAGAAAGGTAGAGGAGCTTAGCCTGGGGGTTACGTTACCCACAGAAGGAAAAGAAGAACACAACCCTTATCCATACCTATTCATGACCATGCTATTCTGAGCCATCATTTTATTGATCCCTTTCAGAGCTACCATCTTTGCCTTCATGATGGGGTCAGTGATAGCATCGAAATCTGAAAATGAATGGTACAAGGTTTAGGACAAATAACCAGCAATAAACTAATCAGGACTACCAACTGCGACAGATCCATGTGAAAAGTGAACATCTCCACTGCAACTGCAAGCAGTCCAAGCAAGGAACAAGCTGAACTTCCACGATTTTAACAGGGTGTTTTATCAGAGATCGTGCTCATTAAGAAACGCAGTGTATGACATTACCAATGTTGGGGAAGAAGGAGTCACTGGACCGCTGTCGAATCATGGCCTGCATCTGCCGCTGTTGCTGTTGCTCCTGTCTTTCCTGGTCCAGTAGGTCCTGCAAGAGGAGCGGCTGTTCTTCCAACAGCAGAGGGCGATTTGACTGGTTCTGCTGATTTAAGCCCTGGGGGAACATGGTCTGCTGTTGGGCTTGTGCCAGGTTATGGGGCAGTGCCTGAAGAGGCATCGGGAGGGCCTGTTCCCCTTGAGGACCAGTAGGTCCATAGTTGGGGCAAGCAGGTGGACCTTGCAGGAAGTTTGGATTGCACATAGGCACTCCAGCCACGGCAGAGGAGTCCATTCTATGACCAACTGGCAGGTTAGGGTTCATGCCAAGCTCTTGGATTTGCCCTGGCACCATCAGAATGCTAGGATTCTGCTGCATACCCATGACCCGCGTAGCCTGAGTTGTCTGACCACTTTGAGTAGGAGAAGCTCCTGGTGCAAGGCCAGCATCTTCCAATTTCTCCTCAACAAGCAAGCTAGAAAGTACTGGATTGGCACCAGGATCACCAGTCTCACAAGGCTGGGAAGCCTGCTGAGCAGATGCTTCGAGGAGACTTGGACCACTCCCAGTAACCTCCTCGTTATTTGTGATCTTTTTATCAGTCAAACTTCTGCAGCTGAAGGAATCCTGGGCGTTAGTCAAACCCTCCTTCACTTCTGTCTTAATCTTTTGCTTAGCCTGCAAAGGGTGGGAATTTTTATTAGGACTTGTGCCCTCTTGCCCATTGTGATTCTGTTGGTTTCTTCCCCCTGCAGACTCTGGCACAACCTGCGATGAACCAATAGTGCCAGTGGAGCTGGCATTTTTCTCTGACATTACCTTCTGCAAATCTGAATTATTGCCATGGTCATCAATAGGATCACCAAGGTCCAGGTCTTCATTAAAAATTATGTCTTTTTTATCTCCCAGGTCAAGTTCTGGATCTGTGTAGGCAATGATGTCAAATTTTCCAGATGCTAGAAGGTCATCAAGATGCAGGTCATTAGTTTCTAGGTCCAAGTCTTTACTACCATCTGGGTCAAAGTTGAGATTTTCAAGGTCTTCGTCATCCAAGTCTTTGACTTCTACATCTTCCAGGTCTTTCACTGCAGAGTCATCTGTGTCCAACTTCTCTTCTATTCCATCAGTATTAGCAATTGGAATATCCTCTTGTTGTTCAGCAGCTGCTAAGGGCAAGAGTGAAGGAGCCATGTTGAAGGGCACACTTGCTGTTGATTGGCTCAGAGGTCTCATGAGTGGAGCTTGCTGAGGTCCTACTTTATTTGGCATTTCATGCTGGTGTGGGTTCTCCATGCTGGATGAGATCGGCATATGGTTGGAGAGTCCTGAAGACTGGGACAACATAGGGTCCACCATTCTAGGACCTGGATTACCAGGGAAACCCACCTCCTGCCCTGCAATAAACCCCAATCTTTGGGGTTGAAGGGAAGGATCAACCACATTTCCTGCGACCGGTGGAGGTGCAAACGGAAGTCTCATCCTGCTCTCTGGAGCTCTGTGCCTGAGTTCAATAAAAGGTTGTCCCATTATGTTGTGTTGTTGCAATGGCATGCCGCGTGGGGGAAAAGGCTGAGGTAGCCCCATGGAATTGTTTCCCCTGGCCAGATCAACGGACAGAGATCTCCTCATTTGCTGAGGAACGTCCATCATTTGTCCTTGCATGGGGTGAGGAGATCGAAGGAAATGTTCCTGTCCTCCAAGGGCTCCCTGCCCACTTGATGGAAATGCAAACCTATGTGGCAACAAGTTAATGACAGAAGAATGTTTATAAACAGTCTTATAATGATGTTCAGTTTAAATAAAAATGACAATGAAGCAAACTATGGGATTTACCTTGGTCCTTGAGGCCTCATGCCCATGTTTCCAATGTCACCTGGAAATGGGCCTCTGGGAAACTGGCCCTCATTAGGGAAAGGTCCACACTGTTCACTGGGAAAGGGCCCTTGGAACCTCTGTCCCACGAGCATCATCGGTCCCCTTGTAGTCCCTGGGTATGGAGGAGGCGGTCGACTGAAGACCTCGTTCTGCTGGCCTCGTTCCTCTGGTGACCAAAGCTGGGGAGTTCCAGGTCCCGTTGACGGGTTTGGCTCCTGTAGCCCCTTTTCCTGCCTGATAGTCTTCTGCTGCTGCTGCCTCAGGATCAGTTCACGCAAGCGCTGTCGCTAAAGAGTGACGAAAATGTAATAAAAAAAAAAAAACTTCACTGCAAGCATAATGAATCTAAGGTATAATCACAAAGCAGGATATGACTGGGTGATTGAATGTATTATTTGCCAAGCACTTACCTGTCTGAACTTTTCTTCACTATCAATAAGAGGCATCTGCACACCACTGTGAGTCTCTGAGGTGCTCCCAGTTGGTTGCTGGATGTTTGAGAACTGCCCTACACCTTGAGAATCTTCATGTATCATTACTTGTTGGTCTGGGACTTCATTTGGAAGTCTTTCCCCTGACTGCGGTTGAGGGGTCATAGGAGCCTGCTCATATGGATCATGAACTGGAGTCTGGCTTGGTGGATTAGACAGTGGCTGAACAAAACCATCTTCAGATAAACCAGAATGCTTTGGTGTCTGAGAGCCGAGGACTGTGGGTCGGACAAAGGTGTCCTGCACTGGAACCCGAGGTGAAGAGAAGGGGTCTTGATGAGATGCAGGCCCGGTCCTGGCAGAAGGCCGGGTAAACACTTCTGGACTGACCCCTGGCCGAGGCGTCCCTGGAGGCTGGGTGTACGGGTCACTCAGTATTGGTCTTGGGGTACCAGGGGGCAGGGCATAAGGATCATGCTTAATAGGCCTTGGGGTTCCAGATTGTTGAGCATAGGGGTCAACGTTTCTTTGGTTGCCTGTAGCAGGTCGGGGAGTTCCAGGGGGCTGAACATATGGGTCAAAGGCATTAGAAGGGGACAACCTACGATTTGATGGCTGCTGTGATGCATACTGCTCCACCCCAGTTGGGTGAGACGTAGAATGAGACTGAGAATAAGGGTCTGAGCCGGGCCTCGGAGTTCCAGGTGGTTTACTGTAGGGGTCGTACAAAGGTCTAGGGGTACCAGGAGGCTGAGAATAAGGGTCAGACGAAGGCCGAGGTGTGCCTGGAGGTTGAGCATAAAGGTCAGGTGGCTGCTGAGCAAAATCTGGCCTTGGTATAGATGGGGCTTGCACATATGTTTCTCTGGAGGGGTGTCGCACCATTGGCATGGGTTGAGAAAAGGCATTGCCTTGTGAACGGTGCACCATCTTAGGAGGGTTAGAAAATCCTTCATTCACAGAAGGGTGAGGAGTGAGGGGAGGATGTGCATACGGATCATTCTGAGGACTCTGAAAACCATCCAATGACCGGGTAGCCTGCCTCTGGAAGCCATCCACAGGGCCGCGGCGAGACATCGGAGACACTGCGTTGTAAACATCCTGGGTCTGAGGAGGTGGCATAGGAGTTTTGAATAGTGGCACTGATCCAGATTCATTGCTTCCAGGTATAGGTGTCAATAGTGGTCTTGAGTAGGGGTCAGACAGAATCATCTTGCTGTGGGACATCCGTTGGTAAGCCTCGAATCTCTGAGATGGCCTGGAAAATGAGTCTCCAGGAGCAGAAACTGGTGCTTGCCTCCCTTGTGACTCAAGGACTGCTTTTGGGGGACCCATTGGTTTGACAAATGAGTCTGTACCCATTACCGGTCTTGGGGTATCTGGTGGTTTAGCATAGGGATCAGCACTCATGGATGTGGGCGAACCAAATGACTCATGGCCGGGAGAGGGTCTTCCTCTCTCCTGCTGCTCTACCAGAGGACGGGGGGCTGTGCAGGAATCTGTGGAATTCCTCCGAGGTGTGCTGGATCCTATGGGTGGCGGCCTTGGGGTCCCCACCATTTTGGCGTAGGGGTCCCAGGGAGAGGATGGTCTTGAGCTGGATGAACTGGGTGAGAACATCTGAGGGGACTGAGGTTGAGACCCTTGACCCTGGGAACATGAGTCAGACATCCGTGCAAAAGTGGGTGGCGGGGGTGGAGGTCGCAGGAACACATCATCCAGAGACCCGGATGGAGGCGTCCCAGGGAGCTGTGCACGGGTGACCCCGTCTTTGGGGGTTGCCTGCTGTCCCGGGGACACACTGCCGTTGCTAGGCTGGGGAGTCATGGGGCTCTGGTTACCACTGTTGGGAGTGTCGGCCCTGGACTGACCACCGAACTGCTGCTGCTGTTGTTGTTGCTGTTGTTCATTTTTAACCTGCTCCAGTTTCTGTGTGGCTTCAATCTTGGCTTGCTGCTTGCTCTTTTGTCTCATTTGCTATTAAAGACAGAGAGGTCCACATTACTCATGCTCTATTTGCATCTTAGATCAAAACTTCATTTCATGAATGCTTGCCCCAAGTACCCCCCCCCCCCCGCCAACCCAAAGTTTCACTAATATAAAGCTTACAAATTAAAAACAAGGCACATAAAAGAATGTGGGAAAGTGTACATACAATGATGAATTACAGCTTGGAAGAAATTACTGTGTTTTTAGGCCAAGGACTCATTTAGCAGTTTAAAATACCTCCTTGCAATCCTGCTTTCTTCATCTTTTCTTACACCTTGTAAATCTGTTTTTGGTTCTAGGCAGAATGATGCCACAACAGTGCCTTGCCTGGATTTCGCCAGTGAATCTTTTCTATATCCTGCTTCTGTAGTCGCCTGGCTGGACTGTCCAAAAACGCCTTCTTTATCTGCTGGTTTTATGGCTTTGCTTTTAGGGACCTTTCCCTGCTACTTCTTAAAGGGTCCTCACATCTGACTCACCCTTTCCAATGCAAATTAAGCATTAGTAGCTTGAAAAACAAAAACACTAAGCACATAAAATGACTCATTACCCATGCATGCATAAAAGAAGCCCTGTACATACATACATCCCACCTTACAAGGAAGTGCATACCTCACACACAAAGGAGGAAGAGAAGCAGGGCAGACGCAGTGCATGCCATGGTCATGCCTGCATAAGGCATTGGATACTCCATGCTGTCAATCACAGATCACCAGCCAATGCCATCAACGCAGAGCCTCACCTGCCGGAACTTCCACTCCTGCTCATGCTCTGACTCCTTGTGCTTTAGGGGGTCCTTAAACAGCATCTCGGAGTCCAGGGCCACGCTCGGATCAAACATGTCGGCTTGCTGCGGTCTCTTGGAAGGGTCATTAGACATCTGGACCTTGTTTATGCGCAGGGCGGCCCGGTTATCCCTGGCCTTTTGCTGAAATACAAATGTACATGACATGGAGCTCTAAATATCTCATCCAGTCGTGTGCTGAAGTTCAAAGAGATGACTGAACAGAGCTCAGATGGAGGCTCTAGATCAGCTGTGTCAAACTCCAGTCCTGGAGGGCCGGAGCCCTGCACAGTTTTGGGTTTACCCTCATTTAACACACCGGATTCAACTCACAGAGCTAATTACCACACAGCTCTTCAGCTCAATCGTTTGTGGTGGAACCGGGAAAGAACTAAACTACACAGGGCACCAGCCCTCCAGGCCTGGAGTTTGACACCTGTGCTCTAGATAGACATGAAGATCGCGCTGATGAATCTGCAGCCGAGGCTGCATAAACTAACACTTCTGAATGGGTGAATATCAAATGGGCAAGAATGAGTCAAACGCTCATCTACAAAGAGATGTACGCTGTACATTCCATAGGTGCCTTTTTCAGCACATTCTCAGTGATGTATCAAGTCATAAAATAAATATTACATGAGGTTGTAGTCCAGCACACATATCAAAACTTACATTCAGCCATGTTTTTCCTCTAAGGGACACGCTACTTTATACATAAATACAATGGCATTGTGATGGCTTCCTCCAAGTACTTTTAAAATCCAAAACATTGTTTCAGAATACTCAACACTGGCTTCTGAAACAACCTGAAATCCCAAGGACCAGGGTGCTTTCACAGCAGAAATCAAAGATATAAAAGCAATCTTCCCCAGCACCAATACAAAGTATTCTTCAGTTAGCCACTTCAGCAACCACATCCACGATATCCGTTTAACTTGATCTCCCTTGTTGTAAGCTGATAAAATTCTTGAGACCCACCTTTAAGGGCAATTAGATAATCACCTATTCAAGTTCAGTCATGCCAAAAATAGAGAAATGCTTGACACCGTATGACAAAACCCGAGATCGATGGTGGAGAGTGTCTTACCACGTACGGCGCTCGTTCCTGGGAGCTGGCCTTCCGCCACAGCTTGGCGATCTGTTTGACTCTCATCGACCAATCTGAAACACAGACACACAGTTCTGTCATGCCGTGAAGCGGCTCCTGTTGCAGGTGCCTGCCCCATGAGGTTCATGCATTGGAGAGCTCACCGGGAAACTCCTCCCTGAGGTTGGGAAAGTTGACGTTCGTGTACAGGACGGGGGCCACGGTGGCCATCTCGCCCAGCGTCTCCTCCTTCTCCCATTTGAGGGTGCTTCTCTGGGCGTTGGACATGGTATCTGTCTCAGCCTCGGTGGGAGCCACTGGCGTGGCCATTCCCCAAGTGCTGGCCACATCCCCTGCTAACTGGGCAAATTTCTTCTCTCTGGGAAACACATTTCCATGTCAAAGTTTCTCACACACCCACTGTGCCTTGGGGCAGGACATTAAATATCAGTAAACCCCAAGTGTACATGAAGGACCCCCCCCACCACCTTAATTATTTAGGAAAGTCCAAGGAGTTTCTGAGAGGAATTTGAATAGGCTGACATGTGGCATGCTCAGGCGTAAGGCCTACCTCATGTTGTCTGGGAAAGGCATGCGGTGGATGGACGAGAAGCCAGTGGGGACACAGGAACCCGTGTTGGGTATCATTGGCCCCGGGGGGAAGTGGGGGCCATTCATGCCATTCATGACGGGCATCCGTGGGAACATACCATTGCCTATAATAAGGAGAACCATTAATCAAACTGCACAGACGGTGACCATAACGAGAGCTAACTTACGGGAGCAGCCTCTTGCAAACCAATGCTCATAATGACAACTGGTTGATAAGAAGGTACCAAAACACACAGAAGCATCCTGGGAAAGGGTGGCATCAGGGAAATGTCTCTACTAAGCATACCAGGGTTTGGCAGGGGAGCGGCAGGGCCAAATGCAGTGGGGGCTGCAACAGGGAGTGGTGGGGGCTGACTGGTTCCAGGACTCAGGACCGCAGTGAAGAGATCCTCCACATCCTTTCCCTCCAGCTCTGTAGGGGGCAGCATCATTAATCTCTTCTTTTTAAGTTGACATCCTTGTATTAATTTTCACAAAAGCAGAGGAAAACAGGCAGAATTATACCTGGGATTTTGTAGAGCTTACTCAGAATGGCACCTGCAGATCAGAAATACTGTCAGAACTCCGGGTCTCATTTGGAACACCATAAGCAACAATTGGGCACAATGCATTTTTAATTAAACGTCCATTTAACACGAGAGTCCAAGTCCATCTCTCAAACTGTTGCTATAAGTTGCCGAATGGTTAATCCATAAAAGCCAAGGATAAATGTTTACATACATTACTGGAAGGTAACAAGCAGAGGTGGAAAGTTTGGGTTCAGAAAGTTCAAATCTGGACTGAGATTTTGTTACAACCAGCCAGTTGAGTACTCTGTGACTGTGACTCTTCATACTCATCTATGACTCGAGTAGCAGACAAGACAAGCAGACTGACAAACATCAGCCTGACACTGACCATCAGTGACCATCTTGTCCAGCTCGGGGCTGAGGATCCCATCCAGCGGCTCCTCTGGGAGGCCCCTCTGGCCCCGGGCTGGGAGGGGCTGTGAAGGCCCCGAAGTTGGGTCATCCGAGATGGGGCCAATGTCCAGGCCCGCTGGGGGAAGGAAGGGGGGCAAAGAGATTCACTGCTATAATCCTACAACCAACCAACCCCCTCCCCCAGAAAATCGCGTGAAAACAGAATAAATCAGAGTTGACGAGCAATTCATTATCTTTTGTACGTCTGGTTGCTTTGAGAAGAAATGGGAGAGCAGGAAGCTGATCTCTCATGTCATCTAATGAAATAAGCCCTCCACGTCCCCAACTTTCTCTAACTCAATTTCCCAAGAACAATAAGAATGTAATTTGTTTCCTGACCAGCCTAGCATGAAAACTGGGGTCTCGTCAAAACTTAAATAAAAACACAAATGGTGAAAAAACAGCTAGCCAGCCTCATCTTGGGCTTTGGCGTGTTAAAACATAGGCATTATATTAATGATACAAAGCATGCAGCTTGGATTAATCATGACCGCTGTCATCAGCAATGAGTGTTCTATTATAACGTCATGAAGGATGTTAGTGGCTAACAGACTGACATTGTTCTATAGGAGGCAGCTTCAGCATGGACTCAAAGACCCGAAACACATATTTATTCAATCAACAAATTATTCATGTTTCTCATATGGTTGGTTCTTCTGGTCTGGACCATGTTATTTCTCTAACTTCAGAACCCGCCTGAGTGTATCCAGACCTTGGATTCAAGACCCTAAAACAGAGTAACCACTTTAAGAGTCTGTGTCCATATTTTGACCAGATTTTTATAAAAATTGAAAAGACTTCCACTGGAATAGCGAATATTAGTACTAACAAATCACTGAGGTGTGGCAGCAGCTTTTAGACCCCACCATGAAATACCACTACACTTTCTCCAACACCCATGCTCAGCCGTGCAATGACAGAGTGGAGGGTCTATGCCCCTTCACAGGCAGTGAAGGTAGTCCTGCCAAACTGAGACACCAATATCCCATTTCCACGGGCCGTCAGTGCCAGTGCCGGGCTTTCTCCCAATCGGGAACTGGTTCTATGCATTTCCATGGCCAAAAACTAGCCCTGGGCCAGAAAAGAAAGAAAGGCTCTAGCACGGCATCATGGAAGCAGTGATGTCAAAAGTTGGAACGGTAACACCAGCAGAAGTGGGACTGTGCAAATAAATACATCATACAACAAAAGTAATTGTTTCATTGCCACATTAACATCAGTAATAAATAAAGAAGTGGCTAATGCCAATTACGTTAAGCAAAAACATTACATACCCGTTGCCTTGCAAGATTTTGCCGTGAATTATTAATACTGCTGGATGTTATCATTAAAAGCACACCTGCATATGCAACTTGCAGTGTCTTTAATAGTGAAAAAAGATAAAAAGCATTTCTTATGGCCTGCCATGACAGATGACCTGTTTTTAATTGTGAAGTTGTAATATACAAACAATTCGGCCTCAGAAACAATATTCCATACAGAACAAGCAACAATAATGAAGAATGAAGAACATGACGACTGGTCACCTCAGTACTTCACTCTCACTCCCACCTACATAACATTTCCGTTGTTCTTTTTTCAAATCAGTGGAGAAACAAGCTGGTTCTTAAAAAAGACACCAAGTGAGCATCAGCTCCAACACAAGCACTGGGTTGGTGGAAACGAGGTACAATAGACCCAGTGGAAGAATCTGGGTTCTGGAATCAGAAAAACACTACCATCCGCCTAAATCTGGGCCAAATTTTGGCATAATTCCGGCTGAGAATTAATTAGGAACCCCGCAGAAGGCTAGATGTAACAGCGTATGAAACCATCTAATCTCCCATAATTAAAAAATCCTCATTTCTAATATACCCCTCTGGTTAGAATCACAAACAAAAATCCAAAGACGCCAAACAAACAGATTAAACTTACAGCTCTACAAAGGAACACATAATTCTTTTTTCCCCATTGGTGATTAATTTGTAGCTATTTAATTCAACTCATGCATGGTTCTTTGCAAGACACCAAAAGATGTTAGAGGCAGCGTGAATGGACTGGGGGCAGTGGGGAAAGGGGGGGGGGGGGGGGGGGGGGGGGGAAGGGGGGGGGGGGGAGGGGAGAAAAAAAAAAAAAAACCACGAGGGGGGCCCCCGGGGGGGGGAAAGA
>JAODKM010000001.1:18466330-18478075 GCA_026780845.1 Petrocephalus sullivani
GCCCCAAGCGCAGACACAGAATTACACCACTTACACCAGGTAACTGACGTCACGGCGCCTTCTAGGAGCAGCGTGCAGGCAGACAACGCCACCCCTTCGCCACATTCTGCCATTCACATTTGTCTTCTGATGCAAATGTTGCTTTATATTTCAGTTTACATTCGTTGCCATATTTATTTGGCACTACACTCTACAGGAAGTAGACAAGAATATCACTATATGAGGTGCAGGACCATAACTGAAGCACACTAACAATTTTTAAAAAGTACACACACACCAAATACAACGAGGATGCAGGAAACTAACAGCCTCGCCCACTCTGACACCCAGCCAATCAGAAGGAAACGTGTTAAACTTTGCTGAAAGAAAACTCTTCCTTGTCCTCTATTGCACATCACTCAATCAGACTGATAAATGGGTTATTACTTGCTCAGTATAAACAGAAAAAGTGTTTACAGGACTGGTGAGGGGAGGAGTGTTTTTTATGTCACCACACACAGCGAGGGAGGTATGCTTTTTTTTTTTTTTATGCATGATGTAATACGAGCTGCCTTTCTACCAACGGAACCTACCAAAGGACTGCACTGCAGAAATCTTGCACCAGTGTGATGCCCCCCTAACTATACAAACCAAAACCAGCATTTTGGAGTCTCCAAAACAAAATATTAATTGCCATGGCGACAATGTCCTGCACCCTCACTCACTCACACCACCACCAAGTCAGAATCTTTCTGAGCTGGACCGTGTGCAGCCATTTCATTTAATTTATTATTAATGCAGCTTCGGGACTTGCAGTAGCCTCTCCAGTTTCTTTGTAATCACTCTGTCCTCTGTTGTTGTTTACCTCGGTGGCACACTTTCAACAGCAGGCCTGTCACCGTGGCAGACATGGAGGCATGACGGCAGTAACAACAGGCCTGTCGCCGTGGCAGACTCGGAGGCATGACTGTAGTAACAGCAGGCCTGTCGCAGTGGCAGACTCAGAGGCATAACTGTAGCAACAGCAGGCCTGTCGCCGTGGCAGACATGGAGGCATGACTGTAGTAACAGCAGGCCTGTCGCCGTGGCAGACATGGAGGCATGACGGCAGTAACAACAGGCCTGTCGCCGTGGCAGACTCAGAGGCATGACGGCAGTCAATGCCAGCATTGGGGAAGATCAGGCATTGTGGGAGAGTGCATAAACGCCCGTCATCCATACACCCTCCTCCAGAGGATATAAACTTCTAGACTTCTCTAGAACATTCCTGATCCTTGCACAATCGTTAGGGATACCAGGTACCCCCTTGGAACTTGAGGGCTAGACTTGTGGAGAACCTCCATCAAAGTTCATCGAACCTCATGCCTATCCCCTGCTCACACCCAATACTATGAGAGCAGCAGAATTACCATAACCCACTACAAGGTCATGTCCCTTACAGACACCACATCAGGGGGCAGGGCTGCCCGAAAAGCATGGAAAGACTTGCGGGAGCCTTTACCCCAGAGGTGTTTTGCCAGGCCACACCATTTCACCAGATACTTAATGTTCTTTATAAATGAACAAACAAACAAACAAACAAACACACTACACCTGGAAACCAATAACACCACACTTAACAGATGAGAGCAGAGTTAAAAGGAAAGATTTCTGCTGCGCCAAGGCTTTGGAAGGCAGGAGGAGGTTAGGAAGCTTCAGCAAAGATCGTTTGGCCATGGTGCGAGACAAACAAAAAAGTGTGTGGCAGTGCACAAGGAAGCGGCTGTAGGAGAGACTTATTCCGAGTTGGACCGCGTCAATGTTTAGGGTCACGACTGGACAGAGGTGAAGGAGGCGGCCCCGGCTTTGGGCCACAACCAGTTGTATGTAGTGCATTAACGGCACTGATGATATGGCATTTACAGATTGGCCAGCGAGACCGCAAACTCCGCCAAGCATCCAAAAGTAGCAGAGTGAAGCCGACTAAATTCTCACATTTAGGGGTCATTCTGGAACCATTAAATCCGGCACAAAGCTCTGCAGATGTCTTACACCCAGGGAGGGATTCGAGGGGAATCTGAAACAAGCGCCTCATTTTGGAAAGTCGAAACCCCATTAGGAGTTACTTTTTATACTTTGGATACTTTTTATATCATTAGAGGGATTTTTAAAGAATGTGAACATTTGGGAATCATGCCCTGTTCTTGCTTCTTCTTGTTCTTGTTATCATGGCAAGAGTCCAGGCCGAGTAACACTTAATGGTTCCATTCCTCCCACTTTGCTTGTAACCGGAGGTGACAGGAAGCATCCCTGCCCCCACCCCCACCCCCACGCCTTGTCTTAACTTAGGGGAACCGAAATGTATTGACTTGCTGATCCATAGCACACACCTGCTGAAAATACTGATACCCTAACCAGAAAAATGCCGAATTTGGGAAGTATTCCCAGCCACACGCTCCCTGGCCTGGGAACGCCGTCACAGAGCCAGACAGACCGACGGGTGGAATTTTAGCAGGGACGGAAACGTCAGCTCTGCGATTTCATTTTCATTCAGGAAGCCAGCTGCCGGCTTCAGGTGAACGCCGTGCAATTCTCGCCGGCACCTAGGCCGCGCAGGAACGAATGGCGGACGTGTTCTTGGCAGGAATTCCTCCCTGACGGCAGCGGCGGCGGCAGCCTGTGCCAGCGCTCCGGGTGACCCTCGGCAGACACGGAGCACCGCGCCGGGCTCAGCTGACAGCCTTTATCGCCAGTGACAGCCGGGAACGCCGCACAATAGACGAGGGGGATCGAATTAAACCGTCAAGCGGCCTGACTCCCGTATGACTCATCAGAAGCGCCCAAGTTGGGGGCGCCAAATTTGTACTTGTGTTACACAGCGTTTGCTCGGTAGCCGCCGTGAACTCATGATAAGTAAAAGGATGAGGGGGGTGGTGAGGGGGAGGGGGGCACTGGCAGCTATGACAGACACCAGTCAGCAGCCTAGAACACACTAGAGCACCAAGGCCTACAGGAAACATAAAACCTGTTTATGTACCTGGAAACAGCACACGGTTACAGTTCCTGAGCTCCAGCATTACTGCACAAGGCGGCAAGGAAGAGCAGAGCCCCCATAACCAAACGTAACCAAAACCACATGCCACTTTAGCCATGAGGCTTACAGCTAATGGGGCAAGTGGGGCTCTGGATGCACGGGCTGCAGTGTGACAGAGAATCAGGGGGAGCGCCCACCCCCATAGTCGGGCCGCAGCATAACAGCGAATCAGGGGGAGCGCCCACCCCTATGGTCGACGTCCGCGCTCTTCCGGCAGTCAATCCGGCAGTCCCTCTTTGAAAACCGCCCCCCTGTGGCCCGAGCCTCCCCCTCCCTGCATGTTGGCTAGCGTAGCTAGCTGCTCACCCTGCCCTAGGAAGGCCCCCACCTCCCCCCTGCCACGTCGTGCCATGCTTCCTCCGGCCCCGCGGCTCCCCATTCCCCCCCACGGGCACAGGAACAGAAGGTCCAGTGGCACTGGCGGTCGCCATCCCGGAACAACCCCACCGTGCCGGCTCAATCCTGTGACACTCGAGCGGCTGCAACGAGGAGCCCCTGCCCGGCGTGCCGGCACAGCCTCGACAGCAGCATGTTCTCCTTCGCTCCCTGGATGCCTTCCTGGGCCGCTTCCACCCGCGATGGCGGCGGCGGCTCTCCGCCAATCCCGCGCCTTATTCCGGGAAGCGGTGCTCGACCTCCCCACCCCCTGCCCCGGCGGTAACCCGGGCAACCATGCTTAATTGATGACGGGCTGAGTTTTAGGAGCCGACATCTCCGATCCCACAGACCACACGGCAGCGTCATTGGATTTTGACCCCCCCCCCCCCAATCATGTGACAGATTAAAGATCGGAGCACCATGCTTTTTGTGACTAACATTTATTTAAAATATAAATGTAGTCAAACTTCAAAGACTAACCATATGAAAGATAAAAATGAACAAATTCAAAATCAGGTTATTTATTTTTTTGCTGCAGAATTTTAATTAAGGTTCCAGTTGAGATCAGGAATGCCTGGAGGCTGCATCCCCCTCTACAATGGCGGCTGTGTGACCTTGTTTTCCCAAAGGGACAGGAAAGACTTTAGAGCTTCTGGACACACTGGGACATTGACAAAGCCCCCAGGGATGACTAAGACTTTTAGGGGCCTTTTCACTGACCAAGGGAGGCACTGCACCCACTAGACAGATGTCACAACGGTACGTACAAAATAAGCAGGTATGGGAATGATTTGTGGCTTTCTTTATGTAATGTATAGCTTTGTGACAGAGGGAGCAGAGAAGCAGGTGTTATACTGAAAAGCAGGCAAGGTCTCACTCTCCGTTTAGCAAAGAGCTGTGTGCTAAAAACCAGGAGGGTGCCCTATCTGTTCCACAGAGTTGACGTGACAGGCCAATTCCAGTAACAATCATATTGTTAGTGGTGCCCCAGCGCGGAAATTTTGAGTAATGCTGATGACCGATACATTTCCATCTAATACTGGGGGGACCTGCTAAGCCTGCCCATGCAGATTAGCATTTTTTATTTTGAGGAAAATGAAAGATTGACCTGTGGACCAGATTTAATAATAAATTACATATAATACTGAGACCTGAATGTCAACGAAATGCCTCTTCCTCCACTACAGGGAAAAAGAAGTTTTTAATGCAAAATCATAACAACGAAGGAAAAAAGGCCCCATCACTTCTTTTCCATTTTCTTCCACGGCTCCCTGCTGGTCCCACCAGCGATACGTCAGATCACAGAGAGCAAAAGTTCAAATTTGAACTTTGGGTGCACGTTTGCCGAGCCGTGCGGCGTGCTGCCCGTGGCGCACGGCGCCGCACAACCCATAAAAAACAGTGGGTTTCTGCACACGCTGCATTTGCTGAGAAGGCGCCTTTACAGCTTATAGGAAATTCAACTGTTAGCTGCAACTGTAAACCATCAGCTGCTTTCCAAATTATATAATAATCATAATTATAATAAATAAAACCAAAAAAAAAAAAAAAAAAAAAAAACTCCAAAGGCTAAATTGGGTATCTGACAGAGAGAGACTAACAAAGGAATGTAAGTATTGGAAGTTTGAAATGCATATGAAGTACTAAAGGCCGAGCACCGGACACACTGACACCTCCATCAGAAACATTACAGTAATACCTGCCCATCCTCAGCATGCTCAGGTGGCCCAGTCAATTACACACACACCCCCCCCCCCAGTTCTGGCCAAAGCCCTACAATCCAGGAGTCATGAGACTGTTTGACCAGGAACCATTAGATGAAAAGTAGTAGAAGACTAGCCAGGGAGGAACGGGAGGCGGGGTGGCAGGTCGGGATTCCACACTCAACCACCCATGGGGGGGAGGGGGGGGGGCGGACCATCAAGCCGGTCAGACACCCACGAGCGGCGCCGGCGGGGGTAGACTCACCCCTCCTGGCTCCGCCCATGTGACTGCTGCCAATTCATAACCCGAAAGGCTGGACATGCCAGACAGGAACGCAAAGGGGTGGGGCACACCCCCTCCCTGGCAGAAAAAGGGTTATTGCTCATAGCCGAGCAGGGATGGCGTACTGACGATTTTTCTTAATTGGTCATAAAATTTGAGCATTATAGTGCCTACTCCCTACCTGGGGGCAGCTGGAACATCTGCCTTCTGGGATATATGTGCCAATTCAGTGAGGACAGCTAGGACAGGAGAGAGCTAGTGAGCCGCTTGGTGGCTGAAGCCACATCTACGGAAAGATGAGGACGACAAAACCCTCTGATCAGCCGCTGCTTCCCAACACGCACCTGTTGATTAGCTAAACTCGCTTACCTATCTATTAGCCTCTCACGTTACTTTAACGTTAAGTGGGACCAAACGCATTGAGGCCAATTCCACGTATTTGCTTGGCGAGTTCCAACAGTATCGATTGAGGACCTGCAAATACCGCACACTGCAGCACGATGTTTGCATACACACTGGGGAAAAAACACCCCCGCATTTAACGCACTGTTACCGAGTGGTTTTTAAACAGCACGGCAGTGAGGTCACTTGCAGAAACGCAAGGCCATAGGGAATTACGCCTGACGGCATTCCAGCAGCATCGGGGGGCGGCGCGATGGCGAAACCTGCTCTTCTGCGTTCGCAATGGTGTTTTCGAGGAGTGTACAGATGAGTCAGCCCTGGGCAGACGTGCCGGCAGAGGAAGAAAGGGGAGGGGCTTGGGCAAAAGCCGCTTCCCAGAAAGTGTAGTTTGACTGGCTAGTCACAGAAGCAGTTCCGCGTGAGGGGAACAAGGAAATGTGGCTGTTTTTCTATTTACAGTGGATGTTGTCCATGGTAACCGCATTTCAGAGGGCTATATATTATAATCTATAATATAATAGTGATTATTTTTTTAGGTGAAAGACGCTTGTCGCATACCCCATATTGCTCTCCATGATTCACCAATAGACATTTACAGATGAGAGCAGGCTTAGGGGTCACGATCACTGGCGGAGGGGGGGGTGTCTGTTCACCAGCAACTTTTGGAGTATCATTATGAATGCAGTGACAATTGCAAAAAATTACCTACACTTCACCAATAAAAGCCTGAAGTATACCTTCTTGAAAAAAAATTTTTAAAAGTTATATCTGAACTGTTCCAAAAGCAAAATAAGTGGACATGACATTAGGCCTTCTCATGTACCCATTTTTTCAGATTCCACGTTCCACAGTCCATAAATCAGGCCAACGTTCAGGTGACCAGATACATTTCAGAAGAAAAAACCTGCATCCAATTATCAAGCTCAATAAGCAAAGGTTTCCCGAAGCTACTGCCATACCAAACTGATTACCCATGTGAACTTTTAGCACACATGTAACCAAAAGAAACATATCGGCCTACAAAACATTAGCATGAAACGTCACATTACCACCAGACTTTACGGCATGGGCTTGCGAGGCATGACACATGGCTGGACTCGACTCCTGCTCAACACAGCTCCTGACCAGGCAGCTCAACACACATCACGGAATTAAATATCTCAGTGAGGAAGCCAAAAACTGCCTGCACTGTTTACACATGCATGTGACTGGCAACATATCACCGGGATGCTTGTGAAGGCAGGTACCATTATCACTTAGAAGACAGTCTCACCGAGCGGTCACGGAAAGCGTGGCAGCCAACACATGCCATCTGAAGAGAATAACCGGCTGTTTCTACAGCAAGAACGTGTCCAAACAGCAGCAGTGTGTGAGAGAGAGAGAGAGAGACTGTGACACAGTGATGAAAAACTAAGAGCGTAAAGCAGATTTTATTGTGGAAGCCAATCTAAAGACAGATAGCCAGCAACCTTTACCCAAAATTATACAAAAATCAACAAGCTACACGAGAGACGTGAAAAGCAAGTGGACGGCGCCTTACACATTTCACACTTGTTACGCTGTTATGTTAATAAATGGCCTGCAATCCACATTCCGCTACATGTTTCAGAATCAGTATTTAGAAACATAAAAAAGAAAAAAAATTCAAATCAGCAGGAAGCCGTATGCCCAGTACCAATCGGAAATATAAAGCCCGGGTACCGGAATGTCCGAGAGTCACTGCTGAATTCGTATCACCTGTAGAGCCTGGATAATGTGAGTCGTGGTAACTAATCGAGAAGCTAAAAACAAACCACAACTTTTCTGAGAAACTGTACTCAAATTAAGTCTGATCTGCCCATTTCAAATCGCCAAATTTCACCCAGCAAACGTTGGGTAACGTTGGCGGCGAGCGGGGATTTTAAAGACCCACAGTAAATAAAAGTATATCGACAAATAAAACTTAATTAAATGACCAAACGCTATTCCGGCAAATAAACGCAGAATCGGAAATTATCTACTACCTCCGTTTCTGAGCTGGTGGAGAAATGAATATACTTCTGCATATCATTCCCGTGTCAATAAATTCTCAGGTCGTACTGCTAACACGAATATTCAACTGAGACAGGACCTAGACGCTTAATAGTGAAAATGATAAATTCTGGGCGTGTGCCCAAGTCTCCTTAACAGTCGGTAAGGACCAAGGACAATACTGTGGCCAGCCTGGCGATCTTGTGGATACATTTAACATACCGACCACTTGAATGAAAGGTAAAACTAGAGTAACAAAGTGACAGCCCTGAACAGACTAAATTTGCTTCGAAGCGACTGTTACTGTTGCCAATTTGCACACTGCTGTAATTCTGTAACACTTCACTGTGTATCACCGCCTGCATAAGCCGGCCTTGTTGCCATTGTACTAATTAGTTTCCTTTTTCAGCAATAAACAGTAGTTTTAACACTTTACAGCCCTCGATCGCACCCCATCTCTTACGCAACCAGCACTAATAGGTTGTGAAAGCCCGTCTTCAATGCACGCTTCCCAAGCCAATGGTGTTACACAACCCGCTTCTCCCGGCACAGGGGCTCCGAGCGCTTCCCGGGGGCGCAGTCCACACCGGCGAAAGCCACGCACGGTTCTCCGGGACTGGCTGCTTTATTTTTCCTCACTTTCGCGACACGCCACATGGGCCACCGTGCAGGTAAATACTGCGCCATGTGAGGCACTCCGGGACTTTAAACCACATGATGCAACGGGCTAGTCATCGGTCGGCCATCCTGTCCGCTATAAGAGGGGGGCAGCAGCTGTGCCCCCCACCAAAATCCACAGCAGACTGACAGCTCGCATCAAAAGCAAGTAACGCTCATCTCACAGAAGTAGCTGCGGACCCCAATAGGAAGCGATCCCCCCCACCCACCCATACGCCCGCTTACTATGAAAATGACGCGTAAAAATGCATTTATTCGTGTGTTAATAGGATGCACTTCGAGGCTGGACGAGAAAGCGATAGGACGCGGGGCTGCCTCTAACTGCGCCCGGCGACACAAAAGGCGAGTGTCGGTACCCCCCAGAAAGGCGAGCAGCCCCCGGTGCCACACGGGGATGGAATACAAGAGGCGAAAGGGGAGACGTACAGATACATGCGAGGGTTCCGGGCGGGCGGGCGATTAGAGGCTGGAGGAAAATGCAGGGGATAGCGGCGGGGGTGCGCATTTGGAAATGGGGATTATATAACCGGGGGGAGCCGGAGAGGAGCCGCCGGGCCCGGCAGCACGTCCGCGGTACAGCGGGCTCCGGACGCAGCCCGAACCGGACCGCCGTGCGGCACCGGCGGGGCTGAAACACACATACATGTTACAAAGGAAAGAGGCGAACCTGCGCCCGGACAGGACGCGTAAGCAGCCGAGGGCAGCGCGACGGGGAACGACAGCCAGCCGCTTACCTTTATGAGCCTAGAAGTTGGAAATTATCGCCTTCATGACCTTTAATGTCACGCAAGGAAGGTGACACTTATTCTGTATGTTTGTAAGGGTCGGGGGGGTGCGGGTTTGTCGTTAGGTCGCACTCCGGTTGGGGGGGAAAAACGCACAAAAAGACACAAGCAATGCAGTTACTGGGTTTCCAAGCCACACGACTTGACGCTAGTACTAAAAAAATATATATATTAATTTTAATTCTCCAGTCTCCCCAGCGAAATGCGAAGCGTGTTTGCAGTCGGTCCAAAAAGCGAGCAGTTTGTCTCGGCTTTCATTAAAAGAGCCCCACTTTCCTTTTCCCGAAGTGCGCCGCAAAAAAAAAAGCAGAAAAAAGATGGTGTTTTACATCCCCAGCCGCTTCATTCCGGCACGAAAAGCAGCCAAGGGAGACGATTCTTCGTGTATAACATCCAGGAAATGTAATAAGGGGATAAACGCAAACTTACACATTGGCAGGAGGCGGATAATGCTTCCGAAATTGACGCGATTCTTTTCTCTCCGGAGCTTCCCAGCTAACTTACATGAGTGCGGGGGCCCCGGTGCAACTTTGCCCAAACCTTTCAAAACGATAAAGCGCCTTCCGTGGGCTCCTCCCGAATAAGCATCGCGTTCCACAGCAGGAGAAAATAATAAAAAAAAAGAATTTTCCCCCCTAAAAAAAAAATCTGAAATTCAAAGTTATTGCATTCACTCCATCATGGTGGCCATGTTTGAGAGACCGAAGCACCGCCTGTCAGTGACATTCGGAAAAATAGTTCCCCCCCCGCCGATAAACTTTGAGCCGAGCCCGGACTGTGGACGTGGGGGACGTTGACGTGGGACGCGCCGGGGATATAAAGGACAAGCAACGTCGGCGGCTCCGAAAACGGGAGAGCCGCGGGGCGTTGGCGGAAGGGAAGAATTAGAAAAGCGCCGTATTAAAAAAGAAAGTCCACAGTGCTGAAGCCCGCGGAGGGATACGCCGAAGCATCCTCCAGGTGAAGAGACTTTTTCAGCCATTCGCCGGGAGACAAGGGGGACCCGGAATGGACTCGAGCCGGACCGAACCTGGACCGGAGCGCTTCGCCGGTGCGCCTGGATCGGACGGCTTCTCTCATTCAGGGGGAGGGGGTCGCCTCGCTAAATCAATCAGAGTAGTTATTTTGATTGTGTTTATTCTTTCAGTATTTTGAAGTTTAAGCCTATTACACGTTCTGCTACTATTGGCTTTTAAATGCAAAGGAATGTCTTGTTTCATGTGATAAGAGGGGTTTAACGAAATTAGAAGTTTGCGATAGCAATCCTGCGTCATAAAAGTGAATAGAACTGCTTCTATGTAGTGTCCTGTTTTGAAACGCCCGACTCTGGGGAAACACTAAATATAATGATTTTAAAATTTTACAATATCGTTATATTAAAATGTGTTGAAATATAAAATATATTTATACTGATCAAGTACGATTTTCCCCGCATTTCAAATCAAATACTATTTAATAGTAGGCCTACAGGCCTATTTAGATAATTAAAGGGTTTCTTGGTTCAGTTCTTATTTTCGATTAACAGAGCGGTCCATGAAAACGACTATATGTTGTTATCCTCATTAGAATTCTTCCCTCATTTATTAAGAGAAGTTAACTGAAGATCAAGCATCGGATGGAGGAAGTCCAGCAGAACCCAGGTGCAGGCGGATATTGGCTGCCGTAGCTAATAAGAGGGTTCACTGTCTGGAAAGACAGTACTTTACTGATCTGACCATTCGCGTATCCATCTATTCAGGCTTTCCTCCTGCACATATACACCGATTTGTGTGGTATGCCCAATGCCCTTAGTCATATAGGAACAGGAGGTGTTCTCCTTCTACAAGGTGGTCTGTTTGTGCAAGCGCATGTATTTTTCAGCAGTGAGTTTGAATGCTGGCTACTCCATGCTAGCAGAGGCCTCTAAATTGCCGGTGAAAAGCATCGACTACCCCAGAGCCCAAGTGAGCATAACAGCCCCCATAAGTAAAATGGCATCCTCCACGTCAGCTCAAATATTATTCCTGCAGAAGTGCCCATTTCTCTCCCAGCATTCTGCCATGGTGTATTTTCCAACTCTATACCCAGGGAATCTGTCACTGTAGACCATGGTGCAATTATGTCACACTGGGCCCAGTTAAACCCCCGTCAGCTGGAGTTGCTATTCACGGGCCTTGTCATTGTTTAGCCCCCCTGCTATACTGAACCTTTCAATTAAACACACTTTACATCGCAAGATGTCCACATCTACAGTCTGTTTGTCCTTGATTTTCGCATGTCTTTTTTTCTTCCAAAGCCCTAAAACCCACCCCACATAGTACATTATTCAAAAACATTAACATAAAAGTGGCTCTTTATACTCAGAAGCATCTCATTTCCCTATTTTTTTTCCTTTGTTAGGTATCTGGCTTACATCAGAGATGCAGTTTGACAATAAGTTCCAACATTAGTGGACCACCCCCCCCCCCATAAACA
>JAODKM010000001.1:18485507-18499485 GCA_026780845.1 Petrocephalus sullivani
GTGTCTTGAAGCAATCATTCTCTTTTTGTCATGCAATATTAGGATGCACAAAAGGAAAAGGCAGGGCAAGATATACTCCTTTTATTTGCATAGTGTAGATGTAAAGAAAACGTAGAAATGCAGTAAGTTTATGTATATATATATATATGTATATGTATATATATATATCTATATAGATATATAAAACGGTACAGGTCATAAACACAAATTACGGGATGCTAAATGTAATCCATTTTATTGGTGCTATGAAAGCGATTTCTTTTTGGGGGATGAATTTGAGAGGTTTCATGGTTTGCCGTTCAACGCGAAAACCACTGGCAACTGAAAGATATACACTTAACTCGCACTCGTCAGTGCCTGTTAAAGGTAGTTAGACATTGGTGGAACTGTGCATTATCGGGAGTCAGTATTTCTATTTAGAAAAAAAAAACTACGAATGCAATCCACTTCAGAGTTGCAAAGCAACCCCGTCGCTTCATACTGAGAACCTAGCGCCTGTCCCGCAACATCCGGGGATGCATCCGGTGCCGTTCTCTATTTCCCGTCATTTCCCCCTCTGACTCGGGAAGTAGTCCTGCTGTCAGAACGTTATTATAACGGTACAGGGGTGCACCGGCCACGGTAATGCAATAACCACGAAAGTCCTTATGTAATAATAATAAATGCTTTATTGTTATTCACACTATAGGTTACTGTAGCGTAATAGCTGTGTGGTAATTTATGGTTTTCTAGGAGGGTCATTCATCACACCAAGCCGATCATGGCAGTTCATTTACCTCCTTGCGTCATTGACGGCGGAACGGGGTGAGTTTATTATTGCATTCATTTAATAGTCGTTGCAGGTATAATTTCTTGGTTAGATCACATATTCACATTTGTGAGTCTTGGGTTTTGCATTAAGCGTCCCGGTCATGACGCACGACTGGCGCAGTCGACCAGGACCGGCATCTGCCATGACAGCCGAGTTTTCTGTAACAGCCCCATCCTGTAATGCTATAATAATAATACTGATAATAATAATAATTTGCAGGGATGCACACCAACTAAGTTTTTCCTTGATTTTTTTTGCTAGTTTTAAGTCAAACTCCAATTTAGTATAGTAGTACCTACTAGCTCGTTATCTGATGAATTTAGTTGGTTTCGCGTATTACCAGTAAATACTTATCTAGGTTTGCTGATGTTTATTAATTTTTGGCCCTATTTATAATGTCACCTGCTACCTATTAACGGATGCCGTTTGTTTACAGCGCAAAAACGGGGTCAGGTTTATTCCCAATGGGAAGACGCACCGTCGCGCGCTAGATATGTGATGGGAATCTGCTCTTCTGCACGTCTTTAAATTATCTGTCAGTATTTTGCGAGCTACAAGTAATTTATTTAGGTGTTATTATCAGCTACGACTACTGGACATTAGAATAAATGTTAGGTGCCCTTAACACACTAAAACGTCCTCCCCCACTTAAAGATTTTATTTACATTTTGCCTATGTACTCATAAAAATATCTATAAATCTTTCTCTTTTTTTTTTTGCTAAATGACAAACAGTATTGAAATAATAATGGGGACAGTCAGGAACATAGTCAGTTAAACTGCACATACAAATGCACCAGTACTGCGCAAAAAAATGAGTAATTTATAACTGTCATGTGTGTTTTCTACGTAGTGGGAATATGGTGCAGCAGAGCGTTTAATCATTTTATGTGTTACTAATCTCTCCTGCTCGCTCAGATACACCAAGATCGGATATGCCGGAAATACCGAGCCTCAGTTTATCATTCCCTCCTGTAAGTATCAAGATGAATTAAGTAAGCTCACAAATATTAGACTTGGCTATTTATTACACTCCCACTGTCTTTGTACCTTTATTAATAACTGCCCAGGACCCTGCAGCTTAATTAACTGTTGTTGTCTGGAGGTAGCAAACTGATAATGTAGCGGTGAAATAGAATGCTCAGATAGCCTACCTACCTAACCCGTGCTTTGGAAAATTATTTATAATATAACTTGGCAAAATTGTTTAGTTGCAAGTTAGTTTTTTGTTGATTGATGCATAAAATTGGAAAGCTTTTGGGATAGTGGCATTAATTAAATTTAGCTTGCAAAACGCTAATTAAAGCTTGCCTTATAAAAGCCCATGGCTGTATCTATATTTGTTCAGAATTAATTAGGGTAGTTTGGAATGCAGATTAAGCTCTCCAGTTAAGAAACACTAATGAGCCAAGCAGGCAAACATTTTAAAGGTAGTAAACAGTGCAGGTTTGACCTTTCATGTTTGACACGGATATTCCACAATCTATCTCTGTGATTAGTCCTGAGTATGAATAAACTCAGTCGAAAAGACCTATAGCACTTAGACTGTATGGTGTTTGGAGAAGAGTTCAGTTTTATTACCTATACAGCTGTTTGTAGCTGGCACGCTGTATTTTATATAATTAGGGCACAATATTTTGTGGCACAGATAAATTTAGACTTGAGTTGAAGGGTACAGTGTTTTTTGATGGCTGGGGAAGACAACCTCAAATGGAAGACTCCTTGAATATTTCCAGGCATTGCCATCCGAGAAAGCGCCGGTGTGGGAGACCAGGCGCAGAGACGTCTGATGCGCGGGGTCGACGATCTGGATTTCTTCATTGGAGACGAAGCAATTGATAAGCCCAACTATGCAACCAAGGTCGCGCGTCTTCAGCAAAGAGTTCCATGTTGTACTTACTGTGACCGTAGGAGCCTGTGTGCTTAATTTTCGAATCAGAAAAACTAATTACTGAGTGTATACTGCAGCAAAATAGAATGTATAGGGAATCAAAATGGAATTGTAATTGTGGAATACCTTTTTAATTAACCAAAATGGTGATAGAGAATATTACTAATGTGGTTAAACTGTGTGTCTTTAACAAATTTTTTGATGACGTAACTTGCCAGAAGTCTTTTTTAAATAATATCTAGTTTCCAAAGTGGGTAACTTACTGTTGAAGGTTCAAATCCCTCCTCCACTCTTCACTACCAGTAATCAGCAGTAGGTGGTGCTGTAGTTACCCCCAAATGATGGTGGTTCAAGTCCGAAGGTGCCTTGCTGTAGTTACAAGCTCAGCTGTATAATAGTTTATTTGTAAGTGGGTGAACGAGTCAGTAAAGCATTTAAATGTTCCCTAAACCTAAATTTCAGCCGTGCACTGAAACGTGTCCCTGCTCCGCAGTGGCCAATTCGGCACGGCATCATTGAGGACTGGGATCTCATGGAGAAGTTCATGGAGCAAGTGATATTTAAGTATCTGCGAGCAGAACCAGAAGACCACTACTTTCTGATGGTAGGACCATCCATCTCTGTGCCTCTCCCTGTTCCTGTCATGAGAGGCATTTTGTGGGAAACATGTCCCATTGACTTTGGCCCATTCTTAAAATGTATTCACTCAGCCTCTGGCTAATTAAGTGTAATCATCTCCCTCTCCTCTTAAATGTCCATTCATTAATAACTACTTCTGAATAAACAGCATTTTTTTATGTGGGGTTTTCGAGTTCAGGCCCAAACTAAATAACTCGGGTCTCCAGACAGAACCTCCGCTGAACACGCCTGAGAACAGGGAGTACCTGGCGGAGATAATGTTCGAGACCTTCAACGTCCCGGGGCTGTACATCGCCGTGCAGGTACAGCGTCTGACTGGAGATTAGCCTGGCCCATTCTGGAATCACGCTAGCCCGCTTTCAGACCTGTCTGTTTTTTAATCTCCCCAGGCAGTGCTGGCCTTGGCCGCCTCCTGGACCTCCCGTTCCGTCGGCGAGCGTACCCTGACCGGCATCGTGATCGACAGTGGCGATGGGGTGACCCACGCCATCCCCGTGGTGAGAACCGTCACACCTCTCCCCGTTCTCTGTGCTTTCGTCGAATGGAACCCTGGTGCCTAAACACCAAAACCTGATATGAAAGCTGCATCACGCACGCCTGCGATCCATATAAACAGACATGTACATAATTCTACCATTACTAGTGGGACCAAGGCTGCATTTAAGAGGTATGACCACTTATGTTTAATCCTCTTGGTAATGAATTTGCTTGAGTCTTATATGAATTCTACCTTGGAAACAGAGGCATCCTCCCTTTCTCCTGAACGCAACAGAATGCCTTTATTGTCATTGTACACACTGCAAGAACAGCTTGGTGTTAGTAGGTGAGAGCAAAGCTTTGGGTTAGATCACAGGGTAGGCCATTTTTCCATTTTTCTAAGGGCCTTGCGCATTGATATGGTTACTCCGCCATCCATGGGATGCAAACCAACAACCTTACAGACACAGATTCCTAACCCACAGATTTACTGCCCCATAAAAATACTACCGACTGTAGCAGTGTGTGATTCGCTATGTATATCAAGCCTCAAAGGCTGCAGTGTTAAGACCATTTCATAAATTCAGTGGCGCAGCATTAAAAAAACTGATCTCAGCCCCGTTGGCGGTCAGGAGCCCAGTAGGTGCTGTTGTCTTCCCTCTCAGAAATGTCACCTGAAGGGTGATGCACGAGTTGGCGGGACATTTAGCATCTGTCGCCTCTGTTTGTGTGGCAGCGGGCTGCTGTCGCCGTGACACCCTGTCACATCTAATCTGGCCCGTCTCATTGGCTACCCAGCAGAGCATTTCCGGTGTTCTTGATTAATGGCTGCCTGAAAACCGGATTAATGACGACACGCGGCCTACCACCAAGAGCTGAGGACTGGAATGTGATTTCGAGGCTTGCGTGGGATAACTGGCGAGGTGCCTGTCGGTGGGACATAATTGCAGAGGGGCTGTCTGTGATGTTTCGGTAGCTGGGGGAGGGGTGAAGTGTTCATAATTAAGGGGGATCAGGGGAATCAATGGCTTTTACCATTTGAAAACTTCTAATGTTGCCACCTCCCGCCTCCCCATGGTCAACATCTTTTGCCGCAGCGACCCCCACCCAAATGTAATCTACATAGCACCCCCGATGGTTTTCTTTGTTGAAGCTCTCACTGTAAATATGTTTTGAGACCCCTGTCCTACATTTTATGTGAACCTGTTGCACTTTCACGCCATAGTCGGGCTGCTCACCAGGGACCCGGCCAAGGTCTCAGTCTGACACAGTTCAGGCGGGGGGGTGAACTTCGAACCCTTTACGAGCTGAGCTTTGATGGATAAGCTAGCTTACTATGTGCCTTAACGGTGGGGGTGTTTACCGCCACTGAAGCCATGCATTTAGGCGTCCCCCTGAAACGACAATCCTGCCTCTGACCGCCACCTGAGCAAAGCCATGTCCCTTGTGGACCCCCCCCCCCCCCAGGCCGAAGGTTACGTGATTGGAAGCTGCATCAAACACATTCCCATCGCTGGACGGGACATAACGTACTTCATCCAGCAGCTGCTGCGAGAGCGTGAGATCGGCGTCCCCCCGGAACAGTCCCTGGAGACGGCCAAGGCGGTGAAGGTAGTCCTCGCCTCCCACCACCTACACGTCAGGCCCTCTCCTGTTTTTGGGGACTGCAGCAAATGTTGCAAACCTACCTCCAAAACACACCGGAGACCAATTACAAACTGAACACCTTGGCGTTTTTAATACCTTAAAATGCAAAAAAAACACCCATTGAGAGGAACATTCTACACACATGGACCAGGCATATGTTACGTTTTCTGATATTAAGTGCTACAGATGCACATTGATTTTATCTGGGATGTAAGATTTATGTTGCCCTGAATAACATTGCGGTATTTGATGATTTACCCCCATCCCTCACCCATTAGGAGAGATACTGCTACATCTGCCCTGACATCGTAAAAGAATTCACAAAATATGACACAGATCCGGGGAGGTGGATAAAGAAGTACAGAGGGATCAACGCCATAAGCAAGAGCGAATTCCTCATAGACGTCGGCTACGAGCGTTTCTTGGGACCTGAGATCTTTTTTCACCCAGAGGTAAAATCCCTCTCTTTTTCACCCCTCCTCTACCCCCTGCTCACTGCTTCCAGGACATTTGCGCCAGGCTTCAATTTCACGCCGAGTTTCAAAATTAAGGCAAGAGCGTAGTGTTTCAGAGCAGGCGACTGAGCGCCAGCCGTGGCTTGCGGTAAGAATGGACCTGTTCCTCTTTTTTACATGTGACCTAAACTTTGCAGAAAGGCTGTGATTAGTACTTACACCATGCCTGTGTGTAATTACAGTTTATTATGAAATGATGCATGTTTTAATTGTGTGAATGTATTTATATATATATATAGATATTTTTACACACACGCGCACACACACTGGGTCGACAGAATATTGGAAACAAAAGGAATTTTTAACTAAAATGACATCTGCAAGTGCAGCAGCAAGGCCAAGTCCTCATATGCTCAGTCGCAGCCTTCTTCGGCCGTAAAAGACCTCTGGCTGCCGCACTTTGTGTTTTCATGATGTGCACCAGTTGCAAAAACCAGACAAGTTATTTAACATGTCCAAAGGAATGGTCTCAAAAACAATGACGGCATGTGCCAAATGACTTAACACCGCAATAGTTGAATTGGTAATCGCTAAATGGAGCAAAGGCATCGCAAATGACCATCCGACTGATTTGGTGCCTCTGTAATGTGGTCTCAAGCTTCATGGACTTAGAGTTTACTGAAGAGACACGGCTCGGAAACCACTCGTATCCAAGGACGATGCGCAAAGCCGCCTAACTAGGTGTGAGAAGCACAAAACCCAAATCCTGGAGTGACAGAGCTAAGTGATGCGGCCTGATGACTCATCTTTTGCCCTGCATCCTACATCTGGACAGGTTTTTCTTTGGAAAGAGCAGAAGGAGGCCTTCAAAGCTCGATATGGGGCATCAGTAATAGGACAAGCAGTCATCTAGTGGGAATCATTATGTCCAGAGTTTGCTCTACATGGTTGTATAATGGAATATGAAGGAGTATGAGGCCATTGTACAGGACCAGGTGCGTCCTATGGTGCCAGGGCTGTTCTCTCATGATGTTCCCAGGTAACACCCCCATACACATTGTTAAGCATCGTCAAGAGGGTTTGTGCCACTCATGCCCACCAGAGCAGAGCGTGAAGTAGCTTTTCATCCCCTGTATCCCTCAACGAGTTGGAGGCTTTTCCGGTTGAACATTGATCCAGTATCTCCAGGGGTGGGGTTGGTGTTTCTGGGGCGCCACTAAAAAAGTTCCTTTTGAGCCCCTCCCCCCGCCCCCAGTGCAGTGACAGTGGCAAATACTGCCACTGAATATGCCTGAAATTCAGGGCTCGCGTGTCAGCACTCTAAGATGGAGTTAAGCTGTTCTGCAGACCGTGGATGTGTTTTAGGGACTCTGTAACCTCACTAGCCACAAATGAAGCGTAATATTACTATTTCCCATTTTCCCCAGTTCGCCAACCCTGACTTCATGCAGCCCATCTCTGATGTCGTCGACGAGGTCATACAGAACTGTCCAATTGATGTGAGGAGGCCTCTGTACAAGGTATGATTTTGGGACGCTTGTGAGGCGGACCGAGTGTGCCAGGTGGTGCCGCTGGGAGGATGGGGAAATCACGAAGGGAGGGGGTGTCATATGGTGATGGTGAACCCTTAATGGTGATGAGGTGGCAGGTCTGACTGAACAGCTTCTTAATATTGGTTTTATTTATTCATTAATTTACTAATCGGTAGTTGTGTCAGGTGTAACTCACACAAAGAAATAAATTGTATTCGGAAAGTTTATTATTCTATAATTTAGGAGATGCTTTTCGCCAAGCAGTTATGGTTGAGGACCTTGTCAATGGCCCTAGGTGTGATTTATATGGCCTCCTGCTGTACTGGGCTGAAGCCTTCGTTTTACCCTCCATGACCACTAGGGGGCAGTGTGTACTTTATCATTGGGCTGCATACGCTAGGTTGCTTTTCAGTCCCAATTGCTGGCGAGATTGGGAAGGGGTCTGCATCCCTTTAGCTGGGGGGTCTGTGATTTTATGGGTCCCTTAGAGTCATGGACTAGAGGTGACATTTTTCATTTATCTGCTGTAAATAGTAAAAAAAAAAAAGAAAAAAAACTTCTGTGCTTTCCATCTGCACATCTGCATCAGCAGGGGCTAGCTGGAAGTTGCTAGGAAAATGCTGGAAATGTTTACTGATAGGCTAGGAGTGGTCTTCTTCTGGGGAGGCCCAGACCACAACACTGTAGATGTTTTCTTCTGACCGGTACCCAAACGGGCCTTCCTGCTTTAATGTGCGCCTCTGTCGGCAGTGTAAATAATCCGCTGTGTGCGGAAAGCCCACCTGCTGCGTGGGCAAGTGGAAGAGCTCACTTGTGTGAAGTGAGCCCAGTGGGCCTCTGTCCATCTAGGCATCTAGATAACGTAAAATACTGTAAAGTTCTGGATGTTTAACAGTTGAAAGTCAATCGCTACGAGTCTCCAGTTGGCAAAATAAGCACGGCCAATTAATATGTCTGTCGATACCTCCATGGCACGGTAAGGACACCGCGTCACAAATGAAGAAGTTGGTTGTCGGCCATGAAATTGGTTGCCGTGGTGATTCATGTATCTGTACCCCCTCAACCAGCAGTGAATATAAATGATTTATGGAGAAAAGGGGGCCACGACCACACAACCTCAGCATAATGTGCCATGGTGACACCCCCCGAATGAATGCATTAGCCTAGCGTTGACCCCCGCATGAGGGATGCGTGGCAGATCCACATTGTTGGAGGATGTCAATATTTAATTTTGCTAAGGGAGTTTCCAATTTTCTCCCTGATCATCTGGTCTCGTAAGGTTTCGCTAATTACCTTCGTTAGGAAGCTGCCTCTGTGATGGGCTTGGGACATTAGCATCTTTTGTTTCTTATCAGAAGATCTCTTAGGCCCCATATGAAATCTGGCTTTCATCAAAGCAACACTTTGGCCTCTTGTCTTGGCCTGTGGAGTTTAGTATGAGAGTATGTGTAGTATGAGAGTGTGGATAATGTGTAGTATGAGAGTGTGAATAATGTGTAGTATGAGAGCGTGGATAATGTGTAGTATGAGAGTGTGGATAATGTGTAGTATGAGAGTGTGGATAATGTGTAGTATGAGAGCGTGGATAATGTGTAGTATGAGAGTGTGAATAATGTGTAGTATGAGAGCGTGGATAATGTGTAGTATGAGAGTGTGGATAATGTGTAGTATGAGAGTGTGGATAATGTGTAGTATGAGAGCGTGGATAATGTGTAGTATGAGAATGTGGATATTCACTTCTAGACAACGAATTAGGGTGCGGATTTGAAAAAATCTTCTGAGAAACTTCACATTTATACAATACTGTGCAAAAGTCTTACGCAGTCAGAGAAAATAATGTTTAAATGATCTTCATGTTGGTGTAAAACTGTGAACTTAGCCATTTACAAACTTCTCCTAAAGTCACCCTCATTTTTGCAGCAACACACCCATGTATGTTTTTGACCCCACCTTGTTGGACTAATCAATACCTCATTGAATATTTTAACTAATTTAATTAATTAATCAAGTGAGCTGGTGGTGACATTTAATAAATGCACACAGCGACTGAGGTGCCCCTGAGGAGAGGTCTGGGAACTGAAGTGGGGTTCATCTAGCCATCAATCAGGGTATCAGTAAGTTATTGGAAAGCAGAAGAAATTCTTATTTTCTATTGTGTTACTGTTAATTTGCATACGTTACTGTTTTTGTACAGAGCAAATATAGACTTAGTACCTTAATAAATAGCTTTAAATATTTCCTTAGACTGCAGAAGACTTTTTGCACAGTATTGTACATTTGGATATTTTTACTGGTGATACTAGGGGCTGTAGAAGTTCTGGATGTTCTCTTGTCATCGCTGAGCCTCCAGCTGTATGTGCCCTGCTCCAGGGCTCTGCCACGACCCAGTTCTGCTGTGTCAGCCCTTCCCAGGCCAAGCTGTGCGTCGTCTTCTCCAGCTGACAAGCAACACTCCCTTCTCCCATGTTGCAGAACATCGTCCTCTCCGGAGGCTCCACCATGTTTAGAGACTTTGGGAGACGGCTGCAGAGGGACCTGAAGCGGGTGGTGGATGCTCGGCTGAAGCTCAGCGAGGAGCTCAGTGGCGGTAGGATAAAGGTACGGTTCCTCTGGGGCCCGTTCAGAACGTGGCTGCGGTCTCATTTGACAAGAACGGAGGGGAAACTCCAGTGATTCCACCTCCTGGTGCCGTGAAAACCCAGCAGCGGCACTCTGACTGAGGAGGTGTTTACTTTCGTGAGGAAACTTGAGGTGAAGAGTTTGAACCCAAATCCCAGCTTGTGTGTTACCGCTCTTCCCTGAGAAATGAAATCTCAACTAATAAGCTGTGGGAGGGATCCAGCCATATATTAATTTCCCATGATGCTCTGTCATGAACCGCAGGATTTTTATATAGCTTGAGTGAATATTGAATTTATTTGAATTTTTATATAAAAAAATAACAGTTACCTGAAAGAAAGTTTCTGTGTAACGCATAGCAGACATGGGCAGTGGGTACAGTGGCACCTAGAGGTCTGGGGTGGAAGTGCGTCATTCTGCTCTGTGTGTTGCAGCCCAAGCCGATGGAGGTGCAGGTGGTCACGCACCACATGCAGCGCTACGCAGTCTGGTTCGGGGGCTCCATGCTGGCCTCCACAGTGAGTATAGATCCAGCGGGGATGGGGGTTTGGATCCTGACATATGAGAATTCGGGTGGGTCGCCGAGCAGAATTTATACGAAATCATTGACCTGAGCGTTTGCATAGTGGTATAATCTTGCAATTACGCTGATGCTCAGTTTTGGCTCAGTAAGATTCAACCTGAACAAAACACAGCCTGAGCCTCCTCAGAGTGTCTTACAGAAAAAACCCCAGGAAGGCTTAATTTCGAGCGGCATTGGGGCGGGGCTTAGAACGTGATGCTCTCTCATGGCCGCACCGTCTGCTTCCCGGCAGCCCGAGTTTTTCCAAGTCTGCCACACCAAGAAGAGCTACGAGGAGTACGGGCCAAGCATCTGCCGGCACAACCCGGTCTTCGGCGTCATGTCATAACCCCGGGAGACGGAGCCCTCGCAGGAGAGCCGGCTGACCGTGACCGCCGACCAGACGCCGTGGGCAGGGCGTGCCGTGCCCTCCAGCTGTGGACCGCAGCTCGCAGGAGGGATTTCGGGTGAAGCCATACATTGACGACTGTTTTCCCGGCATAAGTAATTTCCCTGTGTTTTTTTTTTCTTGTTCCGTAGCGTCTGACAGCCCCTGTTTGAAGGAGAATTGGTGTCTAATTCCGTTTGATGTGAAATGGGGGCGTCCTGCTTTAGTTTTGTAAGTGTTCTCTTTAAGATATTAGCGAAATATTACCCTTTCAGATTGTATACAAACTGTATATACAATATATAAATGCACATATACATATAAATATAAAGATATTTCAGAATTAGTTTATATTTGTATTAAAGACTATAGTTTAACAAAATCTGACGGTTATTAAAGGAACGTACGTTCAATTTCAGAGTATGGTGTGATGATGCTGTGCATAGTTTGGGTTCATATTTAATATTTCTGTTTGTCATTCATTGTTTTAAAGGAAGATTGATGATATATAAGACTTAATATATGCATATTTATTTTATTGTTATATTTCTGTTTAGGTTTTTTTGGATTTGCTGTATTAGGACATAAGTTATCGTTTGAGGAGTTGTGTGCGAAACAGCTGTTTGGGGCTGATCGAAAATAAAATAAAAATCTCAAATCGATGTGTCAGATTCCATCCTAAATGAGCCGGACAAGTGTCATCTCCCCGCCGCTGTGCGTCTTTATCGGACGGAAGCGACGCTCTTAAGAGGTCGCTGTTCCCGCCGCGCCGTCTCCCACCGCTGTGAGTGTGAAGCTTCCGATTTGTCCTTGGCTGGGAGCGTGAGCCGGTCCCACTGGGCGCCGGCGCGAACCGAATCGACGGATTAGCTTTGCCCTTGAGCTCTCCCGCCTGGTCGAGTGTGTGCCGCCAGCCTTCTCTGCAGGTCATTCGGAAAGCGATCCTAACCGTCCCGATGGCAGCACCTACATACTGACCCCCAACGACGTGTATGTGGGATGTGGCCCAAAAACGAGAAAACGGAACACTAAATTCCTTCAATCAAGTGGTGCCTGCAGAAGATTTTGATTTGGGTGGCCACCTAGATCCACCTATGCTTCAATCCCTAATTAACACCCAGCTGGCAACCCATAGTCTCACAGAGCATGTTGAGAAGTTGTTTTGCATCAAGGGTCCTGTTGTAGTGATATTTATTTGGCAGACACTATTGGCCAAACTGACACACATTTCTTTTTAGTGAAAGCAGGCTCAGACGTGGGAGTGAAGGGCCTTTCTCAAGGGGACAACAGTGAAATCACTGTGCAGACTATGGGATTTGAACGAATGACTTCTGATAACAGGCACTGTAGCCTAACCCACCACCCCCGGAATGTGGCCTAGTGGGCGTCTTAGACGTGGGCTGTCTGGGAGGACAGTTGGACGGCGGGGTACGTCTTCAGCTTCAGAAGAGACGGTATTGTCTTGCATTGCGTCCAACGGATCCCATGTCAAATCCATTAGGCGTCCAAGCAGGATGCTCTTAGCCTCAGCCTCATGCTATTTTAAGCTTCATACCTTTAAAGCTGGGACAACCATATTCCTGCTTACTTTCTATTTATACGCCCCGGATGCTCCGGTGGCACGTCGGCTTCCAAAAATGTTTTCCCAATGTGACAGGTGTAGGAAATCATTATTCCCGTCAATACAATAGCTGAATAATAGTTAAATAACACAGTTCTTTGAGAATGCCGGGGGGATGTTTTTTTTTAATCTGTGAAGCAATCAATAACTTGTTATGTTGAAAAGGCCCCTGTGCTCTTGATATTACAAACAACACCCCTGAAAGAAGGAAGAAGTCTCCAAGAACAGAGGAGATCTGACTAGGTTCCTTGGTCTGTTTGTTTTTCAATGACGGAGTTACGCTTCAACTCAGACATGAATCAGAAGGTAAAGCTTAGTGCCAGCTGGGGTTCAGCAGACAGCTTGGTTGCCAGGAGACCTTTAAGAAATCCAGTATGGAATGAAGCAGGTCTATTTGCTGACCATGACCCAATAACCATGGGTAATGGTAGTACTGGTGAAAGCTCACGTGGTGCCTTAGACAAATTTACCAACCCCCACCCGTGTCAGGTGATATCGGCTTGCTAAGTGAGCGCCGCGTCCCCTCAGAAGATGGTGGCCTAGGTAACCGCCTGTGTCACCTAGTGGGTTGAATGGCACTGGGAAACAGGACCATATTCGACAGGAAGGGCTGGGGACACCTTCATGCATTCATGCAGATGAGGAGGACCAAGGAAACTAAGATGAAACATTTAAGAGAGCAAAGGGCAACAATACCCTGGAAGTAGCTAACGGGGGCAGGAAGGACATTGGGGCACTTTGAATTAATTCATGACCACAAATTGTAGGATGGATGGATAATGGTTGTACCATACACTGGAACGGAACAAGAAGAGACGTGAAATGACAGCTGTGCACCTAACCGAGGGAGAAACCTGACTAAATAACCATCATAACATAGCAGAAACGGGGAGAAGATTAAGCAGGTTTTTGAGGGAGAAACCCAGGTGTTGCCCTGTCATCTTTACGTATAACCTAAGTCTTTAAATGCGATAGGACATTTTAACGAGCGCTGTGGGTAATTGAGACGTCACCTTCGTCTAATTGGCCATGATTAATCATCCCAGCTGTTTGGGAGAGAATAATGCATTGCTCTCTCACATTTAACACAGACGGATTCAGTTTGTTTGTCACATTACTAACCGCACAATTCGGGGGGGGGGGGGTGCTGGCTTGGGAAATACTGGCTGTTAGCATTTTGATATTGATAGAGGGGAAATAAAGAGGATTCAGCTGTCGCAGGAAAGACCCCGCCTCACCCGGCCCCCCCCCCGCCCCGGCCCCCACCCCCCCCCCGCGGCCCCGGTCTCCCCCGGCTCATCCCTCCCCCCGTCCCTGTCATGTCGTTGTGTGCCGCG
>JAODKM010000001.1:18499585-18525085 GCA_026780845.1 Petrocephalus sullivani
GGGGGGGGCCGGGTGGGAAAAAGCGGGCGTTTGCTATTTTTACTTTGTGAGGGGGGAAAAAAAAGGGTTTCCGGGGGCGACGGAAAACCCCCCCCCCCCCCCCCCAACATTAGCTGGCGTGAATCGGTTATGTAACACAGGGCATTGTACCGCAGCAGAACCTGATTGTTTCTGTGAGGTCCATCACAGGTTCAGATGAGCAGAGCAGACATTCAGGCAATGAAAGATCTAGCAGGAGCTTCATCCCCCTGGGTGTGAGCTCCTTCTCCAATGCCGTTTCTCGTCTGCTGGGATATATAAAGGCTTCTTTGCATCCAAGATAAAGGTCTGGGGTAGAGCTTGTCCTGGCACAGCCTGACCTCACAATTTAAATGTAACCTCTTGAATGTGCACCCTTTACAGAATTGAGTACACCTGTGATTGGAATAAATTCATGATCCAGCTCATAGGTAACTGTGAAAGGAGGCAGGGCTGCCACATAGTGAATCATGACATACACCATGTGAACAGTAAATAAGCGTCTCTTCGGTCTTAGGGCACTCTCCAAACCCGGCAATGCCCTTACCGAACCAACCCTTCTGTAGTGGATAACCCAAGGTTTAACTAGTCTCTCTTCCTGCTACAGCTAGGGTACAAGTGAGTTCCTGTATGCCAGTTGAAAAGTGCCGTATGATAGAGTCCGGAATCTGGACTTTTCCGCACCGTGTGATTCTGTTCCCGGCTGAGCTTTCCCACAATCCCCTCCAAGCCAAACTATTGGTTGATGAAATTTTCGGAGGAATCGCCCCGGCTGACAGTCGAATGTGGCACAGTGAGCTATAGATAACCTACGTCTAAATTATAAAACATAGATAGCTTACTGCTTTGTCCCTTAGGTCTGGTCACCGGGAAAAGTTGAATTACACTGCATAGCGAAGGCCTCCTTGATTCAGAGCTGTAACATGTTGCTTTATAAGATCTTGATTCTGGCAAGATGACAGCATTAACTGAAGACATTTCCGGAAGGATCAAAAAACCTTACAAATAAGCAGTGGGAACGGGAATTGTGGAAATTCCAAATGCATTCACCTGCCCCCTAGACAGCACCTCACCTTGAAGGCATCACACTGGGCTTCTGACCTGTAAGGACAAAAAAACTAGCTGGAAGGTTTCTGTTGATATATATCAAATACTGCTTCACAGTCGAGCAGCATCTCCAAGGGCAAGCAGTAATGAAACTGTCCAGAGCGCAGCGGGATTCATTTTTAACTAAAGTTTCTTACTTTGTGCCATATTTAGTACAGCACAAAGAATAGCACTCAGTATTCCGGCTATATACATAAATGTGAAATATAAATGTCCTCTTCTGCCTAAAGTGAAAAACGGCTTTAAAAGGTGAGTACAAAGTTATTGTCTGACAGTGAAAAAGAGTCGTGGTATTTGTGTCATCACACTGAAGCCAAAAGAATGAAATTTTTTCAGAAAAGTAGCTAAAAATCACTGTCGATGGTGATGGAAGCAGCAGCCACCCAAACGACCATTGTTATTATGAGTTACTGGAAGATGGGAGGTTACGGATAGGCCTGCCATCTCAGGGGGACAACTGAGGGGGGGAGGGGGGTGGCTGGAAAGGGCTAAGTGGCCCAGTTGAAGGAATTTTGTTCCATCCCCAGAGCTGATTCTAGGATTTTGGATAACAGGTGGGGGCCATGAGAGAGGCCATCATTCATACAGAGGAGTCAGTCTTATCATTAGCCAATGATAAGTTTTGATTCGGTTGAGTGACAGGGAAGGAGGTACTCCAGAGGGCCAATCAGTTCTCAGCTGTGGCCAGTGGCTCTGCCTCTGTATACGCCCCTGCCCAGGCCCAGGAGTTATGCATGACGGGTCTGGTTATGGATATTAGGGTTGACCCTGCTCCCCACCCCAACCTCTTGGTTCACAGCTGGCTGTATCCCCTCCCAGGGAAGGCAGCATTCATTCCCTGCAGCCCAGGCTTCGTCTTCTGTCAACGACTGTGAATTCAGGTGCTCCTCAGAGACCCATTAGGATGCGGATGCCGCTCAGGAAGTCTCCCCAGAGTGCAGAATCACGTCTAATTAGCGCATAATTGCACCTAACAAACACCCTCAGCCAATCCCGGAGAGCCGATCCAGGACAAAGGGATTTACATATTACATACACACACACCACTTTCCTGACAACTTCCAGTGTCTTCTGGACCGAAACATGGACCTTCTCACCTACAGGGTGACAGTAGTATTCAGACGTATCAAATTCAGCTCGAGGGTGGTGAACTTCTCATTAACAGTTGTGACAATCATTCTTATTTGACGGCGTGCCCCGGGGTGACAGGAAAGTTTGTTGGCGATAATTGAGTAGAATTCCTGAAAACGAAACTAGTTTGTTTCGGAACAGAGAAACAGACCCACAAGGACGCGGATTTGCCATCGGTTGCCTTGGTGATTCTGGCCCTGCTCAGCGGGTTAGGAATAGCCAAAGAATGTTTTTCATAATTTTTGAGGTATTCATAGGGTCCTGTGTTTATTTGTCTCTGAACTGAAAGTTCAGTCCACGTGTGTTAGTCCCCTGGCCTGTACGATTGCTGTGCATCATTGAGGTCCAATTTACTGTGGTGTCCTTGGTATGGGAAGCCAAATAGAATTCCATCCTTTTTCTGAAAACACTTGTCCAATTCAGGGTCCAGAGCCTATGGGCACAAGGCAGGGAACAACCCAGGATGGGGCACCAACCAATGACAGGGCAAACTCACACACCAATCAAAGAGCAATTTAGAACAGAACGGCTAGAGAACAGCCGAGAACAGCCGAGAACATGATCGGGGTGCCTCTCCCATTACTACAAGACACATTCACCACAAGGACTGTTCAAAAAGCCTGCAGCATTGGGCAGGACCCCTCATACCCCTCACATGAACTGTTTACCCTGCTGCCATCCAGTAGGAGATACTGCAGCATCACAGCCAGATCGGCTAAGCTACATGACAGTTTTTATCCCCAGGCTGTCAGGCTTCTCAACACCATGCTGTCCCCCAGGGTCCTCCAATCTACCTTAACCCTCTCTCAACCCACCGGACTGCACGCAAATATCATACTGCATTATACTGTACTTGTATATTGTATTTATACTCTGTTTGCGCACAGATATCTTACTGTATTTATACTGTATTTGCACACAGATATCTTACTGTATCTATACATTTATATGTATTTGCACACAAAATTATATTGCACTAACCAGGCTTACTTTGCACTGTGCTTCCGCACCAGAAAGCAGTTAGCGCTTGCTGCCACCTCACTTAAAGTACTTCATAGCTCATTTGCACTCTCCTTTGTTTTGCGCTGCTCTCTGTCCACTTAGCTGGAATTGTCTTGACTACTATGTCTACTTACACTACGTGTAAAAATTCAATTATATGTATATTCTGTGGATTCTGAGCTTTGCCGTCTTGTTTTTCTGTATACTTATATATGGAAAGATGACAATACAGTTCACTTTAACTTTGGTAAATGCAGTTAATCTCAGCATGTTTTTAGACTGGGGAGGGGGGGAGAACTGGAGAAAACCCCAACACAACACAAGGAGAAAATGCCAACTCCAAACATATGGAGCCATGGTGGAGGTTCAAACCCAGGTCTCAGAGGCATGAAGCAACAGTGCTAGCCACTGCCCCACCCCCAAAGTACGATTCCTTATCATCATATTCTATGGTTTTAATTGAAAACTTTCAAAAAATTGAAAAATCTTCCCATATAACTGTTCTGATACCCTTCACTAGGAGATTATGCCAGGCTTCCGGTGTAGCTACTTTGTACTTAAAATAGAGCTCATTACCCATAGACCACAGTATTTGCATTTTAAGTTATTTAGCAGATGCTTTTATCTAAAACAACATTAACAAATCACAGCCAGACAGTCCCTGGAGCAATTGGGGGTTGAGCCTTGCTCAGAGATTCAACAGCGAAGTCACTCCACCAACCACAGGATTTGAACTGACAACCTTCTGATCACGAACACAGAGCCAGACATCCACATATGACGGCAAGTCAAATACTCAGATTCATTGTAACACAAGGTGGATTCCTTGGAGCTCCAGGTCTAGTGTTCCGCTCCAGGTGGTCACACACTTACTTAAGGTTTCAACAGGAGAGCCACTACTGGGAACAGAAGCAGCTGTTTGACCTTTGTATTACATACTGCTATCTACTGACCATCAGAAGTCTTTTGCACTGTAGCAGTATGAGCTGGTTGGGCCCCATGTCATTTTGTGACCTTTCCAGAAGCTTCCATTTGACACTCGGGACCTCCCTGAAAGGCCGTTCTGGAAACTCCACGTTTAATATGTCAGAAACATTTCATGCAAAATCTCATTTCAGTTGTATTTGTCAAGCCAATATGCTTACATTTAAGAGGTTTCTTTTGCTGAAATTTATGAGTTGCAGTTGTGTCATGTTTTCAATCAGGTTTACAGACAGGCTGAAATCTAAACGGTAAGCCTAAACAGAAACTATGCACTTCAATGAATTTTATTTTTTATTACTCGTTAAATAACAATGTGAATTGGATGTCCTGTCTGATTTATTTTTTTTGCAACTTTCGTTATAGTGTCAGACAAAGGCTTTTAAAAAGTTGCAAAAAAAACTGTAGGGTGTTTCACTGTTGCCCCAGTATGCTCTGTCGCTGTGCGAATCAGGAGGACCTTGCGGGGTAAAAGCACAGTCCAAATGGTTCTGTGGTAGGTCCCACTGAGGCCAGCAGAGGCGGAAGTGAGCTATCAAGGGGGCAGAGTGCGGCTAAGTAGCCTAAGCCTCTGTGCCTTAGCGTGGTTGTTGGCCTTTCAGCAAGGCCCTTAACCCCCAGCCGCCTGGGTGCGGCTGTGGGTGGCTGACCGTCACTGCCGAACTTGCTGTTCACCTATGGAGCGCAAGATGATGTGGCGAAGAAATTAATATCCACAAGGGGATCGATAAAGTAGAATCTCTTCAGGGAATCTACTGGGGCCGACACAGGGGTGATTCTAGGATTTTTATATAATCAAGCAGCTATTGACAGCGCTTTGACCCAATGGCATTGAGCATTGAGAATTAACAGGCAGAGATTGGCAGCACTCTAATCCAGTGATGCTGGGCTTTGTCAGATTGTCAGTATTCTAGACCAATGGTGTTGGGGGCGGGGGCACAGGAGAAGGGCAATCATATTTCCAGGGAGGCTGGTGCCACCGCAAGCCATCTCTTTAGACACGCCTCTGGGCCTATGCCCAAACACATGGTGGATCAAGGTTTGAGTTGGCGTGAGAGTGAGATGTAAATTGGACAGGAAACTCAAGCCAGTGTGATGAAATATGACACCTGGTGTTTAATTCCATAACACAGACATCCTGTCCGAAAAAGTCAAACTCACCACTCATTTAGTTTTGGAGCAGACTGCATCGATTTGAAGTGACCCTCATTTTTGATTGCTTAAACGGACTTGACTCAACAACCTCCCTTAAGCCCCAACACTTCAGAGCGAGCCAAGGTTAGGTCTTCGTTGCATCAATGTCACGATGTCTCTTGTCAAACTCAGATGTTTGCATTGCATACCTTGCCGTTGGTTGTTTAAAGATTTAGCCCTGGGCAAAGCTTTGTAGAAGTAAACACCAGTGGAACAATGCTTTAGGATCCCGTAAGAAACTTTCCCAGAGTGCTTAGAATAAAAACCTAGTGAGGCATGTTTGCTTATGAGAATCTGATGCATGCATCCTTAGGGTGGAAAGGACGTGGCTGGTTTATCAACCAGCAGATGGGAGAGACTCACTCGGTCACCCGTTGGGAGCTTAGATCTGATGCCACAGGCTTAAGGGTTCAAGTCACGACACTGGTGACCAAACAGGAAGTACAAGCAGGGTTATGAAACTTAAGGATTACAAAGCTGCCCGGCCTATGTCTCAGCTTCTCTCCTTGGCTAGAGAAGCCAGGTCCACGTATCACGTTCCTAATGCACGGCACCCTCCCCTCGACATACCGCCCCTGACACATGCCTTTGGCCGTCTGCTTCACGGCTTGAACCACGTTGACCGCAGCACCAGCCCTACTCATGCCCAGCTGACAGCGTTACCGGTAGCCCAGATCAATAGATACCCAGGAGGACAGAATGCAGGCCAGGTAGGGTCCACCGGATCCCAGCTAATGCAGCAGAGTGGAGTTGGAGCCCATGAAGGACACACCTTGCCCAGGTATTGCCATTTTCCTTATGCAATGACATCATCATTAGTTTCCATTCCTCCAATGCTTCAGTGGCAGAAGGAAACAGAATGAAATGTCTAAAGTTCTTACATATTCTTAGAAAAAGGGGATAAATAAATAACTGACAGTACAACCAGTAAAGCCCTCAGGCCCATGAACAATACTACATATTCCTATAACAATCTATTTATCATTTTAGTGCTATAAATACCACGAAATTTGTATATTATAATCCCAGTGCTGAACTTATTTTTGTATAGGAATGTTGGATGTAGCATTGCATATTGCGAAGTTTTTCTCCGTTGTGTAGCTGTGTACTGTGCATTTTCTTCTGTGATAGAATAAGTATTCTGATGTTGAATAAACTTGCTCATCTTTCAGAAGAGCATTTGTCCCAAGTTAATGACCACGGGTAGAGCTTCAGGTTGTATGGTGGCACTCGTAGTAGCCTGGGACAACTGAGGTCTCTACTGTCAAAATCCAGTTCTGCTGCATTCAGTAAATTACATTTTAAGTGTTTTACCTGGCTAGCTAACAGAACGTATTATGCACTGATTTAGCAGTTGTCTGTTTTGGTTAGTGGTTTGAATGCAGTTATTTACCATCAAGGCTCAGCGAATCAATGGTGGTGTGAGGTTATAATTATGGTCTGTCCTGCCACTTTGCACCTTTGCATAAGCAGCTTGTTCCTACCCAATTAGACATAATAATATGTTATGTGTGCATCAGATACTATCAGACTCCGCCTACATTGATGTCATCTTTACAGGCCCCATACAACAAATTTAGAGACCAGAAAATGCTTTTACTATGCTGGATGTGGGAAATCTCACTTACAAAGGAAAGCCCCGCTCCCCCTAAAACAAAGCCCAGGGTGTTTAAATCCAGATTGTATAACTTGGTGGAAAAGCTGTACAGTAATTTTTTTCAATTGGATTGAATAGAACATGAATTCGGAAACAGAGAACACTTTAAACAGTGATGTCATGTATGTAATAAGTAACAATCTTTTAGTTTTGTTTTGTAATATATAATGTTCAGTTATTATTCAGCAATGGCCTGAGTTACAGGTGCCATGTATGTGTTTGTTTCGCTTGACTGGGACAAGCGTCCTAAGCTCTGCCGTGAGCAGCCAGGGAACAAGATGTTCTCCCTATAGCAAGCATCCTGTCCCATGTGTCGAGCCTCCATTGTCTGGATGGATGCCAGGACTTTATCCCAGGGGGCGGTATGGAGACAGATGGGGGGTACACAGCTGGAGGAAGGGGTGGGACAAACCAGGATGGAGTGCAGGATGGAGTATATAGTTATATAGGCAGCAGGGCTCTTTTGCTGCCAGCACTTCCAGGTTTGGTCAAAGGTCACGAAGGCCGTCCACAAAGACTTTGCATTTGCAGTATGTGCGTGTAAAATATGTATACATTTGCAATCAACAATCTCTTCAAAGATTAAATATCAGTAATTTTCTCTAAGTCTAATTTCACTGCACTAAAATGGTACTTGTGATGCTTGTCTCATACAATCATTACATTTATCTGTATAGAAAGTGGGTTTATACTGATGTAAGCTTATTAGCACTGATACTGAAAAACTGTAGCTTCAAATTAGACAAAGACAGAGAGACAGACAGACAGACAGACAGACAGATAGATAGATGAGAATAGATGAAACTTTCTAAAATAGACTACAGAAAAAACCTGTATGTGGTATATGAGGTGGGTGAGGCCCCTGATTTGTGCAACCATGAATGTGAACTAGATCAAAAACTGAGGCTGAATCTGGATCATCAGTTAATCTCCCATCCACTGGACCATCTTAATGGCTGTCACTATTTCTGTTAGCTTTCACCTTTGGTTTGTGCACAGATACCCAGTGAGAGCTGCTTTATAGCGATAGGCCATACCACTCATTTTCTTCTTGTCCTAGTTTTGATTCAATCTAGGGCTGGTATCTGCAACACCATGCTGGGGCTGGTCCTGGAGAGCTACTATCAAGTAGATTTTCTATTGTACCGGGCCTCTGACAAGCCACACCTGTTCCTGGGATTTACCTGAGAAGAGGTGTGGCTCATCAGAAGCCAGGTAGGATAGAAAACCTCCTGGACAGCAGCCCTCCAGGACCAGAGTTGGAGACCCCCACACTAATGTCTGGGCCCCCTCCCGGTCTTCCCCCCTTATGGGCTGCCCAGGTGTCATTGGTAGCAGCTGTTATCCTGCTCCCCATATTAATCATGTAAAATGTAAATTGTCAGGTAACTTTAGAATCGATTCTCAAAATTAAACATTCAGATACAAAGAATCGATATTTTAACATCGATCCACACACTCCCACTGCTAAGGGCATAGGATTGGTTGCGACACTGGTAGGGACCAAATCAGCCCCAAACCTGCCGCTCCCCTGAACACACACGGTACTCCCATAGTATTGGAAGGGACATGTCCCTGCTGTCTGTACCCAAATCTACGCCAATGCCCACTGCTTTGGTGAGGGGGCAGGGAAGGTGCAGAATTTCTGGGGAACAAAGTAGTTCTGCTGAAAAACCGGGAACCAACACTCAAATCCATCATATTTCCTTCTCGCCTTTTTCTTGCAGTAATGTCCGCGATTAAGCATTTTCATTAATAATTTTGCCAGGGGATGACAATGACTCTTAGTATTAGTATTATTATTAGGGTTAGTATTTTACCTTCATTTGGTTATTTAACTTGCTAGTTATTTTCGAAAGAAATGCCTGTTCGATCCCGTCTCTTCCTTATTCCATCCTACAAAGGACGTCAATGCAAATCATAGATTGTTGCAACTAAACAGCTGATATAAACTGTTGTCAAAATACCCAAGAGGCTAAGCATCCTAATTAGGGAAGCAAAGGCTATAATCTGCCTGAAATGGTGACAAACAGGTAGCTCGGCAGTGACCCGTGACTCCATTCGGAAAATGTCCCTCAGAGGAATGCTCCGTGGGAGGCTGATTGCTCCCGGTGCATAACGAGCTGATTGGCCGCTCACACGCATCTCAGCAAATTACTCACAGCCCATGGGCCCAAATGTGCGCTGGTAATGGTAGCATTGAACTGGTTCCCAGTTCACTTTTAAGGACCTGATTTTTATTTTTGTGACAGGTGAAATTGCTGGGAAAAAAATAATAAATCTCTCAATGGTAAGTGTCTGTTCTGTTACCCGAAAGGATATAGAAGCATGGATCTCAGACGAATAAGACGAATACATAAAGACAACAAGCCAGGTTTGTCAGGCCAGTAGGTGTGAAATATTACGTTTGCGTCTCCCAGTACCAGAGTGGATGCATGTTAAATCAAAATTATTTGCAACCCAGCAAATGCATTCCCAAGCAATAAAATTTTGCTGAGGTTTGTAACATAAAATATCACATTCATAAAAAATAAATAATTTCACTATGATTAGTCTGATTGTAATGCAGACACTTTGCAAAAAATTATTTGGGCTTTTTTGTATGAAATGGTTATATTTCATTATGTGTAATCAATATAAATATTATTCACAGTCTATTCAAACACGGCTGTGCAAACGCAGTTTCCTCACTGTTTGGTTTGGGAATGGTATCAGAATCGCCCTTTCCTTTCTAGGCTGTGTAGACTCGGCTCTGTTGGGTGCATCTACCGTTAGAACCACTTCAATGGCTGATGAAGTGTGTGCAAACACTACACCCCACTTTTGTTCTGAGCCATTATTTTCGTATCTGATGCCGTCTTGTTAACAATAACGAGGCTGGCCATTCTTCCGCGACCGCTCTTGTTAGCGTGTCCAGCCACTGAATTGCCTTCAGCTGGATGATTCGTTTGTTCATCGCACTGTTCTCTGTAAACTCCAGACCTGGGAGGCTGTCTGCTTCTGAAATGCTGGAACCTGGACATCAGGTTTGGTTTTTCCAAAACAGCAGGTTTAATGGGGCAGTGCAAAAAGCAGAATGAAATGAAAGTCAAATCCAACCATATCCAAAGAGCATGCGAGATGGCAGGGCGATTGCAGATGACCCTAGGCAGACCAGGGTTGGAAACCAAAGCTTCTCAAGCCAGTCTCTCAGATGGCCCACATTTCTGCTCAATGCACCTTTACCCAAGATGACCTGGCTACAGAGCACTGGACGACCTCCACTAGGGTGACCTCTGCTATGAGCCGGAAATCATATGACCTCATGCAAACTTCAGGAACGGAGGCGGTACCTCCACTAGGAGGCTTGAAATCATATGCCCTATACAAGGGTGCTGCATATGATGCTAGTGCAAGTTACATATATATTTGCTATTTCGGTGATATTAGTGCAACAACGAAAACAGACGTTAATACTCTTGTTTAAATTTACGGGAACTGACATTAATAGTCAATTTTAAATGTGCTGTTTCAGTGTAAAAAATCCCTTGTTGCTTTAGAGCTGAGCGTTAAAAGAAAATTAACAGTAATGGTAGGCCAGGGGTGGGAGGCATTGTAGGATTGTCGGTGCCTTGCTGTTTTGCAGATGATGCTGCTTGTCCTGCACGGAACCAGCTTTGCAGGCCAGAGACCTTGGAGAACTCTGCGGGGGGAGGAAGGAGGTGCACTTGCAAGAAGGGATTCGAAAATATCATGTAGGCCTGGAATGTAGCTGCTATATTATGACATATGCGGTGTTATATGGTAGTGTTTGAGCATATAAGCAAGTTATGTACCCATAAGAGTTATTATTATGTGAGAAATGTATATGCTTGCACTGTAGTCTCTATTCAGGTATTGTAGGGTTGTAGTTTCCCTTACTGATCTGTAATTTGTAATGTTGTGAGCCAGGCCAGCCATGGACCCCGAAGGAGGGCGGGGGGCACCTTTTGGCGAGTTGGGAATGGAATTTCCCTATTGCTTAGGGTTTTTGCCCTCCTTCCTAGGCTGGATGGACAAGCTCATGTGTGGGACTCATACAACAGGGATCGGAAGCTACCATATCATGTGGGGGGTGAACATCCTTACGGCAGACCAATAAAGGTGTCAAATGATGACTATTGTATGTCTGAAACAAGGCTTGCAGATATTTAGTAACCAATAAAGGACTTAGAAGTCCATGTAGGGGGATTTGTGTTATAGTATATTAACCTGCTAATTTTTGGGTGCGGGGTGCATTGCGCTTTGTGCCTGAGTGTGGCTGGAGTGCTATGCTGAATTACTGAATAAAGTAGGAAACTTTGCTCATCATATGCAAGGTCCGGAGTTTGATTCAAGCAGAGAGAGCGATAGGATTATTCAAGGAGAGTCATAGAAGCTTGTGTCAGTTCTATCTAGCATATGAGACATATCATTATGATTTAAATGTAAACAAGGGGTGAACAGCAATTGCTGTGTTCTCTTCAGTAGCATCATGTCTGGGCCAGATGTGGAGGTCATGTGATTTCTGGCCCCAAGAGTGGAGGTCCTCCTAGTAGGTTTCTCAGGGTTCTGCAGCCAGACCCTTCTCCCTGTATCAGCCCTTTTTAGCCAAGCAGTAACCAAACCTCTTGATCCTTTGTCTTTGCTGAGTGGATTCAGTTGCAGCAACATGATTTTCGGTGGGCTGGCACCCCATAATCAGGAACTTCAAAAGCACAACCAAAATTGAAGCCACCCGTTGGCAAGTCCCTGCAAACTTTACTATCTGCAGTTCATATAGATCCCTTAAAGAAAGAAAAAGAAACATACAAACAAACAAAAATTCATCGCAACATGACCCATGTGATACTTTAGGGCTTTAAGTGTAAATTTATCGCTGTGGTGTGGGCCTATTTATATCAGGTGGCTGGCCATTCCCTCCTTCAAGGAGAGCTGCTTTTCTCCTCAGGTTAAGCAGGCATTTAAAATAAAACATCTCCTTGACTGTGACACACAATCCCTGCATTTGTGGTCCGTAACAGAACTGTTCTACATTACTACATAGTGACGCAAGGCGATTGCTTCGTAAATTTAAACACCTGTGTTTAAAATAGATCTTCTTGGTTTTCGTTGAGCTTGAACATTTTCTGAATCCAATTTGTTCCTGCCTGTCTGGTTTTTGTCTGACTACGTCTCGTCCCATAGACTTAGAGCTTGCGCCTTGCACCATTACCGATGATGTGCCTCGTGTGATCTCGGACTTGCCTACCGACCATGATTCTCACCAACTGCCAACCATCATCGCCATCCCTGGTCTGCCTACGGTCATCTGCATTCCCCCTACCATCTCGCATATTGTTTGGATATTGTTGGATTTGACTTGGGCTGTTCATTCTGCTTTTTTGCACTGCCCCATTACACCTGCTGTTTTGGGAAAACCAAACCCCATCAGAGTCCTGCCTACCGTCCATCTCTGACAGGAACACAGCCAGGGCTTAAACAGATCTCTGGCAGATGGGACACTCACCTTCATGTCTGTGTTCTTCCGGAACATATGAAGGGTGAAAGGATTTCAGGAAATGGGTCAGACCTCGTCATCAGACAAACACCCTAAACGCTTTTTTTGTTGGAATGCCAGAAAATTAATAATTTTTAAAAATTAATTCTCCCCTAAGGAAGATATGACTTATAACCAAAGGCAGATAAATGCAGTTTCTTTGTTTGGCTCCACAGTCAGTCTTATCAGGTTAGGTCAGGCTGTAGAGTGTGCACTAGTGCAGCACGTTGCTGTACCCACCAAGCAATGAAAGATCTCGAGATCCCAATTGGCGACCCCCCAGGCAGACACATGGTCAAGTCCCACCCTGAAGAAATGGATATCCATCTGCCTCAACCAGCTGTTACGTGGGATTCCCCTCGGCCAGGTCTGGCTTCTTGGATCCTTAGCAAGGAGGATCCTGCAAGCTGGATCATCCTCAGGGAGTCGCACCACATGGCCCAAGTCCCGTAACTGACACTCCCTCACAATGTAGGTAATGTGCCTCATTCGGGACTCCCCAAGAAACCGTCTGACAGAAAATTCAGTCTCTCAAGAGCCCCAATCAGAACCTCTATTGACTCCGCGAAGATTACAGCATCGTCAGTGAAGTCAAGATCAGTAAATCTTTCCTCACCAACTGAGGCCCTAAAGCTACTGGACCCCAAAACCCTGCCCAACACCTAGTCCATGCAAGCACTGAACAGGGTAACTTAATCAACCGAGTCGAACGCTTTATGAAAATCGACATATCTTCATATCTTGTAGTCTTATCAGTCTAACACAAATACATCAATTAAGCTCTTTTATAATGGATTCTTCTATAAAGGTCATCTGCAATATAATACAGACATAGTGGTATTTTTAATGGCGGTGGTGTGTTATAAATCTGGTCTGGGGGCGAGTAAATGGCAAAGGAATGGCAGTATCATTGAGGCCCACATGCTGTGGTTTAAAGGCCCAGAGCGAGGAATTAATCCATCACTTGAGACCACACTAAATGCTGATGGTGGTCACGGTGTTACATTATCCCATTGGACCTGAGATACCTCAGGAGCCATGATGGCTTTAGGATCGCCAGTGCTGATTGGCAGATGCCTCTTTTTGCTATTCTTATTCATTCAGTTTCTTATTCTTACATTCTTATTCTTATTCATATTCACTCAATAAATTTCACTCCATATTTGCTGTGCCAGTTATCAGAAGGTTACCAGTTCAAACATCAGAACCGGCAGAGTGATGGCACTGTTGGGCCCCTAAACAAGGCCATTAAACCCAGTTGCTCCGGTGACTGTCTGCCTGCTTTTTCAAAAAAATGTAGGTTGCCCTGGATAAAAATTTGTGCGAAATAAATCAAATTTAAATGTACTGTATATTGAGGTTGGATTAGGGTGCAGCAATAAAACGATCACGATCATCCTCACGATTTAAATTGCCTCAGTGTCAATATAACAAATGCTCTATAAAAGTTCAATATATTTTAAGACCCAGATTAATGACATCACTCTTCGGTGACTGCTTGCCAGGACCGTAAAAACACAAAGGGGGGATTTAGTGAATAAATAAGAGAATGCAATAGGTCAGGCAGACAAAAGACAGCACAGCCAAGACAACAGGGCAACTCATCATGAAGAGCAAGTACGTCTAAAGCAGCCCGTCCAATAAGGGTCATGCAGCCAAATCCAAAATGAGAGTGCACCGTAAAATTCAGTCCACAGAGGAATAATCCACATAGAATTCCGACACGCCAGGAAGAATCATGCGAATGGGGTGGTTTTGTCAGCACAGAATAAAATAACCTGGCCTGCTGCTAATCACAGTATTCTGAGAATGGACAACCTATGAGAATGGACAGCCTATGAGAATGGGCAGCCTATGAGAATGGGCAGCCTATGAGAATGGACAGCCTATGAGAATGGACAGCCTATGAGAATGGGCAGCCTATGAGAATGGACAGCCTATGAGAATGGACAGCCTACAAGAATGGACAGCCTATGAAAATGGACAGCCTATGAAAATGGACAGCCTATGAGAATGGACAGCCTATGAGAATGGACAGCCTATGCCCAGCAAAGACACAGAGCTAGGTGTACTGAGATAGCGGAGCACCCCGTATGCTACTGTTCCAGTAAAACGTGGGAGAGAAGCGCTCTCTCTTGTAGAATTTACTTACTAAAATTAGATTTCACTTTGCGGTACATTCGATTTGTCAGCCCTTAAATGTTCTGTTTAAAGGGAATCTGTCCGAGGGGAATCTGAAGGGGATTTTAAGCATAAATGGGACACTGAAAGTAGATAAATAATTAATTATTATTGAAAATTATGATTTTCAATCACAGTACGATAAATATTGAAATTGATCGATATGAAGATAAATATTGTGACTAAATATTTTGTCATATCGCCCAGCCCTAGGCTGGATAAAAAATAGTTAGGGGTGTTAGTACCCTCTGCTATATTACCAAAAAATGAATGGAGGTGCCCTAAGTGAACGTGCTGGGTTCAAAAATAACGTGCCGGTATATTATTGGGGTCTGTTTTAGAGACTGAAAGTCCAGCCAGCAGCCTGGTTCCTCCTCTCCCTTCCATTCCTGATGGCCTCAGTGTTTACCTCCAGCTGTGTGCAATTAAGGGTGGCCACCTGAAAATGCCCAGATCTGCCATTTATCTATACAAGCGAAGAGGGTTTAGGGTCAGCCGGCCTCCAGTGGAGGTTAAGGGCCCTGCTCTAGGCGATTAGCTGTGCTATGATTAATGTGGCATGGGATTCAAACCTATGACCTTCTGGACGACTTTCAACCCACTGAAGTAGACACTACGCTGGCATGGTGATGATGCCCTGCAGCCATCCTGATACAATCTGAATTGCTTTGATTGGTGCGGCAGTTGTCCTACTCTGATGTGTAGACATGACCATATTTCATGCCAAATTAATCCAAAATCAGTATCGGGTCGCATTATGGGAAACTCTGAACCCTGCTTGTTGTCACAGTATTTATTATCCAGTGAGCTCCTTACATGTCCGGAAATTCTTTTGTGTTGCAGAAAGGTCAGGTGAGACGTCAGAAAGTGTACTTTCTTGAAAATCACCAAAGTTCAGCCCCACATGAAACACGCCCAGGGGAAGCCTTGGCGAAAGATTACCCTGTTCTGGGCCTTGGGGATGAAGAGCTACGTTTCGAAGGGCTCGGGGCACACAAGGTTTTGTTTACCTGACATTTTCGCTCCATAAAGAAAACAGCACAAAGGCAAGAAAATGTCACAGATGTGAAATAATCAGCCTGGTTAATCTAACATATCCGGCCGCTATCTAAACCAAGCAGTAAATACTCTCATTTTTTAATACAGATATAGTATAGACCAAATAAATACAATGAAGTCTATGTATAACACAACCAGTTTTATTTGGCTACTTAGCCATATTATTCCTGTATAAGGACCGACAGTTTTCACCCAAGACTGCAGCAGGACATTCCGCTACTTTGACTGGAGATTATTAGGCTGCCACCATCCTGGGGCTTCAAGCAGTAAACCAGCAGCTCAGACCACTAAAGCAGCCGCTGCTCCCTTTCTGCTGCTGTCTTTGAGGACTGTTTCTATACGGGCAGATCAGCGGGGCTATAAATGAATTAAAAATGAATTAGCACAGGAACAGGCTGTCTGGCACCCAGTGTGCAGGGTCAGCTGACACAGCGCCTTGTGTTTTATGCTATCTCTAGCCCCCTATAGGATAATTCAGGTACTGCGTGTTAACCAGACCGCCCTTAAGATGACCAGCAGTCTTTACCAGACACAGTTACAGACCCATTGTCCTGCTAAATCTGCCATTAGGTGCTGCCAGGGGTGAGGAAGCTCTCCCCAGTATCAGTTTCACTGGAAATAGAGCCCTCTAATTCCTGAATACTTACCTGCTTTGCCGGGTACATACACCTAGCTGGAAGGTTCATGCTGATGAATACAGAGCAGGAAGCAGGTAATTGTCCGTGCAAGTGAATTTTATGTATGCAACAGATAAGTGGGATCTGTATAAAAATTGGACAGAATTACACATTTTAGTCATCGCTGTCAGGTTCTGCTTTTACAAGCCGTCTAACCTGCTCCACTGGACCTCCAGGTCCATTTCGCATTATCTTCTGCCGTGAAAGCAATTCGTTCCGGCAGAAGATTGTAACTGGAGTCCATTTGGAGCCCTCTGATTTTATTTCGGAGTAAAAATACCCATTCATTCTTACCTAATGGCATACAGTAAATAAAGGAAGAATGGATGGAATGACTTTCGTGTTTTGTGTCTCGTTTTTTTTTAAAGATGATGTTAGGGGTCTGGGATCCTTTTGAATGTTCAGAGTGGTTTTGCGAGCCCACTGCCCCCCCCCCCCACCCCCCACGCCACTAAAGAAGCGTGGATGTGATTCACACAAAAGGATGGGGGCTTGCAGAGTCGCCACCCAGAACAAAAGCGAGGCCTTGCTTCGGCGTTACCTGGTCGGTATACGAGAATACCTGTCAAAGTCGGTAATTAGGACGGGTAAAACATGCCTCTTTGTGCCAGCGCTGGTGGGGTTTCGCTCCTCCGCTGCAGCTGGCCTCCCAAGATAAAAGCAAGTGGCAGTGTCTTGGCATCTCTCCCTTCGATCGTATTCCCGTTTGCGAGCACGGGGACAAGAGCCCGGGCACGCTGCGGCGAGCACGTTCCTGCCCCTAGGAACGAGCGGCTCACTGCCTTTCCCAGCCCGATCGCTCTCAGGCTGTCTGTGATACAACATGTAGCTCCAGGGGGAGGACACTGTGCTATGACAGGAAGGTCGCCGGTTCAGATCCAAGGGTTGGCAGAGCAATGTCACCATTGGGCCCTTAAGTAAGACCCCTAACCCTTCAGTTACTACAGGGAGTGGCTGACTTTATGTTCTCAATTGTTGCTTTGGATGCTAAATAAGTAACATTTATTAAATTCCTCACGACCATACTAGCTGTTCTCATGGGACAACATTGCATTTCTGGTGTCTGGTACCAGCCTTTGGCCTGTACGATCTGCCTACAGAGTCAGTCTCGCCCAAGAGCTGCTTACCATCTTGAGCATAATGGATTTCACTCCAGGCCTCAAATCTCACCCATTTCTTACTTTCCTCTCTGCATGACTATAAATGCAAACTCGAGTTGGATAAACACGGTTTTGCTAATGTGAGAGTAGTTTCATGAGGCTCCATTAACGAGTTATCGTTAGAAGTGGCCCGGAGGAACAGGACCCACGGAAATAGAGGAAAAAAGGCCTGGGCTGATGAGCTGAGGATCGCCTGCATCCTGCTGTTATGAGCCTTACCTCCGTTAGGCCTATATACACATTCAGTATATACGCCGCTCTAATGCATTCACTTTTTTATGAGTCATTGTTATCAGGGAGGTGCTCCTGCAGCCTGAAGGCCAAAACTGAGAGACTGAGAATGAGTCTGTACCCTCAGGCTATCTGCACACTTGGGGGGGAGGGGACTCCTATAGCGATCATGCCAATAACTCCATGTACTTTATACAACCCCACACTTTCATTGTAAATCTTAATTTTACCGGTGCTGATATGCTTGCTCTTTATTTTCGTTTCTCTACAAGGATGTGGAGTATGTGTTTGTGCATGTAACAAAGCTGATGCAGCAAAGACTGTGTAAAGCTGGTGATGTTGACATGCACACTTCAGCTAACCATCTAGTTGGTTCTTAAGTAAAACTCACGTCAGTGATGACGAGCAAAGGAGCCTTTCTTACGGGCTAGTTTTTAAATGCCAGTAGATCAATTTAAAGCTAAACCAGACATCCTCATTTGGTCTAATCACATCCGCATTGTTTTTCTCACAGTTCATAAGCCAACTGCTCTGCTTTGAATTCACCCTTATATCTTTAAAGAGAAGCCTTGATATCCTTGGAGTCACATGACCAGTATTGGAACTCTTCATGTGATATAGGTCCGACCCAGCGACATGGGGGCAACATGATCTAATTCAGTTTCATGTCAGTGCATGAGGAGACCAGTGAAGAAGAAGACAAACTACTAGTCACCACTGAAACCAGGGTGCACCCACTAATTATGACTCAGTGGGATATCGTTTAAAGGGAAGTGAAATTCCTCTCTAGAGTTTAAGTCAAAGCTGCAATATCTCTGGTTCCCTGACTTTGATCCTTGACCTGTTCTCTTCCCAATCTTCATTTGCCCCTAGGCACCCCTCTCCTGCTTTTCTCCTTCCCATGACATCTCCGGTTTATCACAGGTGCCCCTGCCAGTCTGCCCTTTTACCATAATCCCCTGCATCCTCGTCTAAGTCTGCGATTTATGCTTCAATTCTATTCACCAGATCATTATCCACAGGTCACATGAGACTAGGTCATGCTGCACTGTAGAGGCTCAGAAACTCATAAGTGTATCTGAGAAATGGGAAAAGTGGCGACTGACAAAGGATGGGGAACTTTCACAGAGACAGAATCATTCTTATGCAGTAAAACACCACTCAAAGACAGCTGAAATGTTATGAGTATAACTGGTTCAGTAGAGTTATGCAAGGAGCATTAACTGAAAAGTACTGTAACATTTTAGAAAGGGGACAATATATTAGCATCATTCACGATTCGACATGGTTTCACTGTCACACTTTGATCACGGGAATTCATGTATTGCTTTTTTCTTTATACAAATACAACAATTCTCCTAGATAAGAAAGCTCTTGTTAAAATACATTCATCAGAAAGGGCATTGCAGATGTCGGAATTCAATGGTTTAGAGAAGTCTGGAAAAACTACAGTATGTAAATATATCAGTAGCTGTGAATTGTGACTTTGTCAAGGCTAAGAAAACCTTGCTCAGATCATCTATTGTGTTAGAGCGGAGAAATAACAGAAACACCCATTAATCCATCATCTTTCATTTGCTTATGCTGGTCAGGGTCTGGGGAGGTGGGGGGTGGACACCATAATTGTTTTCCTTGTGGCCTCAGTGTTGATGAGGGTTGACGTCCTCATGCTTCAGTAGAAAAATGACCTACTTCTTTATACTGTAGATTAAAAAGAAAACATTTGCATAAATTCAGCCTTGACAAGGCCAGTAGACACAGCAACTTTTTTTTTGCCTTTTAAGTTGTGTGTAGACACAGCTGACATAATTTTTTTTACTGCTCCCTTGTTTGAAATGTAAAGGTGGGTGTCAACTTTTTCTTCCTGAGTAAAAGCCTCATAGTGGCTTTTTTGGGAGGGGGGGTGGGATTCAAAAGACACCCTGGAGGCCTCATTAAAAATAAGGACAGAGCTTGATTTTCCAGTTTTTTAAAAGGCTACTATAGATACTGAAGATGAAAATAACTCTTCCGATTTCTGAGGCTTCTATGTCCAAACTCAGTTTCCGGATAGAATATGAATCGGATAAGACCTTTATCTGTATCAGAAATGACTGCCATTTTTGAGAATTTTAGGATAAAAGTGGAACACTGCTGAATACTGAATACTGAAAATCCTAGTCAGAGTATACCAGGGTGACTTCATTGTTTTTACCCATAATCCTCCTATTATCTCTCTTGACTGGGTTCTTTTGTAAAAGTGGACCCATACAGTGCAATTTGAAATGGAGTGCTCTGAGCTGATAAGTCAAGCTGGGATGTGTGCGTTTAGCAAATATACGAAAGGGCTATTTACCTCTTTGAGTAGCTGGGTTAGACGTATTCACTCAAAAGCTAAACCTTATACTTTTCAGTTCATGTGAGCATCTATTAATTTTGAGCTACATTGATCAATGTGGCTGGAGAGGAGTGCTAATGGCTAATTGTTTCAATGCACTTTGGCTTGCTGTTGTAATCTCTGCCATGGCTAGATACACTATATTGCCAAAAGTATTTGGACACTCCTCCAAATCATTGAATTCAGGTGTTCCAATCACTTCCATGGCCGCAGGCAGCAAGCACCTAGAACTGGTCGCTCTCAGGAGCTTATTGAATTCAATTGTGGTACCGTGATAGGATAAGTCCATTTGTGAAATTTCCTCACTACTAAATATTCCACGGTCAACTGTTAGTAGTATTATTACACAGTGGAAGCAATTGGGAACAACAGCAACCCAGCCATGAAGTGGCAGGCCACATAAAATCACAGAGCAGGAACAGAGCCTGCTGAGGTGCACAGTGTGCAGAAGTCTCCAACTTTCTGCAGGTCAATAGCTACAGACCTCCAAACTTCATGTGGCTTTCAGATTAGCTCAAGAACAGTGCATAGTGCCATTTTGGACAATTTCATGCTGGGAACAGTTTGGGGATGGTACCTTCTTGTTCTAACATGACTGTGAATCTGTACACAAAGCAGATGAGGAGAAATTGTGGTGTGGTTTCATTAAACCTTGCTTGACCTTATCAATCTATTCACTCACAGAGATATGGCTCCACGGCAGCCTGGACGGACATGAGTGCTGGCCGAGTTATGTTTTGTTTTTCATACTCAGAGCAAGCATGAGGCATGCACAGGAAAAGTTGCCTGGAGCCCTGCATTCCCATTTTTGTGCTCAAGGGAAATCTGGATTCAAGCAAGAAGTCTGCTACTGAGCTCTTAAATTTCAGAAAACATTACAGGGTATGATTCTCACTAAATGGGCTCAGAAATATTTCCAGAAAACATTATCAATGAATACAATTTGCCATGCCATCTGTAGACGCCAGTTAAAAACCATTCAAAGAAGAAGCCGTATTTGAACATGATCCAGAAGCACCAACGTCTTCTCTGGGCCAAAGCTCATTTTAAAAAAAGTGGAAAACTGTGCTGTGGTCAGATGAATCTAAATTTGAAATTTCTTTTCAGAAACCAAGGACACCATGTCATGTGGATTAAAGAGGACAAGGACCACCCAGCATGTTATCAGTGTTCAGTTCAAAAGCCAGCATCTCTGATGGAATGTGGATGCATTAGTACATATGGCATTGGCAGCTTGCATATCTGGAAAGGCAACATCAATGCTGAAATGTGTATCCAATGTGTAGACCAACATATGCTCCCATCCAGATGATGTCTCTTTCAGTTAAGACCTTGCATTCTCCAACATGACAATGCCAAACCACACACTGCATCAGTTACAATATCATGGCTTTGTCATAGAAGGGTACTGAACTGGCCTTCCAGCAGTCCAGATGTTTCACCCATTGAGAACATTTGGTACATCATAAAACGAAGAATATGACACAGAAGACCTAGGATAGTTGAGCAACTAGAATCCTGTATCAGACAAGAATGGGACAACATTCCTTTCCTAAAACTTGAGCAACTAATCTCCTCAATCCCCAGACATTTACAGACTGTTGTTAAGAGAAAAGGGGATGCCACACAGTGGTAAACATGGCCATGTCCTAACTTTTTTGAAACGTGTTGCTGCCATGACATTAAAAATAGCCTTAATTTTTCCTTAAAATGATGCATTTTCTCAGGGTAAGCATTTGATGTTTTCTATGTTCTGTTCTGAATAAATATGGGTTTATGAGATTTCCATATCATTGCATTCTGTTTTTATTTACAATTTGCAAAACATCCCAAGTCTTTTGGATTTGGGGTTGTATAACACGTAGAAGGCAATGAAGTACTGGAATTGCTAGAAGGATGCGACTGCATCTCTCAGACATAAAGCTAAAATTCAACAAGGGAACCCGCAATAACCAAAGGGGACCCATTGTCGGACATATCCGCTCAAGTTGCTACCTGATTTACTTCCTAGCTTGGGGAGCACATCTTATACTTTATGTAGTTTTTAAAATCTTTTTTTTGTACTCTCCACTGCCATGGTGTCTCTGAAGGTGGCTTTGGGTTTGAGTCTCCTTTGCCAGGACTTGAAGATGGAGAAATCACCATGGATGATTCCCTCAACTGTGTCGGCTGCCTTGGGGTTCCAGCACAAACGGTGGTGATCAGCTGCTCTAGATCAGCCAAGTGAACTCAGATCCGATCTGGCAAACCCGTTACTTCATAGCCTAAACAAAATAAGGTCTTTTGCTCGCACAGTTCCTCTAGCTGAAGGCCATTAGTGTTGTAATATCCAATGCTGCTTAATATTTAACTATGAGACTACAATATTAGAATCTGCCCTCTGTGTTTCTGTTCCTCAAACCATGTAAACATAGATGACCTTCGTCAGTTGAGACTCAATATTACAGACGTAAGTCCTCATCCTTTCTTCATTATCTTATCATGTATTTAAACAAGATTTTTTTTCAGAAACTGTATTAGTAACATGTTTGTTGGATGTCGTGATTCCCTTCTCAGTGTGATATTGATTTAATTATACAAGCGTATTGTTGTCTGGAATCCTGTACAAATAATTTAATTGCTGTTGTATTTCATTCTGTGCAATTAACTCCCCAAAGTGTTTTGTAATGTCCTGCTGTTAAGGCCTCTCTGTTAAATAAAATATGCCAGCCTACACGAAAGGCACTGTTCACTGGTGCCTTTTGTTTAGGGAGCTGAATTAAATAGTTGTGAATGTTTTTAGGGCATTCAAATGGGAAATGGGCCCAAATGAAATTAATATGTACTCATCAAGGCATCCAAGCCCCTATCCCAGAAATATGCACAGTCTTGTCTGGGTCATTTGGTTCATTAAAAAGCACAAATTAACACTTCTCTGCTTTCTCTGCTCTCAGTTTATGGGTGTGCTTCATGGGGATGGGTGTAAAATATGCATTTTGTTGCAAACTCCAGCTCTTCCCTGCTTCATTGATAAAGGGCTTCTCCCTTGCTTCATAGGTCTTCAGTCCTGCTTCTAGGAGCCTGATACAAGCAGTCCTGGCCGTACACTTCACACCACTTAATGTTTCCCATTCTTTTTGAAGTTTACTTGAGGTCATCCTCTGATTTATGAGGCACTGCCAGATAAGTCGATGGTCGTCTCCAGCATTAGAAAGTTGCTTCTGCCCTCTCCCTGGCTGGTTTCTGCTCATTCCCAGTGTTCCCTGCTTCACTTTGTTCTTGTGTACTGCTGTCTTAGAAATGTTGAGCCAAGGAGCAGCCTGCCGTGCAGTGTAGCCTTCTACCTGCAGAACCAGGATAAAATCAGGATTTATATGCAGATTTAAAAAATTGAGTGATCTCTTAATTTTTCTCAGAGCTCTGTGTTGCCATTTGAAAGTCTCCCTGTACCAGGATCTTGTTCAGGGGATGTAAATATGAGATGATTCAACCTGAAAGCTCATTAAAAGTGAGATCTTCATTATAATTGTTAATTCACACCCAATAATTGACATCAGTTGTATGGGTACATTGTTACACTCATGTTCATTGTGTTGAATGACATGTTTAGCACATTAGCTAACATACCTTGAATTAGAGACACATTTAATAAAAAAAATAAATAAAATGTTTTCAAAAAGAATATGAGTGAAGTGACTGAGTTACTGGATAACAAAATGGACAGATGGGTATTTATTCATTTGATAGTTTGGAGCGCTGATATTTAACAAAGAAATAGAGCGGCGAGTAGAGCAGCTAGTCTGCCAGTCAGCCGAGGCACAAATAGTGCAGATTCATTTATTATCAATTTCCTTTTGTGGCGTGGAAAGCGGGAATCTGGCTGGACAGCTGCAGACAAGGATTGGGTCTCGGTTTCAAGTCCCGGCGAAACTCAGACGGGGACCGTCACTGTGATTCGTAGTGTGCTTATGGACATTAGCACCACCCCCCCACCCCGAAGGGACCCGGTTGGATCGGCAGTAATTTGTTTTATGTGCTTTCAGCTGGAGATATTGCTTTCACCCTGGTACCTCTGAAGGAAATTGATGTTAATTTCCCATCTCGGCACTTGTTTGGACAACCCAAGGTTGGAAAGGAATAAGCGATAAGCTCCGTGAGCCCCGTACCGCTAATACACAGCACTCATTTGCAACCTGCCCTCAAATGGTTAATTAGGTCCTGGCTCTCAACATTTGACTTCCTATGTCTCCAAGAGCTTTGAAACTTCTCCATCGACCTGAAAAGCATCATATTGTTTCTTAATATATATCCTACCATATACGATCTATGTCACAGTTCAGGATGCCTTCATGGGCCCTCCTTTAGGAGGAATATTGGTGTGGCCTGTGCTTTGCTGCCTTACACAGGTCTGCTTCGAGGCATGACTCACAGATAGACTCCAGCTATGGCCACCATTTACACCTGGCTTTTGATGATTCAGACTTTTTCTCTGTTTTCTATAATGTTAGTATGCTTGCGGGGGTGGGGACTAGCAGCGCCACCTGGCCATGGCACACCTTCGGGTCGGTGGCAGGCAGTCAGATGTTGCTCGTGAACTTGGTGTGTCTCAAAGAGTCATCAGCAGACTTGCATCAAGACACAGAACTACTGGCAGAGTTCATGACAGACACAGGAGTGGAGCCCCACGAGTGACAGACCGCAATGATGACCAGTGCCTAAGGACCTATGCACTCAGACATCGTCATGAAACTGCCACACAGCTGCAGGCCCATTTACGAGATGCGAGGGGTACTAGGGTGGTTTCCAGATAAACCATTCGCAACCGACTCCACCACTTTGGCTTGAATGCCAGACGACCGTTGCAGGTGACTCCACTGACACCAAGACACCGCCATGAACGTTTGCAGTGGGCACAAGACCATGTGACCTGGACAATGCAGCAGCAGTTCACTGATGAGTGTTGGGTCACCTTGCACAGAAATGATGGTCGTCAGCGTTGCTGGAGAAGGTGAGGTTAGCGATACGCTGAGGTCAACATGGTCCCCAGGGTTTGCTTTGGTGGAGGGTTTGCTTTTGGTGCAACAGTCTGGGCAGGTATCACCAGTCAGTGCAAAACAGATTTGGTTATTGTATATGGCTCAGTCACTGCACGTTCTTACCTCAGAGACATCATAGAACCCATCATCATCCCCCAATTCCGCCAGCACACC
>JAODKM010000001.1:18533639-18601043 GCA_026780845.1 Petrocephalus sullivani
TACACCGTAAAATGAGCACTAAAAATTTTCCTGATCATGAACATTGGTTCGAATTTTTAGAGATCTCCAAAAAAAAAAGTAAAAGTCAGTGAAATCCAGTTGCATTGAACTGCGTATGGCAACGTCAAAGGGCTCTGGGGTCACCGTGACCCCAAACGCATCCCTCCCATTTAGGCCTCCACAAAAACGCAGAAAAGTAGCAATACTGCATTTTGTGATGATGATGCTCCAGTTACAGACCCTCTGGCCAGTCGTCTCTGTGCCCTGCAGCAGTTTGATCTGTTGTATTCCAGACAGAACCCAACTAAAAGAAAACTAACTTTTTCTTGGTTAAATCCCTTCAGTTATTCGCAGAGATTGCATCCCTTGATTCTATTAATTTATGTACTGCAATCAGTCCACCGTGTAGCTCCGCAGTAACAGGTACAGGCTTCAAGCAGAAACACGGCTGGGTAAAAATCATCCGCTGTTGTACTGTTCATCGAGGTCCTACAGCATGGTTTGCTTTTCTCCAGCAAAATGTCCAGCCAGTGGGTAAATTTTTCATGTCGTTCAAAGTTTTCAGGAAAAAATATCCAGATAAGTTACTTAAGAAAGTTCCTAAATTTTTTAGAGATTTAACAGAGTTAACAGAGGTTTAGGGATCCATCTCCACCTGAGGCTCACAGACCCTATACCCGGGTACTCACCTACTTAAGGGGGGGCACCAACCGGAGCGCCACCTTTCAGGGCGGCACTTACAAAGAGAATAAAAAATAAACCAATCAATTCCCTCAATGATGAAAGGCCAGGAGAGGCTTCAATATGTGTCAATTTCATTAGGAGAAAAAAATCAAACAGAATTTCATGAATGTTCTGCTGCAATATAGCCAAAATGAAGAAAAAAAATGTAGAAATAAGAATAAACAGGCTGACACTGGTGGTAGCTACCTACGGAAAAGCGCAGAGATGAGCAATGCATCTGCTTCTTGTCAATAACGCAACTCTGCTGAAAAACTGTTGCAATGGTTGGAGGAAGGGGGATCTAAGTAGATATCCGTCCTGGATTTCCTTCTAGCCCACACCGGGAAGAGCGCAGATATGGCAAGCAGCTCCCTGGAGACTTACTTTGCCCCCGGATTGCATGGCCCTTTACTGTGCTGACAGCCAGCTCACTTTGCAGGTTCAGACACCTGGGTTTCCAGACTTTTTTTGCAAGAATTGGATTATAATGCTCAGAAGTGGAACCCTTATGAATATATACTCTGTCCATCTTAGCGGCGCTTTCGGTAACTGTGCCCAGAAGTTCGTGACCACTAGACTGCACAATGTCTCAGCTTCACCCTGGTCTTTTAAAACATTGCTTGTTGCTAAACTGATTGTGTAGACTCAATTAAGTCCCAAAGCACTGGTGCAAAAGTATTTGCCAGTTTTAGCGATTTAATATGATTAAAGTTTTCAACAAATCATTGTCAGATGAAAAACATATCTCCATTCATACACTCAGTGACAAAAAAACTTAAGCATCCAGGTGGAGTGGTGGAAGTGAAATGAATCTGCATTTGGTGAAAGGTCGTGTGACTGTATCACAATGATTATAATACCAGATCAAAAACGTGGACTGTCTGGTGTTCCCCGAGGACTGGATTGGGAAACACTGTTGTAGAGTCCAATACTTGTGTCAGATGGTAGGTGCAGATATCATGTGGTTCTGTAATGCTTGTAATGTAGATCTTCTAGATCCACTAGATCTTCCCTTGATGTGGTCTTTGATGTGGAACCTTTACGACATGAGTGGGTGCCCTCACGTGCCCATTGGTTCCAACATAGGGCAACTGTAATATCTCCATGCCCACGTCTGGCAATTGCACGATACAGCCATCCGGCCGGTCAAACTCCATCAAGTGCTGCGTAATGTGTCTGCGAGGCACCCTCCGTGTCTGGTGACTAGACGTGCCAGCTCCTCACAAATCGAATCATTTACATACCCATCACTGGTCTGCACGTGTACCAAATTAAATCCAAATCGGACCATTACTCCTGGGTGCTTAACTCTTTTTGTCACTGAGTGTACGTTATTTCAGGAGTATTTTTTTAAAAAATGCATTTACTCAGAAAATACAACATAGATGTAAAATGATGGAATGCGACGTCTTTAGCGCCACAGCTGTCAGGGATCAATTTAATGTTTTAAATCGGCTTACGTGGATTGCTGTCAGCGAGAAAAATACACTATATGGAAAAAAGTACTGGGACACCTGGCCGGGACACCTGGCCAGAACACCTACAGGAACTTCTAACATCCCATTCTAAATCCATAGGCATCAATAGGGAGTCTCCCCCCTTTGCAGCTTATAACAGCTGCCACTCTTCTGGGAAAGCTTTACACAAAATTTTGGAGCGTCTGTGGGAAATTTTGCCCATTCATCCAGAAGAACATTAGTAAGGTCCGGCACTGATGTTAGACATGAAGGCCCGGTTCGCAATCTCTGTTCTAGTTCATTCAAAAAGTGTTTGTTGAGGTTTAAGTCAGGACTCTGTGTGGGCCAGTCAAGCTCTTCCACACCAAACTCACACAACCATGTCTTTATGGATCTTGCACTCGGGCACAGTCTTGCTGGAACAGAAAAGGGCCTTCCCCAAACTGATCCCACAAAGTTAGAAGCATAGAATTGTCCACAATGTCTTGGTATGCTGAAGCATTAAGAATTCCCTTCACTGGAATTAAGTGGTCTAGCCCAACCCCTGAAAAACAACCCCGTACCATTAACCCTCCTCCACCAAACTTTACAGTTGGTAAAATTCAGTCAGGCAGGTTACATTCTCCTGGTATCCACCAAACCCAGACTCGCCCACCAGACTGTCAGACAGAGAAACATGATTCATCACTCCAAAGAACATGTTTACACTGCTACGAAATCCAGTGGCAGCATGCTTTACACCACTGCATCTGACGGTTGGCATTGCGCTTAGTGCCGTGAAGCTTGCACACAGCATACGCGGTTTTCATTGGGAAGCAACAATATGAAACTTAACATCATTATAAAAAGTTATATTTCTTTTTTTTCTCTTGGATTTTTGGTAAAATTTTGTGAGATTTAGGTTCATGCGGTGGCAGGTTGTGTCAGGTCAGAACAGCAGGCATCTGAAAATCAAACAATTAGTCAGAAAATCTGAGGCCCTTATAAATAAACAAAACTGAGTTGAACTGCTACGTGCAAAATAAATAGAATGCTCAAAGAAAATGCTGATTTTTTAAAAACCACATGATCCCAACATCACCACAATGTGAGCCCAAGCTACCTGCAGCTGCCCAGCTGATACTGTCTAACTATAACATGGTAATTAGTGCAACCTGGCCCAGTTGGCTTTCGTTAGTCAATCTGCAGGCACTGAGTAAATCAGCACCAACCTACCTACTGCTGGATCACAATACATATGCTATGCACGTACACATTCTATTTACTGGTTTATGCATGTTTGTAAATACAAGCACGATGGAATGTGTGTTCAGAATCACTGTTCACGAGTCAGGTCTCCTATTGCCAAGGCAAACATAGCTGAGGAAGCATTCTGCCTTTGTTGTGATGGTTTCTAAGCTACTAAAAAATAAGAAGCATCTCTTGCAGCAGAGAATATAACACGGCAACATTTGGCTCCAATCAGCCTGTGACAGAAAGCAGCTCCATGCCAGGAAAAGCTTCCAAACTGTAATTATTATAGGGCTCGTTGAACCGGAAAGGAGAAATTTCTGAAGAGTCAAGCTTGATGTTACCATTAATTACAGCGATAAAGTGTCCTGGGATGTATCTTCTAGGAAGCATTTTAAGAGTGCTGAAAAAACCATCTCCATAATCTCACTAAAATAAACTAGGAAATATTTATTTTCAAGCTATGAATTTTGAAGGGTTTAATCAAAGAAGATATAAATATGTCGTTAGAAGCTTTCCGGCCTGACTGCGGAAACTCCTTGCAGCTTTACCGTTGGCCAGTGATCCTCAGGAAGGATTGTACCTGGCCATCAAGACAGGCTGTTAATCCTCCATCTGGACGTCATGCAGAGAGAGTGCTGAAGGTAGGAGGCTATAATCTCTTTCAAGGTTTGCCAGTCTATGTATAAATTGCCTTATATGGTTTACTAAACAACTTCAGTGAGGTTCTCTTAGGTTAATTTGAGAGAGACTGTCTGAATGTTTGCTGGTAACCATAGTTTGAGCATAAATAAGCATAAATCTAATGATGCAATGATGCAATAACGCACGTGATTATTTTTTAATCTGTCCAAAAGATGCCTTATTAACTGGCAAGAAAATAACAATAGATTTGGGTCTGGTTTTGCATCTCCAGTGCATCTGGCCTGCAGCCCCATCATTATAAAGACCTCTGAGGATGATGCTATCTGACCCTAGTCACCCTAAACCCCTCATCACCTTGGAGTATAAGAGCCCAGAGGTGGATATTTCTGGTCCAGAAAGCAAAAATCCAGGCCAAATTTTGTTTTACCCAAGCAGTTCAACACTCTGTGACTTATACTCAATTAGTTGATTTGAAACAAAATCTTTGTCTGGATTTTTACTTTCTGGACTTGATCTATCCGGCTCTGACAGAGCCAGCTGAACTGATTTAAGATGAATAGTTAGAGGAGTACTTTCTGTAAAAAGATTGACGTGCACTGACTGAAAGACCAATCGGACAGAGTTCCAGAGTTTCTTTAAGTTTAGACATTTTTTATCTAGCTTTTGCACTCATTATATACTGTAATTAATAAACAGGCACTGGTCGGCATTAATTCCTTAGTAATAAAGTTCCTTTTCCTTCAAACGTTCCTCATGACCTGCGTCATGCCGTGTCAGTGTTTACCGAAAGCCATGCGATGGGCTTTGACGCGATGCCAGTGGACGCCCAGCCCCCCGATCGATAAGCATCAACGCTTCCCAGCCGATGCCGCCATAAACAAATCACCGGCTGCCGTAACATGACCCGCGAGCTGGCTTTTAAATCACAAATGCGGTAACTTGCGAGTTTCTGACAATTTCACGCTCTGTCGTCGGGCTGACTGATGTCCTCTCGCTCTTACTGTCATCTGTGGAGGTCATGCCAGGTGATTCTTCTTCCTGTCACATTGCCCTCAGCTCCAGAAGGATCCCTGGTAAAGCGGGGAAGGGCGGAAAAATCTGCCATGAAAGTCATACGTTTGGCATCTGACGGGCCGGGCTAGAGGTCCATTCCCACAGCAAGCGGTCCATTAATCAGTGAACTTCAACGTGATGAACAGCCTTCACAGGAGAAGTCTCACACGAGATGCATCTGGGAGGTCGTGCATCTCACCTCACGTGGATCCTGCTCCTATCCTAATGTCCCTGGACGCTTAAGTTGCCAGGATGTTATTCATAGCAGAGTATTCACATTTACTTGAGGAAAAATATTTGTTTTCTGATAATTTTTTTAGTTGATGGTTAGATTTTTAACATTCTGAAGAAATGAAAGAACGTAAATATGGCCAGGGGCGTAGGAACCAGGGTAGACCTGTATCTCCACAATGTCTAATTTGTTTCCATACATGCCCCCCAATTAATAGACTGTCGTATTTAAATGATTAAGTTGTGACCCCCCCTCCCCCCAATATCAAATTCTGTCCCCTGTTGCAGACATCACATTTACAATGAATGTGTATTTACAAAAAAATAGCACATCTTTATGGCATTTTTGATTACGTTTGAGTAAAATAGAATTTTACTATTTTTTCTTTTTGTTTGTATGTTTTCACCACCACCCCAACTTTTGTGGATATGGGGTTACGTTATTTGCGTCGTGTTATTAAACTTTCCACAGAAGTAATTAATTTCTCCTCCGGTTTCCCTAATGAACCTTAAATTTGTTTGCTCTTCCTTATCTTTCCGCATTGAATCGGAAGATATTTTTTCAATTACCACATCACTCGACCACGGCAGGCGGTAATTAGCGGTGTGAGCGAAATAATAATCGCGCCTGGCCCTCGGCTTCGTTCCCCGCAGGCTCTTCTCCGGGACCGCTTAGCGGTCGCGCTGTTAGGTTCACAGGGACACCGCTTCGCGTGTCGGTCACGGAGAAGGCGTCTGTGCCACCCTATAATAATCAGCTAATTCGCTAATGTGTATGATGGCTTGGCTGCGCAGCAGGGTAGTGATGAAAGTGTTCCTCTGTGCGTTAATATAGCCATATAGGGCGAATGATATTTGCCCGAGGAAAGTTTTAGTATCATCTGCGGCACGCCGCCAGCCAAATGAAGTCCTCATTGAAAGTCGGATGCGCTAATGACCTATTAACTAAACAGCTGCCTGGTGTTTAGCGGCGAAAGCTATCGTTGGTTATGGCCAATCTGCAATTATAAAAAATGTGGTGGCTGTATTACTTTTTTTGCACAGGGATCTTGTTTGCAGATGTTTTATAGCGCTCGCTTTTTTTTTATTAGGTAGAAAGTACATTAACCTGGATACTGAAACGAGAGTTTTTGGGAGTCCCGTTTAATCGAGCTCTCCGCCTGTATTTCTGCGTTACTGTGTCTCCGTGATTCCGCGGCGACTTCCAAGATTTCATTCTCAAGTGTCGCGCCGACGATCTAATAAAGAGTCCATGAATACAGAGCACGCGAAAGGCGCAGATCACAGCTCCAGGGGTGCCGGCCGGAGAGATGTTTTCGCATGCATTAATTTTTCATCCTGGCGCCGACTTAAAAGAAGGGAAAAAAGCACGATAATAATGTGGATCAGATGAGACTGGCAGGTTCATCTGACCCAATTAACGGGCGAGAATAGACGGCGCTTCAGAGTGTCATGAAAGAACCGCGTCAGAGAGACTCCCTCTTCAGGGTAGGTGGGTGGTAATGCCAGGCCTGGCTTTTAGCTTTTAGCGAACGCAAAACTAGGATGACATACTTTTTTTTTTTAAACCTAAAATGCCTGAAATATATGGTATTTCGCTTTGTTTCATATTGCCATTTACTTTCTACGGTAAGAATACTTTGTGTGCACGTTAATGTTGCCTTCCTGCTTTGCATCCTGCCCCCAGGCTCCTCCTCTTTGCAAAGCAAAATACCTACGGCATGCAGAACTGTGCCCCAGGACAGCGTGACATGTCAATTAAAACGCAATATAGATGCTACCAGCGCCTCTCAGACAATGCACTTATGGGGAGCCCCCGAGGTTTTGAGCTACTGCCTGTATAAGAAACTAGAGAGTATGGGAACCCTTAGCCAGCAGGTGTGGCAGTGGTAAAAGCATGCACTCTTTTACCCAAGCGTCCTGCTGCTGGGCCCTTGAGCCTGATTAGCCTGTGTGCAATGGGCAGCTTTATAAATGAGTAAGAAATCTGGATAACTACAGGAGTTGAGCATGCAAACGAGCGTGCCGATTATCCTCCCACTGCCACGCAGCTGTGCCATGCGGGCAGCCCCTCTGAAGGCATTCACACTGAAAATACGGCCCCAGTTTCATCAGTCGGAGCCCACAGTTGGTCCCCAGTGGCCCAGATGACCTTACCATATGCCCATGGCTTTAATTTGGCATTATGAGGTCTGCTTAGTGAGCCAAACGACGGGCTGTTTGTGACCCCGCTAGTGCCGGTGACCTGCAGACCATGGGCTCGCTTCCGGTGGGCTGTCCTTCTCAGTTCTCCCCTCTGGGCTGTCTCTCCAACCCACGGAGCACTGCTCACCAGGCCAGAGGCACGGCTGTGCCAAGAAAGGCTGGCAGTTCTGTCCCGCATGCCTGGATTCGGACGGACAGATTTGGTGTTCTGAAATAATGTGCCCAGTCTGGGCCCGATTCAGATTTCTCAGGGTCATTATTTCAGAATAATCTGTTGCTGCTCTGTTCTCTCTCACACATGTGCCTGTTTTAATCATTCATTGGCTGGCTTTTCCTGACGCCTCTCTCCTAGACCCGCCCTCGTTCCTGCAGTGGTGTCTGTACCCCACACCTGTCCCTCGGTGGGCCAAACATGGGGCTTACGCCATCATAACTGCCCTTCCAGCCGCAAAGATTTTGACATTTCAGTCAGCGCCAATGGCCTGCGTCTGACGCAGGAAATGCACATCACTCTGATTCCCTTTCCAGTCTCCCTCAGTGAACTTCATCAAGTGCCCTGATTGATGGCACAAGGGGATGGTGAGAGGGGAACCCCGATTGGATTTGGCAAAGAACAGGTTGTGTAAGTCGCAAATATCAATGAAGCTAATCTCACAGCTAGATTTAAGTGCAACAACGTGAACTGAACATGCCGGGGGACCCTTTCGCCGAGAGACGGGGGTAGAGCAACAGGTGAAATCACATACACGCCGCCGGAAGCATCGCCACAGTGCTCGCAGTCGTGTGGCGTTTCGGTGTCACTGCGGTTCCCGTCTCCATGGTTATTGGCCAGTTTCTCACAGCATAGTTAAAAAAAGAATAAACACGGAGCTTTTCGTTTGAGCAGTAGCACCACAACATCAGCTGCCACGTCAGTTTTGTTTGTTTTTATATTTACTTGTTTGTCTTCCCAGGTGAGGTGTCTGTTGGTTGACAATAAATACCACTCATTTCTGAATGGAAAGGTGCTTGGCCGACATTCTTTGCTACGCTCCTATACTGACACTATAAAATTCAATTAACATGATTAACTGCTAATACAATATGTTTTCCTTTTTGCATTCAGCCGGTGTCGGTTACGCAGTCTCGCGGTGTGCCGTGACATTTGTCCGACGATGGAAAAAAACACTTTAATTCTAAGCCATCTCGGAGGAATCGACAATCGTGCCAGTTTTTAGATGAATGTTTTGAATTGTCAGTTTCCGATCTATTCTCCCTTTGAGGGCGGCCGTTTAAATTAAAATGAAAATTAATTATGCGGCTTTGTTTTGTAATGCAAATCAAATAAGATCCAATTTAACGCGACGTGCCAATCATCTCTGAAAGCCCCATTTGTTATTCCCGTTTTTTCAGGGTTAAGCGAGGACATAGCAAGCATAGCAAGACGTGTTAACTTGTTCCTGGGGTAATTGCTTATTGTGGCTGTAGTATGACCTGTCAGTGACTTCAATTAATGCTTGTGATATTATGAAATACTCCCCATAATGCCCCCCCCCCCACCACACACGACCCATTTTCCTTCTGCATTTTATATATATGACTTATATACAGTATATCACCAGCAACAGGTAAGATGGTAAATTTCTGATAGCAGCTGGATTTAAGCAATGCTCAAAATATCATTTATGTTTAACTTATCTGATGACTTTATTGAATTAACAGTAGAGGGATGGGTTACATTTTTTATAATGTGCACTTCCTGGGAGGCGAACCCACAACCTTTGTGTTGTTAGCATTGTGTGCTACTTGGTGAGCTAGCAGTAGACAAGTGAAAGCCATAGATGAGTAGATGTATGAATTCCTTGTATTAGGGGTCCTGTACGTCTACATTGTCAGAAGTCCGGCTCAGGACATTGGAATACTTTAGTTTTTGCATATCCCACCATGCTCTCAAGATGTGAGAGTGAAGCCTGGGTCATATTCCAGGATCAGCTGTTCATCAGCACCCCTGGAGCAGTTTGCAAGGGGTTAAGAGCCTTGCTGAAGGGTCTAAGGATGATGTGACTATTGTGCCGAGGGCAGGATTTGTACCTGTGACCTTCTGATCACATACACAGAGGCCTACTGATGTCTACTGTCACTGATGCCATCAAGGTCCTTGTCACTGATGTCATCAAGTTTATCACCTATCCTTTGCAGTTCCAGAGTGACGCGAGTTTGTGTGCAGACGCCCTCTTCCTCATTCCACCATACTCGGTGCACAAGACAAAGCCGCATGTTTAAGCGACGTAGCTTAGCTGTTCCTCAAGCCTTCCGTGACAATTCATGGCTTGGCTCCACTGGCTATCAGAGGCTTTTTAAATGAATTTAGCTTTTACCTTAGGCTGCTAAAGTCTTATTGGCCTTTTTTATCTCTATCATCTCCAGCTGGCCTTCCAGGATATGAAAATGTAACAGATATGCGGGAAGAATAACTATAATGTAACACATTGTCACATTGGCAACGGGATGAACGACCCATCATGCAGGCTGCAGTGGTACAAACCCTCCATGGGGTGTTTATTGGTGGGACAAGAGAAACACAGGAGCCGAGAACGACAGGTAACACTGACAATAACCGACAGGGGTAACAGGACTCAGACTAACTAATAAAGGGCAGGACATCAGGGAACAAACACAAGGCAGGTGTCCTGGGATAACAAGGGGATAGAAATGCAAGGCAAAGCTAAACAGGACTCAGGTGTAGGTAATTGAGCCACGCCTGAGGGAAACACAGGGGAAAAGACATGCAGGGTGTGGCTGAGCGTGATACACATAAAGTGGTAAAATACTTCTAATGCACATAAAATCAAAACATCCTTGGACACACAGAAAGGTCTTTTTCAAAAAGGATGATGTTGCTCAGCTTGTGTTGCTGGGTATTATCTGGATTGTCCACATTTACGTACTCTTAAGGGAAGAATGTTGTGTACGTATATAAGGCATTTAACCTTTTTCAGGAACATTATTTTTCATTTTAGCTTAAATGAATGCTGAGAGTTCTTTATTTGAGAGTTCTAATCTGCTTACTTGAAGGTTAGTCTCAAGTAAACTGGTTCTGTTTAGGGTGATACCTTGAACACATTATTGCATCACCCATAAATGTTAAATGTCAGGTTACAGAAAGGGAACAACGTTGTAACTGACAAGTGTTGAAAACTGGAGGACTTAATTCTTAGCAGCACATGACTTGTGGTGATGAAGTCTATCAGGCTCATACTGTATTAACCACTGGGAATGGATAATATTTCCCTGGCCAAAAATCCGTCTGGGCCTGGCTTTTAAATAGTACTTGGCTCAAGCTGCATGGACTTTCCCACAAGGTCATATTGAATCTGCTTAACCTTTTGCAGGATGTCTTCTGTCAAGAAGCAAGATGGGACCTTGTGAAAGCTGCCACGACTCGGAATAAATGGATCAGGGCCATCTTCACGTCTACGTGCTGAATGGCGATGCATGCCAACTTCGTTCCATGGGTATTTCACTCCTCAGAATGTACCTCATGGTACCCTCCCCCCATAGTTCACCCCCCACTATGTAATGATGTGCTTACATTGCTGGGAGGAGAGGAGATTTTGGGGGTGAACTGAAACCTGCAAAATGTGATGTATAATAAATGTTCCATAAAGTTGAATCTAAAGTCACAATGTGCTGGAAGGAGCTGTCAACACTCCCAGCTAGTTTTTTTTTAGTTTGTGCCAACCAAGAGAATAAGTCACATCAACAATTAATGCATAAATTCTAGGTTTAGAAGAGTTGTTTGTTAAGACACTAGAGAAAGCTTGACAGTTGCTACGTATGCTAATCAAAGTGGCAATTGGATATCTCCGTCCCTTAGTATTGTTTGAATACTGCACAGTCAAGGTGACATCAGAGTCTGCCAGATGCTCCTTTGTGTTGGCTTGGTCAGGTGCCAGGAGCACCTTGGAAACGCATCCCTCTGTCCCCGGACAAAGTGTCACATGGGAACAGGATTAAAGTAGACATTGTGCGTATCTCTTATCTCTCATCCATCCATCTATCCAACTGCTAATACCAGGCACGGTTCTGAGGACATTTGTTTATTAACACACAAAATCTGACATACATGGAACACCGGTAGGAATCAATTATTTTAGAATGACTGTTAGGATATAGCTGTAAAAAATGATTGAAGAATTTAAACAATGATAAAACTATACTGATTTAATGATGTAATTATAAATAATATAGTAAAATTGTTGCATGTATGCTTCACTTTGCAATAGAGATTTTGGTGGTGTCATTTTTGGATAATGAAGCCTGGCTTTCACCCTGGGCTGAGAATGGGGTTACCATAGTGATAGTGTTCATCCTGCTGCCCTGATAGAAGCTGAGCTTGACATTAAGCTACCCCTTAACCGTGGTCTGCATCTGATGTCAGTTGTACCGAAATGAATAGATTAGTGCATCATTAAACTGAATGCTTGGTCTGAGAATCAGCCTTTCCTTTCTTGCAAAAGAGAGCAAATTGCAGCATCTCTGGGCTCGCTGTGGTTTCCATAGTAAAAATAAGATGAATTTTATTGATGCAGAGGAAAATTATTTAAAACTTGTTGTTAGAAGTGGGGTTCGATCACATGCCTCCAGAGAAGACCACAACCCCAAGCCAGCACCTAAGACTGCACAGCAATCCTGATTCACTGTGTTGTGGTTATCATGATTAATTCATGTGTGAACAGTCCTCTGTTAAAAAAAGGAGCCTAAATTGTTCAGATCTCAGTTCTGTTCTCTATTTATGGAAGTTGCATGATCTCAATGTGTTGTGTAGAATTCTGCTGCATGTTCATGTCAGAGTCCAAAAACATGCAGTTAGGTGACTTGGGATCCTACGATTGTGTGTGTGCCTCCTGTGATGGACTAGCATCCTGTCAGGGCTGTACCCCTACCTTGTGCTCTCTGTCGTCTGGATGTTGGAAGATTGATGGTTGTACTGTAAGATGCTTGAACACATTTAATAAAATAGTTTTATGAAACATTTTATAGAAAAAAATCAACATTCTGGGCTGAGATTGAATTTGCAATCTGAAAAGTGGAATGGGCTTTGTGCTTGGTTCTCTTACCCCATTTACTTTGAGCTGAATGGGAAACTGCCATCCCATAATTTATGCCAAACACTTGAAAGATGGCGTCTAGATTTTCACTACTTCAGAGCGTTTTCTTTTTGCATTTCTATCAAAAGAAATGAAACACCCGAAATGAAATCTTGCGTGACACATATATTGTAGGAATTCCATGTCTGCTTGGAAGCTTTCAAATGTTCATTTTATGTTGATATTACAATGCTTAAAGTGAAAGCAGAAAACAAGACCAAACTATTGTATTTTATTCAGTGAGCATTGGCCTGGACAAATGACAATGTGATTAATCTTTTTAAGAAGAGCTGACTGTCAGCTCAAATCTCTACAAGATGCAAGGAGAACTGGCAATTTAAAGCTTTGCTCCATCTCACATGAAAAGTAAAAATTAAATGCAACTGTTTCTAGCCAGTCAGAATGCATGCCTCTTGCAGGAGATGTGTTTGAGTAAAACACGGTTTTCTGGGCATTAATTTAAGTGCTCTTCAGCGTTTAAGAGGTTGGCCACTTGGATAAGGTCAGGTGCTTCACTGATACGTGTTCCAGAAGGAAATAAATAATTCACCTCAAATATGCATTTTCTCAGGGAGACTGTCACGCCATTGAAATAATAACCAACAGCAGACCAACTGTAGGCTCCTAAATTGCTGTGCATGGATATTTCTGAGCTGATGAATCCATCACAGTGGTCTGTCTTTGAGTAGTCAGGAAGCAGTTCCTGGTTAGAGCTGAGAGCAATTTCACGGCAACATCAAGCCAAAATTACGCTTGTGTCTTACGTAAAGCCTTTCCTATGAGAGTGCTGTCCTCTACCAGCTCTTCACTTACTCATTCACCAATGGAGGCACCTCTTCCTGTGCTTCATCGCAAATGAGGACAGAGGTTTGTGTTTAAAATTGCAACCCCGGAATCGGCTCTAGGCACTGCATATGGAGGGCAGGGCCAGCCCATGGCACAAGCAGTTTGGGCAAAAGCTAGGGGTGCCATCCACTCAAAGGGTAGAAAGGGAAGGGGGGGGGGGAATAAAAAATCTTAACTTTTACTATATTTATTTAATATTTTACACTATTATTTAAAAGTTATAGAAAGCTTATTTTTTTTGTTTGCCTCAGTATTCCACAGTGTCGGCGTCTTTAGGCGATGCTGATCGTGCATGATACGATGAGAAGTATCTAACTCAGAAAGGCATTATCATGTCAAACAGAGCAAAGCCCTCTGGTGCTCAGGGAGGAAAAGGAAGCAGAGGAAAAATGTGGGGAAATAATCACAAACGAGGAGTGTTGTAATGGTTAGGGACACGACTGTGTAATGGAAAGGTTGCTGGTTAGAGTCCCAGACCGGTAAGTACCGCCTCCATGCACTGCTCAAGTAGCTGCCCACTGCTGTGTCACAGTGTCACATGGGTTAAATGCAGAGGACACATTTCGGTGTCGTGTGTCAACCTCTCACCTCATTAATTACCGTGTTACTGTCTGTGTTCCTTGGAGCAGAGTGCTGCTGGCTTTGGAAAATTCAACATTTGGTAGTTTAATAAATAGCTAGAATTTACATCAGTTACTCCCTAAGTTAATTTGTTATGGAAACTTGGAAAGCTGGAAATACTTTTCAGGTGTTGGGGAACATAATTTTCAGAAGAATTCTCAGATGTTTATGCATATTTGTGTGCTGAATGTATATATTTATAATGTGCTCCCCCCCACACCATGAGACCTGTAAACACCCCTAGTTCATTTGATTCTTTGTCCAGCACGGAAACATCAATCCAGACAACATTTTTCTCTCTTGATACTGAGTTTTGTACTTACAGTAGGTGTAACTCGTCGGGTTAGGACACGGTCACAAAGGTTACCAGGCTCGACTCCCAGGATCAGCTGAGTGATTTCTCCTTTGATCCCTTAACCCCAAGTTGATCCCGGGCCCGTCTAACCCTGCTTTCTCCATGAAGATGAATGTTGCATTGGGCAAAAGTGTCTACCAAATAAATATAATGTAACCATCATGCCTACCCAGCTCAATCCCTTCTGCATTCCTAATAAACCCATCTCTGACCTCCTCGTTCCCCGGGGTGTGGTTCCCTTCAGGGTCGTGACCCATAAGGCCTCCTGACTTGGTGATACTCAGATGTAAAATGAGTGACATCATTCAGCTTAAGTTTTAATCTTCCTGGAGGAGTTTTACTCCGGGTACCATGGTAAAAAAGATGGTGAGATTTGATTTATTGGGTCGGTGAGCCTTATGCCAACACAGAAGTTTGTGCATTCTCGGTTAGAATGAAGGGTCTCCATAGCGACTTTTTGAAAGTGGAGATACTCTCAAATTGGCCTCCAGTAGCCATTACTCAGCTTAATACAGCCACAAATGCAATTTCAGCAGTTAAGACCACTGTTTGGGAAGTGGTGCAAAGTGCAGCTGCTTCCTGTTGGGTACATTTTAAGAATTTATGCGACTCAGCCTCTTCTGAATCTGCTTTACATCATCTAACCCATTCTAAAAATAGGCTGGTGGAGAGATTTGTTCCAACATTAAAGCAGGTGCTGAAAGCTTCAAGAAAGTAAAGATGATGCCTTCATACTGCAATACTGAGGCCCTGCCCAGGCAAACACCAACAGTCAAAAAATCTCCTGTCCAATGGGGAGATGAGAGATTTGGTAGAAGTTAGGGTTAGGGTCAAAGTATTGGTCCTAAAGAAGGAGGTGAGAAACTACACTCCGCAGCCAACAAGTCTATGATAAGACTCGCCTTCAAACCAGAAATGTTCTTGGAAGTGGTTGAATATTTGCCACCTATATTTGGCAAAAGAGTCTTTTAATGGGGTGTGGTCTGTAGCTCGGAGTGTTAGGATACTTAGCCTGTGATTGATAGGTCCAAATCCTGTGGTTAGCAGGGTGGTTTCACTGTTGGCACCCTTGGGCAAAGCCCTTAACTCTCAATTGTTAATAGGGACCCTGCCAATTTCTCCAGCTGTTTCCCTTAAAGAAAGTTTGTGGTGCAAAATCACAAACTTCTTTTGTGTCTTTTTATCCCTTCAGCTAACCGCACCATGCTGAAAACATCACAAGATGTTCCAGACTTCTTGTGTGCTCACATCAATGTGAATCAATAAAGAACTAAAGAATTTCTATGTTATGAAATTTTTAAGATGCTAAATTTGCATATGAACTTAAAGATGTGTCCATTTTGTCTTCAGAAACATCGTCATTTGAGAGTTCAGTTAGTTTCCAAGAAACGGATGAACCCAAAGACATTCCTTATGCAGCATGGCTGCCCAGAGCTGCAGACAGTGACCGTCTGTGGCATAATTAGCTAATCCTTGGGGATTGCATCCTCAGCTCTAACAGTATGACATTGCTTAAGTTTCTTTAAGAAAGAGCTGTTTTGATGAAAGAGCCATCCGATCTTGAAACCATTAGACCTCCCTGAGGGGGCATGAGATGTACAGTGTGGAAATGTTAAAGGAGAGAGGATGACAGCTATTCACCTTCAGGACATTACCAAGGACTAATGAGTCTCGTCACCGGTGAGAGCAAATGGAGTGGAATGCCGAACATTTACCCCGTCAGGAGTGGCTCTGACCATGGGCACAGTGGCCGGAGTAGCAGTTTGATACGATGCTCCATATTTCTGACATTGCCCGAATTTTTGAGGTGATTGTGTCAACGGGACAAGCTACATCAGAGGGATGCTCAGCAATCAGAAGCTTTGAGATGATCTGAGCGCGAGGTGTTTACATTTGCCCGTTGAGAGGTGAGCCACGTGAAACCAAGCCCAAATGCACGATGATGAAAGTGAACTGAAACGGTATCATGGGAAGACGGCCTGTGAAAAACCCTTTCTGTTTCCAAGAAAAAGGCAGGAAAAAGGGAAGGCGAGCTGTCTAGAGAACCGCCATGACAACAGTGTTGAAGTCAACTCATTAGGCCGCCTAGAGCGCCATCTTCTCAGAGGTTGCCAACAGTGAAGCTTGCCTTGGGCTCCACATGGGCTTCAATCAGCACCAGGTCCGGGAATATCAGGGGGATATTTTGGGTCAGATCGCAAACCCTTTGTTGAATTTTGGAGGGTTTCCAGATATGGGAAGTTAAGGTCATTTGAGATTTCGAAAGTCAGACGGGGCCAGTTAGAAGGATATGTATAAGTCTGGGAACCCTTTGTGTAGACGTGTGCGTTTTAAGGATGCGGAAGTCTTCTTTCAGGCAAAATCTCTCGAGTCATTGACTGAGTATCTTAGATTAATATAACGGAGCGGGTAAGTAAACCCAGCGATAGATGTTTAGTCAGTCTATCGATTTGAACAGTCATCCCCAGCAGAAATAGATTTCAAGTGCTTGTTAGTGCTGTCACTAAATTTCATGAACTAAAGCTGAACTCTGCTATTTCAAACATACAACAGATATAAGTGTTCATTTTATACAATAAAAGCAACTTTAAATAAATAAGTATAATAACTAAGGATTTGAGTAGCTGACACTTTTGGGATTTTGGGAAGTATTGTGTGAAAGGGCTGGATCTTCAAGTGCCAAAGCGGGTGGAAGGTTTCCCATATCACGTCCATTTAGGGTCATTTGGCAAACATCTATTTTCCTAAAAACGAGCGGGTGAAGTTGGCTTGCTATCATATTAGCCCTCCGTGTAGCCCCTGTAAGCCACTTACAAAAACTCCCCTCACCCAGTTCAATCTGTTATACTATAGCTTTGACATGGGTTCACACTTGCTTAGATGACCAGCCACGGCATGGTGAACCCATTAAGGACACTGTGTCCTTGAATTATTGTAGAATAATGTTCATATGCGCAATTTACATCCTTGCTCATATTTTGCATGGCTCTTTCAAGTAACATTAGTTCAAGATGTGGAACGTTGCACTGCAGATGACAAGTGTAAGCTCTATCCTTCTCCATGCTTTGCATTCCTACCAATTTGTTTTCTGAGAGGCTCCAGAGACACAAACCTGTTCGTGATGGACATGATCCTTTCGGATGTTCGATAGATCATTCTGGTTTCAGAAGCTACCTCTCATGGCTGCCAATAATGGCTAAATAATTGAAGGTAAAATATTCTGAAAATATCTGCACTCTTTGTTGTTGTTTTCCAGCTGCCGACCCCAAGAAAACCCCCCTAAAAAAAGTACTATTCTGAAAGCAAAGTAATATTCCCTGGCACGGATGAAAATAATAGATAGTAATATAAGTTTCCTTTCAAACACAGGAGTCTTTTCTATTTTGTTTCTGTTTTATATGCCACGTTTCTCTTTGATGCCCAAACCGTCTGTGCGCCCCTCCCCCCCTCCTCGGGATGTTTCATTAAGCGTGCTGTTTACTCCCGATGCGTATCTCTCCAGTCCTGAGGTTTTGCGAGGCCTGTTCTTTCTCGCAGGCCAAAAATGGTGGCGGGGGAGACAGAGGGGATAATCCTGCTGAGTTAGAAAGAATAGCAGGAAAGCCTTGTAGCATCTACAAGGGAAAACATTACAGTGCTGGTGATATTATCAGAACTAAAACTATGGCGACAACTTGGGGAAAACACGAGGAGACGGCGGCACCTCTGCTGGTTTGCTTCTGCGCCAGCGCTTCTCCTTTTGATGTGCATAACAAGCCACTGAGCGAGTATTTGGGCAGGTATTAGAATGCGCATCAAAGGAAGGACATCTGCATTTGCTGCGGTATGAAAGCCAGCTTGCAAACGTTCTAAGGCCTTTGCGAAGAATTCATGTTCAGTCTTCCGGGCACGATGCATTCTAGAACAGTAATTAATGTTTGCACTGCACGCGCTCAAAAGAAAAAAAAAGAAAAGGTAAAATGATAATGAACGTGATAATTAATTAATATGATTAAGGGATCATAAATGGAAGTTGTGATTATATGGCTATTCAGGCCATTTACTGTGGCAAGCATAAATGATTTTATGTTCACAGAATTAAAGTTAATGACTCTCACAATTAGTTGCGTGGCCTTTGGACGTGTGTGATAATAGTGCTTTTTGATTTTAGAAGCACAGATGGGGAGCTCAAAAGGCCAGCATCAATATCTCTGTGAGTCCAGTCCAGTCAGTCACCAAGGAAACATCAGAGAGCCTCGGCCAGGTTGTCCTGCGAAAATGGGCGCCCGGGCAAGTCAGACACACCGTGGGGAGACATGAGAACAGCAAAATGTGCATCAACAGCTTCCGGAAAGTTCCAGGATCGTGTGTCGAAGGAGTACAGTTGACATGCCGCGCGTGTGCACCTGAGCGTACGTCATCTCTTGTGCCTGCCTCCCACACATAGGGCTCAGAGCCCTGGGATGTCGGTCTCGTGAGTGGTTATTGAATATATCAGCAAGTACCAGTGGAATGGAATATTCCCACCAAATTGCTTTGACTGATACCAGGGCACAAACTGTGTCCCCACGGCACACGAGTAGGTGGAAAGACTTAATTAACAAACAGCCTTTTTTAAATTCTGAAATCAATGACTCTGGAAAGGTTACTCAAGGGTAAAACTGGTATTTTCTAACAAACAGCACAGGGTAAAGCGATCGGGAGGCGCTTTTCTCAAAATAGCCCTGGATCTAAATATGTAACAGTGCAGCATCCTCTCTCTGGCTACAGAGGTCCACATTGTCTTTGACGGAGCAGACAAGGGAGCTTTTCGGGGGCTTGTAATAAATCCTTCTGACTGTGGTCTGCCACACAAAGCTCCTGTTTTACTATTTAGCAGCTGGATTTTTTGCAAAACATGTTTTCATTCCAGTGGAGCCTGAGTCTGCATTGGAAATTGAGACTTGAGGCATAAAAGAAGATTTGTGGCCCATGGATTAGCGGCAGCCTGCACTACGCAGTGCAAAGTAACTACGAGGCTGTAACAACACAGGCTCATGGCCCATGGATTAGCAGCAGTCTGCGCTACGCAGTGCGAAGTAACTACGAGGTTGCAATAGCACAGGCTCATGTCTCCGCTGCCATCAACATTATTATTTATACTCAACATACACAGCTTTTCAGGTACCACCCTGGCACCGGTGACACAATGGTTTACTAATTACAGCTATTAAAATGTAAAATTACAAGCTCTTTCTCCGATAATGTACTCTTCAGCTTAGCAACTTACACCTCCACGCTTATTTGCAGCAAGTTAATTGGAGTTTATACTGAAGCACAGATGATACACGTACTAAAGAATTTAAGTGCTATAATAGAGGAGATAAAGAAAGGTTGTCTTTGGTTCCTTGCTAGTAAATTACAGCTGAGATGAGGAAAAATATAATTAAATATAAAAAGCTAGACAAATTTTCTCATTAGTGCTGCGTTGGACCGGCTTTGTTTTAATAATTGTGTCAAGTACCACAGTATCCTTCTGTCATTCTGGGGGAGGGGTGTACAGGTAAGAAGGGGTTATATAAAACCCAAGGGTAACATCAGCTACTTCCGCTGGAGTACAGAACGAACCAAAAAGAGATACTATACACACTATGCACTTTGTTTATGTAGAGAAATTTAAGCAGAGGTAATTGACTTCTTCAGAGAAGTTGCTGAATGGGATACTACATTGTCTGCTATCATTTATGCCTCTGAAACAAATTGTTAAACTTTTTTTTGGACCGCTAACATTCTTGAATTAAAATAAATAAATAATAATTAAAAAAAAAATATATATATATATAGAGAGAGAGAAAAAAATATATATACATTTTTTTTCTCTCCACAGCTGATCACTCCTCAGACACCTTTGAAGGCAGGAAAGCATTTCTCCTGCACTAATGACATTTCTACAAGCTTACAGAGATCTTGGGAAGCTTTTCAGTAAAAAATACTCATTGCTAATAACGTAGTGGGCCTTTTTTTCCTAATGTTCTGGATTCACTACCAGTGGAGGACTGTGCAAAAAGACATGTAAAGAACGCATTATAAATTTGCCTCCTGGGCTTGAAAAGAAGATTCCCATAATGATTAGAAGCCGGCTCGGCTTGTATGCCATTCCGGGAGGGACAGGCGGGAAATGCATTATCCCATCAGCATGACAATGCTGCGGTACAGTTTGGCTTTTCCTAATTTACCCACTTTGCAAATTAGATTTTTCTATACATCCAAGACCTATAAAAAGAGACCCCTCCTGCATTACAAGGGAAAATTATTTTACACACAAACTTTAAAAGCTTAATAAAAAAAATTAAATGTATTTTGCATATGTCACTCAGTATGTTTTTATTTTGCAGAAGAACTTGCACGTACTTCCAGGGGTGCAGTGTGTGTTGAGATGGGACATTATGCTTAGGTTTTTTATAATGTATAACAGGACTGCAGAGCCTCCTGGGAGAAAGCTTAAAGGTAATGAATGTATTTGGAAAATATTTGTTTCGCTGTAATTGTTAAATTTTCATGCAAGTGTTCCCAAAAGGGAGGCTGCAGGATCGATATTGCCACTTTATCAAATTTTTAATTGCAAGCATTCATCATATAAGCTTAATTGCTGCATAGTTATGTGCTGACAACATCTGTATGGTGATCAGTCGTCTGTGTGCCTTTATTATAGACGCAGGCCTACAGCTCTTCAGCTTCTAAAGTACAAAGCACGACAGAGAAACGGAGACTTGCCTTTTTCACAAGCAGGACCAAACACCATAGATTAGAATGTGTGGCTTGTCAGGTGGGGACTGTTGCTGACTGTACACTTCAGCATTTCAGGCTAGATTAGCGACCAAGAGGCACCCGTTTTCTGAGACGACCTACTGCTGTGCCCTGGATTAGTTCAGCTACTGAATGCATGCCCAGGCTGAACGGATGATGCAGGACCAGCCATGGAAGCAAATAATAGAGGGTTTATTAACAAAACGGGTAACAAAAAAGGATCACAGGTTATCAAAGTGAGGAGGCTAACACACAGCAAACTGGATCACATAACTTCAATGACTGGAAGGGGAGCACAGGACTGGGAGGCATTTATGGGGATTACAACAAGAGGCAGCTGGGGTGAGTTAACATGAGGGCCAGTATGAGCGGCAAGACCAACACATACCAGGTGTGGCTCGTAATTAGAGCCATGCTAGGGAAACAACGGGAGGGGCAGGAAGGCAGGGCGTGACAGTGACCACCATAACTTGCATAGGCTGGTCTTTGTGTGTCATCTATCATCTTAAATCAGTCACAGACACATCATAGTGATAACAATAATTACATAACACAGCAAAGAGTCAAGCATTGATGAGCATTTTTAAAAGACTTTGTAAGAACTCAAAAGAGCGATGATGGAAACAATCAATTTCAGACTCAGTTTAGTGGGATTTCAATAAATTTCATGCAGTGATTTTTATTGGGCTCCTGACAATTTGATTGAGCTGTTAGTTAAGTCATTTACTTTATCAGATAAATTATTGTTAGTACGTTTGGCGCTAGCCTACATTTTTTATGGACATAACGGAGAGGTGTGTTTTATGATTTTCTTTTCTTACGTATAAAAATGTATCTCCATGAAGGTTAAAAAAATAATAATTTCAATTAACCCGGCAGCCCAATCACGCTTAATTAATTATTCAGTCGAAAAGTGCAGCTGAAACCAAACGCGGTGTGTACTGAAATCCTCTGGGCTTTGTGATGAGAAATGCGGTCATAGCTAACCGAGACCTAAAATTATAGGTCATGAAATTCACGCTGCCACGGATAAGCGACTCTGCACATTTCCGGGAAAAAAATCGGCGCTCAGCGATTTCTGGTAAATACGGCTGGTGGGGTTTTGAGCTTGCACAGACAATACGACGATGAGACCCCTGAAATCTGATAAAAATTAATAAACAAATACAAAGTAACTTACGGTGTGATTTTAAAACAAGCCTTTGCCCTCGGGAACACCGGCTGCAGCATGGCAGCGGAATCCCATGGGTTTCGGCTGTATCTCTCTTGCTGGCTAGCAAATGGAACTACACGCTTCATACCGGCTCCCTGTTATGCAATCAACAAACCTTAATAAAACAGTGATTTATTTCTTTAATACAGTGTTGGCGATGTCTTTGGGCAAGTCGTTTTTTAACTAGAGCATAACACCTGCTTATTACATATTAATAATAAATATCTAAGCACTGTTTTGACAGTTATTGCGTTGTAGGCAAGGTGCAGTAATTATTTGAAAAAAAAAATCACAGCTATTAAATACACATTATGCTTCAGCCCTAAATTATTGTTACAAACGTTGGTTTTGCAGTATGTTTTTGTACTTGGTAATTGGTAAGTGTTTAGATGTGTTATTTAAATAAGATCGCAACATGAGTATGTGTTATTTGGGAGGCTGTGTGTTAATGCTTTGTGTAGATAATATGCGATCTTCCATCAATAATGCATAACTGACTCTGCAGAACAGGTGCTATTTTCTGTGTTATGCCCTGGGATTGGCTGCTATTGTAATTCCACTTCCAGCCATGGCTTGGCTTGTGCATCAGATCCTCCATCCTCCTAGTTTTGGCCATACGACCATGTCGCAAATTGATTAATAGGCCTACTGATGGTCAAACTGCAGCAGGGAACTCCGATGCCATTCGAATTTTACAGTGGGTGACTCCATACTCTTTGGAAATTACACTTTCCAAAGCACATTCTGCCAGTAAGACCGAAATGTAACTGTAAATGTAAGACACTCACTCACTGAGGTCGGTCTTTCTGTATTTTCAAAACGTAGCTGACTGATTTGTTATTCTGAAACGCACTGCTTTGACTAATTCAAAGTGAGCAGAGATTATGTTCAGAGGTCCTTCGTAGCTGCGCACAGGAGCGAGATCTCAGTGTGTCTTATCTAGATGGACATCCCAATAATATTGACGGTGCAGAAATGCAATAGAGGCCTTCCTGTAGCCTACATTAGGAACGGTTCTGCTTCATCTCAGACGTCGCCTCCCCTCGCTCGCTGAATATGTCTCCATGAAGTGTGCCTATAATTGCACAGGGTTTCATTTGAATTGCGGCATTTTCCAAACATTTATTTTCTAAAGACGCTTGCTCTGTGAAAACAGGCATGTATGAAGACAGATATTTCATAGTAGCAGGCTAAGATGTCCTCAACCGTCATACTGTATAGGAAAAGGCGGGGCTATTCACTTTTCAAATCTATTTGTATAATGTCAAGCTTCAGGCTGTGCGTGCTGCTTTGGTGGGGTGGGCACCCTCCGCCTGCAATTTTAATGGTGTGATTAAATAGATGTCTTGTTTACTGTTGCTTATTTGTTCTTAAATTCACAAGAAAAACGATCGATACAAAATCTATATCATATCTGCCTCTTTGACACCAGCACACCCCATTCCCAAGCTGTCATAGTTGCATGGGCGTCTTCAATCTGAGTGCGACTCTGGACAAGTAAATAAGAAGCAATTTCTCTGAAGTTCGATCTATTGGGGCCTCGATTTAGTTGATCTCAAAACAAGGGTAAGTTCTAGAAGAACTGTTTTGTGGGAGCAGAAGTGGGTAATTCAGGTCCAGACAAAGATTTTGTTTCAACCAACCAACTGAGCATAAAGAGTTCACACTGCTCAACTGGTTGGTTGAAACAAAATTTTGGTCTGGACTTTCACTCTCTGGACCCGAACTTCAAGGCATGATGCATTGTCCTGCCTTGGATTTTCCTGGAGCTGCACGTCGATCCTCATGCAATTCGGCAGGCTGGGATAAGTGTACCTAGGCATTGTCGGGGCTTTTAACAGAACATGATGCCATTCCCGTGAAATCTCTCATGCGCCCGCGAGTATTGCGCATGCAAGCTACACTAAGCCCCGGGGAGTCTGCGGGAAATTGCCCGAGCGCAAACAGATAAAATCTCGCTCCAGGGTTCGGCCTGATCTCCATTTAGCGATACAAATTCAGACACGGTGTTGCTAAATTCCATTTATTTGGCCTGCGGAGTAATACTTCACTTTGACCCTAAAGAAAATACAAAACAAGGGCATAAATATTTCTAATGCATTTTCTTTATGCTTAAACTCTCAGATCCTTCCAGCCTTGGTACGGGTATAAAAGGGGGCGCGCTTTAACAGTCATGCCTAGGGCTATTTCATGCTTTTGCTGGTTGGTGCCATAACCTTCCCATCAAGCATAATAAATCACAGGAGATAAACTCATCCTGGACCATCCGCTCATGCATATGACAGAACAATAAAGAAACATGATATAATAAAAAAAAACGGAACCTGTGCTGTGTCCGTGCGCAGGTCACATGCTGGTCGCCCCAATTTTAAGGGGAATAACACTCTCTCCCTGAAAACATTAATCTAGACCCCTTAAAGAAGAGAATTAGACCTGAAGAAATAGAAACTTCCTGTCCAGGGTAACTGTGACATTTTCTTTCATTGTGTACTGTACGAACAATCTTCGTGTTTATTAGACAGATCAGAGAACTTGGCAGGCTAGATTTCTTGTGTTCTTGCCTCACAGCAGCCTGCACGTAGCTCGCAGGCCAGAGACCTTGGAGAAATGGGCAGCAGGGAACTTCTGCGGAGAAGGGGGAGAGCACTTGCAGGATGGGATTTGATACAGGCTCGGCCCAAGGAAGTGTATAGAATGCAGTAGGCCTACAACATAGTATGGTATGTCATATGTAGTATGGTATATGGTAGAGTTTAAGCACCCATAGAATAATGTACACGTATGGTATGTCATATGTAGTATGGTATGGTATATGGTAGAGTTTAAGCACCCATAGAATAATGTACACGTTTACACTGTAGGTATTGTAGTTTTATAGTTTCCTCATTGATTTGTAATTTGTAGTTTTGGGAGTCGTGCAGTATTGGCAGTTTGGCGTTAGCGATGGTAATGAACAGTGTTTGGTGTTCGGGGGGGTGGAGCGTACATCAAAACCCATCGCGACGCCATTCTGCATCCCTTAGACAAGAGAAATACAGTTTCAGGTGAAGGTAGGCTGTGTCTGAAGACGTTTGAACCGCTAGAAAAAAAAATCACGTGCAGTTTGTACAGAGTACAGAGGCTTCCAGCAACATTACCCCAAACATGAAAACTGCAGCTGAAATATTCACATTCAAATCCCTCAGGGTCCAGCGTGTCAGTTTATAGCTGGAATATAGCGTGTGAATTTTTTACTGTTTTCCCAGTTTTTTGGAAGGTAAGCATCATGCACACTGCAAACGGTGCATTACTCTCAGAAGCCAAGTGGATATCAGGACAGCCTCGTCTGGCCCCTAGATATCCCTCCTACAGACCAGCTTTTGGTTTCACGCCTCCTATACTATCCTTACTCTGGTTATCAGAGTCTTCAGCAGCCACCAGAAAGCCCTAGATTTAGTACCACCCCCCCCCAGAGCACCACTGCCTGCCCCATTCTGAAAATTCACTTCTTTGAATTGCCCCTGGGATCTGACATGAATAAATAAACTATTATGTTTATTTTCCAAGATAGATTTCATGCATTTCCTCTCATGATGGAGATGAACGTCCAAAACCCCCACAGTACTCCGACATGGGAAAGGCAGTAGAAAGCATCTGTGACAGTTTAACACCTTAAATCCCGCCTGAAAACGGGGACGTAGGCCGGTTGCCCATCAGGCACGAGTGTCAGGAGGCGGCCAACACACAGAGCCGCCGCTCTCCAGGCGAAAGTTCCCCCCCCTGGGGAACGACGACTCTCGGTGCAAGAGCTTTAAAACGTTTACCGCGTTACGGATCTAGTGGGTTTGACATGCAGAAGGAAAACGGGCAGGTTGGGAGTGTTTATTAATTATTGAAGCTTGCAGATGACGTCGCGTTGTCATTGGATGCTGGAACCCAATGTTTTGGCTGCACTATAAATAAACACAGACACCAGAGCCATCATCAGCTCAAATTATTTCAGTTTATAAATAAGCAAAGCTAGACATCGCCTCCTTGGGATCACAGTTTGCTCATTTGACCCGTAGCCTTTCCCTTGGGAATGTTTCATTAAATACAAAGCCCCCTTGCATTTATGTTTTGCTGACTTAGCTACAGATACTGTTTTTGATTGCTGTTAGCATAGCCAGTTTTGGAGTATTTTCCAAATACACATAATAAAATACATATAATAACATTTTTATTTTACTTTTCTGTTTTTGGTGAGAGGGCATAAACAAAATTAGAAGGTCGAATTAGTCCCGGTGGGTGTGCTGGTATGGAGGTCTAGGTTACACAGTATCTTCTAGACAAAGATCAGATAACAGCATTTGACACACCTTTAAGATGGTAATGGCTAACCACTGATGATAGACACATTTTTTGGCAGCAATTAGCCCATCATCCGTTTGGGGGCGTCATCCCCGTGACTTACAATACGCATGACCATCTGCCAATACAGCATGTAACGGGTGGGATAGTAATAGTGTTCCTTTAAGATGCTCACGTAGGGAGGCGGGGCTATCTGCGTGGCTTGCGTGATCTGTGGGTCGGCTCAGGCTGGCTACACCAGGGGAACCTGATGAGTCCCAGTACACCCCTCCATTTTTTGTGTTTTGTAATATTAAATAAAAGTGATACTTGGGAAAAGTGGCCTTTTTCTTGTTTTGCCAACACCCCAAACCCGTCACAAGCACACAGTTATAAACTCAACGATGGTGGAGCCTGTAGCCAAAGCCCGATAAGTGATGCAGCGCTACAGATTAAAGGGGAATATAGCCTGGAGGAAATACAGACAAAGCCCTGACTTTGTTTGAATGTGATAAATATCAGCTGAGCAGACGCACACGGACCCCCGGGACACTCACAGATATCAGGGTTAAGCTGCGTTTCGGCAGCGTCTCTGATGGATGCGCAAGCTTCTCTTCAAAATGTTACTGCCCCCATTTTATTACCAAGTACATTTCTGTTAACCTTTAATTCCTTGCATTTCGTCGGAATTCTCAAATGGGTTCGAGTGGTGTCATAGAAGTCTCACAAGATAAAAATCTTTTTCTGATGGAGGACTTAACCTCATAATGAAAGAACTTTCCCTGTCAATAAGTTAAAATTAAACTGAAATAAGTTTATGATTAAATTTATACAAGTGGGTCGAATAATAGAGGCTTATCTCTGTGAAATACATTATCTATTAAAGCTTTGGTTTGTCACACTGGAGTTCCCAGTCAACTGGTTATTGCTTTTGCCATGTGCCCACAAGGGCAATTGTTGATCACGTGTTTCAGAAGCCGCCAGCAACCAATAGCAAATCTGCTATAGTCACATGCTCCTCCCAATGACTTGAGGCTGCTGTTAACTTCCATTTCCATGCTGAGGGAAGTTAACAAAGTGAAGGAACCTAATTACATTTTTTTGATGTTGTTTGAGTTGTTTTATATATTAGAAATGAAAGAAATCGGCAGCCGTGAGCTTTACGAATTCTAACGAAAACTGACACCCAGACATCCAATCTTTATCCAGTACAGGGGGGCTTGGAGCTTATCCCCTTAAGCAAAGGGCAGAAGTGACACTCTGGCTGGGATGGCAGTTCATTGCAGGGCACATACACACTATGGACAATTTACAGCCTATGATTTATGCAGACAGATTAGGGTTCAAAACTGGTGCTATTTATTTATGTCATTATTTATTATTTAGGAAATGCAAGAAAATATTAAATGTGCAGCTTAGACACAAAAACCCTTGTTCACTGAAGTTTCTAAAGAGGGAAAATGACATGCTCCAAATTCTAGTTCCCTTGCAGTCCTCGCCTAGCACATGACTTCCTGGCTATGTCATCTTGTTAAAAACACCTTTTCCATATAGTGATGTCACAATAGCAGAGTGGGGGGGGGGGGGAATCTTCCTTTCCTAATCCTTTTCTAAAGAGCTTGGTATGTAATTTCCACCAATACAAACCAGTGCCAGGCTGGTTCTCATTTGATGCCTTTTGAGAACTAGCCTGTGTTTTCACCAGTTTCAAAATAGAACGAAACGGAAATGTGTAGGCGGAAGTGAGAGTAAAGTACAGGTTCATATGAATTCCATTATTTGTGTTTACTTTTGGGAAAAGGAGCTTTTAAGTCTCATCATTTTCTGAGTATGACTCGTTGCATTGTCTGTATCCGCTTTTGCCTTAAAGGCCCCCCAGTCTGTCTGTGTACGTGCGTTTATTCTCGCTTGCTGTTTTACTGCATTCCTTTGAAGGATCCTGCAATGAAAGAGTCTGCTTACACTGAACTATGCGGTCCACCTCATGATCTCTTCGCCACTTTAGTGCTATTTTATTGATTCAGCCTGTGACATGTTGAATATTTATTATTAAATCTGGCCATCAGATCAATTTTTAGTTTTCTGCAGAATAAAAAAATGATGTAACATTATTTCGTTAATAAGCTGGCAAGTTGTTTCACTGCTGGTGTTCTGATGATTTGTGCTACCTTACTGATTGGCCTACCATTGCTCGTTTCGACAGATATATGTACTGATCAGTGCTCCAGCCAGCCCGCGTCTCCGTGGCTCAGCCCACTGTTGTCCCGTGCCTCTCCATGGCTCAGCCCACTGTTGTCCCGTGCCTCTCCATGGCTCAGCCCACTGTTGTCCCGTGCCTCTCCATGGCTCAGCCAGCTGGCATCGCACAGCTGTCCACTTTCCCACGACATGAAGCATCTCTGCTCGCCACTTCCCTGCTGCATGAAGCTGTTCTACCTGCCAACTCCCCACAGCTCCAGCAACAGTCTCCGGCCACAGGAGGAAGAAGTGAGGTGCATGGGCTGTGCCCCTGGCTGCCACCTTGCCTGACCCGGTGCCTCCAGAGCCTTTCCCAGGGGAAGCCCCCGAGGGGGCCACTATGCCCAAGTCCCCATTTCCTGGCCCTAGAGAGGCTCCATCGCCTGGTCTTGCGGCCGACGTGCCACCTCCAGGTGTCCCGACTTCACCCTGCTCGCCTCCAGGTGTCCCGTTGCTGCTAGACCCATTTCCTGACGTCCCACAGGCGCCTCCCCTGATGTTCTTCTGGTGCCCGCCTCATCTCCTGATGTCCTGCTATCACCTGCCTCGTCTGCTTATTTCCTGATGTACCGTTGGTGCCTGCTTCATCTCCAATCATCATTCTGCTGCCCTCCTCGTCTCCTGTCATCGCCCTGCTGCCCGCTTCATCTCCACTTGTCGCCTTGGCAGCCTTCTTGCAGCTTCTGGACTCACCACCATTGGCTCTCCTGCAGGTCACCATTAGTCTGACAGCCAGGTCATCACCAGACTGAGTGAATTTGAGTGATCCAGAGGACTTAGAGTGGGACCCTCTGGACCTCGTCCTGAGTCCCAATCTGTGGGTCTTCCCCCGACCCAAGTCCCGGTGTAGCAGAATCGGCAGGGACCCAAGGGGTTGGCCGAGTCTCCATCTCTCAGAGGGAGAGATGGGGGCACACGGTCTGTGCCTACCACCCAGACTTGTTTGCCTAATGTTGTCTGTCTGGGCAGCTCTCCTGTTGAGGCCCGGAGAAGAGGACTTGAGATGCCCTCCTCCTCCTGACCTGCAATTCCCTTGGTGCCCTCCTGCTATGACCCTGCAGTTCCCTTAGCACCCTCCAGTCCTGCTGTCTCCTAGGAACTCTCCAACCCTGCTGGCCCTCCAAGACCCTTAGCCCCTGTGGTTCAGGGGGCCATGTCTTGCCAGGGAGTGGGTCAAGGAGGACCCTCGTCCCACGTTTGCGCCCTACTCACCAGGTTCTGGAAGACTCCTCGAACACGCCCCGATCCCTTTGGTCACGCCTGAGTCCCCGTCCTGACACCCAGTCTTGGCCCTATTTTGCTCCAACCCGTGTCTTCTGTGACCATCTCCTATGTTTTCATCCCCATTTCTGTTGTCCCTCCACCTGTCCACCTGTCTGTTCTGGAGTGAATCATGTTGTGTGTCCCATCTACTGCCCCCTTGGTCCTGGCTTTGCCTGTATCCATGAACTGACCATGTTGATCTCCCATTTGGTTTCTCAGTCCCTGAATGCTTTGTCTGTACCCCCGCATCTCAGGAGGGGTACGGGGGAGTGGACTGTCATAACCACACCCATCTCCTCCCTGTCATGGCCCTATCAGGCAGGCCCTATCCTTCTTGTTTTGTCTCTCTTTCCTAACCCTCATGTGGAAATCACTCCCAGCTGCCTCTCGTCAGTTCCCTCGTCGTTCCCCGTATGCGCGTTCTTCCCAGTCCTGTGTTTCCCAGACTGCTCACTGATGTCAAACCATCTTGTTGCCTGAGTCCTTCTTCGTTCCACTCCTCCTGTTCTTGATGTCTCGTGATCCTGTTTATTTACAGTCCCTGTTCTTTCGGTTCAATGAACCCCCCCTTTGTTTCGTCCCACAAGTCATGACAGACATACTTTATCAGATTGCATTACCAATGTTAGAACTACAGGGTGCACATCTCGATAGGCTGAAATAGTTTATCAGAGCACACTACCTTTACAAAATACATGGGTAGCATGTCTTGATGGACTGAAACACATTATCAGAATGTGTTGTCAAATAGTTTATCAGAATGTCCAACCATTAAAAAATACAAGGGTATTCTATTTCAATAGACTAAAATACGTTCTAATGATATGCTGTTATAAATATCAGATACTTTGCCAGCAGTGTCTTTGAGTATGATAAATGTATTTAATAAATCTAAAAAAATGCAAGAACATTGAAAAACATGCAAGCTTCTGCTCTAACTCCAACGCAAGGTAGGATAGATCAACAGGAAGTTCCTCAATCATGAGGAAACAGGCATGATTTTGTTGTGCGTATGCACAGAATCCAAAGGTAGGACGTTTTGATAGGTAGGGCTAAATGTGTGTTTCGGTTATGGTTATAGGTTGAATTTTCCAGGTATGTGGAAGATTTGGACGCAATAGCCAGTTCCATTTTCGGTATCGGTTATGTTTCCAGAGCTGTTCTCTTGTGCCATGCTTTAGCCATTTTTTCTGGCAGTGGAACCAGTTCCAGATTGGGAAAAAGTCCGGCACTGATTCTGGGCCCACAATGGTGGAAACATGGGTGTTTTAAAAAGAAGAGCATGGCAGCTGAGGGCAGATTAGGATGAAATTTAAATGGTATTAAAATGGAAATCATGGGACAAGCCAGACAGTCATCGGACAAGACAAGCCAGGAGGTAAGTGATGTTAGGACTGGCACTGCTGGGGGGGGGTGGGGTCATGGGATGCAGGTCTGAAGAGGGACCATAGTGAATGTCAATAAGAAAATATGACAGACCTGCCTTGGTAATAATGCCACCTGTTAAAACAATGGACATCAAAAACATGCAGGACTACTGGCCAATAGCGGGCGGCTAGCTTGTGTCATGCCAATAGTGCAAAAAATGTATGCACAAAGGAATATTGGTGTTTGCACATAACTTCTAATATGCACGGGAGGGTATGAATGTGGATGACTCAGTACTGGGGTGTGGGAGTTGCCTTATTTAAAAGTGCACCCTCATATCAGAGTGTGATCCTATAATATTATCTTGGCATTCAAAGATAATGGTACTAAATGTTAAATGAGACATTTGCAGGAAATGTTAATAAGAATTGTAATTTGATTTTTTTTGCATTGCGTGATAAAGGGATGAATTTTTAATCAGATGTTCATGCTGGTTCAGACTCATTTGCATGCAGCAAAATGAACAAGCTGAAATCTGAGGCAAACTGTTCAGGTCCTTCATTTGGGATCCTTTTGGAGTAAAACCTGAGCACAAAGGTGAATTCCTAGCATTGACATCAGAGTTGGACATCCAGTTCTCGGTGTATCCCAGGTTTGTGCCTCGGGATAAGCTGCCAGGTCCCCTGTGACCCTGACTGTATGTATGGATGGATGGATGGATGGATGGATGGATGGATGGATGGATGGATAACATAGGCACATTTATTGCAATATTATAAAGACATCTGGAGTGTAGGAGAAACAGCAAGCTGGCTGAAGGCGGCAGAGCAGGATTAATAACACCTGAAGTGAGTGAGCCAGCTTCTTGTGGACTCTGCGATAATGGCTCCCTGGTGCTCCACTTCACTTCTAACTGAATTAAAAGGGGCCAGCTGGGTGGGGGGCGGAGCCAAGCGCGGAGAATGCAGGAGGCCAGAATGCCTCCTCTTTGCATGGTGCAAGATTTATTTTGTTGGACTTAATGTCTTTTCCTGCCTTTCTGTGACCACGGGGCTGTTATTCTTTCTAACAAAGATACATTTTTTCACGCCCATGACAGGGCTGGGGCACCTAGGACTCATTAATTGTGGCCGTGCTGAAACATAGATGCTATCAACATATCCCTTTCATGCTCTCCTTGTAGCTTATGCTGCATTATTCTCCTGTACCAGCAACTCATAAATCGGTGCCCGGTATAGTTTATATGAACTATTACTTCAGAGGAACTGGAATATCAGGCATATTTCATTCTTTAAACAGTGGTTCCTCGGCTACTTATTCCCCAAACTACAGCACCAGAAACAATCCTGAATCCCACTTTTAAAATCCAATAATGCCTCCTGTCACCCAACTCTTCATCGCCCACCTGAAAGCGGGGACTCGGTGATGTTGTCTCGATGAGCTGGAGGAGTTTGGAATTTGGAATTTGTCGTTGTAAACTTTAAATCGGGCAATTAAAATCAGCACCCCCGATTTGATTACAGCTCTGCAGCTTCAAAAAGTGCCGATATAGGAGCGGGAAGCGCACATCTCTGAAACTCAGACAATCAGAGATGGAGATCTAGCTTGAAATTCAAGCAGCTCTCTCACGGCGAGTCGTCAGAAGAATAAATCAGATTAATCTTTCCAGAAAAAAGAAGAATGACAGAGAGAAAGAAAATGTCTGATTTGATTCAGTTGAAGTATTTGACAAGGTCACCCAGCTCCCCCTACTTCTTACCTTACTGAGTTTTGGAATATGTCAGCCTTTGAGCTAATGAATCCTAATATTTTGACACTTCAGCTCCGGCTCACTTGGTAAGACGACCGCATCAGAGGCTTTAAACCCACCGAAAGGTGCGAGATGTCAATGGGCGCGATTCATCTCACATTTACCCTTCTTGAGAAACCTCAGGGAGATCTCTCAGTTCATTTTCGCCAGATGAATGCAATTCTGTTGCTTACCAAGTCATACCCATCTAAAAAACTAATCTTAAAACCCAGACCCATTGATACCTCCAACTAAAAACAAGGAGGCAGCTTTTCTAAAACGAAAAAAAAAAAAAAATCACTGCAACCTTGGAAAGTCACCTGTCACACTCTGCATTAAAAGCTCACAGACTGATTCCAAAAAAACAATTTCAGCAGTACAGTAACATGTACAGGGGGAAACAAATCACAGATGGTTCCAGAATGGAGCACATCCCTGAAAGCAGTGATCACAAACACTGGAGAGTGGTGACTCACCTGTAAAAAGATCCACCAAACATTGGAGGGTTCCTAAAGAAACACATTCGCTTCCTGAATCCAGCAGCTGCACTGAGCAACAGAAGGATTATTACAATAACAACTCAAAAGGTTTAGAAGGATGTAAAAATGCCTTCATTTGCTAATATGTTCATATTCTTAAAAAAAAGTGTGGTGGGTAGCTCAGTGGCTGTCTGTGATCAGATGGTTGCCGGTTTAAACCCCAGGGTCAGCAGAGTGATTTCACTATTGGGACCCTAAAAACATCAAAAAATAAACTGGGACAGATCTGCTTCGCTGGTTTAACTTTAATTACAGCCCTGCCTTTGTTTTTATCCTCAGAGCTGAGTGGCCTCAGTTTATACATGGGAGATCTGGAAGTCTAGACCCAAGCAAAGCATCCAAGATGGGACTGCCTGTGGAACGGGAGCAATCCCCCCCCCTCCCCCCCCGAGCTGAGTGGGGGGGGCATCACAGAACACGCTGGGCTGGCTATTAGTTCCGCTTCTCCCGCTTTCTCTCAGGGAACTTTTCAGAAGGAGTTCTTCGTTCTTTTAAAAGAACAGAATATGAACTCTGGTATTCTGGGTCCTCGGCACTTAAGGAAATGTGAGTCACGGCACGGGAGCGGCCGCGGCCTCTCCGCTCTGCACCCGTATGTGAATAGAGCAAAATTACCCACAGTAATAGACCCCTAAGTGGCAGTAACACCGGTCCACCGGTAAATCAGCCTCGGCGCTTTCAGCTGATTTACGCGCGAATGGCCGCCCGCGCCAGCACTCCCCCCTCGCCCACGCATTCCGCTTTATTACTCGGGCCACAAATCATTTCTGAAAGGAGCCCAAAGCGTGAAAGTTGCTGTCAACAAGCGGCAAAATCTCAAAATAATGGGGCCAGCGTTGGACCATCCTGGTACAGCCGACCACACGTGTGGCCAGACTTGCCCCCCAAAGTAAAACGGACAGGCTGGAACAGAATGGCATTTGCGGATGTGATCCGCAATTCTGAAGCTGCGTTTTAATGTTCCGAAACATCAACAGGAACTTTGCAGCAATGCGCCCATATTGTTCGGAAACTCTTCTCGTTTTGTCAGAAAAGCTTTTTTGACATTTCACCTTGGGGACCCTTTTAAGTTATTCAATGGTTAGATTATCTCTAAGTGGAGGAATTATTGAGCCATTTAGTGCCTGAATTGTGCTGTAAATTGCTGTTAAATGGTGCAGTTTAAGTGTTCAGGTGACCGCCTCACATTTAAGAGAACATTACAGCCTGCTCTCTCACCTGTAATGTGTACGTGGAGGTCAGTGTTGGCATCTTCCACCGTTTTACAATTCAGCCCGAGTCTACTTGGGCGTAAATCCAAAGCTACGAATGAATCAAGAAGACAGAGCTAGGATAGTGGCTTGGGAGGTGGAGCTGGGGATGGGTTTTGTGATATGGTCCTGACCTGGGTTCTTAGGAGTGCTGAGGGAGGCCATGGGATTGAATGTTAGTGCTGAGGATGGAGCAGAGATGGAGCTGTATGGTGTCATGGGTGGTGCAGAACAGTGTGAATAGAAAAGGTGAGGAGCAGGTCAGTGTTTTTGTTGGAACAGGATATGGTTACAGTGAGATGGAACAGGATGTGATTACAGTGAGACCAGAGATGGAGCAGGAAGTGATTACAGTGAGACCAGAGATGGAGCAGGAAGTGATTACAGTGAGACCTGAGATGGAACAGGAAGTGATTACAGTGAGACCAGAGATGGAGCAGGATGTGGGTACAGGTGGATCGCATGGACATTAGTTTTTAGGCAGAGATGGGGAAGGGTGAACAGAGCCAGGGTCCTGTTGATTTTAGGCAACACATTTTAATTAGCACCTGACATACACCTGCTACAACAGGGGTGAGTTGAATCACAGTCCAAATCATGATGTAATTAAAGTAATTATGCAACCAGGGCACATTGTAACCTGTGGGGTCAAATCCCCTCTCAGAGCGGGGTTTGGCACTCCCAAGCTATTTCGGGGTTAGCTCAGAGTTCAGTGAGTTTCAGTCAGCCTCTTCACAGAATACCCTTAAAAATTGCCCGCCTCTCCCCACCCCTCCCCTCCCTCCACTCATTAGCAGCACACTATGTGGTGGGGGTATGCTAAAGTAACAATTCCGGCAGCATAAATGAAAAGTCCATTTCACATTTTGATGTGTGCTCGTGTAAAAATAAAAGCTTAATGCCACATAATATCGTTATAGTCCCATTGAATGTTACAGGAAGGCTCAAATCTAAAATAACAGTTATTTTCTAACATTATGTTGTGCTTATTAGAGTTAGCTGCCAAATGGTGTTAGACTTCAAAGGGACTGTAGCATTCGCGGGGCCTGCCGTGCCCAGAATAAGCCCGGCGTCTCGGCCCCCTAGTGGCCGGCCCCTGGCTGCGCTCGGGGCGTTTGTTGTGTTTCATGCAGCACTTGTGCTTCCTGGAACTCTGGCCGCTATGAGGTTGGTGCTTTGGAGCTGGCTGACCCTGGGAGGGCTGATCAGCACCGACAGACACCTGTCCCCACCTCTGTATAGCGGCCTTCGCCGATGCTGGTCTCTGTTGGTAGAGCAACATTCTAGATCCTCCAGACCCAAAACTGGATATTGGACAGCTTTCAGAAATGGCCTTTGTTTTAAATTAATTAGCGCACAAGCTGACACACTGGAAACCCTCTCGGCCTAGCCTTTCAATGGCAGGAATTATGGTGCACGCTAAACAAGGGTGCATTTAAGATAATTACTGCACTAATTAGTGTATCACCGTACCTGAAACGCCATCGTCTTTACGCTGCGATTCTTATATCATCTATCTAGCTGAGGGATGTACTAGAAGATAATGAAAATGGTCTGTAGACCTCACTTGGCACTGGTAGTGATGCACATGCAGGACATATAATCTAGAATTTCCATAATCCATGCTGGAATAAAGCAACCCGCGTCATATCATTGCAATCTGCTGACTGCTCTGTGTTTTATAAGCCGCTAAATCAGAACAGCGGCGCCTCCCACGTGTTTGTTACAGCACTGCATGCCAAAACTTCGCTTGTTATACCACCCCGCTGGCTGTGGCTCAGCTGAATCTACGAAAGGTAAAATATTTCAAAATGAGTTATAATGAATCTAGGCTGCGGTCTGTGGTAGGCTATTCCACCAAGACACTCAACATTAGCGGGCTATTTCCACCTTCTCACTTCTAAACATTGGCTGGATTGATGTTCCCTGGATTTTAGCCCCAGTTTGTTTTGCTATAGCCTAGTTATTAGCTGTGTCATACTTCACCTCGCACGCCCTAGTTCCCCGCTGGGATTTCCGACGGAAAACAAGGTTTTTGTTCCTTCATTTCCTGCCAAGTCAATGGCCTTCCTTAGATTATTATGGGTTATGGTGCGGCGTGCATGAGAGCAGGAACGGCGGGCCATCGGCAGGCCACGGGCAACCAGTGCGTGATTCACCGGTAGGGGGCACTCCGTGGCTCTGCAAGGAGAAAATTATTCCAGTGACATCTCTGCAGCTGCGTAGCTCTCTTTGACTACGGGATGACATTGCCAAACCCAAGGTCTGGAAGTCGGCCTGTGTTCACGGCAACTGGCATGCGTTGCCAGGGCCTGGAAATTTCATAAGCACATTTGAAAACAGGCAAATGTCAGGGGTCACTCATTAAAAAACATAACGCTTGTGCAAATTGCAAAACCAGACCTTCTCATTTAACCCAGGTAAATCCTTTCCAAGTTAAATGAAATGAGGAATTTCTAATGAAATGTCTGCAGATTTCTTTTTTCCCGCACATCATTTTAACGGAAAAGTGCTAATTTAATTTCCCCCTCATCGGGAGCCATGGAAAGGCCATCCTCTGCAATTATGATGCATCAAATTGGTCGAAAGCAAAATTACTGGTTTTCATTTTCAAAGACAAAAAAGATGCATCTCTGTTGTTTGACGCCGTCAAGCGAAAAGGACGTTTTTCAGGCCCCCAGTTATGGAAGAAGAGGCGAGATGCTTGATTAATGCTTCATCATTAATGCTTAATTAACGTTTGCGTATACTCGCCCGTTTTCGGCTAGCTGTTAGCACAAGGAAAGGAGTAGCTCGTCATCAGTCCTCACTTAGCAGCAAATGGATCTGAGGCTTTATGAAAAAAATGTTCTTTTGATCTATTTTTGCTTGGGATACTTTGTAACATTTTCAGGTTTGGGAGCGGGTCCAAACAAACGTGGATCCCTCTGAGTGTTAAAGGTTAGCTGCGCTCCCCTCATTCTTAGCCAAACGTGGATCCCCAGACCACGCTCTGCTGCGAGACTCACGCAGTTCATTCCATTCCTCCTCTGAAACGGGGGAGAGTCACGGTGTTCTTGGCTTTTTTTTTTTTTGGCACATTCTGGGACGCACTGGCACTGAAATTCCACATCTCTCATCCATCACTGACCACCTGATATCAGCTAGCAGATTGTGTCATGTTTGTTTAGCTCGTTATATAATTTGTTGTGTGAAGTACAGTAATACTTCAACAAAAAAAATTATACTGTCATTTTGTTGTAATAAAACGAGCTCTGTTCCAATGGGCATGTACCTAATACCAGATGTACCCAAATTACCAATGGAAAAAGTAGATTTATTTGTACCTCAAGGTATCTGTCATGCAATGCCCGTCGGATCCTCCTGTGTGCCACGCCCCCCTCGTTACCCCCGTGGGAATCCTTCTGTTCTCAGCTGTTTTGTGTCTGCAGTCAGTGTTTCAGTGTATCGAGCACAAACATGTCGATGCATGTTTGTGCTCGCTACCGCCCTTTCACCCGTTTTGTACTCTGTATACCCTGAATAAACGCCCTTTTGAAGGGCTCAACCCCACATACAACATATTAATTAGCTCTAAAATATGGTATAAATACAATGGCTTCACAGACTCACACACACAATCTGATAATTCAGAGGTGCATAAAATACATTGATGACCCCTACGCTATTGCTCATGGGCCCCAATGAAGACCCCCAGCAGTCATACAGGATGTTAGGAATGTTAGATGTCAGCTGCTCCTGGCTGTTTCAGCACTCAGCGGGCCCCCGAACACAGGCAAAGAAACACCCATCCTGCCAAACCATGTATTCTTGGACAAGTTAGATTATCCACCTGGCATTATCATCCATGCATCCATCCATTGTTCCACTTATCCACTACAAGTTCAGTGTTAAATTGTTAGATTTAAATATGTCTATTTGATTAAATGTCTCATTGTAGATTGCATGACTAAAACTGCAGCAACTCTAGGGGGATGGTGTATGGCCTCCCATTGTGGGCCAGGTTGAATCCCACTCCTACAGGTGATAAGCCAAAGGAAGCCCCCGATGATACATCCTTAATGCGATGTTTATTTAGCAGGAAGTGTCAATGGAGTATTGGCTATGTCACGTTCTGGCAGCCCTCCCAGGCAGTCATGGCATGGATGATTGGTTTAGCGCCTCCCCTCCTCCCATTCTCAGACGAGTTGCAAAGGAGCGATCAACTCAGGACCCGAGAAAATTGGCAGAAGACTGATTGGATGTCTTGACAGCCGTGCGCTACCAGGGGCAGGGCAAACAAGCGCATCACAGGAATTCCCCCAACAGCTGCCCCTTAAGCGTGCGCTGGTGTGGAGGCGATGTTGGTCTGCTCCGAATCCCTCCTCTGCCTCGATCTCGGAACAGCAGGTTCAGGGAAGCTGGGGGAAGCCTTCGCTCCTTGAGATTCCTCATCCATCAACTTCAAAACTTTACGAAACTACACAGATTATAATTAGTTGCTTAGCTGATGCTTTTTCTCCAAAGAGAAATTTTTGTCTTTTTTTAACTAGAAATTTTATACTCTTAGCTGGTGAGCAACCGGCGGCATCTTCCGGCAGGCAGCCCTTCGCGTTTTTGTCTCCCTTTGCCACCGCAGCCTTGGGCAGAGTGCGGCTCTAAGTGAAACAGATGAGAACTGATGCGACGCGCTACTCGGCATTTCTTATGCTGTAGCTGACCTGTCTCCATCATTGAGACTTAGCGTGAGGCTGTGCATTCTCTGGGCTATGGGGGGCTTGTTTGTCGGCTTCCTGGCTGGTGCATTTGCGTGGGGTCCCAGAAGTTTGGCCCCCTGTTGACCACAAACAGTCAGTATACTAAATATTAAATAAACACATTGCTTAGTTAGGAAATGCAGAAGCAGCATGTTCTGCTAACCGGATAGCTGGCTAAAATCATCTGGCTCTACCTGCTAGCTATATATTTTGTTTTTCAAGCATCTGGGGGGGTTGTCTGTTCAATTCCCAGGAGACTTTTATGTTTTATTTGTTTTAGCAGATACCTTTATCCAAAATCACATGCATTTGTGAACAACCATGGTCAGCCAGTCCCTGGAGCAACTGGGGGATAAAGGCCTGGCTCAGGGGCCCAACAGTGAACTCACACTGCTGACTCTAGGATTCCAACCAGCAACCTTCCAGTCAAAGACACAAACTCATAATCCGCTGAGCCACACACCACCCTTCTGTTGACCCAGTGAGCGAGCTGCTTTCCATGAATAATTAGAAGCTTCAGTGAACCTTCCATTAACCTCAGAAGAGCTGTCTGGTCTAGGGATGGGCATTCGAATAAATTTTCTTAATCGATAATCGGGAAAATTAACGATCAATTATCGATTAATTTTAATATTTTTTTTTATATTGTAGCATGCGGAATAGCTGACGCTAAGCTGGAGTTTTATCTGTGCATTGTTATGCAGAGCATCTTTGCACTCAGTTGCACTTTCCAGAATGATATTATATTGTAAAAAGAAACACGAGTAGCGAGTGCACATGGAAGTCAGGTTTTCTGCAGATGAAACATTTTCGGTAGTGACAAAGATCTGACGAGTGCATGTTAAATCGCTGTTATGTTTTTTAAATAAAAAATAATGGCAACGATAGGCTTGTCTTCCCTTCGCGTGTCTCTGAGCAGTGTCACAACAATAATTTACAATGGAAAATACGGAATATACAAGAAAGCATGTTTTTCCATTATGAAATCTTTGATAATGAACAAAAAATACTCCAGAAATCTACTCAACTTCCTTGTTTAAACAAAAAACAGCACTCAAATAGACAGCAGTGCCTGAGGCTCTGAGCTAAAACTCTCCACATTCAAATACACTTATTTATAAAATTAACTCATGCCAGCCTACTGATTTTTATTAAAGAAATATAGTGAGTGAGACGTGAACACAGCCTAGTTACGGTCAGTCCCGCCGCTGAAAATACCCTCTTGGCAGGTACCAAAGTAGCGGGGATGCAGAGGTACTGGATCGAGGTGATGGTGGGTTGAGAGGAGGATTGATTAATCAGGGTCGGGGGCCCACTGTTCAAATAGTACATCATCTGAGATGTTGTTGTGTTGTAGGTATATACAGTTTTGCAACGAACCTTATTTTTTTACTTCAAAATGGTCCCAAACCAAACTTCTGTATTTGCACATAAATTAATTGCGCCCTCGGCTGATTGCTGCCACGGAGTGACACCATTGCATTGCTTCAGTGTAAGGTTGACACAAACGTTATCAGTCAAATTCCACTTCATCAACAAAATTCTTAACGATCAATTAATCGATAATCAATTAATTATGCCCATCCCTAGTCTGATCACAAGCAGCCAGAGAACATCACCCAGCCTATGGAGACTCAACCCATATGGGCCTACATGCACCACTATGGACTTTGGGAGGCAGAAGATGCTGTGGAGAGCCTCCATCCAACCGGTGCCTAATAGCGCACAAGGATAATTAGCTATAAGAAGGGGGTCTTCTGTCTAGCCCACTTTCAGTCTCGCTAATCGGTTTTCACAAACCCAAGCTCTGCCCCATGTCTTTCCATGAGTCCTCAGCACTACAGCTGCAAGATAAAGTTTGTCCGCATCCTCATCAAAGGCCGCTAAAGTTTGGAGGAATTTTCACTGACTACCTGCTGAATACTAGCTTGCGTAACTGACAACTTAATGGCAGACATGCACAGAAATTAATTAGAGCCTCCCTGGGATGACGAGCAACATGCAAAATCTTTTCCAATATCTGCTGGGATAATTAAAGGTGTTATTGTTACTTTACTGCTAGATCTCACCTTCCCTGATCCTCCTCCTTTGCTTTCTGCCTCTCGGTAGCCAGGAGGTATTGGCTTAGTGGTTTGGGTAGCTCGGGAATCATGGTCCTTCTTGACTTGCACTTGCCCGTGGGCTTCTGGCTATCCAGTGTCTATGTTTGGGGGCTTCATGATCCCAGGTGGCCAGCATTCCACAGCTGGTGTCTTCAGGGGTTTTTACATGTGGTGGGTTTGTGTTTATTGCCCTTTTAGGTTCCCTGGTTCCTGATCCAGGTTCTCCAGTCCTCTGCAATTGAGTCTACCTTTTATTTCACCTCAACGTGGAGGCTGTCCATCTATCCATCTCTCTGTCACCCGCCAAAGTCCTCCTGGTTCCCTGTTGCCAGCAGTGTTTGGACTGTTGGTCTCAGGGCTAGGGGGCAGAAAATCAAGTATGGATGGATGGACAACCCGGGTTGAGGTGTTCTGTCACAAACCTGGTTTTATGATGGCTAAATAAAGCATTTCAACTTGTATACTCTGAGTCGTGACACAGGATCCAGTATCACATGCTCACCCGTCGGTGCTAAATCTGGATTCCGTACATTCGATGCTTAAGTTGCTTGATCAGTTAGTCGATAGACTCATTCATCTAACAAATTGCCCGTGGCTTTCAATGGCCACAAAAATTCACTAACCTGAAATGACGGAGGAAGGTCAATTTAGCACTGAACTGCTTCAGCTAGTTTCTCTGGGTGAAACTTCATGCGGACGCACTCAGATGAGCAGAGGCATTCGGATGTGGAGCCCATAAAATAGAAGTCTGAACACGAACCGGTAAACCAGAAATGGAATCTCGAGAGAAGTCATTTGCAGTTACGGGTAATTCTCGCTCCCCGTTTCATTATTCAGCTTGGTATCACAAACAGCCCTTTAAAGTTAATGTCTCATTGGCAAAGTGTGCTAGATGCCTGAGAAAGAGAAAGACACTGTGTCTGTCCTCTGGAGCAATTTATCTTCAGGCATGTAAACATTTTCTCACCATAGTTGAACAGCTGTCTGGCTATAGGCATTTACTGTGGACTCAGCGTGAGAAGTATGATCACAACCCTGAGCAGTTAGCCCTTTACCTGTCGAACATCTCACCCTGGGGTGCTTGGGAAGGTTGGGGGTGTTGCTAGTGGTGCCTCGAAAGGTCTGACTGCTGTATCTATCCTGCTTATTTTTTAAATATGAGAGGAGATACAGAAAATCCCATCTGTAGAACTTTTCTGATTAGACTAAAAGTCTGGCAGCAAGCAGACTGTGCAGACTCACACGATGTGGTGTGGGGCTCTTAGAAACCTATTGGGTCTCACAGACCAGCCATTTCCCCCTTCTTTCAAAACTGATGCTTTGTTCATCTGAGCGGAATCCATCCTGAGCACTCCAGTTCATTGATGTGGTGACACTGTATGTTACTGGTACAGGTCCTCACACAGAACCCTTCCCTGTGAGCATTGACCTGCAATTAGCGTACTGTTCTGCCATAGGTCAGGGATTAAATCCATGTATGCAGAACCAATATGAGGAATACAGGAACACCCCACCTAAAAATTAATACAGGACCAGTCCAAGTCTAAGCAAACTAAGCTGGAGCTTAGGACCCAGTGACCACCACGTGTTAAAGCCATGTTTTTGTTGGGGTCTCTTCACAGTTGATCTCCGTGTCAAATTTCATATGATAGCAATAGTGTGAACGGGGGTCACGCTCTCAAGGATGGGAAAAACATGGAAAACGGGAACGTTCCTTGTGAGAGCACATCTCTGGCACCTCCAGAACCTTCCCAGGGCAGAGACCCCTGAAGCAGGGCCAGATACTTGCCCTCCGAGGTGTTCAGAAATGTCTAACACAGATAGTACGACCTAACCGATCACTCTAGGGGCACTACATACCTAACAGGGCTACTTCTGCAGGACATCCAGTTTGTGCCTGCATTTCAGACCTTACATAACACCCTGCCATCAGAGTCTCGCATATAGAAATTTCTAGAATCTCTGTTATGTAATATCATACTGCGGTACACAGCTCTATAAATTTAAGGTTTAGGTGGACAGACTCTAATTTGTTTGTCTGCACTGTATGCGGTGATTTTTCCATGCATAACTAATCAGTTTAGCAGTTCAATAATATAACACAAGAGTGTGTAAATCGACCAATTAAATCCGACATGGCTTGCCATAACAACACTTTTTTTTTTTGCCTCCTTTCCGTGTCCTCCAGATTCATCAATGTCGCACAAATCATTTATTATCGAATCACTGAGTCCGAGTTTATATCACTACCTCCGCATCCAACAGCAGTGTCTACAAAACTATTTACTGTGAGAAATGTTTCTAGGTCTATCAACGTCACAATTAATCTTGACTAGAAATAGTAGGTCTTGGTGGGTCGTGGGTCTTTGCTCTCTTTGTATAAATACAGTATATGGTACCAGTCAAAAGCCTAGGCACACCTACAGAAAATTGTTTTTCAACAGGATAATGATCCTAAGCACACCTCTGGGTTATGAAGCAAGAATTATCTTCTGAAACAGGAAAGAGATGGAGTCCTGTGACGAGAGACCTGGCCCCCACAATCCCCAGACTATAACCCATCTGATTTAGGATAAGATGGATCAAAGAGTAAGAGCAAGGTAGCCAAACTATGTCCAGAACCTGTGGAAACTCCTTCAGGTCTGTTGGAGAAGCATTCCAGGTGGCTACATCTGAAAGCTGGTGATGGAAGGATGCCAAGTTTCTGCAGTGCTGTCATAGAAGCAAATGGGGACTATTTAGAAGAGTCCCTTGGTCGTTGCAATATCTGATACATATTACTTCACTGCATTGAGGCCTTTCACAATAAGGTAAATAACAGCTTAAACGGGGCAGCAGTGTTGTAATGGTTAGGGAAGCGACTGGGTAATCGAAATGTTGCTGGTTTGAATCCCTGACTCTGAGGCACCCTGAGCAAGGTGCTGCTCCCCGGGCGCCAAATTAACTGCCCACTGCTATGTCACATATGGGTTAGATGCAGTGTGGTGTCTGCTCTCGTGTGTCAACAATCACAATTAATCACCGTTCACTTCATACAGTAAAATGCATTAAAAGCAGGTGTGTCCAGACTTTTGACTAGTGCTGTATATGGGTATGTTTCACCATAACAGTTTAGATGAACTGCCCTGTTGGAGGCCATGAAACTGTAAGCAATGATTGGGGCGGTCAAACTGCTCAGTGTCTAAGCAGAGATGTTTTCTCCACTAATAAGACATAAAAATATATTGGACTAAATTGTGCCTGGGGCCTGAAATATTTTTGACAATTCCCAATGCACTGTGAGTTATACTGCAGATGAGTTATGAAATAAATGTAATAAGTGCAAAATACGTATTTCCTAGATTTATAAATTATGGATATCGTTTTAAGAATTTACAAGGAAAAAACGTTCAATGGAAGAAATTGATCCTTATGGCAAGGGAGCACATGCCGGTGAACCGCTCTTCAAACTTATTACGAACTTCAGTGTTTTGGCTTAAGGCGCAATTCTGCGAGTCAATTATCAGCGCCAAACATTCAATCAAAAACAGGTTTAAATTCACATATTGTTAGTTTGCTTGTGATGTCGCTGCAGGCAAGTATAGAGTTAGTAAATATAGCAAATAGCAAAGGGTGCCCTTTTTCGTTTTTTGAGATTACTGTGACCTGGACTGACCATATGGCACCGGACATTTCCCAGGGATTGCGGGCTGACCCCCAGCTCAGCAAAATCTATTGTGGGGGACCCCAAAGTCTAGGGCCCATTATAAATGCCATTGGAGGCCTGGACTGAGAATGGTGTATGGTTATAATTTTCGATGAAATGATATTGTGGTAGACGCAAATATTATGCAGGGTAAGTTTTGGATTTTGAATTAGTCCTTTGTAATCCTACGCGTACATTTATCATCAATCTGAAACACCTTTTCCCTCATTCTAACCCTAAGCAGCCTCGTGAACACGGATTTACTTGAATTTAAGCATTTGTCACAAAAAAAATTCAGCCGCAAACTCAATTTCTATTTTCTGTTTAGAAGCATGATGTACTCATGCCAGAAAGCGAGACTGAAAACAATTTTCAGCCGCGATGTAATGCTGAAACATAATACAAGCACAAAACTCAAAGGCGAACGCGCTGGAATTAATGCATCTGAAACGTCTGCATTTCTATACATTGCAAATGACCCTGGTGTTGCACCTACTGTCACGCTGTTGCTCTCCATTCTCCTGTCGTTTGAACTATTACAGCGCCTTTTCCCGACGGAGACGGCCGACTCTCACGGCTACCCGCCTTGATGGACCAAAGTGCGGCGGTCATTTTCCCGGACCCAGCTTGGTTCATCAAGCTACCGGAGCCAGCGGATTTAGGTTACGGTCTGATAGACACATATAAACGATTGGATTGCCCCTTAAAAGGCAGCTTTTAAATAAGAAGCAGCAATTTCATATGCATCTTTCGTCATTTCTTCCTAAAGCGATCAAATTAAACAGGTAGTCTAACATGCTACATGACAGTCACAGAATAGGCAGCTATAGTACCTACTTTACAATAATAGGTTATTTCTGACAATTATCATGTTGTGTCTCCAGAGCCATTCAGTACAATAATTATATGGGATGCGATTAAATTTATATATAGTGATAGTTTCCATATTATTATAAATGTGAATAGGACAACAGCTATCGTCAGCTGAATGTCAAAATAAAAATATGCCTTTTTTAATAATAAGGCGGCCTGGAATTAAGCGGAAGATAGACCCGATTGTGTTTTAAACTCAGATCAGGGATCGGCATGCCACCTTTCGACTGCGATGCGCAAAGTGCTCGGGCGAAAACGCGAGCGCCCGCCGCCAACTTGCGGCTCATTCCGGGCGTAATTCCTGCAGGGTGGCCGGCGCTTGGATAAAACTTAGACAAATAGCTGTCGCTTGTCCGTGTAATTTGTTCTAGGTGTAGAGGTGTGGTGCTGAAGAGGGAATCACTTCAGTGTTGCAGGTTTAATTTCAGCCGATGCTCATTTGTTCACTAAAGTTTTTCTCCCCCTCCGTCTCTCCCAAGGACATGACTAGTTAAATCCCGGATCTGTAGGCGGATTATTCTGCGCTTTTCATGCCCAATCGTCCGGGGCTTTGGGATGGACCGAAGCATGTCCTTCTGGGATCCCCGCTTTTTGTGAATTTGACTCGATTTGCGTTTTGCGGACAGAATCGGAAAGCGATGGAAATGGTCGGCTGAAAAGCGCAGGAGAGGAGCTCTACTCCTGGCGGCTTGTTAATTTGCCCTGGAACAGATTCCAAGCGAAAACATATGGAGTCCTAAACCCTCGGCGGTACCGCTCTTCTGCATTCGTGCCGTTTTCTTTAAAGTGATAATAGCAAGAATAATTACGGGGAACAATTCCGGAGAACAAACGGTAACGAGCAGTTTTATTTATAGAACTGTATCAGGTAATATGCAGTAGCAAAAGTTTTATTTTCCTTAGTTTTCGTATGAAACAAACGCCGAGTTTATGGTCTTGCAGGGACTGAGGCGTCAGAGCCATGAACCAGACCGCAGGTGTTACTAATAACTATCGGAGGTGCTCCAAGGGAGGCAAGGTGAGTCACCGCGGATCTCATTCACCCGTCTCCTCCAGCTTTTAAAATGCTCGCCGGCGATGCGCCTCTTCTTCCGTGTAATTTTCTGTGGGTTCCTCTGCATTCATTCTATATTCGGTTTTGGTAGCGTTTGTTTTCATACGCATTTTCCCAACGATCGTAAACAAAATGTTGCAAAGTTCAAGACTTCCTTGTACAATAGCCCTGTAGTAAGTTTAGAATGAGGTCGAGTTCCTTTTTAGATGCAATTACATTGCAGTGAAAGTGCTAAATGGCTGGTTGGGATGGCACCGACTTGAATGATTCGGGCCCGTGTCACGGCAGCTTGTTTGTAAGAGACGAGTACCGAGTTAAAACTGTCATGATGGAAAATCCGGAGCGATGCGGTTTATTCCGTGGTGGCTTGTATGAGGAAACCATAACGGGTTTGGACGCCTTCAGACCCAAGATAGTGAATTAAAAGCTTCTCTGTCCTTGTCTGCTTTTTTCAGGCGGGTATATAGCCGTAGTTCTTAATGACGGACACGGACAAAGAACCACTCTAAGGAATTTTAATTGCTTGATAACGATGACCTCCCTCCTCCCCCGATTGCAATCAATAAAAGACATCGTACTAGATCTTATAACTCTCATTATTCAAGTTAATTTGGAGAGCAAATGAAATCGTACAAGAGCCCTTTTCCTCACTATCTGTGGTGTATGTTTCTCTGGTTTCAAGTGGTCTACTTCTCTGAATACCACTAGATCTATAATCATTTTCTAAGGCTTTTCATTTAAAATATGAGTTCATTATCAAGCACAAAACTTTAAGTCTTGAAGACTGTCCTCATCAATATCCATCCATCTATCTGAAGCCCAAGCTGTGTTCCTGGTCAGGGTAATGTAGACCTCAATATCTGGATGTAACTTAATCAGAGCAGTTGGTTCTTTATTTACATATGTGAGCACAGCTGATATTTTAATGGTGATGTCAATTTTAACACCATTTTAGATAGGCTGGAAATATCTGACTGCCATCTTATTGTTCTGCCTTATTTTTCGCACGTTTTGCAGTCAGTGGTATCGATGGACCACAGATCAACACGCATGCTTGTCTTGGTTCTAATTTTCATTACACTGGATGTTCCTTTTAATGGAGGTGGTTGCTTGAGATTGCAAATTTCTGAGATGGTCTTAGAACTGCAGAATACCTTGCATGTTTTAATTAAAGAAATGTTAAAATGAGCTGATTAATGTCACATGTCGGAAGGCTCACAGACTGGAATTTGTTGTTGAGCCGTGCACAAACACACTTTGAAGCCAGGGACCCAACAGTATTGATTTAGCAAAATTTCCAGCAACTCTGTGCTGAGGATCCTGAGTGCAATAGAAATCATTTCTGGGCGAAGGCTACTAATCCATGTTTTCATCAGTTCCTTATTTGCTTTGACCTTTGTTTACAAGATCTGTATATTTGTGGCTTGGTCCCTGAGCAATTTAATGGCATCAGCTTTTCGGCAATCAACCTTAATTCTCTGGGTTTTTCAGTGCTGGCTTGTGTCTTAGTGCTGTTTAGTTAGAACGTGGTGCGCTGCTGCAAAGACTTATTGGCTCTTGAATCTAGTCTCTCTATACCTGGGCTTATTTTTCAGACCATGAAATTCACTTATCCATCCCTCTCCTCTGTTGCCTGTGTCGTTCCTCCAGTTTGTGCAGCCTTGTGCTGAGAGCTTTGCTTGCACCGAAATGAGTGGCCTCATGTGGTGATGATGATTTTGATAGTTTCATGACAAGTGTTGGCGGCCCAGATGCAGGCTGATGAGTAGAGTAGTAGTGAGGAGAAGCATTGGGAGCTGGAGGAGATTTCTTGCAGCGGTTACTCCGCAGGCGAGGTGGGGCTTGTTTACTCGTGACTGCTGAGCCACTAAGGATGGAAACAGCCTGCATGTGCCTTCAGAGCAGATCTGAGGCACACTGCCTCAATTATTGGGGGGGGGTGGGGGGAGTGCATTTTTGTAAACCTTGTTCATCTATATGTGTGACCTTCACAAGGGCATGTGGAAGCTTGCAAATTCCTGGTGACATTTTGGCGCACTGATTTGCCTGCCCGCTCACCGGCGATGACCTTTACATTTTTACCACCATGACAACGCAGGTTGCTCTCTGCCACTGTGCCGGCTGGGCTCTGAGTGGCCAGTGGCTTCATTTAATGATGATGTGCTGCAGCATCCGCGACTGGTGGGCTTACTCGAGTAAACGGCCTTCAGGCAGTCAGACTAATGGTAGTAGGCCATGGATAGAGATATGAGCGGGAATGCTAATTCTCCTATAGCAAATGACCCAAGGATGCATTCGAATATGAATGAATGTGGAAGTAATCTGGGGTGGGACAGTGGTGCAGTGGTTAGCACTGTTGCCTCGCACCTCTGGGACCAGTTTTCGAGCCTGCATCATGGCTCTGTGCGTGTGGAGTTTGCATGTTTTCCTCATGTCATTGTGGAGGTAGTCCGGTTTTCCAGAAGCATGCTGGGGTTTGCTGGAGTTGCCAAATTGCGCCCATTGATGTGCATGTTTGAGTGACTGGTGTGTGAGTGTGCCCTGCGATGGGCTGGCCCCCCATCCTGGGTTGTTTCCTGCCTTGTGCCTGTAGCCTCTGGGATTGACTCCTGACTCCTGCAGCCCTGAATAGGACCAGTAGTTTCAGATAATGGATAGATGGATGGATGAAATTAACCCCCACCCCACCCTGAGTTTTATGCATATACATCCTTCTGGTGTGGATCAGCAGGTTTATTTCTTTATTTCATTGTTGAGTTCTGAGTATTTCCTCGGTGTGCTGAGATCTAAACCCTGTCCACAGTAATATTTCCTGTGTTCTCTGGTTGCCTTCTGCCAGATGAAAGCACCCACTGTTCAGAAAGACTGACCCGTGTCTGTGTTTTAGTCGCTGTTCTTCCCAGGATCGACCATCATCATCATCATCATCATCATTATCATCAACTGGATAAACCGGTTTTCAAAAAACCCGTGATTTGTTATTCTTTACGATTCGTGTACCACTATTAATCACCGCCACTAGAGGGCCTCAAACACAAACCATTAATACCTGTCCCAACCCAAAGAGATTTTTAATCCATTTAGCTATCAGACGCCTCTAAGCTTGCAGTTTTGCTCGGGCTTCTCTTCATTTAATGAATCTGCTGTTCTGCTTCAGTTCTGTATAATTAGAATGATGCAGGACATCAGATATCTTTAGTTGTATAGTCTATATTATGTATTGACACTTTTGTTCATTACCCATGATGCAATAATCAGACTGTCTCTTTGAGGACCAGGCTGAACAGTAGTACTTTATCAGCTGTCCTGTTAGAATTCTACGGTAGACAAATGTGCAGCAGCATTTTAAATGTATGTGGTGAATAATATATTATTATTATTATTATTATTATTATTATTATTATCATCTCTGTCCTCTATAAAGGCTCTTGGTATAAATTAAATTCTTCTTCTTTCGGATCAATAAGCACAAAAGTGTTCAAATTAGATGTCGTTGAGTTTTAAGAGTGCTGAATAAAGATCTGAGATCTAGTGAGAAAATGGCTCTCAGAGATGCTGTGGGAAAATGTTTTAGGTCTAAATGTGCCGCTTTTGGGCTTTTTTACAAAAGCAAATTTCAAACATGATCACAAACTGAACCAACATCCAAAATCATAATGTAGTATCAGTAAACATTTTGGTTGTGCACATTTTCACTTAATTTTATCGAAAATAATAAATTCACTTTTTCCGAGAACCATTAATGATGATTTACACCGCAAAGATAAAAGGTGTAATAGCACTACATACTGAATCCCTCTCAGGTTTTTAATTGAATAATTTCACTGTAAGCAACAAGTCCCATCATTGTCACTCTAGTTTTCACATTTATATGTGGGGAGGAAGGGGTGTCTGGGAAACTAGAATTCTGTACAATGCCATTTGCGATCTTTTGGCTAACCGGCACTTCAGAAGCTCTGTAATAATTTGTGGAATGTACTGTGCTTACAGTGTGTAATGCAGCAGTGGTCGTTAAATTGGTTTCTCATTTTAATGATTTAAATCCTTAGGTTGTCATTTGAGCTCAGATTTATGCACTGCGCTATAAATTTGATTGTATTTCTTATTTACGTTGTTTATCCATTTTGTTTTCATCAGAGAAAGGAACTAATGCGTTATAAATATGCATGAACTCAGAAGTTTTTCATATTAATTGAAGATAAAGGCTGGCATTTGGCATAGATGGATTTTCAACAATCTATTTGGAAAACCTCTGATGGCTTATCATAGGCTTAATTTTTCTGTAATAAAACTAGAAAACATGAATTGGATCAAATACAATGAAACGTGCATATGAGTGTGTATGGGATTAATTTAATATTAATTCATTCATCAGTTAGACAAGTCATTGATAAAATCTCTGTAAGATGAAACCGTAAAATGAAATGCACTACTACAAAAGTCAAGTTCCTCTTCAAATCCCATTGTTCCACAGGGCCATTTGAACGTATAGGAACTGCTGTGTTTCCCTGCTATGCAGTATGGAAATGAACATTGATTTCTTAAAGTAAAGGGAGAGAGCTTCGTGCTGATGGTTAGAAGACAGGCTCACTGAAATGTGTCACGAAAGCATTACTGTGGCTGTGAAAATGGAAAATTAAATGCACGATGGCGGCACCCTCGCTTGTAAATCACATGCCGAGGAGATGGCCAGCATCCTGGCTGGTGATGTTAGCGTGGTGAGATGGGAAGACGGCGCCCTTCACATGTGGGCACAGCTTCTCAACCTTCACAGACGGTTCTGGTTTTCTTCCACTTTTGCTTGGTATTTCCTTGATGGCAGCTGGCTGTACCCCTGTTAAGGACGTAGCCTCAACCACAAGGTTAGGAAGTTTGAGGGAGAGTTACTGCTATAACCTGGATTCCTCCTATATTCCTTTATGAGAGTCATAACACTCTCGTCGAAAGCTGGTTATCTGTGATACTAATTATGAGATGAATGGATTAATTAGATAAACATCCTGCACAGAGAGGAAGTCATGAGACAGATGCTGATTAGAAAGCCCCCAGGAAGCCCTCTGGAAGCCTGCAGGAAGCCCCCGGTGCCTGAAATGGGCCACAGAAGTGGGATTTCCGCCTCATTTAGGGACGGACCACTGGCGACTGCCCAAAATGCATCTTATTTATTTATTTTATTTATTTATTTTAACCTGGCCGCTGCAGGCCAAGTGAATGTGGTCACACATCGTCTTGTATGGCACTAGGGGGTGTGGGTGTATGGACAGACCACCTGTTTGCTTGCCTGATCATATTATCCAAAGTAACACTGTATTCTTACCCTTCTAAGATAAAACTTTATTAATTCCACAGGGCAAAATCTTTGTTGTCCAGCAGCATTATGAACATACCCCCCCAAAGACAGGAAAATATTTAGTACACTGCAGGTGGTACAAGTGAGGTAGAAACATTGAAGCTGTGTAATTTACTGCAGGTGGGACAGTAGAGTGGTGAATCAAGTAGAGGTGAGTTGGTCAGGGCATGGAAAATGCTAGTTGGTACAGAGGATCATCTGATGTGGTCAGTCACACATCTTGGTGGGTAGAACCACTAAATTAAAGGCCCCTGTTCAGGAAAATGACACTTTTAGAGGTTATACACGTCTGTCTGTTATCATTTGTCTATCCTGATTGAGATCTCTGAAACAAAGAAGTCATGTTAATGAAGACACATATTTGAAAGGAGCTCTGGTCTAGGCGATTAACCCCAAAACAGGTTGTTTTCATACAGCAGACATTAGTCTACCGAGCCTGGACTGTTTTTTTTCTTATTTAATTTTTTTTTTATTAACATGTTCAAACTTTTTTTTTTTTTTTCTTTTCGTGTGTTCACTGTAATTTGACCTTATGAGAACATGGTGATGCATCACTTCCAGAATCAGACTGCTCATAATTCTTCCTAATTGTGCTTCTTCGTAATGTGGGCATGCTTCATTAGGCAGTGCACTTAGGCAGATTTCCCCCACCACATCTTTTGAGACCATCCTAAACTGCGGACGTTTTTAATGAAAGGACATGAAAGCGATAGATCATCGCATCATCCCTACCTTTGATCCACGATATAGAGACATCAGAGTGAGTCAGAGTGATTTAATCAATGTTGCTTTAAGAGAACAAAGAGCAGGAGGGTCAGCAGTGGCGAGTTTGTGCAGTTCCTCATCCAGCAGTGTGGGGGCGCTGCCTGTCAGGGACCAGATCTAAACCTTGTTTGCTTCTCCTGTAATCTGTTCTCCCCCCAGGGGTTTCCCAGCATGCTCAGCTTCATGCTGTGTCTAACACTCCAAGATGCCCACAGTAACCGCCAGAGCCAGAAGACTGAGCTCTTTGCTGCCAAATGTTCCACGTGGCATTAATTCCAGACCACATCCGCTGTCGCGTTTTCTACAGATTGTTGCGATTGTCCTACCATGAACTCGACGTGGATGTCATGGTTCTACTGGGAGGCCGACCTCTGCCTCAAAACCGCAGGGACATGCCAAAATATCTTTGGTGGGTGTGACCCTAGGGTACCCCTGGGATTGCCGTCATCTACCCTACTTTCGAAGAAATCATTTATGTCTCGTTATATTGAATTTTTTTCTCCCGTTATGCACGCATGCAAGGGCCACCCAGCCCATTTTATGGTGGATGTTCTGCCTTTAGCATATACTGTTTCCATTAATAGGGATCAGTTTTTTTTTTCCAGATGGGTTTGTAAATCTCCCCCTTGCACGCACATTTAAAAACTGAAACGGCATAACATTAAAACTGTAATAACATTACTGGGGGTTCTCCTCTCCCGTCACGGTCCATTTGGCATCAGTGTTTCGCTTCTGGGCCTCTCCCTGGTTTCCTTCCTCAGGGAATGACGAGGCACCATGCTACGATAGACTTCCGTCACCCCGTGGACGAGATGATAAGGTATGCTCGCACCCGAGAGAGTCGCCCATTCCGGTGGACGGAGGCTCTGTCAGTCCCTTTTTCCTAAGGGCTTGTGGATGTGGCTATACTGGCAGCAGTGATTAAACGGGACTTGGCTGCCAACACTGATCGTCTGTAGGTATACCTCAGAGACCACCGGCTCTTTATGGCAGTCAGATAGTGGCACTCTCAGAGGAGGCCCTGTATCAGGCTGCTAAAGCTGGAGGTGGTGTCCAAAGCTATCAGGTGGAGGAAAGGTGGGGTTTTATTGGATGGAAATTACTTTTCTGCTGTGCTGGGTTCAGGAGGTGCAGGAGTTGGGTGTCTGATCAGACACCTGTTAGCTTTGGGTGGATCTGAACTCCTCCTGTGCTCCAATCCCCGAATCCAGTGAGGATGTTCTATTTCCATATCACTCAATTAATGTGCATCCTGTACTTCAGGCATTTTAAAAAGGATATCTCATACTTGCAGTATGGTGATGGGGTAGTGTGTGGCTCAGCAGATTAGGTGTCTGTACCTATGTCCAGATGGTTGTTGGTTTGAAACCCATGGTTGACTGCATAATAATCACATATTAACCCCAAAAACTGCTCCAGGAGTGCTGGGAAAAATGGCTGATCCTCTACTCTGACCCCAAGGGTCAGACAGTCCCTTGAGCATTTGTGGCCCAATAGTGAACTGAATCAGCTATCCGCCCATCAAAGGCACACAGTCACTTGTGAGAACCTGCAGTCCACTTTCTATCTAAACTCTTGTTCTGGCCATCATTATAGGTTTAATAAAGGTTCTGAGAACCACACACTCTGAATGCTGTTGGGTCTCTCTCCGTATTAATGCAGGTAGTTCTTTCTGTGTTCTGAGCTGCTGGGTGATGTTCGATGCCACTGCCTGAGCTCTCCCGCCCAGAGAAACATTGTGTCTACAAATCAAAGCATGAAGCCCTTCTCCTAACCGTCCCTCATCGCAGAGCTTGACTAAAATTGCTGGAACGTGTGCACGACTATTCGCAGCGAATTGATTCCAGCACTGGGCAGGAGATGTTGCCGCAGTCCGGAGAGGAGAGGGAGGAGAGCGAGAGGGGAAGTATGTGCCATGTTCTGCCTGAACGAGGTAAATGGGGAAACGGACCCTGATGTTTAGCACACCTCCCCCTACGTGTTTTACCATACATTTGCTGTGATCATTAGCATTCTGCATTGCCCTGTGCAGAATCGGGCACGACTGACTGATGGCATCTTCGTGTTCCCCTGGACACCAAACTATATGCACTGTGTATGTTTTATCGGCTTACCAGTGACAGGCAGGAAAGCATCTCTGCTAAACCTCATGAGGGGCAATGTGACATAACGGCTGCGATCCGTCACTCTGCACAACATTTTTTTTTTTTTTTATGGGAGAGTAAATCACAGCCATGGCAGCGACGGGGCACAGTGTCAAGTGGGGCCGAGGACATAAAATGCGCCTTCAAATGCAATAAGGTTTGAACAATCCGAATGCCCAAAGTGGAGAATGCAAAGCAGAAATGCTGGGCCATGTATACTATACCACGGACTGCAGGGTAATGCATGGTATTTTTTGACAGCAAACGCCTCGCTGTGTTTCACGCTCTGCAGCTGTAGCATCCTCCCAGTTTTGTCATAAGACCTCGTTTTCAGGATGGCTTTCCTGTAGGATTCGAGTTGTGTCCCACCGATGATGCTGCTCCCCTGACAGGTCGCTGTGTGCATTCTTGAGGCAAGTACAGCTGCGTTTCCTCCTGTCATCGATGCATTCTGAACCTTCAAACCTGTTCCCAGTGGAAGGTTTAGCACTATGGCACTATGAGAATGTCATGTCATCTAGAAATCTACACAGGGGTCTTGTGCGAGATTGTTTATGGGGATTGTTGTATGTACGCATGTGCAGAATTGGGGGCAACGTGTAGCTTGGTGTGATAGGATGCTGTGCCAATGATTGAAAGGTCACCAGTTCAAATCTGAAGGTTGGTTGATTTGATCTTACTATTGGCCACTAAGCTAAGCTCTTAACCCCAAATTGCTTGAAAGACTGGCTGACCCTGCTTTCTTAAAATAGTGTAAAAGCATCTGCTAAATAAATAAATGTAAATCAGAATATGGCATCAGAATATTCAAGAATTGCAAATAGTGTTGAGAAGATGCTTGAAGATGAGAGAGGGAAAGTATCCATCAGGAAAAAACATGCTTCTGAGAGATTTGCAAAATGGAAACTGATTCAGTGTTGGGGATGTGCAGATGATGTAATGCAAGATCATGGCCATATCTGAAATCAATGGAAAATCTCTTGACAGCTTCTGCGTGCTGGGCAGCAGTTACTGGTGTCAGTTTTTCTTTGCCTTCCCTACAGAACGTGAACCCGACGTATTTGTGTTTCCTACAAGTACAAATTAAAGGATTTCTGAAACCAGTGGCTGTTGGCCTCCACTCAGACCTGGAATTCAAAGGCGTTTAAGATCAAATTCGGTGTGGAACAATGAGAAGTACCGGCCGAGATTTCTTCAATATTCTTCCCACATGGAAGTTCTCAGAATGGATAATAGGCCAAGTAACAATATAGCCACACTTTAGTATGCGTTTAAGGTGGACAAGTACGGTTCGACTAGAGAATAATGAGCACCCTATGGCATCTTGGGAAATGGCGGGTAATGACTGCGGTCGGGGTGGCTCCACTAGAGGAAACTGACAGGTGATTAAACTGAGTAGCTGCCAAAAGGAGAAATGCCAGAAAGGTTATGAAAAAGAGGGATCCAGAAGAAGCCCGATGATTAAAAAAAAAAAAAAATCTGTAGCTTGGTAAGGAAACTGTGTTAAGTGTTTAACAAACTGGGGCCCCAAATTCAATGCTTCCATTGGAGGAGTTCAGTCGAATCACCCTTAATTGTGATTGGCTGCCTGCTGTTAGGAATGTAACTTGTGTGCCCATACAGGAGTCTCCTCAGACCGTAACCAGGCCACAGCCTGAACCAGACACGTGTTAACCCCAGGACCACACACACGCCGTGGGCAATTTAACACTCTACCCCCACACCTGCTTACCACAGCCTGGCTTTCTGGGAGAAGGAAACACCGACACAAACGAGCTCTCCAGAGTCTGATTCAGAACCCGGGATCCTGGGAGCAGGCAGTGATAAATGGGAGCCAACGTGCCCAGTTTGGCTGTTATGCATAATCAGTTATAAGGAAGAATATACACTTTGTTACATAATGTACCATGTTTTGCCCCAGTAATACGGGACAGTGGTGTCACAGTCATATATCTCTGCTACATTGTGGCCAAACATGGTACATGGTACCAAACGTGTAAGAAAGTGAGAGTGGTGCGTAATGAGGAACTAGCCACTGTTAGACAAACCTTCATTAGAGCATAGGATGTTTCTGGCCAATCAGATCCTGCCAGCCAGTGGGTGCATACAGGGGTGTGGCCACAAGGACACTGGCCCTGGCTGAAAGCTGATTGGGCCCTGGAGTGCCCCTTCCCCATCACTCACCCACTCAGAACATATCATTGGCTTATGTGAAGGGTGACCCCTCTGTATGAATTATGGTCCCTCTTATGAATCGCTATTGCTGCAAGGTACAGAATGGGAAAGCGGCCCTTTGTTTTAATCTGACGCTGTCGGCTCCTCCTTAATATGCCGCAGTTGAAGTTGAAGTTTATTATCATATGTACAAAGCACAATGAAATGCTTACTTGAGTGCCATCTTCACAAGCAGAACATAAAGACATAAAAACATGACAATAAGACAAGCAGTGCAGCAAACATAAAGCGCAGTGTAAAGTGATTGTGTGCGACAACTGTGTGCTACAGTATTATACAAAAAGTCTGATGCTCTTTCAGTTAACATTTGCTGCCATCCAGGCATAGCACACAGTGTGCTGAGATTTTTTGGCTTTTACCCCATCCCCCTTCCCTCAGAGACTTTGGTTTAACTTACTCCTGTATCTGCTAGAATGCATCACCAGCCACTGTAATAACTCCTGGTCAAAGATCTCAGGCTCAGACTGCGCCTGGGGAGTAAGAACCAGAGTAACATCTTCTGAGAAGCTTGATGACATGGAGCGCACGCTTCCCAGGATTTCCAACTGATCTGTAATAACAAGTAACTGCATCCTAAGTGCAGATAATTAGGAGCATGTATATAAACAATTAAAAGAGGAATTGCTCAGAGTAAACAGGGCTGTTTTGTTTAGAAGGTATTGATTCCAGTGTTGATGATGCCACTCTGTTTCGTACGTCAGCTGGTGTGCCTGGGATGAGCTGTCTCCATAGTCTCCTTCATCCTGAATATGCAGCAGAAACGGGCTATTCTGTGGAAAGAATGCATGGATCTCTGCTGAATTCTCCCGCATCAGATAGTTGTGGGGGCTCTCTGGCACCTGACAGATTTCAAGCCATGACCCTCCCCTGTGCCGTTTGTGATGTGGGAGTGTGTCCAGGGTGGCTTGTGCTGCATCTTTAAGTGACATTTTGGACTCACAAACTCTAGACTTTTCTATATTTTAGTGTAATTGCCTATATAGGTTTTTTGATCGGTCTAAATGCTGTTTTTAATTGAGTACCAGGTAGTGATAGTCTATGACAGCTGTCATAAGCTGTCACAGCGCCTGAGACAATGATAAGCCACATTTGGAAACGTCTGACTGGTTTATAGTTCGTCCATATCGAGTTTCAAGTCTGTGGATGATGTCTGCTCTTGGCTGAACAGTCTGAGCTTTGGGGGAAGTGTGCCAGTTAAAAATGTACAACATAAAATGTTCAGTGGCTCCCTGCTTCTGGAGACGAGTCTGGGGGGATTGTATAGAAGCTTGTGGCAGTCATAGGGCATGTTGAAGACTGAGTCCTTGGTGAGACCAATGCTGGGGAATTTTATGACAAGTATTTCTGGAACCTTCTATATTACATTCAGTCAGCTGTGATATGAAAAATGTCTCTGAGCATGCTGCCTTTAAGCAACCAAAGAGCACTACATGCATATCCTTATACAAAAATATAATCACTATAATCCTAATGTATGCCCTCAATACGCATTCATAAACATTTACTCTAACACGTTTTTTTTTTTTTTAATTATACAGTCCATATAACGGTAATGGGACATAAGTCCAGGGGGAAATAGCGTGGGGATGCTGTTTGGCGGGCTTCCGCGGCCGCGCTCGCTCGTTCGGCTTCGGTTCTCGGCGCTCGGGTCCGTAAGGCGTGGCTGCAGCCGCTAAGCGCCCTTGCTGGGCGGCGAACGCTACAATGCCTTATAAACTCACTCTGTGACGTACTGCCAGAAGTGCCTTTTAATAACTTTTTATTTATTTTTCGGCATGTTGATCCATCATTCACGTCCCTGTAAAGTTACAAGGCTGTGGCCGGTGTGTGGCACCTCCTCCAGACTGCCGTGAGCGTTTCCGACCCAGCTGGGGATGCGACTGTGGGCACCTCGCCGCCACTGCACTTGTCCCCACAGTGTCGCCGCCGCCACGTCGCCCCCCGAACGGAGCCAACTGCTCCTGTCACCAAGTGGGGGGATCGGGCGGCGCTGCTGCGGCGGCTTTTCCTGCCAGACCTGAGACATTAATTGATATTCCGAAAGGTATCCTGGCCCCTCCGCCCCGGCGCCCGTATAAGCGCATTCATTTAGAGGAACTGCGTGTATCCGACCGGCGGTGCCTTCACGCTCGGGAGGAAATAAAACGGATCGGAGCCGAACCCCCGGGCGGCTTGGAGGTGCATCAGGAGTTCCTACACGCCTTCCGCTCCCCACATTTTAAATATACATTTTACTTGCTATAAAAAGCAAGTTTTCCTCCATGTTTGATTGCCCCCCCATCTGCGGAAAAAGGGGAATCTCGGCGTCAGTTGTCGGTCAGCAGGAAACGCCGACGATGCGGAGCGCGGCGCGGCTCTGATCCCAGCAAACCTGTTCGCACAACTGGCGAACCTGCCGGGGAGGACTGAGAGCACAGCGGGAGGATTGGCAAAGTGGATTTGCCGCGGAGGAAGACAGCCCATTTGTTTCGAAAATAAAAATGAAGGAAAAGGATTTGATTGAGACGGCAAAAATGCAGGGGAATATGCTGGTAAGTGTGAAGCGACCCCCCTCCCAGTTTATTCCGTATAATGAACTGCAGGCAAAAAAAAACAATGTTTGGAAAGTGTGTGTTTGATTGCTGGTTATTTGCACGCCCGGACGTGTCTGGAGAAATGAAGCTTTTACCATAAGATCAAAGAGCCCCTTTATTCCGGGGGCGATTTGCACTGCGCTGCTGAGACGGGCCGTTTTGGCTTCTCACTCACAGAAGACAGACGGACATTTGAATTAATCTGCATGAATGAAACGTAGCCATAAGGGAGGATTCATTTATACGTGGAAAATCGTAAATCGGTGCTTCTTCCCATCCTGGCTCCTTTCTTCCACATGTTACAAGCTACAAGCTGAACCCCAGTTTAACAATGTATCTGATCGTAGTTGCGTGTCTGTGCAAGTTTGCAGGTTTTATATTGTTATATGAGAAATGACATCGTGTATTGGCTGTTAAATAAGGAGATGTCCGCCTGGTCGCACGCGGGACTTACTTAAATTTCACCACGCCTTAAAGCTGGATCGGAGTGTGTAGTTTGTGTAGAGGAGCTGCCGTACAGTCGCAGATTATCTTCCACCTTTCAAGTGACTTATAGAAACTGCTTCTCAAAGTCAGGTAGAAAGGAGGGGGGGGGGGGCTTTCTCTTGGAACTGGACCGCGTTAATTAACGACAGCGTTTCCCTCCCAGAGTGATGCCTGGTGTGGTTGGTGGGAGGTCCACCATCATTGTAGGAACTGGACACTTTGGCTGTCTTCATTTGCCTTTCAAAGGATTTGAAATCAGTAACCAGGCTGCTCGCATAAAACTTGAAGCCCTGGTGCAGATGTTGCAGTAAGATTTGATTACATTCTGTGGTCTACCATAGGTCCAAGACAACAACATGGACATGGAAAGGACAGTTGGACAAAAATGAAATGGGACATTCGTTGATTTTGAAAATCAATAAAATGCCAGTCTTAAATAGTTACTGGGAGAAAAGTACATGTATGAAGTGATCAGTGGTTTTCAATCAAAATGGAGGCCCTTTTTGTCCAAGAAGTAAAGAGGTAGATTTCTATACAAGCATTGGGCATGTAATTTCCACTCTAGAGTTGAAGTCTTTTTTCTCCATTGTCAAAGAAATGTCAGTGAGAGGAGTAATTCCACCTATTTCAGCAGTTAAGTCCTTGCTGTCGTCTGATTTGCAGTCACTTTGAAAATCACAGGGAGGAGTGTCCCACTCTTTGACAGGGTACATGTCGTGAAGTTCTGGTAAGTTACAGTCCTCTGGAGATGATGCAGTGAGGAAAAAGTTAAGTAACTCTCAGTTTTCATGGCTGCTGGTCAGATGGTTGAGTGATTAACAAGTGATTTGACTGACTTCTGCATTTCAGAATGTGCTAGTGGGATGGGAATGAAGACATACTCATACGTGGAATGTTCTGAATATGCAAGTAAATAGTTTTTTTTTTCTTTCTAGATGAAAGAATAAATATTAAACAAGAATACATTGAATTGAATAACTGAAATAAATTAATACCAGCTACCATGAACATAAATAATGATATAATAATAACAGCCTATCAATAGAGGCCCCCCACCTCATCCATAAATAATGTATGGGCTCTGTCATCTGGAGTCATGGAAACAACAGGCTTCTACCTGAGATGCGGGACTAGTTTTCTCCAGTCTTCAGATCCAACAATGTCCACCAAATGCGGGGAGATCAAGCAGGCATTTATGGGTATCTGCTCTTTGTTTTAATGGCTTTGGAGGGAAAGTATCTTTTCTTGTTTTCCTCCTTACCCAGTAATTGTGTGATATTCTGACTGCTGTAGCAGAGTCATGCAGTTGCTGTTTTAGTTTTATAGCTACTGAGGGGTGATCTGGGCAGAAATGATTGATGTTTTTTGCAAACTGAACTGGCCCATCAGACCTAGAGTGTGTTGCAGGGGAAGCAGGTGGACCGGGTGCCATACTTTCCACAGAAAAATAGTTTGGTCCAACCCTAGGAGTGTAATTATTGTCCTGTCCTTGAACTGCCTGTTACCCCATAAATACGTGACTGTGTGTCCAATTGTTGAAGGGAGGAATTAGATGCATGCTGTGGCTAGCATCTCCGTATGCAATCAATCACCATCTTGTTTCCTCCAGTGCTAACTGAGACATGGCCAGTGGGAAGTCCGTCTAACTCAGTGATTGGCAGTTCTTTTTAATCTAGACCACGGTGTGGTTCAAAACATCATTTCTCACATTGCTGAAACAGGCCAACAGGTAACACAAAATTTTTCCCCTTTACCTGTACGATGCTGATATGGCAAAAACATCCCCTAAGAAAATGCTGAATGAGTCTGCTGGAAACTTTACAGAATTAATTGAATGAAACCTTTATTATTCTAAGAAAGTCATTACACTTTAAAAGAGAGAACATGCATTTAGGGCTTATCTTTCCCTTCTGCCCATGGTAATTACCCTTTAAAGTTGGTGGTAGTCAGAATAACTTGTTACTTCATCGTACTGCTTGATTAGTTAAGCCACCATGTCATTAATTCAGTGTGGGTGTAATTTTTTTCACTTTGCTAGGGATCCAGCTGGAGGTGTAGGGGGAGGGAGAGATATTGTGTTCATTTATTCCACCCCACTTTCATTTTTCTCTGGTGAGCAAAACATAGAGTAGCTTTAAAAAAAAAAAACCTGCAGGCCTAATGAAATCTCTGAGTCGGATACATATGTTTAAGGATGTGGGGAAATAATTTCCTCAGTCATCGAATCCCTCCGTTCAGCTTTTTCGAGCCTCATTATTTACTGACTGTCCATGGCCACGTGTTTTTCCCTTGAGGGTTTCTTTGTTTTTGGCGGTGCTGGAATGTAACCGCGATTCCACTTCCATGAAAATGCCTTGATGCCCTAAGACTGGGAAGGTGATTTTATCGTATGTGCTTGCATGCTTGTTGTGCCGTGACCCTTCTCGTTGGGCCTTGGTGGTGACGCACTCTTTAACCCCTACTGGGGGCTCGGGACACTGTCTTGTAGTCCTGGGTTGCTTTTTCTGAGTTATTGTACAGCTGCTATACAGGAGTACCCCTATAACTGAGTATCTGCAGAAGTGCCTGCTTTGTGGCAGAATGAAGATTGTGGTGTGACACTCCCATCAGTACATCCATTTTGGACTCTCTGGCTTCACAAATGAATGTAAAGCTTTCATTAATTCAAAATTGCCATGTTTGGCTAATGACAGATTGAACTCCTTTTTTCTGGTGCATCTTTCGGTGCTGTGTATTCAGTGCCCTAAACACAGTGTGTAATTACTTATCTCTGGGGTGTAGCTTCAAGGCTATACTGAGTGCATCTCAACTCTGTATTGTCCATGTCAGTTAAATGGCTGCATTTTGCCTTGACATTGTGTCTGGAATTTAATTGTTTTGAGGTCGTGATCTGTAAATAAGGGTTGAATTTGTTTGAAAAGCAAATTTCTGGATGATGCATCTGCGAGTTCTCACGCGTAGCTTGGTTGTGCACCAGAGCTGAAAGGGAAGGCGTCTGGCAGTAATTGAGGTCTGGTGATGTAACAGTATGGCTTGCAGTTGTAGTTCCAGTTCATGGTCATGCACGGCCATTTATTTTGGATCACTGACAGGCAATAAATGATGAGGCCTGTAGTGGCTGATTACTGATTGGCTCTGCAGCGGCCCACAGGAAGTGACTTGCATCTCATTAGTCTCTCCGGCTTGTGAGAGGCATTCGGTGCTATGGCATGCCTCTGCGGGTGTCTGACTGCCGAAATGAAAGCAGGTGGGCTATGGATACAATCTCGTTATATTAATGTCAAGTCCGCTCGACGAGCAGACGAGTAATTAAGGGAAAGTCTATGCTGTTTGCATAATTAGAGGCAGCTCTTTGATGTTCTGTCTGATAGGTCGCTGCTTCCGGGGATTTCTTAATCCTTTTAAATTAATTCAGAGTGGGGTTTTTGAGGACGGGGACCATGGATAGTTGTTCTGTCAGATTACCTGCTCCACACTGCAGTGGATCCTCCTTGCTTTTTGACCACTTTATCCCAATGGTTCTATTCAAAAGGCAAATGCACAAAATGGGGAGCACAGCTGTGTGGCTCTTAGGTTAATACATTTCCTGTCCTACAAACCGCACTGCACTACACTTAAATGTTAACATTTAACATTATTATGATTTAAAAATGTCTTTCTTACTAGAAACTACCCTTACAAAAAAATTAAAATAAAAACAACCTTGTGCCCCCCGTAGTTTTATTTTATCCTCCACATCTCCTTTCTGCCTCCTGCGCTTTCTGCCAGTCTAGAGCAATCAATCAGTACTTAGCCAGACAGCACCAGCAAAATAATGAGTTTATGATAGATTAATATTTCATGGTGCTTTCCTGACCCCAGTTCTGCTACTCTGCCTGCTTCAGTTTATTGAAACCCTCTAAGCCACAGTATTTCGTCTAGATCAGGGATGCCCAACTCCAGTACTGGAGGGCCAGAATCTAACACAGTTTGCAGAATCCCCTCCTCAAACACATCTTGGAGTTGGGCACCCCTGGTCTAGACCATGGGAGAACTTCTCGTCTAGATCCCTGTTTAATCTAGAAAAGTGGTATGTCAGCAATGTTTTTTTTTTTGGGGGGGTGGGGGGTTAGTTTGTTCAAATGTGTGTTATTGTACATAAACAACATCTATGTGTTCATTAAACTAAATTAGGAAATGCCACAGCCCGATTTTTGTCCAGAATGAGAAATGATAGCCCTGGCACCCACCCAGCTCGGCAGTGGATGTTTGGCCAGACTGCCGTAGCCTCTGCTAGGCCCAAATACTAGACATAAATGGGGCTAATTTGGTGGTCTGCTTCAGAGAGAAAGAAGGAGAGGGAGCTGGATACCTATGGGTGTTTGCAGGTGTATGGTATGTTCTGTGGGGACTTGACCGGTGTGATATTCATTGTCACCAGCTTGGCGAGTTGGTTTGTGCATTTGCAGACTTTCCTATCAGCTCTGAACATATTATAAGGAAATGCCCTCAGCAAAATTTGCAACTGTACTGTTTCTGACATTTGTCAGCTGCATCAACATGGGAGTTGGCACAAAAATTGAAAAATATCTGATTTGTGTATGTGCGTGTGCTTGTATGTGTTTACATATACATTTCATTTACACGTATCGACATATTCCCTCTGACAGTTAACCCCCGATCCCCACAGAGGTTGGCTGCACTCCGTATGGTGTATTGGTGCTGATTTCCCCAGCAGTACTCATTAGTACCCATACTCCCCCACACTATCACGGTAATTGCCTTCCCTGGACAGGGGCTTAGGATTGGGGCCAGGAAGATGCTCTCGTTTGGTGGCACTTCAAGCTCTTGCAGCGATCGCCGGCTTGCACGGAAACCTGCTTGTTGCCGTCGCCCATCAGAGTGCCGCTGAAAATCATCCCTGACCCTGTAAACAGGCTGGTATCCCCTTGGGCCTTCGCTTCTGTACACTGGAAGGCAGGATTTTCACTCTGCCAGAACCTGTCCTGGCAGGAGGTTAATTGCTAAAGGGGGATTGTTCCTCATGCTTCTTTCTGAAGCTCCTAAATGGTTTTAAAACTTAATTTCTCTTAAAAGTCTGCAGTGGGTGGGATTACCATGCTCTTCCAATCACTGTCTCTGTTTAATCCATTGTGCATCAGTATAGTAACCAATAGAAGTTAGGAACCAGTTTGAGAGGCTGGGTAATCCCACCAACTGTAGGTACTGAAATCTCATTTCTTCTCATGATTGAATGCCTTTGAACTTGGGATATTTTCTGTAGCTGTCATTAGGAGTGCACCGATCCAATATTTGGGATTGGTATTGGCACCGAACCATACCTATTAGATGGAGCGAGTATCGGCCATATGTGACTGAACCAGGTCCGATACTTACTTGCTTATTTCGATTTTAGCAATCTGTAAAAAGACAGCTCCTATTTCTTGTTAAATGTATTTGCATAGTCAGTCGCACGTCAGCTCCTTCCCATTTTAGATGTGTTTCTTGGGGCATTTGAGCTGAATGCTAGCATGACCAGTCAGTTAGTTTGCCACTCTGGGTGTGAGTGCAGTGACTTCCACCTGCTGTGATGTCATGCGCATACCCTTTGCAGCAGCAGGAGCATAAGAATATCAGTTAGGAGGGTGACAAAATGGAATTGTTTTATGCTTGCAACAAGTTTTGAGAGAAGGAAGTAGCATTTAGAGGAAAATAAACAAGGCACACGTAATTGTGCAAGGGGGAAACTAGCTTGGGCTGTTTTGTGTACTCACTACAGCTTGTGATACACGAGGGGCTGCTATCTCAACAAAGTGTAAATTATGCTGTTACCAGTGGGAGAAAAATCGTGGGGCATTTTTAGTGCAAATTCAACAGCAGCAAGAGGATGAAACGGAAGCATTATGTATATCTAACATCAGAACTTATTTAATGTTAGATATAAATAACACTTCAGTTTCAGTCACCAATATAAGTGCACTTGGGATTTATGCGTTATTTGCTCCTATTAAAAACAGAAAAACAAGCAAACGTGCTACCAAGTAGACCAATCACAGTTCTTGTTGTCTGCATCACCGTGACTAGAGATGGGTATCGCTAAGATTTTAACTGTACTACTCAGGGCTTGACATTGGCACCCGCCCACCCGCCAAATGCGGGTAAAATTCGGCTGTGGCGGGTAATAACTTTAGTCT
>JAODKM010000001.1:18614590-18627067 GCA_026780845.1 Petrocephalus sullivani
GTAAGAAATAGTTGGCAACGCTGCATTTCAGGGATTTTGAGTCATTCTGCGCTGCAGATGGGTTAAATGCGTTAATAGTTTTAATCAGATTAATCACGATGCTGGATTAATCCGCGTTAACGCGTCAATTTTGACAGCCCTAATAGAAACATTAGACTTGGTGTCATGATGAATTTGGCTGTGAGTGACAACGGTAAGATGCACACAGAGGCAGAATTGAAAATCACTTTCTAGTATCAGCTTCAGCTTTTTTGTTGTTGTTAGGCTTTTTTTTGCATCTTTTGTGTTATATACGGTCAATAAAAGCAACTTTATTAGCCATTGGTGGCATTCAGGTTGAAGCGGTCTGGCAGTTAAAAGCACCCTTTGACCGTTAATCCTCTGCTGATGAGGAACTTATTGACTTTCCCTTGGTGTTGATCCCGAGGACGGAAAGATTTGCACATCTTCATTTCTGAACCGTTTTGATTAAGTTTCCTCCCCCAGGTCCCGGCTGCTTTCACAGTGGGGTGAAGGTTTGGCTGGATCCTGCCCTTTTATTAAATCTCCTTATGGGTGGGGATTTTACTTGTGTGGGTTAATATCAGCAAAATATATAGTTATGACCTTGGACACAATATGCTTTAAGCCGCTATTTGTCTATTCAGATGACGCCTCTCCTTTTCTGTCTTTAATCCAGTCTGATCCCCGTATTCAGCCTCTGTTGCTGCCTTGTGAAAGGTAGGAACTGAAGTGGAACCAGTCTTTTATGAGTGATTGTGTTCACCCATAATTGATATTTACACAACAGTGGCTCGGCTCGTGGGTGAGCCCTTGTCACGCAGCGGGAAGTAACATGGGAAAACTCGAGTGGGTGTTGTCTGTAGCGAGGGCTGCTAGTGTTGAGGCTTTGGGGAACTGCCCCGAGAGAGAACTCTTTCCTCTTTAAGGGTGGTTTGAGGGCTGATCTGCAAGATATCATTAAGATGGGATACTTCTATTGTAACATGCAGTATGGCTGACCTTTGGGAGTTTGAAGGGAAAAGGTAAATGTAACTGATGTAAGCGGTCAGGTCAGGTTTGACCCCATCACACTTCCTTATTCATACGCCCCACTGTAGCATTGTGGGTAATGTCACGGGGGCTGGGATTAAGCCAGCCATTTCCGTGCTATTCATCTGTGACTTTCAGGCATTTGTGCAGCATTTCAGGTTGACAAAATAGCTAGTACGAGATGTGAGTTCTGCTTGACATATGGGGTAACGCATGTGCGGCATTTACCAGGGTGAGAAATGAACCATCCAGGTCCGTGTTCCAATCCAAACCTCATTGTTTTTATGGAGATTTATTACCTGATGTCTTTAATGCTGTTTTCAATTCGCACTCCCTGTCCCACTTACGGCCAAATTAATGATCTTGATGCACATCTGTGGGCTCTGTTTGCCCAGGCTTTGCAGGAGTAACTTTAAATGGCATTGATAAGGCACACAGTGCCTTTACCAAACATGCTGGATGGAATTAGGATGAATTATGTTCTGGGGGGTGGGGGTGGGTGCGTTGTCTGGCTGTGTGTCAGCAGTCATGCATATGCAAATCACCATAATGCAGCTGGAAAATATGGGCTGTTTAATACCTGACCCTGCAAAATATGGGAAGATAACTAATATGATAAGACTGTGTGAAACCATCATAACATAGGGATGAAGATGTTTGCTGACATTGGTGTTGACTGCGTCATGGTCAGTATGTTTAAGCCATATTTAGAAATGCTTTTTATGGAACATAACCAATATGGTGTCGCGACATGAAGGACAAAGGATTCGGGGGCAGGTGTTGTGGCAAACGAAAGGGGTTTTATTGAGATCACTGGAAATAAACAAGATCACAAGGGATCTAATTGGGAGAAGTGGAACAACAAAGGGCACAGGCAACACGAGGGAATGACATCAGTGATTGGATTGGGGAGCACTGGCCTGGGAAGCACTGAAGAGGGAGTTAATGAGAGGCAGCTGGAGTGATTAACACAAGGGCAGGAACAAGAGGTAAGACAAACGAGTAACAGGTGCGGCTTGTTAGGGCCATGCCAGGGAGGAGACAGGAGGGTCAGGTAGACGTGTTTGGCAGGATGTGACATATGTTTTATTTATATCTTTGTGTAATATGTATATATAACTTTTATAATGAAAAGTAAAAAGAAATTTAATTGCTAAGAGCAGAAACTTGAAATCCTCCAGCCAGCTGATTTGTCTTTTTGTCCTCTTACCACACAGTAAAACTGATTCTGATGTGAAATCTCAATAGAGTTTGACTTCAAAATAGTGACTATTCATTTTCCAAGTTTAAAGAAGGACGGCACGCTCCAAAATGCTGGAATCTGTATTTAAATGAGCTAAATGATCCATGCTTGTTTACTAGGATTTATGAAAATGGCTTTTGTAAAAAAAAAAAATGCTGCATTGTGAGCATTCATGTCTGTGTCATCCCTACGCCCAACAATGACACACATATTACATCTGCAGTCATAAGGCTCTTTCATCCAGATTTGTGACTGAGGTCCATCCTAAGGAATTTGGGGGTTTGGCTATTCACCCTGACACCACAAAAGTAGGGCAGCTAATCTAGCTTCTAAATATCGCAAACAAATGAAACCCCGGCTTCCCCAAGGCCTATGAGGGTTGAGATCATGAAGTGGGAACATCTGCTGTTATGGGAGCTGAAATAGCTTCTACTCACTGCAAAGCTCTGTCCTTCTTGGCAGACGCCATCCTGAAGCTCCTATGGTGGGAAAAATAAAGTGACAGAGTGAGTCCTGTTTTTCACTCAGTTCGCTGGTACACTGAGAGAGACGCCGGTTAGATGTCTCCCACCAGACTTCTCAGCATCTCCCCGCACTCTGTCAGTATCTTTCTGAACTCGTCATTTCCGACACCGTCAGGAATCTTCTGTTGCATCTCTGAGACTCTCCGCATTTACTTGTGAGACTGGGGGCTTGGGTTCCTTGTCGGGTAAGCATGTCGGGGGAAATTGTAGATTATGCTGTGACGTGCAGGTATCTCAGCACGTGCGCTACGCAGATGGGCCTTGTTTGGATGAAAGTGCTTTTATTTTCTGAGGCCAGCTGAGAGCGATTCTGCTGGGTCGGCGGTTCTAATGGGGGCTATTTTTTACTCAAACCGGGACTCACTCTTAATCCCTGAGCTGCATGCCGCATTCATCTGGCCATTTCTGCAAAATACCGCCTTGCCTGCGTCCTCCACTGTCCCCAGGTGGGAGGGGCTGTGACAGCTCTGCGTCATGCGCCATTGGGTTTTTCCTTTGGGCATCTGCTGCAGCTACCCCAGCCCAAACGTCAACAAAGTAGCCTTACTCTGTTCTCTTAGTATTATGCTAAAAAAAATCAGAAATAAACAACTATCAGAATCAGATAAGATTGATTCTTTATTGATTCAAGGTAAATTCTTGTCAGTGAAAGTTATTATAAATTAGTTTTTAAACAGTATATTATGTTATATTTTATTGTAATGGTAATGATACGACTTCTCATGATATCAGTGCTAATATTACTACTAAAATACATGTTTTCTGAGTGTACCTTTTGAAAGGGAGCTTTGGCAGTTAACAAACAGCTTCTACTGCCTGCTGCTTAATTGCTTAGCCTAAAGGGCGTGGAAAGGGACGACAGCAATTAGAATTGGCTTCTCATCCAGTGCATCGATGGTGAAAATGGTGTTCGCCATGGAAGGCAGCCGGGATATGCAATCGGCGTCGGAACTGAAGGCGGCAGGAGGCTGGCGGAGCCGTTATTATCTGACCGCTTTCCAATTATCATGCTGGAAGCTGTGAAATTTCTGCTCGTCCTCGTCTGTGGAAACACCTAAGTTTAATCCCTCTGTGTGAAGAGGCGAGAGGACAGAACGGGTTCGGCGGGCGGGGGCTGATGAATGGCTCTGAGCTTTTAGTGCTACTTATAGAGGAGCAGGTTCGATTGGTGGAGGCACCCCTGCTGAGAGACATTCGGTTCCAGGTCATTTGCTGTAGGTGGCGGTGTGATCAAGATGGAGATATGACTCTCATGAGTGTGTCATTATGGATGCACACACTACATATGAACAGAATTTTATGCAAGTGATTTGTCTGTGGGAACCGAGAGCCAGATCCAGCAGGTCATAACGTCCGGGCTGTAACTAACGATGCCAGTTCCTCGCAGTACACAGACGTTGAAAGACGGCGGGTGGTTCATGGTCCTTGATCCCTGCAAATGGCATGTGTCTAGATTATGGGAACTAAGCAGGGGGGGGCAAGAAAACCCAGAGATGACAGGGGAATAACACAGACTCCGGAGGGTGCACTTCCAATAAGATCGTCATGGCTCACTCTGTTCGGAGACCCTGCAAATGTCTCTCCCTTTTCCATTTATAAAGGCACCCAAGTGGTGAGCAAACTCTGTGAGGTGCTTTCAAACGGTTCAGCGGCATGGCTGTGAACTCGGGACCAGGCGAGGTATGAAACAAGTCCAGCAGAACAGATGGAGTGTGAAATCCTTAAGCAGAGCCACAGAGAGGCAGAGCAAGAACTTGACTCGGTCTGGACTCCCTTGACCCACAAGCCATGGAAGGCTCCTTGTGTGGGAGCCTTCAGTAAAGCATGGAATTAGTTCTGGTCCAGTTTCGTAACATTCTCCAGAGATTTTCTGTATACTGCCGCCAGTTTCTATAAATTCTGACTTCTGTGCTGCAATGGAAACCACCGCGGAAATGAAATGCAGAACAAGAACCACAACAAAGGACTTTGTTGTAATGATTTTTCAGGAATGATGAATTAATCACTTTGCAGGCCCATGGGTCTAACTGCCAGTCCACTGGCCTAAATTGTCCAGAACGAAGGGTTATGAATACACTGATGCCATGTGGATGTACAGCATAGAGGAACAAGATGAGCTGGCCAGGCCGTGCACTCTTTCGCTTCCTGCTTCAGGCCTGGGGTGACGGCCATCTGCGAATGAGGTGACCGGAGGCCATCAGCACGGTGTGTCTCAGAGTAGGTAACCCATGGTGTGACGATTACACGGGAGCTCATTGCAAGTCACATCCCCTTTAAATGTCAGACCAGTCGGCTCTTTGTCTCCCCCCTCCCTAGGTGTGTTAGTGTTACCAACACATAACGATACTTTGTTTCTGTGGTGATGTGCACTCCCAGAGGTCCCCTGCCACAGTGTGACAACAAGCTTAACTATGCAACTGGTTAACAGGTTACTGTGGTATAAATAAAATCCACTGTCCAGAATTACACCCCCTCCCCATTTTAGGGGTACAGGGGTAAAAGGAGCTGACTTTGAATATACCTTTCTTTGTGACTGGGTGGGTTTGTAAAGCCCCATCTGAAATCACACAGTTGTCACTTGCTTGGGGATTTTTATGTGGGGGGGGGGGCTTACTGTTGTTGGGTGAGCCACCCCAATCAGGTCAGGATAACATATGGGCACCTGGACTCACTGCCCTCTGCGATGTCTGCCCCCCTGCCCCCCCAAGCAACGATGTGAAAAAGTATCGGTATTTTTGGAGTGTAATTTGCTGCTTTGTTTGTGTTCCTAAAAGTTGGCCATGGAGAGTGACAGGGTGCTGAAATGGCTGTTAGGATTACCCAGCATTCCCCATGGCACTAGCAGTGACTTCTTGTAATCAATCATTTCAAATTTTATTCTTGGTAGAACCTCCTATCAGCTGGTTTCAACCTCATTTCCCCAATATGCTCTGTCAGATCTTGCACTCCCCCAATTGCTCTGTTGTACTTCCTGTTTGGGGGTCCCCCCCCCCCACTCCGGCATGAGCCAATGGTGTCACGGTAAAGGATTGCTGTCATCAATAATCCCGCCGTCCTGTTAAAAATACCCATGGCGGCCCGTTGAGCTGTTTTCGAGTGATGAGCTTTCACCGTTCAGAGTGGCGAGATGCAATTCCTCTTCTCCAGCTCGGCAAAATGCTCTCCCATTCATCTTCAAGGCCAGGCCGTCTTGGCTGAGACGATGGGATTGCTATCGGCCTTTTTAAATTTACCCTGTTTTGTTGTCATTATTTTACAGTAACGTGGGTTGGTAAAGCAGTATGAATATCTCAGTTTCTGCTTTTGTCTAACTCTGCTCTTGAAGTAGCTGTTGGAAGTACAAACTGGCTGATTGTGTTTTTTTTAAGTTCTTTTCTTGAGACTGTAACCTACTTCTGCTCAGCTTCTCCTCTTCCCTCAGGAAGCTGCTCGCCGAAGGGTTGGGCCTTATCTTTTTTAAGGTGTCATTTGAGCCTAATATAGCCCCTGTGTTTTGTTCACCTTCATATTTTGACACACTCGTCAGTTTCCCTAAATTTCTTTTCACTTGCTGATGTTTGTGTGTTTTACAGGGAAACTTTTTTCTGTTTTTTTTTCCCCAGTATAACCATGTGCTGGTTATAGTGTCATTACAGAACCTGTGAAACACAAAGTAAATGTAAAAGGAACATATTTCACACAATGCGTAATGAACCTGCGACAGAAATGATCTCGGCAAAGGTGACATTCAGAGGCAAGATGGTCTGTCTGTCAGTGATAGGGTTTCCTTCTGAGGTGCTGGCTGCCTGCCCTGCATTGTGCATGCTCTGCCACTAGGGGCAGTCATGTTTCAGAGCTGGCAAGCCGGTGGGCCAGAATAGGGTCGGACCACACGCAACCGATGCTGCGAAGGATCCTAGCAGGCTAGGGTTAGGGAGGGGGGGGGGGGGGCCTCATGCTGCTAATTAAAGACTCCTACTAATGAAGTGCTTTTGGATGTGGGTTTAGACCTTGTAAATGCTTCATTCTACCCATGGCTTCTGCTGCCTCATATGGCAAACATGAATTCTGGGACAACACAGTGTGTATCTTAGGCCTCGGCATGGGCACTATATGGATTAATCGGTTTAATAACCAGGCTGTGAGAGGAGATGGCACGTGAGCCCACAAAAATTCCTACCACCAGCTGCCAATAATATATATATATATATATATATATATATATATTTGTATGTGTTTGTTTCCTGTTGAGTGGAGGATTGTGAATAAAAGATATGACCGTGGAAATCTGATACCGAACTCGGCCGGTGATGGCCGACTCCGCTCTGACCTTAAGGTGGCGCTGTTCTGCGCGTCTTCTGTTATTCGTTTAAACAGGCAAAATGACGAACGGCTGCTGAAACGTGGCTCGGCGCGGAGAGACGGAGCGGCGTTTCTACTGCGCACTTACCCCGGCTCGCCGACAGAGGGCAGGATTCCCACACTTTTTATGCGAGAGTTCACGCGGTGCTTTGAACTGCAAAGTGCTAAATGTTGATTGTGATACGGAGGTATTAAAACCGACTTTGTGGGGTCCACGCTTCCTCGGCCGTCGTTCCGGAAAGATGTGTCGTGCGTTGCCGGTGTCCCCGGTGACGGACGTCCCAATCGAAGGTGGAACTTCGGGGGGCCAAACTCTGCCTCCCCCCGACTAACCGCAGGTGCAATTTCACGCCGGTGTAATTTCCCGTCCCGTGGAGCTGACAGCGCTGGCTCGGCGCTGACCCCGCTGCCCTTGCTGAGCTCGCTGCTAATAGAGGATAGAGGACATTAAATCTCACTGATGCCGTTGTCAGAAAAGAATTGATTTGTGCGGATCTGTCCCCTACACACGTCCTTCACTAGAAATAGCCTAAACACAAAAGTCGTCACTTCTGCTGCAGGAAACCTGCTTTTCTATCGCATATCCTGTCTTACCGAGGTTTTCTTTCAGTCACTGCCGTCGTCCGGCCCGATCAGCCGAGGCTATAGCCCCGAGTATCTTCGCACTGCAAGGTGAGACGGGTGTGTCTGCGGATGGATAGGGAGGTGTTACTGCAGACCGACACCGACTGTATCCGCGTCCCAAGCCGTGTCCAAACCATGGAGAATTAATTGGTAGTTTTGTTAGGCCATTTGCTAGCTATTTGTTAAGTATCGGGGGGAGAGTGATTGCTGTCAAAGCGGGATACAACCTTTTATTTACAACCCGCGACACGCCTATATTTGGCCGGCAGATCGATCTTTCGATTTCACAGAATTAAAAAAGGTGTAACTTTACACCGCTTATGAGCTGGCAAGTTTAGCCGTCAGCTCCGGCGATATTAGACAATAGTATATTGATTGTCGATCGAACAAAAATATATTTATTAAATGTAATTGAGGCTCAATTTTTTGTTCCGCTAATTATATTTCTTTTTCAGCGCTTCCAAGTTAACGCCGGGGCTTGTGCTCAGCCAGAAGACGCGCTGTCGCTGTTAGCGGCTCCCCAGTAGTTAATGTTCCGATGACAAGTACCTAGTCAGGAGCAGGGACTAAAAAACGGTTCCGGAACTGCCTCGGAGGAACTACAGTCCGGCTGAGTTTCATCGTGTGAGCATGACAAAAGTTCCTGGATCTGGAAAAAGGTTCTGGTCCCGAAAAAGATGTCCATGTGGTGTGAGAGCACCCATTGACGTGACCATGAAAAACAATATTGCCGAAGCACACTTGGGGAACAAAACACATAGGCCTGCATATATAATATTTAGGAACAAGGGAGAGAAAAATCTTTTCTTTCTTGTCACAAATATAATATATCTACATAAAGTTGTGCTGTCCAGGGGACCACAAACAACAGCCAATGCAGACACTGATGATTATAATGACTGCTGCAGTTGGCTGAGCCAGGATCCACTGGACAAAATGGTATTTATTTGTGTGTGTGAGTATGAAAGGTAGAGAAACTTGAAAGAGGTATTTCTGCGATCATATATCCATTTTCTGCACCAGCATGTTCTATTCAGGGTCTCAGTAGTCTGGGGTTTATTCTAGTGGCTAGAGGCAGGGAACAACCCAGGATGGGATCATCATTTAGTTCTTGTGAAATGGGATATCATCTGGGATTCTGGATATTGTAATATAATTATGTAGCATAGAATTTGTGTCCTCATGGTCTTAAAGGTGAGATGTGAGAAATTATTTTGATTAAATCATAATCTGATGATAAATTATACTAGTCATATTTAATAGTCAATGGCTAAATGCTTCAGTTCCCTTGAACATTATCTGCATGTTGATAACTTATTTTTCTCAAAAAAAGTCAAGCCCCTGGCAAACGTGATCAGTCCCTGATCTTTTCAATAGCTAGAAATGCCCCTGCTTTCAGTACAGTGCTGTTTTCCTTGGATCTGGGTGACGCCGCTCCCTCAGCTACTATCACTTGACTGTAAGTTGTACTGCTTGCCCGAAATCTTGCACAGAATCACTGACTGAAGTGTAGTCAGCTCCTGCTTCCTCTCGGAATTCTGAACAGCCACAAATCCCTCCCTCCATTGGCTGGGAGTGTTGGGATTCCCACCCCTTCAGCCCATTTTGTACCTGTTTGACTCGAGTTGAGCACAGTGGGGTTGGGTGTGGGTCGGGGGCGCTTTGGAGGAGTCATGGTAACAAACCCCGCAGCTCAGCTCCAGGCTGGAAAGACAGATCTGCGAGACTTCCTGTAACTCTCCCCATTAATGAGGACCTCTGAGAGATCAAATCTGAGGATTGCGGGGTTGAATCTGCCCCCACGTTGCCCCTGAGGAGCACACACTATCTCTGCTTGCTTGGTGTTTCCTCCTGCGCGTGTGTGTCCATGCCCTGCTGTTGACTTTCTTCTTATCAGTGGATGGGCTTCATGTTGTCAGAAGTTACCTGATCACTGGCTGGTTCATTAAACGGGGGATGTGGTCCCTTTGGGGCTCAGCTGGTGACCTTCACAGTTAGAGAATGAGGTCAGAATCTGTGCAGAAGAACCATGAACCCATGAACCCACAGACCCCTGCCCTGAAGCTGTGTCCCTGGGGGGTCCATCCAACCCTCCCTAAACATCCAAGGGTATGTCTCCCAAAAACTACATGGTTTCAACTATGTAAGTTGCTGTGCTTTTGGGAAATGTCCCTCAGAGCCTCAAACACCGAGGTCACAGCTAGCGGTTTCTGATTTCCCAACTTTGTTCTTTTCACCTGCAGCTTGTGAACAGGTTTGTGAGGTGTGGTCTGCTGTGCCTGAGAGGAGGACCATCCTGGTCACAGCACAGCAATAAAGCTTGTTCTCAGCCAAAATGCTGTCAAATGAAGACCAGCTCCCTTGCAGTTTGGTCCACAGAAAAGGAAGGAGCTTTTCTGAAAAAGAAAAAAATAACAAAGGGACCTGACAACTTTGTTTCCTTGGTTCTGCTGTCCTGTAAGGACCCCTTGTACGCTTGGTCAGTCTTGATCAGTGCATGCCAGGGCTTTCAATGATGCAAAGCCACATGCATCCGGAGACTCTAGAACCCTGGAGACACGGATGATGTAGACGCACCGCAAAGTCGAGGCTGGTATTTTGGGTCGGTCACTTTCACATTTCTGGGACATCCATTGAGAAAAATATTCACAAGAGAAAAATATTCTTCAAAAAACAACGGGTTTTTGAGATGTCCATCAGAGACTGTGACTGTGGGAGTTTTGACTTTTCTATAAATTCTTCAGCTATGTGTCATGGGGGCTCACGTTTGGGAATTCTGGGAAACCGCACGCTCTCAGTTCAGACGGTTAAGCTTCACATCCTGTGAGTGCTGTGCTGCCAAATTAATAAAAAATTAATTATGCATGCAGTTGATTGGTCCTGAGAAAAGGGAGGGATTTGAGACCCGATTAAAGGAGTGGCAAAGATGTTTTTGATGGTTTGGCAGATGGACGGGCAGGGAAGTTTATTGTTTATTGATGCTACACCTTCAGCTAACCTGTGCGTTTAGGCTGTGAAGTGCCCAGATTTTATCTAACCTTTGTTTCTGTTTGTACTGCCCTGTCACACTCCTCTGCAAGCCCCTGCCATCTGATTAGGTGGGGTGTGGTCAGAACCTCCTATCAGAGTAACCCACTCCAGCACTGTGCAGGTCCGGTGTGCCATACTTAAACTACAGGCAAAGGCAGACCTAATCAATCAAAGTCAGAGCAGCCTGTTCTCCAAGTCTGATAGCAAGCAGCCTCAACACACTAGGGTATTTGTTATCCTGACAGCACGGTGCCTTACATATTGAGGACAAAAGTACCATGTTGGCAGAAGGCATTTAAGAACAGTGGGGTATATTCCGGAACTGAAATATGGGAGAGAGCAAAAAAACCAACCTGTTATTGGGGAACAACTCAAGACGCTGAACTCGGAAAATGATACCTATCGGTTATTCTTCTGAAGATTTGAATCTTTCTGAAGCTTCAATTTACTCAGTCATTTTCTACACATTTCTGAGTTATTTTAGTTTTGCTTTTCCCCTAGTGAGGCAGACTTTCACGAATGCAACCAATCTCGTAATCAACAAGCGCAGTCGAGGTGACGATTTAGCTAATCAGAAGACGTATCTTAATTATCCCACGCTGTATCGCCTTGCCGTTAGACACGCTCGAATCAGCTGCTCCCTTTATTGTCGCCGTAATTATCGCTCTCAGGATCTCTGTTCTCTGCTGCTCATTGTCTGCTCTGTGTATAAGTCGGCAAATTACAAGCACAAATATGCAATTATAGAGCCCTTACATTAACACGCTGGCTGTGGGGTTCTGAAAAAGCCATAACTTTCCTTTTAGATCCAGCCTCTAGGTTGCTTTGAAGACGCAGTTAAAAAGACTGTTTGTCCTTGAAATAAAAAGAATATTTTAATGAAATTCCATTTTTTGGATTCCGTACAGTGTTTAAATTCATTATTTTGACTTTGTAAATCCTGCCTGTGTACAACAAAGATGTGGACCGTATTTGATTTTCTCATAGTGGCGTGTTTTGGCAGACTGGGGTGCGTGCCGGGGTCTGTCTGACGTTTGGTTTTACTGGGGCTCCGTGTAAACACACAGACAGACAGCTTGACGCAGGGCCACCGATCCATTTTATGTGCCGGTGAAATGCTCTTCCACGCTTCATTTGATGCTGGGAGCCAGAGAAGTGTGTGGGCGCGGTGGATAGCGGGAATCTGGCATAGCCACACGCCGTGCACAATTAAAACTTGGTGGTTCATCTTTACTGTGACTCTGGTCCAGTGAGGGGCTTTTAAAAGCTCGGTGCTCTCAGGCTGCTTCTTATCAAAGCGCACTATGAACTTTCATTCACCTCTCTGTTAATGGAGAGAGAAATCCCGGTTGCCATGACGCCTGCCAGGTCGGATTTCCGTTCCGTGTCGGCGAGCGGTTCCAGCCCATCAGTCGGCAGAGGTGCGGGTTCCGCCTGCGGTTCTGGCTTTAGAAAGTACAGCCGTGTTTTTCAGGCCCCTCGCCGTGCCCCCGTTCCAGCTCCCTTCCTGAAAAGCAGTGCTGCACTGATGAAGCAGAACATTACTGCAAGCCCAGTGATTCTCAGCACTCAGAGAGGCATCTAGGGGGTGGGGGGGTGGGGGGGGGCATGGTCTGGACCTTCTCTCGTGGAACATCGTCCCTGTCTACAGAATCTCTCGATTTTTCGCTTGAAATGGTGACC
>JAODKM010000001.1:18627167-18643452 GCA_026780845.1 Petrocephalus sullivani
AAAATAGTTTGCAGACTGTAGTTGACATACAAAGAATATCTTTTTTATTTCATGGGTGGCCAAGAACCCCCCCCCCCCCCAGCACCACCTCTTCTAACAATGGTATGATTTTGACTTTGGCATCAGTGTGTGTGGAGATCAGCTCCCCCCCGTTCTCCTTGTCAAAGACAGTAATTCAAGGCAGCGAATATTTACCCTAAAATGCACTGTGTGTGTTTGTGTTTGCATAAATTTGAGCACCAAAATGTCCTTAAAGTGTGGTAAAACCTGAAATTTCCCTACTTTTGGAGACATATTTTCAGCTCCCCAATTTTATAAAAATCTGTGAATGCAATCAAAAAACTAAAATGCCAAAAGTCTTTATGTCATCTTAAAGTCGTTATGGTTAGGGCTGGGTTGGGGTTAAGGGTATCATGACTGGGATTAGGGCTTTTCCCATAGAAATGAAGGGAAGGTCCCCATTTAGATAGGTACATGAGTCTGTGTGTGTGTGTGCGCGCACCCCTGTGTTATGGATTAAACAAAACTCATGCCCTCTTGCCGGCTGCTTCCTAAACTTTGACTAGCCGGGCAGGTTAATGATCACGGCTGGGCAGGTGATAAATTATGTTTCTGTGCCTTGTGCCAGAGAGAGGCTTCTCCTAAGCGATGATGGAAAGATGTTGTTTTTGTGCAAGGAGAGCTAAATATTAAGCTGTGATATCTGATGGCATTGAGAATGAAGTGTTTTCATTATCGCTTGAATATAACTATAAATGTAGATGGGAATGGCACTGTCTGGCATTTCCATTATTATCGAGCATTGGAACATAAGTGATGTTTCAGGCTGTATTCAGGCATCAGGCCTGCCTTCTTCACAGTCAGGGTTTTTGTTTGGAAAATACTCTTTGTCCTTTTGCATGGCATCCATAACTGTGAAATAGACCATGTAAATGATTTAAAATGCACATTTGCTGAAGCAATTTTAGTTACAGTTTCAGGCGTGTTACTAAGTGTGGTAAAGACCTCAGTCTGATGGTTTAGGCTGCACACTCCATGCCTGACTTTGTCTGTCTGCAGGCTGGACAGAGTTGGGTGATTGGTTCACATGCCTTCAGTTCAGATGTGCAGTCCTGACAAATCCACCTCAGCTCCCATTTTAATGGTTTTTCCCTGTTAAAAATTCAAGTGCTTCTCCAACTGTGGCTTCCTGAAGAACAAAACTGCATATTTGCCTCCTGTTCCCCAGGGAGCAGCATTGCTATGCCTTCTAATTTGCATTTTTCAAAAGAAATAACAAACTCGGAGACAAGGGGAACACGGAGCGGTGGCTGGGTGACAGTGCGACTGTACCAGCGGCTGGCTTTCACGTACAGAAATATTAAGAAATAACTGCTCTGATTAGCCAACACTTTCACCCAGAGCCGATTAAAATGTTTAGAAGAGCCTGTCTCCTGGGGTTTAGCCCCATAACTTTCTTCCACCATGTGCCGTCTACTGACGTGCTGCCTTCTGAACTAGACACAAATGATCTCGGCTAAAATAATTCACTATGAGTCCTTCTCATAGGGCGGCCGCATCATAACCGTATGGCAGGGTCCTCATCGCTTTATTAAATATTATGGTGCCATTAACTGAAATACTGTAGCAGCGTTAACACTGGGGGGGTCATTAACTGCCGCTCCCAGAATCACACTCACACTCTGGGACTGTAGAGGCATGTGTCACAACAAAGCAGGTGTTTTTTTTTTTTTTTTAGCCTGTGGCAGGTGCTTGATGGGGGAATCCACAAACCTCCCTGCATTTCGCGAGTCTGGGATTTTATTTATTTAATGTTACGGCTGACCGGGGCCGGGCTTGTCGTCTCGGGTCATGTGACAGGTGCTGACAGCAGAGGCGTGAGTGAGAAGTGGCTTTCCACCTGGCTCGTGCAAGGACGGCCTTTGCTGGCATGTGCCAAGGTCTGACGGGGAAGTCGGTGGGAAGCCTGTTTCATCAGGCCTCAGAGTGGTTAAGGAATGGAAAGGTTAGAGATTTAAGTCTGAGTCCGGGGAGGCCAGCTGCTCATCTGTGCATTCAGGATCCAAAGAACTGCGCCAGCTCCTCGGCTGTAGGACAGTGAAATATTTATCAGTAAAATAAATTCTGGAGCTGCCGGGGTCACTGTCCACTATGCACACCTTCCCAGAAATGCGCTCGGCCCAAATATCCACATATAATAACTATTTGACATGGGGAAGAAGCCATTATCACTGGATTTATTGCATAGCACGTGGCCTTGTGTCCGGGTATGTGATTTTGTTTGGGGGTGGGGATAGATGGGCTAATGGGTTGATAAGCAAAGCAGCAATGTCCCCTCCCAGATCAGTTTGGTATGACATTAAGGTACAAGAATTACATTACCAACCTGATAGGGACAGCATTCTGTTTAAGGCTCATATAGAATTACAGATCAGGTATACTGCTACCTATCAGATGAGGTTTAAGCACAGTGTCTCCATGTCATGTCTAGGCTGTCTGAATCCTTTCCCTAATAATAAATTCTGCTGCGATTCCAGGATTTTTACTGGTCCACAGAGGCTTCTGCCAGGGTGGGGACTCCATCTCCTCCCTAGAAGACATCTCTCAGCCCCCTCCACATAAATCCAGACCAAGCCTTCCATTACCGTCCCCCTGTGAGGATTACATCTTCCCTCCTCCCGAAGTGCAGTTGTGCTGAGTTGTGAGATGCTGAGTAGTCATTAGCCACAGCGGTTAAATAGCTGGGGTGCGCCCCATCCCCGGCTCTCCTCTGCCCCAGCACTCATCGAAGTACTACAACCAGCCCAAGCGGGAGATGACTGTCCGTAAGTCAGCTAGAAGGATATGGAGGGTGAGTCTGGCGTGTCTCATTTTCGCTCCCGTTGGGTCAACGTTGACTTTGGGTTCTTAGTAGGATTCGGGCTACATTTCTATGCCAGGAGGCATGCGGTGGTGCTGATTTTACTGTGACATTGTGCAGTGGTGCGGACTGTAATGTGCATGTGTGCTTGCAACTTTATGTTCCTTGTCAACCCCGCAACCCTGTACTGATCATGACATGGCACCAGGGGGTACTTTAAAAACTAACTCGGGACTGACGTCACATCCACTCACCTGGCTGAAAAGGCAGACTTTGTTTATCCACTAATTTGCCTACAAATTGTCTCGCATATCTGTATTATAATCCAAGGAAGCTCACACCATAGATTATGGTTGCTCTTTCTGGTAAACGTTAAGAAATCATCTACTCCTCAAGAGGCGTGGCCCATCACTGGAATGGACTGGTGTGTTATTCTGGATGGGAGCGGGGGTCCTGAACGCTCCTGTGGGTTTTAAGTATGGCACTCTGGTGGCAGAGAGACTATATAGACAGGACACCCCATGTACTTGGTGGGATGGAGCTCATGAATGCAGACGTTTCCAGTCAGGAGCAGCGGAATGTCAAATGAGAAACGCATTCTACCCTCTGAAATAGTGCATGTCCCCTCGCAGGAACCCAGTGGTTCTGTTTCAGTCTCGCTCTTGGTAATTACTGAAGCATGTGCTTTATACTTTGTCACTTTTCTGATACTTGTTATCCTTGTTTCTCCTCCTACAATGCATCTGTCTTGCCCCCCCCCCCCATAGCAGTTTATGCTGCCTAGGAAAGTTGTGGGGCTTCCCTAAGACCCCCTTGCATCAGACACCCTAGACAAAGGATTATTGTGGGATTAGAAACGGGATTAGACATGGCATTAGTTGTGGGATAAGATATGGGATTAGTTGTGGCATTAGTTGTGGGATTAGATGTGGGATTAGTGGAGTGTCCGTGCTCCAATATCCTGCGACGTCGGCGATGGAGCCTGGAAATGGAGCGACCCCTGGCTCCATCGTCACACCTCACACATTCTTACCAGAGGTAGGTCCATCAGAGTGGAATGGGGAAATAACTCCTCGAGGCCAGGTCTTTGCTTTGTTTACTGGACCCACATCCATCAGGAGCAGCCTGGTATGCGTGGCACATGCTGAGTGCAGCTTCACACGCACAGACTGACTGCTGATCTTGCAGCTGTGTCTACAGCTCGGATCTGCATGTAGCTTCTGTTTGTCTGTCTTATCGTTAGTTTCAGTCCTACTGGATATCCTTTAGTCAAACTGGCCACCAGGAGTCATTCCAAGGATTTGCTTTCTTCTTTTATGCTTATTATGACCTTGCTTCAGCGTTCTTTCTTATTGTCCCCCACCCACCACGATGACGTTTATCACTGTTATCGAGCGCTGTGTTGGTGTATGCCGGCCCTTGCGGCTCCAGCGGTACCCTGCCAGCCTCCGTTGCGAGGAGGGACTCAAATAGGCCTCATGTTCACCTCATGTTTTCAACTTCTGCCCAACTTGGCATCCATGGAGGTGCATCAGCAGGCATTTAATCTCTCAGCAACACGGTCCCGTCCCGATACGCCATCAGAGACAGAAAACTGCTTTTTTGTGGATGCCACAGATCATTTCTCCAGGGAATCTCTTTGTATTTCAGCCATTCCCCAGTGTCACAGCTGTGAAGGACAGCATTCCTGACGTCGGTTATGGCTGCTTGGGTCGTCTTTACTTCACAGTCAGGACAAAGATTAAAGGCTGATATGTCAGACAGATGGGGATGGAGGCAGGTGTGATACATTATTGACTTGGGGACCACGCTGCTTCTAAGCTAAAGGGCGGATTCATCAAACGGACGTCAGCTTTACAGCATGGGAGGCCTGCCGAGCACCAGTTACAGGGAACGAAGGGCCTGCGCTAGAGGCTGGGTGGAAGTGATGTAGCCCCTCAGTGGGGGCTCTGTTGCAAAAAGTAATGCTACATTGTGTCTCAGTCACTCTAAAGCATCCTTGAAAAGTGAATGTGTGTCCCCATCTGTTCTGCCCCCTGCTCTGCTCCTGTGCCTCCCAGGCCAGGCTCTCGATGGTCAGGCACCAGCTTCCGTTGCTGAGATACGAGGCCAGATCCATCTGCAGACACGCAGCCACCAGAGATGTTTGAGCTGATTCCACGGGGACGCTTGGACGAGGCTGCCCAAATACAGATGCCTGTGAAAGACATCAAGGACGCGATACGCAATTTATCGGTAGCATCAATAATGGGGGAAGGGAATAAAAAACAGGGTCACCAGTCGGCACGGCGTCTTTACGCATTATCAGCGCCTTCCGCACACATCCATTACGGCCTTATCACCGTAACGCACCCCTCCCGGACACACGCCTCCCGGATCCCCGTCGCTGGCGCGCTATCTCTCGCTGAGTCAGCAACCTCTCGGCAAATCTCCTGAGGACGGGGAGGGTCGGGTAGTGGATAACAAGGGAGGCGGGTTGACGGTTTGCTGCCGGCTACCCGCCCAGCTAAGGGCCAAATCCTATCGGTCTAAATGGCCCCTTTTCCCATGGACCTCATGGGCCTCATAAGAGCCCTTCCCCTGCCATGTGCTGCTGTCTCCCATCTCTCTCACTCTCCCAGAATGTCCTGGATGTCCCCAGAAATGCTGTCCACCATTTCAGAGAGTGGCTGTGCATTCAAGCTGCTCAGTGGCTGATTGGGTGTTTGTATATCAGAGGAGATGCTCTAAGTACGGGGGACATGCACTCACACCATGACACATTTCGGATACATGGTTTTGGAGGTAACTGAAGTTCCTGGAGGAATCCCTCTCCGACGTGGGTAGAACATGTAAACTGTGCACATAGACACGCACACCGGGGCAACTTATTCATATCTTTATGGAGACTCTCCAGCAATTTTCATGGGCATAACCCCCTCATTCCCAGCAATGACTTTAACCCCTACCCAGCTCAAACTTTAACCATAAGTAACCAAATAAAATACAAGACTTTAGGCATTTTTAGATTTAGTCACAAGCTTTTAAAAAATTGAGTTTCCTTTTGTGGGGACCAAAAAAATGGTCCACACAATGTAATGTATACGTAACCCCCACACACAGGCAGGGGTAGAAGTTGGACCATGACCCTAGGAATCTAAGGCCTCTATCTCCTAACCATAATCCTAATTCTAACCATGCTACCCCTCTGTAAGATTATAATGGGGGACAAACAATGTATTTTCCTTGATTCATTAACACAGGCTTTGTAAGGACAGGTTTAGTTGAGAGGAGGAACACGTTTTCCCGCCTTCAACTGATTAAATCTTCAGTCTGTCGGGTGGCTGATTGTTGGGATTTAAAAGAGAAAATCTTGGGGGGGGCAGTTTTCGCTTGTGCGATTTGGATAATGCGTGAGTCCACTTGGGGGGCACCATCATAGTCCATGAGAAGGTCAGGGTGCCTTATGGCACGTTCACTTGAGCTGTCCCAGCGTGGGAATCTCAAAAGGCAATCAGCCCCCCCCCCCACTGAGAACAAGGCAGGCAATTTCATGGCCAAATCAGACAGCTGTATAGCAATTACTGGCCGGCACAGCATTAACCTGACTGCAGATTGCACCCGCATCCACCCCAGCAGCCACTGCTTTGTGGGTTTAGATTAGGTGCAATGATTAAGCACAAGTCACATCTCCCAACATAGTTTCTTTGTGCCTTAAAGGTTCATCACCCAGCCTTGCATAACCTTCATATTGTGGCCGTGCTTGCTCTTAGCCCATCAGATTCTATTCCAGTCTCCTAGATGGGCACTCGAGTAGTTGGACTGGAAGCTGAGGATGAGGACAGAGATTTGCTTGTTGGCTTTATGTGAGACTTACTCATGTGTTCACACCTTTGGAGATAAAGGTCTTAATTTGTGTGATTTTTTTTTTACAGTTTTTAAATTGAATTTTTAATGGTTTCCCCAGCTCTGCTAATCTCAGAGATCGGTGGTCTATTAATTCATGAAGGATTCATTCATTCATTAATTCTATTGCATTCTTTATATAGTTATGATGACTTACTGATCCTATAGAAGTCACTGTAGCTTGTAAGTTTCTCCCTACAGAGATGAATGACACTCTTAGATTAGCCTAGAGGTCACAAAAAGCAAGGTGTAGTCAGTGGAGCATCTGAGTCTGATATCCATGTGGGCTTGGGTAATCTGGAGCTGGCGTAGCTGCCATAACCTCCTATATTTATCTCAGACGTGAACAGGGTTCCTATTCCACTGCCAGGCTGCTTTTCACCCCATTTTCTCTCCAGGCTCCTGGCATAGTGACAGTGACACCACTGGGGGAGGTGGTAATATTCTGCGGGTTACCAATCCGAGGATAATTCATGACATGTCAGAGAGAGACGGATCGCAGAGAAGCTGGGAAGTTCTCTGAAAAATGACGCGCAGGTATGGCACGGGGTGGAGGCCAGGTGTGGCTCAGTGAAAGCGATCCGTCATGAGGAGGAAAGCGGTAAGTATGTTTTTTGCCGTTTCAGCGAGCTTGGAGCATGGCTCCAGCTACCTGCGAGGAGAGAGGAACTGTAAAGCCTTCTGTAACTGCGAAATCATCCACTGGTTAAATACGCCTGTGGAAATTAAGCAGTGTTTAATTTTTCCACCCAGAGAACAGTGTGCAGCCAGCCCGAAACCTAATTTTACTGGTTTCATTGCATAGCATGATGTTTTTCTTAATTCCGTGAGTACGAGTTATGTGTTAGAGCTCATATCCAGTTTTCATATGTGGCTTAATTGTGCCTTTTATAACTTTTGGTCATTGAAAAAGTAGGACTTTTTTTGTTAGTGTTCATTCATCGATCCAATCGAAGTTGCTTTTAATTAAACTTCAGTATTTAGAGGACAGTCATCTTCTTGTACATGAAACAGAGACGCTGGCCTTTTGAAGAGAGTGATTAAAAAAATCCTTATCAGCATCCTGGTTTCCTGTTCTGGTCTTTGGCACAGTGTATAGCCTCAATTGGGGGGTGGGGGGGTGGGGGGCAGCACTGGGGAATAAATTGCATTCAGTGAGGAAAAGACGATACAGAGGAATAGCAATTTCTGCAGAATTGTGTTGCCTTTATGTTGTTAAACAGCAAAAGCTGTGTACCATGTCCCAACCACATCTACACATGCATATAAAAATGAGTTGATATTCAGAATGAAACACAAACTACTTTCCAGCACAGAACTGGAGGTTAATTTGGACGCGCTCGTCAAACAGGGCAGTAATTAGAGGCAGACACAGAGGAGGTATCCTGTCACCACATCCTCGGTTTGTGTGAAAACAGGACTCTCTTGGCTGTTTGCAATGTCAGTCACCGCCGCTGACCTGTGAAGTTAACACCCTTTTCATGCATAGTTTTAATGTTCCTCTAGTTTCTAAGTCCAATGGATTCTGGCAGGAACAACCCTGAATGCTTTGTTGTGTAACAAAAAAAGTTCTGCATGCTTTTATAGGATAGATGCAGTGTCTGCAGTGAGCATGTTCAGCAATTTACCAACAGGGGTGTTGTGTTGTATTTAGCTAACAGCTGATGCATCAGTACTCTTAAGTTGCTCTTAAGTGATGCTGGCATTTAAACCATAACAGGGGCTCTCTTAAATCCAAGTAGCATGCTAAAGAATTCATAAGGATCACTCAGCATTTACCTGACTCATCAGCGGTACCCTCCCCCCTCGTTCCAATCACATTTGAATATTGTGCTCCATGGCCCACCGCAGCACAGAGATAGATGCCAGGTGCACCCAGAATGATAATCAACCCCATGTCCATCAACACGTCTGGAGATGTGCCATCGTTTGTGTTTATTTCTTCTCTGTTTCCATCCTACTGCTCTCTACAGATGAACAATGCAGGTGAAGAATCATCAGTCTAACATTTTCTGTGGGGTGTGGGCGGGAGTTCTCTCGCAAACATATGGAGATGTTGTCGAGAGAGGTTCTCCTAAGTAAAGTTCTTCCGTGGAGTAAATCTGTTTGGAGCCGCGTCCGGCTGTGTAGGTGGATTATGTGGGGTAATGGTGAGCCATGTGCTTTGGTACGGGTGAGGGGTTCTGCCTAGCAACTAAACAAAAACCAGAAGGGGAGAGACAGTAACAGGGGTGTCTGTTCAAGAAACCGAACCGAGAATGTGGGCACCTGATGACAGGGGTATAAATATACAGGTCCCTTTAAAGGTGACCTCCTGCTGTGCAGTTTCAGCTTGGAATTATGAGCTGCAAAGCACTCGGTTTCCTTCCCTGGCTTGCTTCAGCTCTCTGCATGCCAACATGAGGCAAGCTTAGTGCGTCTCGATGTCTGTGTCCCTTCCCCTCTCTTCGGCACGCCACGCCAGGCAGTCAGCGGGTGCCCTGAGGACCCCGAGGATCTCGTTATCTGTCACACCCGTGCCAGCATCTCATTAAGTCACAGCTGCATCTGGTGGCTCCGTGGATGGAAGGTCCTTCTTCATTAAACAGGTGTGACTTTTTGAGGAATTCCTTGTGGAGGGATGGTGACTGATTCCCCCAGATTTGTCCCAAGCCCCAAGAAAGCACCACCCACCAGACACGGCATGCTCGCTTAGGGCGTCCGAGGTTTGATGTGTCCATTCTTCGGAGCTTGGTATTCCCCTTCGTGGCGTCGTCTCCTTCCTGTGTAATTCATCACAAAGTAAAATAGCCAATTACTCATTACTTGTAGTGACAGATCTGCTTGAATATTCATGGAAACTGCAAGGTGTCTCATAGGCTTGTTAGCCTTGTTTTTATTATTTTAGTATTTCAGAGAAAGAAGGCTTAATTGTGATGAGAATTGGACCAGGGATGACACTGGTGGACCATAAAATGGTAAACTGAATAATTAGTATAAATATCTACTAAATCCAAACTCTTAGACACATTAGGAAAGATTTATTTATTTTTGCCATACATAAAATAAGGTGATTTATCACTTTCAATTATAGGATTAGACTTCTGGCGATTGAAGGTTTTGTTCTGGAAAGTTTTTCTAATTTTTTTCATATTGTAGGTTAAGTTCAACAGTTTGCAGGGCAAACCTGTCTACTGTTTCTGGGTGGTAACACTGAGAGTACCGGGCAAGATCCATATTCTGGTTCTGAATGGTGTTGGCCAGCAGATATTCCAGGGGTGGGCAATTCCGGTGAACCCTGACAATTAACTGGTGAGGTAAACCAGGTGTTTCTGAGCAGGGAAATCGCCAAAACATGCTGGACCACGGCCCTCCAGGACCAGAATTGCCCACCCCTGCCATAGTCCCAAAGCTTCATATTCAGCTGTCCATGGTGCTGAAATATCGGGAACGCTCAGAATGGCTGGTTCTGATCTGCTTCAGGGGATTTCGGGCCACTGACTAGCAGCACATGCTAGTTATAATGCACGGAACGCACACAAGTACCTACACCTGGTTGCCATGACTACAGCTGCTTCATGGGCTGTGGTAGTTAAACAATTTTTCTGTGCTGTATATACTGATAGCTTATCAGACTTGACTAGGAAATGATTAATTTCATTAAGAGAGCATGTATGAGCCATTTGCTTATGTAAGTCAGCCTATTGTTAGACCCTTAGTTGCAATGAGAGGAATTCAGTCAGTTCAGTCCTATAGCTAAACCTTGGCTTGACTGTAAGGTGGCTTGTGTAAGTTTTCAGACCAATGATGGCACACATTGCTCCAGTCAGGGTTTGTATTGTATTGTATTTGATTTAAACAGCTTCTGGGGTCCAGCCTGGTTAGGTTGCTTTGGGCAGTTATTATGGACCTGTTCACCTTGATGTTCTCTAGATGCTCGGTGCGGCGTCACACCTTTGCTGGGAATCTTCACCTTGATGAATTTTCTGACCACAAAAGCACTTTTCTCTTCTTAGCAAGATCGACCTATACTGTGTGCCAAGGTTCAAATGGACACAGTGATTCCTTTAGGGCTCTTTCCCCATGAAGATAAACAGAATCCTTGATATTATTGACCGGTGTACTTTGACATGACATACTTTGACCGGTGTATTTGACACACTTTGGCATCCTCCTCGCTTTGGGGGTTTTTTAAGGGACTATCTTCTTAGGGTAGCACCCACTTTGATTACCGTGGCAACGAGGCACCTTGGAATATATGAATGTGTTGAATTTTATTTTTCCCTTTCTCCCACCCTATGCATTTCATCACTGTTTATAACTTCCCCGGGAACCTCTTTATCTGTCCTTTTTACCTTTGCTTCAGATTCACTGCCTGACCCAGTGATCCCTAAACAGACTGCGGTTTTTATCCCGAAAACATGACAGTCGTTTAATCGGTTTCTGAACATAGACCAACGGCAAAGTCATTTTATTCATGCTAGAACGATTTATTTTCACCTGAGCCAACTTGGAAGTGGGGGGTGGGGCTTTCACGGACTTACTGGAGCTCCTGTACAGCAGCAAGCCGCACAAGGCTATGATGGCATCTCTCAGCCTCTGCGGGACTTGGGCTGCTGGTGCCGACTTTCATATTGGCAAGGACAGGCCTTCTGCATTGTATTGCCAGGTACCCAGGAACCTTGGCAAATAATCTGTGTGGTCATGTGTTTTCCGGGAGCAGGTCCATTGGTACCACAGCCCCTGAGATGGGGGACACATTCATGGGGCACCCGCTAGAAGATGATTTGGAAGGCCAATTTGAACCCCATTTTCTCCTCTCGGTCCCTGTGAGCCTCCCCATTGCCTCTCTGTCTCTGTACCGCAACTGAAGGAGCCCCCCCCCCCCACCGGCTGCCACAGGGAGATTGCGTACGCCTCGCTGAAAGCACACCATTACCCTTTCTTTGAATCTCTGTCAAACGCAGGAGAGCAGTCCCTTGCCGCACGCTATTGTTTTAAGTCACGAATTGCAGCAGTGGCATCATTCCGAGGGAGGGAGCGGAGACCCTCGAGGAGACGGATCCCCAAGACGGTGGGCTCCCGCGCATGCAATGCGGAATGACATAAATAAACAAAAGGGAAAGGCTCCTCTTTCTTGCTGCTGTCAGGAGTCTTGGGGAGGGATTTTGAAATTCTGGATCTTTGAAATCTCATTTAGAGAAGCTCGCTGGAAAGCCGGTATTCGCCTGGGCGGAGGACGACTCACACAAAGCCGGGGATTAATGTGGACCCCGCTGTTTGGAAGGGCCAGGAGCAAAGAGGAAATTGCTGTTGGGTTTAGCTATTACCTAGCCTGTAGTACCTGTCCTGGTCTCTCTCATTGATAAAATATGCCCCCCTCAAGATAATCTGCTATGGTCTGGCTGATCATGTTCATCTCCATCTCTCCCACTGTAGATGTGTTATGATTATTTACTTCAGAACTTGAAAGAGAGGCTATTGTCCTAGAGGTAGCGGGATGACCCGGCAATCAACCCGAATGAAAGCACATGTGCCCCGAGCCACAAATGCACCCACACACTGTGGTCATCTGTGAATGTTTTAATTAATCCCGTCCTCTTTGGGTCTCAGCCTTGGCAGCAGGGCAAAATAATTAGCAGCCCAGAATGGATGGTTCCGGAAAGCCCCGCTCCATTTGTTTAACCTGCCGCTGTTAGTCAGGTATAATGTGGGGCCACTGGCAGCCCGCGTGCTTAAACGGATTCGTCACAAAGGACATCTGTCACCCCCCCGTTTGTCAGCAATGGGTGCCGGAGCAGTACAGCAGAAGGCTCTTTCCTTTTGAGTCACTGGTGTCTAGCAGGAGGGAGATTATTACGTGGGTTTAAGTTTATATTTACCCCTCTGTGTTAGATATCGTTCATCCAATAAGGCACTCATTCACTGGTCTGTTACAAGAGCAGCTTGGGTTAATTATTGCTTAAGGGTACAACAGCAGGTGCCCTGCTGGGAATTGAACAAGCAACCTTCAGGTCAGCAGCCCGTGTCCTTTGGTGTTCTGCATCCTGCAGTCCTAATTCCGGTGCTTGGCGGAAGATGCTAATCGTTTTGTTACTTTATATAATTACTGTAACTCTGAGCATATTCCACGTGGGATTTGCATGTCCCTCTCCCTCTTTGGAGAATGTGTGATGCACAGAGGTGAAGACAGACTGTGGTTTGTTTAAGGAAGACAGTGTTGATCGCCAGGCTGCTGAATAGGTTGCTTGACTGAGGTCTAGAAACCCCATGGACACAGTTGCCATTATTTGGTTGGTGCACTCTGTCATTTCATGACCCCTAGGGGGCACAGGAAGTAGACCTGTTCTCCAGGGGCAGGTTTGTTGTTTTTGGGGCCCTCTGCCCCCTAGTGTAGTAACTGTTTATGACCCCCAATGCTCGGAGGCCCTGTGCACATGCCTGAGTGCCCATAAACACTGCTGCTGCTATTCCCTCACCTGTGAGCATTTCATCATCTTCTTCAGCGGCACGTGCCTGTCCTGTTAATGGGGGAGGAATCAATGTAGATACAGTGTGTAGCAGGCGTTTATGTTACATTTAAAGCTTTTATGCTGTAATATGCTGGGAGAGCGCCGCAGTGTGAGCAGTTATGTCATTTGTTTTTGTCATTAGTTTCCCTAAAGTGGGTGGCACTCCTCATGACATGTAATCTCCAGGGACTCTGATGTTCCTGCTCTTTGAGTTCTTAGAGGGAACCCTAGGAGTATGTTTTAACATTTGTCAGGAGGTTTCCTTTGGGGCGGACAATATCCCTTTGCCTGTCAACAGCCTACACATCTTAGGCGTCAAAAAACCTCAGTGTGAGTTTGTCTCTCGGAAACCCGACAGTACTGACCCAATGAGAATTCGGAGTGACGGGTCTTAAAAAAAAAAACTAGAATCTTGAACACGTCTAATAAAACGGAAAGGGCTCAAAAATGATCTTGATAGTTAAAGGACATCGGCTGCATCCCCCGTGCATTGCTCAAAAGCCACGATAGCAGACGTGCAAAGCATGCTGGGAAAGTTTACTATAGAATTACAGTATGACCTTAATTACTGGAGGACGTTGTGCTCATTAAAATAAGAGGGACCTTGTAGAAAGCAGAATAATACATTCGTTATTAATTAACATTTGGAACACTCAATTTTTAAAGTAACTAATTCATAAAGACTACCTAAGAGCAAAGGAAGGTATGAATTTAAGAGTTTTAACTGAGCCTGTTACAGAAACCAATCAGAAGACAAAAGCACTTGCTGGTTAGTTATTATTAAGTGGATATTTTTAAGCAGCTACAATAAAATGAGTGGCAGTAAATGCCGTCACACAGAGCACTTAATTAATGTCGTACACTTTTCAGTAGGCCTACTTTTAATAGTTGCATGCATGTTAAGGTACCATAGGCCTATGCATATATTATTAGATAAAGATATCGGTGGCGTGGGGGTTGATGTTTCGTGATGGAACGTAAACTTAAAGGGTTTGAGTCCAAAGAAAGCAGTCAGTGTGGTCCCTTCGAGTCAAACGTGAGCACACGTTTATTAAAGCGGATCCAGTGTAAAACTCAGTAGAACTGGCAGCTGTATTTAAGCGCGATGCACTGAGTATTATCACATGTGAGTAGCTTTATTTTTTTGTCACCGGGTTCTCTTGTCAGACTCGCATCAGGCGGAACATGAAAACGGCATATCAGGCGGTGCCTTACCGCTTTGCGGGAAGCCAAGAGATTGTTACTGTAGTCAAAATAATGAAGGCAACCACTAATCGATACGGCTAAGTATTGATTTGCATTAAGTGAATTTCCAAATTTCCACGGTGGCCGGAAATGTCAATGCAGACTTAAATTAAAGTAAGAAATGGCAGCATTCGACCCCACTTGGTACAGATGTCCCGCAGTTCCCAGTCGAATGCAAAGCGCACCCTAAAAGTAAATGAGGGATGTAAGTGAAGTCTAATTTCCATGCCGGCACCACCTCCATCACCCCCACCGCGTGTGAGGCGAAATTGTATTTCGGAGGAAAAGGCAGCTGGATGAAACAGGCGCTGCTGTGCCGAGCGTATGTGAGGGAGAGGGCAGCCGGTCCGGAGGGGGGCAGGCAGCGGCCGTCTCCTACCACGCATCCCCGGTACTGATGCCGGTGCCGGTGTCGGTGACGATCGCAATGACTCTCCCATCCGCTCTCATTTCGGAGGCGGCGGACGGCATCTGTCCTCGCTTTTGAGGCTAAGCCCGTTTACAGCCGCCTGCCTCCCCATCTTTATTTTTACTATATATTTCCCCCTTTTTTTCTTTTTGCTCGTTTTTTGGGGGGGCCGATGCCCGTGTTTTTTCCTCGATCATCACAGCGAGACAGCCGGTTTTCCCCGTGCGGTTAAAAGCTGAGCCATTGGTGATCATGACCACAGCGAAGCAGCAAAACGCGCCGGCGAAAGCAGCTCCACCGCAGGACCAGGTACTTGGCGGCTTTTTAAAATCAGTATATAATGTATTATTCCTGCAGATGCCGTGTTAATTGGTACTTATTTGCAGTTTGGTCGCGTTATTCCGCCATACATTTTATGGATCAGTTGTTTTTGTTATACTGTGTGTTTTTGTTTTGTGTTGAATTCGGTGAGGTAATACAAATTTTGCAGTTTTTGTGGAGATCTGGGACCTTGGAAACTTGTAAAAAGCTTAAATTCATAACCCGGGGTGAGCCGGCTCGTCGGTCTTTGATTTCGAGGTAACTGCGCTGCGCCGCGTAGCTTCGGGCACATGCGGTCCGCTCATTGCCCAGAATAGATGCGCCTTAATACGAAATAAATGTTAGGATTCAGTCTGATAACTTTATAAAATAAAAAATCACGTTTCTAGTTATTTAAGTTATTCATTGAGTTGCTTTTAGTGGGATACTGTGCCTAAGGTTTGTCTCTTACTACAGGACGACACGCAGTTCATCATGGATAAAGTCCTTAGTTTTAAGACATAAAAAAATGCTGAATATCTAACGCCGAAATAATGTTATTGTAAAGGGGGGGGGGGCAAATGTAGAGTTAATGAGACGTACAATTACATTGTACTGTTGATTCACTTTGGTTGTGCCCAGCAGCAAAGCAATTTTTCAAAGATTGGCTATTTTCCGCCTCGCGCTTGCATATCACAACTTCTGAATGTATTAAACATTTCGGAGTGATTTCTTTAGGGTCTTTGTGTGAATATGAATTATTAACACCTGTCCGTGAGTGAAGTGCTGCTATCAGACACACGCACACCCAGAGATGTGTGATACACCCTTTACTTCACTAATTACTGATAGAAATATGTGAAATCCTATTTAAAGCGATTACCATATGTGACGTGTGAACAACTTCCTCTAGGTTTGGATGTATATTATTTCCGTCATTTCAGCCTTTCCGTCTATTTTTAACTGACTTGTTAACTGCAGTTAACAGTAGTACAGGAGAAAACATATCCATCCACCCATCTATCTATCTATCCAGTGTTTGTGACCACTATTCATAGTCCAGAGCCTATCCCAGGGGCTACGGGCACAAGGCAG
>JAODKM010000001.1:18643552-18653778 GCA_026780845.1 Petrocephalus sullivani
TTTTTAACTGACTTGTTAACTGCAGTTAACAGTAGTACAGGAGAAAACATATCCATCCACCCATCTATCTATCTATCTATCTATCTATCCAGTGTTTGTGACCACTATTCATAGTCCAGAGCCTATCCCAGGGGCTACGGGCACAAGGCAGGGAACGACCCTGTATGGGGTGCCAATCCATTGCAGGGCACAGTAGCAATTTGGTAACTCCAATTTTACTTCAGCATTGCAACATACACTCCAGCGTTCCCAGAAGAAACCCCACAACCTCATGGGGAGATCATGGAAACTCCACACATGGCGTCACGGCAGAGATTTGAACCCTGGTTCCAGAGGTGTGAGGTAATGATGCTAGCCACTACACCACCACGTCACCCCCAAAAATACATCACTCGTGAAATTAGCCGTCTAGAAACTTGTTGCTCTTTTTAACGAGTCCATTTGGCCCGCATATTAACCAAGACGCGAGACTAAATGCTTATAAATCTAAACACCTGTAAAAGTAACAGAAAATGAATTCGTAACTTTTAATTCCACTGTAAAATGTTTTCTGAGTGAGATAAACTCGGTAGTTAATTGAGTAGGTGCATTTAATGAACTGAAAACCCTAAGATCAGTTTTGATGTGATGGACACCAGTAGCACTTGAAGGTGACAGGGGAACACAGTAAGCTAGATTTCCTTAGAAAAAATACCAGTTTTTCATATTTTCTTCTATTCCTGCAATTAGTTTCAAAGTAGTCTACTTTAGCATCCACTGTGGAAAAGGTATTTAATGAATTTTCATTTTTTAATCAGTATAAAAATACACCTAAGATCGATATTGTAGCAGTGGGTTGTGGCAGACTGCTTTCACGAACAGGGCTGGGTTCAGGCATCAGCAAACTAGGTGGCTGTCTAAGGCCCAGTTGACACGAGGGGGCCACAGCAAACACACGCAAGCATGTTTCAGTTCTGCTCTTTGATATCATATTATTTTTAAATCATACTTTATTTCACCTTCTGTACAAGTACATAGCAATTGTTTAGTTTTCACATGCCGCCTTGCTTGCATAGGAGACACCCACACAGACCGTAACAATGCCTGGGGTTAGCCATGTAGCCTGCACCCCTGGAGCTTTTTCATGGTTAAGGGCCTTGTTCAGCAGCAACGCAGCTAGACCGTCATGGGATCATGGGGTTAGAACTGTCCACATTCCAGTTCAGAGCCATAGTGGTCTAACCCAGTAAGCCAAACACTGCTCCATGTTTCTGAGCGGGGGAGAACTTCAGGAGTCACAACATGAAGAGTATTCGGTCTGTCGTCAGGCACAATGGTCACTTCTCAGAGACACAGCTCGTTAGGGATCTCCCACCGCATGTGTGCCCTTTTTCTGTCTGTTTTTATGCCTCCATGGAATTTTAAAAGTCCCAGCCACACTCACACGGGAAAATGGGAAATGTCAGCCTTGTCATACGCTAATTTTAGAAATGCCGGTTGCAGTGCATGTTGGAGAGTAATAGCCACTCTGAGAATTCCCACCCTAAGGAAACGGCGCCTCCTTCCTGCCAGGAGGGCGCCTCACGTGTGGCCCAAATCAAGGCTAATTGAATTAGCTGTCTGAGAACTTTGCCGGCCGTCTCTGGCAGACGTGTTCAGTGCATGAGGTCATGCCGGTGTGTTTCTGGAAGTGCCAGTATCCTCTGAGCCCTGTCTCTGATTCCCCTGTGAAGTGTGGTCCAGTTCCGGGAAACCTGTGTGAACTGGGACTGGCACAAGGCCCGGCTTTGCGGGACAGGTCCTCTTCTGGTGGACAAAACAGTTTTCCGTTAATCTGTACTGAACAGATGGAACAAGCTAGTGCCAGTATCTAGGCACATAATCTGGCCCAAGAATTAAACTTTCAGATTTGTGCTTCTTGTAATATAAAAGGGATTAAAGTACTGAGCCTCCACATTCCACAGCCACATTTTTACAATGGGCTATTAGCTACAAGTCGTTTCTAAGATGGGTACCCTGATACCCGGTGCTTGAGGGTGTCCATCGGTGGGTCCTGTCGTAATTCTCCCTGCTGACCGCCACTTACTGCCCCGCACTGGGGCTCCCTTCATGTCTTGGATGCCCCGTTGTTCCAGGACCTTCTCAGATCCTTTTTTTTTTAAATTTTGTTTGTTCACTGTCTGCCAGCTCAGCACCGCGTTTCCATGGTGCTGTCGATAAGGACCCGGACAAAAAAAAAAACAAAATTCCTGATGATTCCCAAAAGTTCTACCCTGGAACACGAATAAATATTTTTTGGATGCTTCCACTAGTGAAAACAAACAGAGGAGATGAATTTCACAGAGAACCACGTTGCAGTTCTGAGAGCTGTTGCCATATGTCTATTTTAAGTGTAATTATGAGCAATTGAACCGTAATGCTGGCTCTGAGATTGTGATGATCTGGTATTTTCACCAGGAAAGTAATACATTATGCATTTTCACCCCCAAAAATCTGACACAAATGTATTCTCAGCTACTACTTCAATATAGCTCTTGGCATTGAATTTGAATTGTAATACAGTTATAAATATTTAACGCGAGAAACTTGCTGTGTTACAAAACGTCATTGCTCATCATGTTGCTGGCAGTTGATTAGCTGTGATTTATGCCTTATTTGTTGGCTGGGAATTCAAAACTATCATCAAGAAATATCTTTTGTCCATCATTCTGTGACCACCCAACCAGATATAAGCATAATGACTAGCTTGCTTAAAATACTCTCCTGTATCAAGTAACACTGCAGTTAATTATTACAGTTCTGACACTTGAACAACGCCACGCACACAGGCATCAATTAAGGTCATTGTTCAATGGCTGGAGTGAATGTTGCAGGCATGGAGAGGATACGGCTTCCTAACGAGCTGCACGAACAGCACCCAGTGAACAGAATGTTCTGCCTCATTCTGGGAGTACCCGTCAAAGACACCCAGCGCCGTCCTTTTGTAAAATCGGTCACGTAGATTGATAGTTGTTTATGCCTGCACTAATTGCTGCTTGCAGCGACGATATTTATGGAGTTCTAATTCCGGAAATGTCAATGACTGTGAAAGGATCTTCTCTTCAGATGGTTCTTGGGGTCCTTAGGAAGATTTATTTATTTTATACTATGACACTGAGCCATTGACTTGTTCAGTTATGTAAAGTAAATTCAGCGCTAATTTGTGTGAGCAGTTTGTTCGCCTACAGACTATAAATAGAGGCTGTAAATCACACTGGTGGGAGACCTTTAACTATGTTATTTCGGAGCCAATCAGGAGTGAAATGTATTTGATATAATACTACCTTTAGCTAAATGCCACGGAGCACTTTGGAAATAATTGAGAGGAAAATGTCCGATTCACTCCGCTGGTGCCATAATTAGGCTAATAGTTTTGAACGGTGAGATTTGTTGCAAGCACAATTACGGCTCGATTAGGTCCATCAGTCACTCCATGTTTGTGTTTAGGCGTCATCTGTGGGCCTGCACTTTGGTTAGCAGCGATTCAGACCACTTCGTCGGGCACCGACGCGGTCTAGTGGCGGGCAGGCCCGGCGGGAATCTATGGCCCAAGGAGGGTCCAGACCAAGAGAGTACTTTCGGCCCTGGAGCTCTGCATTTCCCCCAAAGTTGCCTCTTTGCTCTTTAGATGAAACGACTGACCTACTGCAATTAACACTAGAGTCCCATTGGATTTGGACATATGGAGACGCGCGTTCTAGCTTCTCTCCTGTTGGCTATTTGGGTTAAACGGCATGGTTGCAAGGCTCTTGAGTTGTAATTAGTGTATAAAAAACACGCAAAAGATACATCATAAAGTCTTACTACTTGTGAAAAATTATAGGGCATCAATTATTTTCTCGTAATTTTGAAGTAGAATGTAATATTCTGACTGGTATTACTAAATAAATATGCCTGTCTCTTCCTGCTTGCTTAGGTCTTTTTCTCACTCACAGTCCTTCTAGGTGGTGGAGGTGTGGGGAGTAATATTTCTAAAATGAGAGCCCAAACATTGGAGTGTGTGTTCACGCCACCCTGCTGAGACGAGAGCAGAAACCGCAAAGGCTTTGGTATAAGATGTCTGTCAACAGTCATGAGTGTGACGCTAATACGCTTATAGGACTATGACATTTATTTGCGTTATTCCCTTTAGATACAGCTAGAATTTTATTGCGTTGTCACTCGTAAACTGGGATGTAAATTCCCATCGGAGAACAAATTTAGTGTACGTGGCACGTAAACATTTATGTGTTTATAAATAATGGTAATGCGTCAGTCTCGGGCATTGACTCATTGCCATTCTCATCAAGGAGGCTGTAACCCCGAGGAAGGCAGAGAGTTTCCAATAAGGTCCCACCTGACGGAGGTATGATTTATGAAGCGGGGAACCTGCGTGGGGTGCACGCTCACTGTATACGCTGCTCTCAGCTTAGGTTTCGGCTTTTCACCGAACGGTGGTTTTAATGAGCCGAGTTGACGGACGGAGAGGCTTAGGAAAGATGGCGTCCCCGTCAGTCAGCTCTCTTCCTTCTGAAGCTCTCCTTACACTTTCATTCCAGTGTCGGTTGCGTGGGCAGGCGAGGGGGATGAAGCAGGAGCCTCGTTACAGTTTCTTTGTGTCTGAAGTCATTTTCTGTAGAGTAGCCAATCTTTCCTCTACATGGAGCTTCTCTGCAACATCAAGGGCACTGAGGGCTGTAGGCTACTGTGTCCTGCTCCTTCTGCGCTAGTAGCGAGTTAATATCTCTCAATCTGCTTCGGATTTATGCTTGAGAAATTCGGTTTTAAAAAAGTAAAGCAAAATGTTTTTAATGTACTATCTAGCCTTGCTCTTTGACTCGCCACCCATTCGTCCTACGGCGCTCCTGGCGTGCTAATAGACTAGCATACAAGGATGTATTTTTTAAGGTTGAGATTATTGCCCTGTATTGCAGTTATGCTTGCTCCTAGGAAGATAAGGCACCGTTTGTCCCCTTGGGATGGTGTTGGAAAGTGTCCAAAAGCGACAGAGCTTTTTATTTTTAAAAAAGGAATTAGCTTCTTTACCATTTAGAGTCACCGTCTTGGAATGTGGATCACAGGCCAGGGCTGGCTTTGATAACTGCTGTTCTTTAAGGCAGCTATGTTTGAATTTAAAACCTGATTAACCCCAGAACCTGATCAGGAGGTTGCAGTGTGGACGGATCACCTCGAAGGTGAGATCTTTGATTTTAAAGGGCAGCTCTAGAGATGAGGAATGGAATTGTTTCGGTGTTATTGCAGATGAATTAGATACGTTAAATAGAACGATAGTGTCAGTCTGTCTCTTCAGATACTCTTCTTGTGGATAGTCATTTTGTAGCTAGTCCTTGGTACTAGTGATGGATGTGATCTGACGTGGCCTGGTCGTACTCTGGGGTCCATCTGAAAGCCGCCCGGCTTTTATCATTACGCTTGGCGGGATGCAAACGTGTCCATTATACCTCCGGCACCCGGAAGCAACAGCTTGATCAGCTGATGACCCTCACCTCCCATTCGGCTGTAATTACGGGAGTGTGTGCTCCTTGGAGACCTGTGTGTCAGTGGGAATGAGCTGGAGGAAAACAGCTAGCTGTTGGCATCATGTTAATAAAATTCCAAAAGCAGACTGTGTGGGTGAATGTATAACAGTGAAAGTGTGAAAATGTACCGCCACTTGTTTACAACTGAGACTGGTGGTGCGAGGCTGGTGGGTGGGGATTGTGCCGGTGGGTGGGGATTGTGCCGATTGGTGGGGATTGTGCCGGTGGGTTGGTGGGGATTGTGCCGGTTGGTGGGGATTGTGCTGGTGGGTTGGTGGGGATTGTGCTGGTGGGTCGGTGGGGATTGTGCCGGTGGGTTGGTGGGGATTGTGCTGGTGGGTGGGGATTGTGCCGATTGGTGGGGATTGTGCCGGTGGGTTGGTGGGGATTGTGCCGGTGGGTTGGTGGGGATTGTGCTGGTGGGTCGGTGGGGATTGTGCTGGTTGGTGGGGAGGTTCCTCACATGGTTCCCTGTAACTCTGGAAGCTGCCCTCAGGACGAGCGTTGGGGTCAGGCTTTTACGACCGTCTGCTGTCCTTTCTCATAAAACTGTTACCTCCACTGTCACATTTATGCGCTTGGCGGAGCGCCATACACAGTAAGGCCTGAGGTTACGGGTGGGGAAATGCTCTCTTTGTTCCTGACTTACTTATCAGATGATGTGTACCTTCCTGCAAATATCTCTTATTTACAGAATTTATCTCTAGAGAGATGCGACACCATAGGAATGTTTTTCTTTCTTGTGATATTCTGATGCGAGGTACCAGGTACCTTATACAAGCACTATATCGTCCCTGCCTCTGCACTATGGAAAAAAAACATTTATCTCGTGCATATGATTCAGCACCACTTTACTTTTTGTGTTCAGGTAGCATATTCCCATTACGTAATGTAGCTTTTTTAAGGTGTGGAATGGTATGTTCATATTTAAGGTTTTTACTTTTGCATGACACGTTTGCAGACACTCCTGATTTCATTTGAGGCCCTTGACTGGGCTGTTGTTGCACATACTGGGGTGGGGTATTCCGAGTTTTGGAGGTGGGCTTGGGCAGGGTGCAGTCTTCCTTTTTTCCACCTGCTGGCACTGGAACTTGCATCCCTAAAATCCCCGGCGTGTCATTATTCCAGACTCACCTGACAGCTAAATGGAGGCCGTTTTAAAAGGTCTGCATTCAGCGAATCGGATTTGAAACCTACCTCCCTTCAGGTGATACGAAAAGCACCAGGAGTCGCATCTGCCCGCTGGCTCCGGCTCTGCCAATGGTAGAATCAGGCACATCTTCAGAAAATGGAAACGTCCCAGCATCCAAACATTCAAAATCACGAGCCTCAAATCCACTCTGGTTATCTTCTTTTACCTACAAAGCACATGCTGGAGCTTTTGGCCAGTTACTTAACTCCACAGTGCATCGTTTTAAAGATGGCAATTTAAATGCGCTGGAGGAATGAGCTTGATCTCTTTCATTCGACACACACTATTGATTATCCTGTAACACATACAAAATGTGAAATCCATGGCTGCCGAGTGGATATTCCGGTGTTGTGCTGTGGTGAACTAAGAGCGCGTATCTTTCTTATCCATGTCAGCCGCTTTAGGGCACTAGTGCCATATAAGGAAACGTGGGATTGACTAGTGTATGTGTCCATGTTGTATGTGTAATATGTCAAGAAAGCATTTAATTTGCTGTCATTTCTACGTGGTCTAAGTTTTGAGGTAATATTGTCTATTTGATTGCAGTACCTACATGGACAGGTATTTATTGTCCAAGAGAAAGGTGCATATTCAGAAAATGCAAGACTCCCAGAGTGTTCTAACACACAGGTGTACTATGCTGTTGGAGGTAGCCGGTAAATCCGGCTCCCAAAGTGAGTCAGAGGGTACCTCCGAACATGACACCTCCAGCTGGTGCTACGCTGTATCCAGCTGGTGCCCAGCGTATATCCAGGAGTCTGTATGTATGTGCCTGTGCTTCTCAGCTTCTCAGCCAGCAGGGGGTGTCGTGGTTAAGGATCCATAACTGGGCTTTTGCTGGTTCTGTTCCCGGGAGATTAAACTGCACCGCTGAATTACGCAGCAGTTGCTTTGGAAAAACACATCAGATAAGCAATGCATAATAACAATGATCATGGCAGAGAGAGAAGGAAATCCTCATTGCTTTGTGTGCTGCTTGTGTATGCCAGACATCCTGATTTGTAAGGCACTAGAAAAAAGGCACCTTGTAATAATAATAATTATTATTATCATAATAGTACCTTAGACATTCAGAATGAGAGAGTTTTTATTTGCTGATACAATGAATGTCTGTTTATGAAACCGCACTGCGATGTCACAGTACATGCTCCGCTTATCATGGGAGGGTAATGGGTTTTCTGGTCTGAACAAGGAGCTTATGCAAATACATTACTATTGAGATTCTTCTTGCCAGAGGTCGCCAACGCGACAGATTTGAGCATTGATACGCATCCAGGCGGCGCCCAGGTGACCGCGGCACGTCCTTCATCTTTTGTTCAAGGGGTTTGCGGGTCGATATCCAAGTCACAAGTTCAGTTTTCGTCTTGTCCTGGCATAAAACTGTATAATCAGCCGTAATCAGAATGAGGGGATTGAGCCTAAACACCATGAAACCTTAGTTTTTCATAAAAAAATCTGACAGATATTTTTTTAATCTGTGTATCTGGGACAGGGAAGCACATTCTGGAGTTTTGGGATGTTGGATGAGGTTCTAGCAGAAAATCCGCATTGGTAGGACGTCTGATCTGTTCTGAAATGCAGACCTTAACTCTAGGGAGAACGATGACAGGCTCACAGCAGCCTAAATATCCTCCATCAGCCGGATTCCCGGAGCGTTAAAGCCCCGCCTCCTACGGTAAGAGACGCTGATGCAGTGGCCCACACCTTCTCATGCATTAGGGGTCGCGGTGGGTGAGGCTGCCTGTCATCTCTCCGAACATCCCAAGTAACTGCAAATATGTCTGCAGCTTATAAATGGCGTTATTAGCTGGGCAGAGGAGGATTTGCACCGGGTTCCGCGGCCCACCTCCACGCACCTATCGGAGCGTGTTCCTGCATTAGGCTTTGCCGACGTGCGCTGATATCAAGCCTCCATTGATTTTTCTCCTAAATAGTCTTCTTTCTTTGTGGTTTTCTAACACAGGAAAAAAAGTCATCAGTGTGTTATCAAAGGCTGCCATTTCCCCCAACCAAGAGAACTGCACATACTGTACATAGTGCTCTCTGTTGGATATTTCCCGGCTTTGCACACCAGTGCCGTAGCACCTGCCTGATGTGCATTATTATTGAAGTGCATGATTATTTTTGCACAAAACTGGTGGCCCCCTGAAAACAACTGGATGCAGTTCCGAGTGTAGAGTTAAGCCATTAAATATTTTCTGGTGAAAATTGACTTATGGAGGTACTGAGCTCATATTCACGTTCCTACAGATATTGATTTTGTTATTTATTTACATCCTCACTGGTTAATTACTTGTAGGACATCGAAAAAATGATTGCTATGCTTGCTCAATTGCATTAAATTTTTCAGAGGCAGAGTAGCGTTCCTGGAGATGGCATCCTCCACGTCTGTTCTATTCGCAGATCGCTCTTGTGTTAAAAATATGATTGCGATGGTGTATTTAGCTTGTCTGCTTGTGGGTCTCGTATATACCTCTCCCCTCCTTGTGTGATTCAGGCTCCTTATGGTTGTGCGATTCATAACAGCTACAGATTACCACCCAGTACTCTGAAAGCAAGTGGAAGGTTCCAGTTAACCCCCCCCCCCCCATGTGATTGTAGCTCCATAGATACCGGTTTCATGATCCCTAAGTGTCATTGGTTCAGTGAGTCTGTCTGCGGCCCGAGAGCTGGTTTCTCTCCTCATGAGAGGAGGTGCTCTTGATGGGCTGCTCTGATTTTCAGTCCTCCGGTTGGTTTTACATGTGTACTTCTTGGGTTTCTCATCTCAGGCTAACCTGGTTTTTATACTGAATGTTAGAGGATTTTCTATACTCCATGTTTCCTCTGATTTTCAGCTGGGAGAAAATGTTTTTTTTTTTCTTCTGCTAAATGCCCTACTGCCCACTGTAGATGGTTATGATATCTAGAGGATTACACTGAGTGTTCACCGGAAACCGGCAGAATGTTGAGACCCAATTGGTGGTTCTCTGGCCTGCCCATGTCTGGGGATCTGAATTTTGGTTGCTTTTAGGAGCACTGCAAGTGTGGTGAAGGACAGGCCATCCTCCTGGCCAACTAAAGTGCTGTCCGGACTTATTTACAGTGTCTAAAACAAATTGTGAGACCTGGATCGCCTTGGGAGCCAGTCGGATGAAGCTGAGGCGTGCCCCAGGAGAGGACCCCCGGATAATTTATCGGTTTTCTGCACGGACTGGATATGTGGGCGCTGCTTGGCCCTTCGCCTCGTAAAACCCGTTGTGTGTTTACAGCTCGGATCAGATCCGCACAGAAAAATAAGGTGGACCGGGCTCGAGATTACTGGCCGGAAAAAGCCTTGCACTTCTGCACACAGCGTTTCATTTCCCAGTGACATGCTCCTGTCCCCGTTCCCTTTGTCGGTACTCGTGTTGCAGTAGCGGAGGGAGGAAAGTGGTGGGGGGGTGGGGGGGGCGGTGGGGACCCTCATACGATATCCTGTCGGCAGTGAGCGGCCAGCTGATCTTCGTTTTGCCATG
>JAODKM010000001.1:18666042-18682988 GCA_026780845.1 Petrocephalus sullivani
CAAAGAGAACGGAACATGCAGTGCACAGCAGTCATTGCTTCTCAGTGAGTGTCGCAAAGAGAATGGAACATGCAGTGCACAGCAGGCATTGCTTTTCAGTGAGTGTCGCAAAGAGAATGGAACATGCAGTGCACAGCAGGCATTGCTTTTCAGTGAGTGTCGCAAAGAGAATGCGACATAATGAAAAGCAAAACCATCATTCCATTGCTTTGCATCTTATTTAACTACCATGCAGGAAACAATTAGAAGGGTTTGCATTTCACACAATTAAACAGGAGGGGGGGGGGAATGCATATTCTAAGGGAATATTGTATTATGGGATTTCTCATCACAACTATTCATCACACCACCTTTGCTCTGCTGCATCGGCTCATTTTCATTTTGGAAAAGTACATGCTGAAATCCACATAGCCCACGTAGTCAGTAAGTATGATGCTAACGGCGTAGGACCAAACAGTTTTTATGGGAGTTAGCGTCGTAAACTGGAAGCGTTGTATGTCGAGAACCTTGTAACTTGAGGCCTCCCTGTAACTGTGAAGGGCAGGATTTCACATGGCTTTGGTCCTAAGTTTTATAAACAAGATGTGATCCTCACTTTACCATCGCCGCCTCCTACCCTGTGAGCCACCACAAATTGACGAGATCTACCAGGAAATGAGAGCGCCCCATTTTCAGTCATTTCAGGGTCTTGCAGGCTTTCTCACGCAGCACCTGTCTGCCTTTATTGATTCCTTCTGCTCTCACCGTTTGAGGCTGTAATAAAGCTCACCCTGTCCCTCTTCCATCTCTGTCGGTCTGTGGTGGACACCAGTGTTTATCTCCACTTCATGGCATGGTTATGAACTCTTTGAGGATCAGCAGTAATTGGTGTTCTGTGTTGTGTTTCTGTTTGGACCCTGGGGTTCGGCCTCATGGCCTTGGCAAGCTGATCATGGGGCGCCGTGAGGCGTGACCTCTGTCGATGGTGTGTTTTACGAGAGCCCCGGCTGTCCTCTGCCGAAGGACACACCGTAACGACTGCAGGGGTAACGAGGCTGCTTCAGTGAAATAGCCTTTTTTGTGGCTGGAATCCGAGTTAAAAGGTCGATGCAGCTGTGCCAAGTGCATTTTCAAGCTCAAGCTCACTGTGCAAGTTTGGAGAACTTTGCCCCCTCCCCCGGACCATGCCCCTGGGGAACTTGCACGGTTCCTCTCCTGGCACCCGTGCTCCAGAAAGGTTCTGCTCTCAGATTCTGGTCCACAGTTTCTGTCCAGCTGTTTAACCGAAACCCCCCGGTTGTGGCCTCTTAAGGTCATGCTCAAAGTCGGTTCTTTGATTGTCTATGTTACTCGGTACGTTTACTCGTTAAGTCACACCTAGCATAAAACAGCTAACAAATAAACAAAAAAAGAAGTAAGTGGACCACAGTCAACTGTTTGGTCCGATTTTGGATTCATGTCCTGGGTCATTAATGTCATCTTCCGTGGTGCTGGATGACATCTGAACTGCTTAGCGCTTTGGCTGACAGCAGGCCCTGGGCTGGCTTCGGGTGCAAGTCCTGTTGAGATGAGAGGACAGTGGCCAGCGGAGGACAGTCTACTTAATGGGATTTGTAATGGGAGTCGCAGTAAATAGTTTCTCCCGCTGTTATCATGCGGCTAATGATCTCTGCATTTCCATGAAATTAGGATGGAACGGGCGCTAAAAGCCAGGCACTTAAAAAGCTTCACCGCACACCACACACAACATCACATTGTCCTTATTATCCTGCATTCATTAAAGCCTAGCTGCTGGGTGCTCACTGGGGATCCTCTGGTCAGGACCAATTCAGTTTTTATTTTCCTTAAACTAATTAAAAGTTGCCTCTCTTTCAGCTTTGTGTACCATTGAACTTGCAAAGGTTTGTGTCTGTGGCCTGATGTTTGAAAGGCCAGGACATCACGTCTTCCTCACCGGAGACAATGAAAAACTAAAGAGGGAATATTTTTGTGCGTTTTGTTGATTTGAAACGGTGAAGGCATGGTCAGGGGGCTTCTGCCAGTTGCCACAAAGCCGGACGACCAAATGGCATTTGACGGCAGTGAAACAATACACTGATCATTCGTATAGATCAATGTCTCCCAGTCCGGTCCCCGGGGACCCACAGAGCGTCCACATTTTTGCTATCTGGCAGGGAGCTTAGAGGGAGCAAAAAGACCGACTGTGGGTCCCCCAGGACCGGATTGGGACACACTGGTGTCGGCGTTTGAGCATCAGTGCTGATCATTTTGCGTGTAGCTTAATGAATTTGCAGTTTCTTGGGGAAAAACTTGCCTCCAAAGGCCACTGGAGTTTTATAGGAGGATTCTTTAAAAATCAAGATAAACACCTATTAGAGAAATTTCAGCTGGAAACTTGGTTCTTATATGAAGAGAATATTTTATTGTCTACTCAGAGAAAATTTTGTGTACAACTTTGTAGAACATTCTATCTCAATGTGTTACACTTGAGCGTAACTTTGAATCTAACTGGTACTCCATATCTTACTACACTATATGGACAAATGTATTGGGACACCCCACTTAATCATTGATTTCAGGTGTTTCATTCAGACCCATTGCCACAGGAATATAAAATCAAGCACCTAGCCATGCAGTCAGGTTTATAAACATTTGTACAGTACTGTAAGTAAGCAAGTAGGTCTTACTGTAGTACTGTCATTTTTAACCATATACAGTTAGTGCAGTACACTGTTAAAATAAAAACTGAGTTTCTGTCAGTCCAAGGTGCTACACAGATTAACACAAGACTAACATATAATGACTTAACAATTGTGCATAGTGTGCAGTTTCTACAAACAGTGAAGGATAGTGCAGAAAGACGGACACTGACGAGTCCAAACAATGTACTGACCCAGTACTGATAAGGTGCCATTTGGTTGTGCAATGAGGTAGCAATAAGATGTTACATGGACAATAAACAGTAGTAGACATTTCCCCTGTGGTATCAGATCAGTCCCTGAGAGTTCAGTAGTCTGACAGCATGGGGGTAGAAACAGTTTCTGGGTCTGGTTGAGGAGGCCTGACTGCTCTGGTACCTTTTTCCAGATGGTAGGATGGTGAAAAGAGGGGTGTATGGGGTCATCCACAACGGTGGCTTGGCAAATGTTGCCTGAATGTCCGTGATGGAGGAGAAAGGGACTCCAATGATCTTCTCAGCTGTCCTCACTATCAGCTGTAGGGTCTTGCGATCCAGAGCGACATATTTTCCGGAACCAGACCCTGATGCAGCTGCTCAGAATGCTCTCCGAAGTTCCTCTGTAAAATGTTGTGAGGATGGCTGATGGGAGATGGGCTCTTCTCAGCTTCCATTGAAAGCGGAGGCTCTGCCGGGCTTTCCTGACTGTGGAGCTGGTATTGAGGGACTAGGTAAGGTTCTTCTCAAGTTGGACTCCAGGGAATTTGGTGCTCTCGACGATCTCCCTGAATGAGCCGTCAGTGGACAGCAGAGAGTGGTTGCTCTATGTCCTTCTGAAGTCAGCAGCCATCTCATTTGTTTGGTCCACATTCAGAGATGGGTTGTTGGCTCTGCACCAGTCCAATAGTCTTTGTACTTCTCTGTATGCTGACTTGTCATTTTTACTGATGAGACCCACCACAGCTGTGTCATCAGCAAACTTGATGATGTGATTCAAACTATGCACTGCTGCACAGTCATGAGTCAGCAGAGTGAAGAGCAGTGGACTGAGCACACAGCCCTGGGTGATGATGCTGGAAGTGCTGCTTCCAGTCCTGGCTGACTGAGGTCTCTACATTGGGACAAACTGTAAAGTTTTGTTGAAGAGGGATAACGGTATGGGGTTCTTTTTTAAGGGTTGGGCTAGACCCCTTAGTTCCAAGGAAGGGAACCCTTAATGCTTCAGCATACCAAGAGTTATTGGACAATTCTATACTTGTAACTTTGTGAGAATAGTTTGGGGAAGGCCCTTTTCTGTCCCAGCATTACTGTGCCCCAGTGCACAAAGCAAGGTCCATAAATACATGGTTGGGTGACTTTGATGTGGAAGAACTAGACTGGCCCACACAGAGCCCTGACCTCAGCCCCACCTAACACCTTGGGGATGAACTAGAACAGAGAACCAAGAGAACCGAGCCTTCAACATCACTGCCTGAAAAATGGGCTTCTTGATGAATGGACAAAAATTCCCAAAGACACACTTTCATTTTAGTGCAAAAACAGGGTCATATATCACACCCTAGTGTGGGTGCAAGTAAAAATATACTCTTAGCTTACAGCAATGTAATTACACTGGACAGAATCTCTGCATTTAGCTGTGTTAGTCAACATTCTTCAGTTTTCTTTCTCCACCCCTCAGTGATAGTGATTTTTTTTTTGTTTGTTGGCTGGGAGTGGAGCCATGTTTGCTGGGTGTAATGCCCCATGAGATTTGCAATGCCCCTACTGAAGCACTTTGGTATTTTGTGTCCTCACAGGAGTTGGTGGGCAGCAACCCCCCACAGCGGAACTGGAAGGGAATCGCCATCGCCCTGCTTGTCATCCTGGTTATCTGCTCCCTGATAGTCACCTCTGTCATCCTCCTGACACCAGGTATGGCTAGAGACAACGCCCAGCTGGCCTGTTTTACTCCTGCTTTACTTTACTTGTGATTTAGTTCTAATTACGTTCTGTAACACAGCAGCTTCTCACTGACCCTCTATCATTTCCCCTACGTCTAAAGCTTTTTTGACCTTCATAAAAATTGCAAAAATCTTATGAGGGGTGGGTTGCAGTTGGGAGATGCAAAGGGCTATCGAGCACGTCCCATTACGAGACTGCCAAGGGACTAAATGCCAGGGGATGCGGTTAAATGCCGAAGTGTGGTATTAATTGGGTGGATAGATATCAGACACTCTTGTTGAGGGTTGCGTGCCCATTTCATCAGCCGACTGGGGGGCACCCTGCTGTCTGTCAGCTCAGAATAGCAAAGTATTATAATATCTCCATCCTGGAGGTGATGGAGCATAATGCTTCCCCGAGGACGTTAAGGATTATGAATGAATGACCATCACCGTACCTTGGACCAGATACAGCCTTGATGTTTAAATTCTTTGTGAAGTGGTAAGTATAGTATCTATTATGTATGCTCTAATGTAAGGAGGTGCTTTACATCGTGAATATTGTAACTACACTTACACTTCAATGAAAGGGGTCTGACACAGTGTCTGTGAGTGCCCACTTCATATTGTAGGAATATGAAATTAATTATGAAAGGAATCTGATTGGCTGCTTGAAGATTGGCCCTCCTCCCCATTACAACTTCTAATCAACTAATCCAACTTCTCTTGTTTTTGTTTTATCGAATTAGGGTTCCTAGCTTCAAATTATCAAATTTGGGTTCCTACCTTCAACCTTCAAATGTGTCATGTTGTCTATATATCGTGTTCCTACCTTAAGAATAAATGGATGGATGTTCCAAGATTTCTCACGGTTTTCAGAATGAGGTCTCTAGCAGACGGTGGCCTTCAGAGAGGTGTGGCTGAGTGCCTCATCTTATAATTTCATTGTTCTACAGCAGAGCTATTCAAATCACGGTCTTCAAGGGCCGAGCCCTGCTGATATTCAAGCTTTCCTTTACCTCTCAGCCAGGTGTGAAGCCTCCAGCCAATCAGAATCAGTAATAATTAAACAAACTACCTGGAAGAACTAAAACAAGGCCTGGATTTGGAATCGAGGTCCAGATTTGAAGAGCCCTATTCTACAGTATGTCTCCATGCACACTGCATCACATTTCACAGAGGCTTTCCAGAAGCTTCCTATCTGCCAGAGACTGTGCTTCTTATGTGATATAATGAACTCACCGTTTCAGGAGGATCTCCTGTGTTTCCAATGCTGGCAGGCATGACAGATGAGCTGTGATCAAAATCAATGGTGGAATATTTCTGCTGCTAGTTAATATTCGTACGGGTTAAATGGCAGGGGTGCAGGGCGTTCAGGCAGCGGAAGGAAGTCGTTTGTCTTGCTGCCACTGAAAATGTCAGCGAAGCCTTTCCCGTAAGGGGCCGCGATGTGGATTTTCACGGGGCGACCACTTACCAGTGTTTTGTGGATTTCTGAAGGGCGCCAGTGTGGACCTGTCCAGTGTGACCCCTCTCCCCCACCTTGAAGAACACCCCCAAATCTCCACTACCCACCGCTTGGCTGCAGGAGTTGCACCCCCCTGGAATTAATGGGATTATAATGTGACAGAGAGAAAAATCAGCTGGATTGTGAGCTGAGAAGCATTAGTGAGATGCGTGGATCGATAGAGGGCCAAAAGGCAGGCAAGTTTGGCCGCAACAGTTCCTTTTCTTCCTTGGCACCTCGTTTATTGAACAGTGTGCAGGCTCTCTGCTTCCAAATCCCCAAGGGGACTCTGAGCACTCGAGGGGGGCTGGGGGGCTGAGGAGTAGTGCAGAAGGTTGGCAAAGTGCACCTTCATTGGAAACCTCCCACTGTGACACGCCGGGTAGGACGTCACACTCTCCTGACAGAGGCCAGGGCTGACTAAGGTGGTCGGCCCGGCCTACTGTCCTTCTCTCGACACCAGATAGACCCACCTGGACTCCCAGTGAGTAGTCAGGGGTTGTTTGCCAGAGCCCTCCCTCCCACTGGTGCGGAATGACCGTTGTGCGCTGAGCGGGGAGCATGACTCTTCCGGATCCTTCGTCAAGCTTCCTAAGAAAGCCTTTCAGCCGGGATGCGGGCCTGAAACACTACCTTAGGTCTGAGAGAGAATCTGTGAAGGAGGTCCATCTAGACCAATTAAGGACAATGTTGTGTTTTTTTGTTGTTTTATTTGTTGTTGCTAAAATTAGAAAAGAATCCTATTTTTACATCTTATTGAGTTCTCTCTAATACTACTATTTAAATATATCCAAGAAGAGGACTCCTGCTAATTAAAAAGGCTGTAATACGCTCCCCACAATAGCCTTATAAAAAGGAACCGCTGAAAGGGGTGGGTGTGCGGTGGCCTCCCTCTTCTGTCTCGTCAGGGTCTCTTTGAATTCATATCGCTGCCTTTAAGCCGGAGAGCAGGCCTAAATGACTCTGTCTATTCAAACAGCTCAATTAACATGACAGACTGTCGGGGAGATAATGGATGGATTTACCGTGCTGAGGAAACACTCTGGATGTCTCCGTCATTAACTCCTGGGAGACTGACGTGCACTGGCTGCCCCCTGTCCCCGCCGTCACTGGCCTGGCGTGCGTCGCGGTCACCTGACCGGCGAGCTACCAGCTTCTCTGTCCTGTCAAGTTGATATGGAGACTTGGATGCCTGAGCCAAGAATTATGACAAGGTGCGGGAATTGGCTTTGGATCTGGTAGTCTGGACCTTGCATAATCCGCTTTGTTTATGTGTTTCTCTGGGTACCTTAATATTGTCCCACTGTCCAGCAACAGGCAGTTCAGGACTGGGGAGTTCAGTTCACGTAACCCTTGGTTTGTGATTGTGCACATGTCTTTTCAGGTGTGTACGCTTGTGCATGTTTGGATGCCCAGGAAGGCTTTGGGGTAATCTCTGTGTAAGCCCATCCCTCACTGGTGTAAGCCCCTCCCTCACTGCTGTAAGCCCATCCCTCACTGGTGTAAGCCCCTCCCTCACTGGTGTAAGCCCATCCCTCACTGCTGTAAGCCCCTCCCTCACTGGTGTAAGCCCATCCCTCACTGGTGTAAGCCCATCCCTCACTGGTGTAAGCCCATCCTTCATGCTGTTGCCTTAGTTTTCACATCCTTCTTTTTGCCTCGCTTGGGAAAAATGGGCACGGCTGCAGCTTCCAATGAATGGCAGGCCCTTCACAGACCATGTGACAGCTCTGTGAAATGTAATTATGACCTAAAATCCCCCTCGGGCCTACTCGAGGTCCCCAGTGTGCATCTGCACATGGCAGACAGAAGTCGCACAGCATGTGTGGTCCTGCTAGCTGTGCTCTGATTGGATTAGGCCACCTGTTTGTTTGTTTTTTTCTTACCTCCTCTACCTCCTGACGCTGTGAATCCCGTGTTCCGCTTTGTTCAGATACTGAGATACTGAGACTGTACTGAGCCATAGTCTCTTGAACAAACACGTACGAGTGTATCAATGGCATTGGGTGTTAGTGACTGATTTCCGCATGTCTTCCGCGGGCTGAGGCATCGCTCATGGTGGCGTTTCCCCTACCCAAAGAGAAACGGGTGCCCTGGTAGACCCGCTGGGGCATGGGATGTTGCCGAGCCTCTGCTGTGTCTCGTGTGCTCATTATTGTTTCATGGGTCCTAAATGGCTCGTTAGCTTAGCACCCATGAATTAAAGATGTGCGGCATGAAAGTCATCCAGCCAGGCACACTGGAGGTGGCCGGAATGAATCCCGGCTTTTCAGAGAGACGTCGCCAGTGATTGGTGGCCACCAGCGGCACTCGATTTGTGGCCACCGGAGGCAGGCAATTCAACCAGGCTGTGTGAATTCAGTAAATTGGTTCATTTATTAATTGGTTATTTCTCCCCCTTCTTATAGCTGGACCTTCCATTGGAGTAATTCTGGTGAATTTATGGAAAGGAGAAACAGCAGAAGTTATGTCAGGAGCTGAATGGAGACCAAAGGGAATCCAATTGGAGTCGTAATCCCATGGTCTCCGTACGGGTCCTGAAAGTGAATATAATGTGAAAGAACAATGTAATGGAGCAAACAACTGGGGGTGTTTTTGTTCTCATGGAGGTGCAGCTTTTCGGAACCCCAGATAGTGTCCAACTTCAGCCTCCTACACAGCTACACATACCCACTGTGTTGAGGTGTTAGCTAAGGCCTGACTTCCAATATGACTGTGAAAAAGCTACACTGTTAAGAACACGCCACACTTGATCTTTTGGTCATAACAACAGTGTTGCAGGAGGAAGACATGATGCTTACGGCGTAAACAAAGGGCAGTTTGTACCAGGAAATTGCACATGGGTGAAATGGAGTGGAAAGCCAGCGAGGGAGCGCACCTATGCTGATAGTATTATGAGGCATTTTACGGCACCTGTCTCCTGGGCTCCGTGTGTTTTTTGGAGGCCGTGAGTTGCCAGAAACGTTTATCTTGTGCAAACTCCCTTGTTCCCTCAGGTGAGGATGACAGCCTGGCTCTCAAGCAGAAGGTTACTGTGGAGCACATCTTCAGCAAGGAGTTCCACGTCCATGACCCCGACGCCAGGTGGATTAGCGGTGAGTGAGTTTCAGACGCTATGGGCTTGGGGTACAAGCAGACGTGGGTCATTAAGAGTACTTATGAGTCATAATGGGGTTGTAACGAAAGAGCATGGTGAATTGTGTTTGAACCAGTGACTCCTGAACTGAGGGTAGGTACAGATCTGTGTGTGGCTGGCAGGTGACTGCAATGAGCCCCAAGATCGCTGGTGAAGAATCATGCTAAACATCAATGCGTGTGCCTCTGGGGAGTCCCTGACCGTGTCGGCACCGTGGGCCAGAGCATTGCTCAGTTTCCCTCTCCTCATTCCCTTTTCTCCTCGGTCGCCTCTTTCTCGCTCTCCTCCTCAGTCCCCTTCCTCACTCCCTCCCTCCTCCTCACCCCCACTCCTCATTTCCCCCTACTGCTCCTCCCTCCCCCCGACTTCATTACAGCTCCCAGCCCCACACAGGCCCTGCTTGGACTGAAAGTGGAAACGGTCCATTTTTCACACTCGCTTCAGCCGTTTCCTCGGAAGGCCGTCGGGGTGGGGAGGGTGGCGGGGTGCCTCTCCTCGACGGCATGTATGCAGGTAATTATGGGACTGCGGAGAAAGAGAGGGAGGCCCCACCTGGGAGGACACCCCGCGGTTAAAGCCCCACTTTGGCATCTAAATCACCGGGCTGCTGCTGCCATTTCCAGCACAAACACTGACTCAGGATTTTATGAGCACTTCATTTCTGGTTTGACATTTGTGGCGTGTTTGAAATTCCTAAAGTAGATCATCTGGGGTGATGGTGCCGTAGCTGACCAGGCGTACCTGCATCGTTGGCTGAAATGGCTCCTGTAAGCAGCTTCTCCCCCCACTGCCCCCTTTCATAGGCACCTTCTGGATCATTGACACATTTCTTACATGAGTAGCGTGACTCGGTCATAGCCTGGAATTATACGGGAATCCAAGGGAACGGAAGGATCCGGAGAGACCGGGTGTAGTATTTGGACAGTCGGGGCAGAACTGACATCCATTTCTGATCAGAACTGACATCCATTTCTGATCAGAACTGACATCCATTTCTGATCAGAACTGTTCAGCTTTGTTATCCGGCTGGCAGCGCATAGGCGTGGATTGCTGGTGCTCGCCATTTTGCTAGACGCAGGTGAAAATGTATTTTTAGATCTGAGAGCAATGTGACCCCCCCCGCCGCCGTACTCTCTTTTGCCCGTCACTCAGCGTCAGTCGATCATCGCTTCTGCCTTCCCTTGCCTGGCGGCCTGTGATGAATCCCCAGCCTGCCGCTCTTTGCATATTTCTCTGCGTCCCCACTTTGCATTGTCGTGGGAATCGCTAATGGCGTGTGTCAGCGTTCCTGTGAGAGATCTATCACTGCTTAATGTGATATATGCTGCACTTCCCCGTAACCTGCTTCTCCCCATCACAGAAAACTGCAGCGAGAGATGCTGAAGAGCGCTGCAGAGGGAACAAGGAGCATGCCTGAAATTTCGGCTGTCCGTCTTTAAGCCAGCATGGCTTTATCTGAGATGTAATGAGAGGGAGAGGGAAAGCGATTATGGCTGCTCACGGCCTTGTGTCACTCGTCTCTGATCCCCTTGCTTCCAACGGCCACTTATAAAATGTGTCACCTTTTCTTCTGACTGACGGAATGATGACTGCAGCGGGTGTCACATATCAACCCCAAATATGTACCTCTGGCTAGACTCCACGCTCTCCCCAACTCACTGAGCAGCAAGCCAGCACAGAGGACTTTCCGGAACGTGAGGAGCGTTTTAGAGTACTTCCATCTGCACTCTGTCTCTCTGATCTGACTCTGAAAGTGTCCCCGTGCTGTAGTAAGCAGAAAGGAGCGCGGTAAACACCATCCATCCGTCTTCCTTAAGTACTAATCCAAAAAAGGGTCACAGTGAGTCTGGAACCCATCCCGGGAAAAACAGGGCAGGAGGCGGGACATGCGCTAGATGGGACGTCGGGCTGTCACAGGAACACGTGGTACAAACCCATGCAGACGCTGCGGGAACTGTGCAGCTTCCACGCACACACACGTGCACACACAGCCGCGGGCGCAGCCGAGATCCCTGGAGGTGCTAAAACGTAAATGTGCCATAAATTTTTTATGTGTACCAGGGGGTGCAAAGATTTCCATGGTCCTTGAATGCAGACTTAAATTAGACCAGCATAATATGTTCACTCATCAGCTGGATCGAAACGGGCAGAATGAACCAGAATAAAAAGCAGCTTTTATAATAATGATTAGTAAATATTAAAAAGGGTTTTCTCAATAAACTGTTGTGCATCACTGAGCCCTCTACAGGTGAAGGTGGTCTTTTCAAGAGCAGAGCGCGACAGGGTTGCTTAGCTGCCTGTCACCTGCTGATGATGTCAGTGGTCTAAAGTGAATCACATTCTGGTAATACTCTTATGGTGGTGAAGTTGAAATGATCTGGCTGGCTTGGTTGTGCCGTTTTCGTAGTCAGCTGCAGGTTTGGTACCAATGATGTAATGTCGATTAACCAATCGGATCACCGGTTTATTTCGTCGTTAGTTTGGGATTGTTGCTGTCAGATTGCGTTTGCCTGTTGTGAAATGGTACAGAAAACTAGTCAATGATTAATACGTCCAAAATGTTAAAGCCTTTCCTTAGGCGTCAGACCCTGGTAAATGATGGTCACCAATGTTAGCAAGTGCCAACAGTTAATTAAAATCCCTACCACCAGTTACTTAACAACTCAACAGGGTGGGGGGCAGTGTCCAGGGGTTTGGTCCAAGTGAGACACGAATTGCTTCATGTGAACCAGGTTCCTGCTTTCCCAGCTAGACCCTTCACCTACAACTCGGAAATGTGGGCGTGCATTGTGGGAAATGGTCCGTGTAATCCCCTCCCTTATAGGGTCCACTCTTCTGTCAGCTCAGCTGAAGAGATCGCAGCAGGGAAAAAGTTAACAGCCTGACAGATTTATGGAAATGTGACCTAGACCGCGGGGGAAATGTTGGGCTTGTGTTTTCATCACAATGCTGACATGCACAATGATCAAGAATTGATGTAAGTTTCCTTCCTGGAAAAACATCCGTTCCGTGTGACTTGGTACAGCGTCCGTGGAATATTCAGAACATGTAGGCTTGATGAGCAAAAACACCATTAGGCTAACAGACACATGACTAGCAGCATGAGAACCTGTTAGACATGATGAGCAGTCCTGACTGGATCTGGATGTTAACTGTGGTGAAAAGTGCTTCCAGCCAGAGGGCTCCCCCTAGTGGTGAAGGCATGCAACACCTGGTCCACTGCAAGGGGCTGCAAGCTTCTCCTTGACAGCATGGCCGCAGATATGAAAATGCTCGCAGAAATGGAATATGTTTCTCCATTGACAGTTAGCGGCTCTGGGAGCGTATCCACCCTGAAAGGCTTTTAGGGCTAATCGATGCCGTTCTGTGCCTCAGTGTCCGGCTGGTTGTTAGCTTTGCCCGGATAAGCAGCAAAAGCTAGGAGGAGCTCATTATGCAGGTTGCAGTCAGACGTCAAGCTGAGCCTCAGACATGAGTATTCATCAATATTGTACTGCTGATTATAACAGTGGGGATAAGTTGCCACACTGGGGCAATGATGGTTACTGGTAACCCAGGTTTTTCCTGGGGGGCACCAGTAGGGCCCCGGCGGGGAGGTGCGTAGCTGGAGTGCCAAAGCAGCGGCCTAGGCGCCGATGGCCACATGTCTGTGGTCCTGCTGCGGGCACTGCGCGGAGGAAGCGCCTCTCTCTGACATCCCGCCACTTGCTGCGGGGATGTGCAGTAACGAGCCCACCCCAGCTCCAGCGGTCGGGTGTTTCACGCTCTGTAAACACCGTGATTGTTTCCCATCAGATGGCACACATCTGTCTGGGGAATGCAGAGCAATTCTCAGGCCCAGAATGATGCAGCTATTCGCATATTTACACACAGCCATAAAAAGCAACTTAGTGATTCATGAACGCTCAGTGCACATTTTCATGTTCAGTAACATGTTAGCGCTGTGATCTGCTTAAAGCAATGAAGAACACTTGGCTGTTTTTATGGTAATGACAGATTAACACCATGATCTTTTTAAAATGACAGACACGTAACTGTTTTCATGTTATTGCCATGTCGGATTTGTTTAAAGTAACAACAGATTTGTGACTGTTTTTATGCTAATGAAACGTTAGCAACATGATCTGTTTAACATGAAAATGGACATGTGACTGTTTTCATGTTATTGACATGTTACCACTGCAATCTCTTTAAAACAATGACAGACACATGCTTGTTTTCTTGTTAATGGCATGTTAGCACCATAATCCGTTTAAAATGACGACAGACGTGTAACTGTTCATGTTAGTGGCTCGTCAACATGGCCTTTTTATAATGATAAGGAACACGACTGTTTGAATGTTAATGGAATGTTAGTTCCATGATCTGTTTCAAACGGCGATGGATACGTGACTGTTTTCATGTTTTCAGGCTCCTCGGTTGATGCCCCCGCCAGCGAAAGCCTGCGGCATAAATAAACGATGCGGGCAATTAAAGACTGAGCCCAGGCTCTCAGCTGAGGGGATGCTGTGAAGCTGAGGACTGTCGAGTCGCCTGCTATAAATAACCGGCGTTGTTTTAAGAGTACGGTTTGCTGGTGGCCGGGGCTCTTTGTCAGGGCGAGGAAAGTCCGGCCTACAAGCATGTGCTGTTGTTAATGTCCCTGTCCTGGAGCTGATGCCATTGATTGAGACTCTCTTAGCAGCCGATATGTGTTTCTTTGCTTTTATTGTCTTGTATGGTTTTCTCTTATTGTACTGAAAATGTTTTTCACCTTTTTATGTGTTCTTCTCTTAGAGAGGACCCCAGGAACTACAGCTGAAATATAGCCCTTTGCCTAACTCTGGCCTGTTTACAGCAGTGTTGTTCATATGCATTGACACTGTCAAATAAATCGATAAACAAACAAGCAATTGAGGATTACATTAAAATGTGTTCTTAATCCCTTACAAACTGGTGTACAGGAAGGTACAGCCTGGGGCAGGGGTACAAGGCCACACAAAGCCAAGGTTTCCAGTTGGGGGGGTAAATCGCAGACTGGGGGAGGGGTATATTCCCCTCTGTAAACTTGGTGCAGCATGATCCTGATTACATTGTGCTTCAGTCTGGGACCAAAAACAAAGCTTCTTATTTGAGTACGCTGATACAGACAGATTGTCTGGAGAAGAATGAGACCCTCTGTCGTGAAAGTTTGATGTTTTTATGACTTAATTCCTATGGTGATTAATACTATTATCCTGTTATTGTGCTATACTGCCCCCAAGTGGCCATCATGCCTGTCTGCCCACAGGAGTTTTTTAATGAGTAAATATGACATGTAGCATGAAAATATGTACTGGAAATGGCTCACGTTCTGCCTCTGGCCTTGGTTTTATCTTGGATACGGTGGCCTTTGCCCTCGCCAGGATGTACACAGCGTTTCTGTCTGTTCTTGCGCCTTTTTAATCGTCCTATCGGACTGGCAGCATGCCTATTTTACAGTACATCCACACCCACGCCACAAACCATCGCGTCAACACGCTGCACGTCTGATAATCGCAGATGATACATTCTGCATTTCCGCACATGAAGAAATGCATCCGTTTTCATGTCATTGTCATGTCATGTGACGCGCAATTCAAAGGCGCACGGTTTGTTCAGTATGGTCAGTGGAATATACAGTCTTTGACTTTGAAGTTGAACATTAAATTTTTAGGCCAGCAAGCCACATATTGAGGCTCAGCAGGCTTCCACACACACACACACTGTTAGTCCAGTAAGCCTGTTCACACTTGTGCACATCCCTGATGGGAGTCATGAGTGCAGAACATTTATTCGTGGGACGTTGGGGGTAATGATAAAAAGGTTTATGCAGTAACGCACCTGTTTTCAGCACCATTTGTGCCATACGCAAAGCGCTTCCCAGCTCCACTTTGCTTTGAGGATGCCCTTGATTGCCACCACAGACAGCCGTGACCCTGATGGAGGACCTTTCCACTAAGCCATTAAGAAAAGATTCAGCATTCGGCGCATTTGAATCGCCTTGGGCTCTGCAAGCCGAGACATGAGGGAAACTCAAACCTTGAGCTGTTTTATAGTTTGTATTGAATCAGACCTTTAAACACAATAATATGAGTTACACCCATGCTCTGGGATGAACAAAAGTAATTTTTCTGACTAGCTGGAGCTTGACAGATGTAATAAAACTGCTCACATGTGTGGTGGGTTTAATTAAAGGCCTGTTGAAATTTTTATTAATCCATTTCTTTTTATAGTACTTTTTCACCAGCGGGCACTTGAGATTTAAGACAGCAACGCAGCCAGCGAAAGGCATTTTTATTTGTTGCTGACGGCTTCTATATCTCTCCCCCGGAGCCGCGTTTTTGGGAGGAAAAAGTGGGGCTGGCTTTGACACGCGTGACGATGCGCCGTTTTGCAAGATGAAGGCGTGCGGTGTCAACTGGCTGGCCTCTCGGCATCGGGGTTTCTCCATTGCTCTGGCTGAAAGGTGCCTCACAGGTCCAGGGTTGACGGCCCAAATCTTGCCCCTCTGTGAGTGCAGTTTGCACACTCGCCCCGTTTCCGTAGAGTACTCCGGTTTCTTCCCATAATCCAAGGCAGTTTGTGTAGCCTGTGGCCTCCCACCCAGGTGCCACCCTGCCCTCTACTGCCAGGAATAGGCTTCCCCTTCGGGTTGGCAGCTGGAAGGTGGATGTGATTCATGAAAGGTGAGCTCTCTTTCCAAGCTCGACCAAGCCACAAATCAGGGCAGACTGGGAGTGGGGGGGTCTGCATGAGGGACAGAAGGTTCACCAGGTGAGAGCAGGTGGCCTCCCAGGAGACTGATGAGCAACATGGGTTTAGCGGTTTGCATAGCACAGTTGTCTGGTTTAAGGGAACCACATGCAAAGATTTATGTGTTAAACAGGTTAGTTCTTCTTCAGCCAGGGGGAGAATTTAGCTGGGATCTTGCAGGACTAATATAATGTGGCATGAAGAAAGGCACACTGATACTTTAAGCATTTTCTATACTTTTTAACTCTCAGTCATGCCTCTCTCTTTCATAAAAATTAAACGAAGCCTTTATTCTCACTGTGAATATCTCATGGCTTCGGGCTGGATAATCAATGGGGCCTGTCCCCGTGGATCCCAGGGCCCAAGTGTCCAGGCACACAGGCTAGTGAAAAGGCCTGGATCTGACACGGAGGCCCGGGGGGGGGGGGGGGGGGGGGCGGGCCCTGGCGCCGCGCCCCCTGGGGGGGGGGGGGGGGGGGGTTTTTTTTTTCCCAAAGCGGAGCGGGGAGCGGGAGGGGCGGCGGGGGCGGGGCGGGTGCGGGGGGGGGGGGGGGGGGGGGGGGGGGGGGGGGGGGGGCGGCGGCGGGGGGGGGGGGGTGCATCCTGTAGGCCTGCTCTCTTTTGGAAGAGTGGGAGCTGAATTTATATATCTCCAAAGGCAGGCAGCAAGTCTGGTGTCGTCATGTGACCAGGTCTTGCCAATAGATAGCCTGAGGGTGATCGCCAGTGGGCACGCTATAACGAGGGTGCCTGGAAGAGTGGCAAGGGGCCGGGGACATACTGTGGAAGGCCATAGTGGGAGCAGACGAGAGTGAGGTAGAGATGGACAGGGGATCTGCATCCTGGTGCGACCACATTAACCTGTGTCTCTTTACACAGAAAACAGTGTAATGAAATGAAGGCAGATAGTGGGGGTGTGGCCTTGGCTTTTTAAGGCAGATAGTGGGGGTGTGGCCTTGGCTTTTTAAGGCAGAT
>JAODKM010000001.1:18704366-18714903 GCA_026780845.1 Petrocephalus sullivani
GTGTGGACCACTATTTTCTTTTTGATCCTCACAATTTTGGAATCCAGTCGCGGGCCGGATTGAACGGCTCAGCGGGCGCCAGTTGATGATCACTGCTGTAGGGTTTGCGAACTACTTAAATGCTTTTGTAGCTAATCTTAGGTTTGTAATGGCATGAAATAGATTTGCCGTGAATGTGAGAGACTGAAAGTGTGTCACGTCAGATGCGTGACAGTTGACAACCTTGGCAGTGATTGGGGTGGGAATGGGACATTGTCCTAAACTGCATTTATGATAGAAGCCACCGAAACATGACTCTGAAAAGCCTACATTTGCAATATAGTCTCAAGGCTGTACTTGACTTTGGGGGGAGTACAAGATCAGGTGAGCTTCACTGGGCTTGACAAACATTTCAGGAACGCAGCAGTGCTGTTAGGCTGCAGTGTAGCTGGCAACTAACGTGACATAATGGTGAACTCCGTCAGCCCCCTAGAGGAACGTGGAGGAACTGTGTTGTGTTTTACTGGTGGGTGAGTGGAGGCCAATAGTTAAACTGAAGAGAAAGCTTGTTAGTGCAGCCAAGTAGGACGTAGGAGTGGATGAATGATTACAGAGCCTTTGATTCATTTCGACTCATGTGCCAGGTGCTCTCTGAACTGTCACCACTAGGTGGCTACCAACCACTAAGTTATCCATACAAAAAGGCACATAAACGTAATCACATAAGTTTATTTCCAGTGTTTTGGGGGCCCGCTATACTCAAGCATCATACAATGATCCAGTTCCAGGAAGTATATTCTCATGCAGTCTTCGAGGGAGGGGGCTGGGGGTTGATATGTTATCTGTTGGCTTTACTAGCTACATGCTTATATTACAACGATGGCACTGGAGTTGGTTTGGGGGTGGGGGGGGGAATTCTCTAAACATGATGTATATACACATTTAAGTTACTTATTTTACAGAAATATTAAAATTCAAGTCCCGATAAATTCTAGAACAAAAATAAACAAAGCACATTAAGGTTCACCTGGAATGGCTGACAAATGGAAACTCATAATTTGTCACAGCAGCCCAAAAAGAAACAACCAGATAAACCGTCGGTAGTGGGAGGCTGGGTTTTTATTTTCACCTTGCGGCTCCGTGGCAAAGCCGAACCAAGCTGACGAGGCACTTTCCTGAAGAAACGGATGTTTATTGTGTACGAATGCCAAGAAGGGTCAGACAAAACGGAGGTGGACACAGACGATTGGGACTCCCTTCCTGTCGTCTAAAAAACATTTTAAAATAGTTTTTTTTTTTTTTTTGCTAAACTCGCATCGTCTGGCTGTGTAGCACACGCCGCAAAGACTTTCCGCGACGCAACAGCACAGAAAAAGCAGCCCTTACTTGGGCTGAATGGCGATAACTCGCACTTCAAGTACGGAGAGAAGTATGTACACTCTGAACAGAGGACAAGACCGAGAGCCCCGGCTCGGGCATCCGAGCAGGCGCCTACATTCACGGGGTCCTCTTGGGAGAGGGAGCTAACTACCATGCCTCAAGGCATGCCTACTGCTGCCGCCTTCTGGTAACTCCTGTGCTGAAACCGGTCGTGGGTGTTTCTGACAGCCAATTTGAGCCATCTAGACATCTTACCATGACTGACAGAGTCGGACAAGGTTTCCCTCACCTCTGCTATTGTGCAGTCAATTAAAACGAGGTTACATTAAAAAAAAAAAAACAACATTTAATCCAGTTACGTTTGTTACACTATACATATGCACATACTTACACGCATATATACTTATACACGCATGTATAAAATGAGCTGCGCGGTAAACGGTTCCAATAACAAAGCTCCACACGTACGTTGTGCCGCATCACAGGTACTGGTAGAATCTGGAGCGTACCACCTGCGCCCCTGACAGCTTGTGTGGGTGGGCGTCAGCTGCCAGGTTCAGGGCCGGCTTGTTTTTTGCCTGCAGGCCACCCCCATTCGCTTGCTCCACCTGTTGGGGGTCTGACGATGCAGTGGGTGGGCTCTCGTCCTGGACCGGCTGCGAGCGGCTTCCCCGGTCAGCAGCAGTATCCGGGCCAGGCTCAGGGCCTCCGCGGCAGCGCTCCCGGGCGATCCACTCACGGATCGAGAAATCCTGCGAAGTGCACTTCGGCTTCAGCCGGTCCACGGCTGAAAGCTCCACCTCCTCGCTCCGGTCAGCCCGCCCCTTCCAGCTGCCAATGACCGCTAGTTCGGCAAAGTCACGGTGCCCCCCCATCGTGTGGCGGCGCCGGATGTTCTTCTTCTTGCGAGTCTCCGGTGGTGGCGGTACTGTCGCCTTCGGCGTGCTCACCCCAAACATGTCGTCGGCCGATGTCTTCAGCCGGAACTTCAGCCTCTCTGAGATTTTCAGCTTCCACGCCGGCTCCTGCTTTTCTGACTCAGTCCTGGAGGGGGTGCTGGAGCTGCCACCAGACCGGCCTTTCTTCATCACCTCCAGGACACGGGACAGCCGGTTGGACTCCTTGTCGCTCCGCCCTCCTTCCGATGACTCACTGTCTGTCTTTTGCTGCAGCGATCGTCTCCGGGACAGTGTATCACACTCAACCAGCTTGTGGGTGGAGAAGAGGCACCGGCCTTCCGACTTGGTCGCACCGTTCCCCTCGGCATCGCCCAGATCGCCGCTGGTTGGGTCCGCAGGGCACTCCATGACCTTCTCGCAGTCCGGAGCGGGACTGCCACCGGCGAACATGGAGAAGTCACTCTCACTGTCCGTTTCCACTGGCCGTCCCTCACTGACCAACTCGCTGCGCTCATCATCTGCCTCGTCTCCCCGACTCTCGGCCACCGACCGCACCTCGGGGCTCAGAGTGCTGCCGTCGGCCCCCATCAGGAAGGTGATGGAGGAGGTAGTGGAGTAGTCTGAGGTGATGGAGCTGACCTCCGCTGCGACCGTTGCCGCTTCACCGGCTCGCCCCTCCAGGCCCGTCCGCTTCCTCTGCCGGACCCGGTGCACAGAGGCCTGGGAGCTCATGGTGCCCAGGTCAGACACGATCTCATCCAGCAGCGAGGATGGCTCTGACAGCGAGGACTTCCCCGGCACTGCCGTTCGGTAGCTGAAGCTGGGGGAGCCGGTGGGCCGGGGGCTAGGCGAGGGGGACGGTTGTGACGGGGTGGGCTTCTCTTTCACCATGAATGAGTTCCTGAGATCCTTTTCCATCTTGGCCGCCGACTCTGCTCTCTTTCCTTTCTCCATCCTGGACTCCTGGCACTCTCCAATGCCGGCCTCATCCTCCTGGTCAGTGCCAATGCGAGGCCAGCTGGTGTCCCGGTTCCGATCCTGCTCCACTAGCCCCCGCACAAGAAGCCCACCGTCCAGGTCATCATCTGAACTACTAGGCGGCGGCTTCTCCTTGGGCTTCTTTCGTTTGCGGTTGGCCGCAGCAAAGATGCAGGACACCGGCAGATCTTTGCGTAGGTCCTTCCCGGATCCCCAGGAACCCTGCTGGTGGATGAGAAAGAAGAGACAGGGCAGCGTATGTTAGTGGCAGAAGCTTTTGAACCATCCAGCACATTCGATACGGCCTCGGTGGCGGGAGCAGAGAGCGGGAGCCAACGGGCGAGTAGAAACGCCACAAGGGGGAGCCGCAAGCAGGCAGTCTTCGAAATAAAGTACCACTCGAGTTCAGCAGATGAAGGTTTCCGGCATTCCTAATCAGAAAAACATTTCTCCCATGCCCAAAATCAGAACCCATGCTGATCCATCTGCCAAGCATTTGTGTGCACGTCAGCCAAGGGTTAGAATTTTTTTTTTTTTTTTTTTTTGTATGCGAGAGCCGAATGTCCTTTAAAGGGATCCTCTCTGCTGGGTTTCCGCTGTCACTCCCCGTCAGAATGCTGCGGGAAAGACTCCGCCCCGAGGGGTGACAACCCCGGGGCACCTACCTCACCTTCCAAAATTCCCTCAGGTGCTCTTTGCCCCCGTGACAGACACTCACCTTAGACTTGGCAGAATCACTAGCCGAATCTGCAAAGGGAGACAAGAAAACAGGGAGAGGCAGTTAAGGCTCTGTGCAGAGAAGCAGTGGCCCCGCCCACAACACACTCTCCTGAGCACGTGACATCAGAGCACGGGTCAAAGTTCACGGGACACTGAAGCACCACAGAGAACTGTAACCATGACAAGGAAGGCCGTGATGAGTATGGAGAGCCAGGCAAACGGGAAAGATGACCGGACAGAGAGATTCGAGAGAACAGCAGGTCATGCACTCACTAGCACCACGTTCGCTGATGCAATCACTCTCCCAAATCTGAGAACCCCAGGAGCAGCACAATGGCACTGAAGTCTTCACCATCTCCAGAGGGCGTGAATGCTGTGAGGCCATGTATGGGTGCACGTGTATGCTTGCGCACACATGCGTCACATGACCAGTCAAGCACAGACACCCCGAAATGCCCCTTCACCAGAATGTTCCCAGCAGACGAACACTGAGCGGACCAATAAGGCCGGCAGTTGTGTCTCTGCTCTTCCTGGCGATTCGCTGACTGCCCGATTGCCCTCCAGTGAGGGAAACTCCCAGTGCATGTAGGCGTGTGATGACACGCAGAGAGGATAACGCCACGGGACGGGGAGCGCAGGCTGTGATGTGACGGGAAGCGGGATGGCGACTGCACAGCGGCGGGGGCGGGACGCACCACAGAGACATGACGGGGGAAGGAAGGGGCTAGCTCTCCACACCAGAAACTGCGGCCGAGAGGGGGGAAGGGCCCTCTACTGGCCAGCTGGGGAAGTGCCCGATTTCTCCAAGATTGGGTTTTCATTTTGGGAAATTTGAGCCGTTTTTGGGGTCTGTTTACCCCCCCCCCCCAACCACCATTAGTCATTAAAATGCTCAGCCCCCAACCACCCCTTTTTGAGACATGGCGTTTTATGTCATATGAATTGGTAAGAACCCAGGAACCATACCGTTCTACTTCTCCTCACGGACGGCTTCGGAGACAACAAGAAACAGCAGAAAGGCTTAGAGGGCACCACCTGCCTGTGTGGTGGTGTTCTTAAATTATCGCACATCACAGATGATAGAATGGATTCTTTTTTTGTTTGTTTGCTTTTTTTCCTCTCTGTCTCCCTCTCTCTCTCTCTCTCCAGTTTACATGAATCGGGGGTTCCTGCAGACTAGGCAGCTACATTGGGGACAACAATCCTCCTTCTTCCTACAGTTCCAGCTGTCCATCAGAGATATTACAGAATCCATCAGTGACATCACCGTGTGATAGACTCCTCCCACTTGGCCTGTTTCGAGATCGGTATGTGTGAACGCTGGGAAAAGCCCTCAGACACGCAAGGAAAACTAGACAGAAGGATCACTTTTATTGGGAAAGAACATTCCAAGTTAGTGCAACAGTATGGCAAAATCACACAGAAGTCAGGGAGCACTGGAATCAAGTTCAAACAGGAAACCGGGTTGAGTGATGGAAGAGGGAGGGGAAAACACAGGACTGAAAAACACCCAGGTTTTTTAAGGCAGCATTTTTGGTAAAAAGGGGTGTTTTAAAAGGAGATGAAATAGGAAATGAAAGTGAAGGTGGACACAGGCACATTATCATAAGCAGTTTCCCATTTTTATGGAAAATCCCTTTCGGTTCATGACGCCGTCATGTCAACGGGTTTAATATTCCCCGCAAACCCATAAACGGCAAGCCTGAAAGCGAATGGAAAAGATGCAGACTGGCACCGAACTCAGTGCGGCGGCCGCACTCTCCAGCGACGAGTTCACCATCTGATCCGAGGCGGATCAGCATGCTTGGGCTAAAGATGCGAAAAGGAGGTGACCCACCCCGCAGATGGTCTGGTCCATGGAAGTTACCTGATACGTCTCCTGGAGAGGTGCCCGTCCGCCCAATGTTGGTGAGCAGATGGTCAATGTTTGGCACAGGCTGACACTCAACTGTGTTCTCCTGCTGGACTGCGGTCTGGGGGGGGTAGGGGGGTAGGGGAGTTGGGTAAGCCATGTTATGAAAACTGAACCATTGACCTTTAGCCTCTTGCCCTGATAGGCCCTTGATGTCCGGACAAGGGGTCATTTATGTCACCAAAAGAGCCACATGGGATTTAATTATATTGAAACCCCTGGTTATAAGGTAACAAATATGCTAATGATACAGCATTTAACCCTGGCCCTGCTCCTGATACCCCACCCCCATGACTCATCGATACACACCATTGGCTCCTCATTCCCTTCTTCCGTGAAAAACCAATCATACTGTAAGAGAAACGGAGGAAGAGGGTTGGAATCAGTACAGTGGGACGCACAGGGAGCAGACGAGCGGTATGCAGGGTGCAGCCACGGCACTCACATGCTGGATGAGGGTCTCCACGATTTTATACTGGTCGGGCATGTGCGTGACCATATGCGTCATGTTGTCCTCAGAGGATCGGACCAGCGTCGGGCCAAACACAATGGCCAGGTTCCGTGGCTCCATCTACAAGAGAAGAAGAGCAGGGCCTGATTCAGTCAGTTGGGGAATCCCGGAGAAGTGAGACACGTGCGAGCTACACCAGGTCGCTTTGCCACCACACTCCAATGCCTGCATGTTGGAGAGCCCCAACAGGGGTCCCATGAGGAGCTCCTAAGCCACAACAAAGCAGAGCCCCATGGAAGGCTCCAAATTGAAGCCTTTACCTTGTTTTTTTCAGAGTTCTCTGCCACTGTTTTGAGATGCGCGGAGAGGAACTTGAGTGTTTCATAGTGATGGCTTGGCAGTTCATGGAGCTGCAATAAGGGACAATTATTACAAAGCTAAATCTGAGCATCTCCTGAGCGGGGGCCCCGGAAAGTGTAAACTCACCAGCCTCTTCAGCGTTTTTAACCTCTCTGTTGCATCCTCCAGTCTGTTGGCCTCAATAAAATCTCCATATTTTTCTGTAACGCCGAAGGCAGACCAGTCATTAGCCAGATCTCTACTGAAACCACCAGCTACTTCCACTTCTCACTTTACCCACTAGGTGGCGCATCGTCAGTATTTTGCTCCATCCAGGAGAAAGCTGCAGGCACACGTCATTTAAACATGCCGAAACGACGATACCATGAAAAATAACAACATCAACAGCTCTCATCAAACACCTGCCCAGGAAATGGGCTCATCCCAAATGTAAATACTGTAATAAACCAAAACTTGAAGTCAATCTTCATACTAAAAGTTCAGGAATTATAATGTTGTGGAGTATTACAGTCATCGCACAAAACCGGAAGATCACCAGCATCTGATAATAAAGGAGATTCTCCAGGGCCCTCACCACTGGTAAACAATGGCTCTGGAAGCTTCCGGAAGAAGGACTTGAGCAAGCTGCTGATCACATTGAGGTCCTTCCATTTCTGTGAGAGAGAGAGGGGGGAAAGGGGGTTGAACGAGGGCTGCCATGCCCAGGGGGGGGCAGCCCGGGAGCGAGCGGCACGCACGTCGTCCTGGATGTCGATGTCGTCCAGCCCCTTGTTGTTCAGCTCCTCCTGCATGCTGGAGATGGCGGCGTTGTTGCCCGGCACACGGTAGATGCCCGTGTACTCCAGCCCCCGCTCCTCCACTAGCTTGCAGCACACCTCCACTATGAGGGGCACGAACTGGGGGGGGGGGGTTAACACTTATAGCCTGAACACATCTCTATGCTGCATGTGCGTGTATCTCCCAAGGCCAGGCAGACTCACCGGGTTGGTCTGGGCCGGGGGACAGTCGTCCAGGCGCACGCCGAACGTGATTCCCGGGGACGTCTTCTTCTCGAATGGCTTCCGGATCAGACCGGGGATGCCCTTCCGCCGCGTGCTCTTGTCCTTGGGAGGACTACTGTCGTCTGGGAGGAGCGTGGCCACAAAGAGAAAGCGGGGGGTATCACACAACTCATATATTTTTATCATTGTGGGGTTTTCTATCGGCAGAACCCTAATCCTAACCTCTACCCAGCCCTAACCTTAACCATAAGTAACCAACCCAAATACAAGACTTTTGGTATTTTTACTTTTTTGATTGTATTGATTTTTATAAAACTGAGGTTATGAGATCCATTTGAGATCCAATGGGAACCTGAAAAAAATGTTTCAGGTTTTACCACGCTTTGGGGACATTTTGGTCCCCAAATGTGATCTATGCAAAGCCAAACAGACACACTCGCATGGGCTCCCACCCACCTTTGTGCAGGGTCTTCCTCTCCACATCCTGCTTTGGAGAGTGCGGGCTGGACACCTTGGGCTCCCCTTTACCCCCCAGGAAGTTCTGAATGAGGGACTGCCGGGGGGGCTTTGGTGACGGCTCAGTCTTTGTGCTTGGGGGGCTGTGAGACACAGAGGCATTGGCATGCTGTATAACTGCATCCCATTGACGGTAGAGGTCTGGGTGATTAGGCTGGCTCTGCTTACCTCATCAGATTGTTATACTCTCTTATCCTCCGGCTGATCAGGTCCCGGCTTGTGACACCTTCATTCTGAAAGCAGACATGTACAGGGAGCGTGGTTAAGCCTGCCGGAGTACCACAAGCAAGGTATAGTACCGGGACCTGAGCCGGCATCACGTATAGCGAGTGTGGATACTGGTGGTCAGTAGCTACCTGTGCTCAGAAATTTGGGGGGAGGGCTTGTAGTGGGTGTGCCAGATTTAAAGTGTTTCGTCGTTATTTTTCGAATGTGATTTGATGAGATGAAAATGCATGAACATCAAGCGGCCTAGAAAAAGACATGGCATGAAGTTATATGGTTTATTTGTGTAAATTAATTGTGTTGTTATGTAACTCATGCCTTATAGCCCCAAAATGAAGACTGTGACCTACTTAGGTGAGGAACCCAGGAAACTGTTTCAATCCTTTATCAGGCAGAAACGTTTCCCACTGCCACCAGGAACTGAGCCGTACCGTGAAGGGGCTGTTTTCCATTGCAAAGTATGCATGCCATAGCTGAGCTGTACTCATGCTGATACGGCCAAAAGCATGGCCAAACCAACCTGGCTGCATCAAGCTAAAAGCATGACCAAACCAACCTGGCTGCATCAAGCCAAAAGCATGGCCAAACCAACCTGGCTGCATCAAGCCAAAAGCATGGCCAAACCAACCAGGCTGCATCAACCGCCTGACTGGTTGAAATACCGATAAGCATGGATTATCTGAAGGAAAAATCAGCATATTCTATGTACTAATGCATTCCCGAAAACTCAGAACTTGAAAATTTCCAATCTCCTACTTAAAAAAGTACTATAGAGCAGCTGAACAGAATGGATTCATAATGCAAATTTACACAAGCCAATGCTAATTCCGTTAATGTTTAATGCGATTCTCACAGATATGCTAGCGGAAATTACCATTTGGTAAAAAACAAGAAAACAAAGAAAAGACAAAAGAACTGCATGTAGTAAATCATGATGCACATCGCATGAACAGTGTACAAAGGCCCACCACATTAGCCCTGCCCACCTCCTCATCCAGGTTGCTGTTCTCCTGGATCACCCGGATCCAGGACAACATGTTTTCGCGATCCTCTGCCTGGAAGAGGTACTCGCAGTCCGAGGTTGTCAACCGCAGCACGTTCTTGCGCTTGGTGTCGCTGTATGAGATGTCGATCAGGCAGGCCTTGATGCTGATGGGCTGTGGCTCGTCCTCTGATTGGGAGTTGGCGTGTGCCAGCCCCTCCTTCCTGTCCTTGTATAGGCAGAGGGAGTGGCCCCGCAGCACTGCATACATCTGTTTCCATGGCCGCATGCCCCCACCTACTCGCTGAAAAACATAACCGACAGCCCGTATTTGTTAACCAGTCATACTTGGCAAACATCTGGCAACCTATCCCTCCTCCCTTGAAAAGTACACTGTAAGGGTTTAGATGTTTGCCGATTAATATATTAATCTGATACACTTTTCGATCATTTAATAATTTTTTTTAACCAGAAAGTGATGGAAATTAAGGAAATCTGAAAGAAAGGAGGTAATGGACATTGCTCAAGTGAGAAACAGCTGTTGTTGCAAGTACATTTATGGCATTTACAGTAGCTGCCATATATCCAGAGTGACTTACATTACCCCATTACAGGGATTACAATCTCCCTGGAGCAACTTGGGGTCTTGCTCAAGGACCCACTGGTGGTAAGTGGGATTTGAACCCGCAACCTCTTGTTTCATAACCCAGGCCTAATACCACTAGGCCACCACCATCCCAAGACATGTGACATCTTGTATATAGGGGGGTCATCACCAACTTAGTTGAATGGTGAGGAAGGAATCACCTCCTGTTAAACGCCAGTAAGACAAAGGAGATGGTAATTGACTTCTGCCACAAGGTGACTCCATCTGCACCAGTGAACATTCTGGGAGAGCAGATAGAGGTTGTGTCTGTGTACAAATATCTGGGTGTTCACATAAACAACAAACTGGACTGGTCACATAAACTGGACTATGATGTAATTCAACAGAAGATTCATCAACAGAAGATTCATCTGAAAAATCCACCTTCTTCCACTTTTCCACCGTCCATCTTTTTGGCAGGCTGTGGGCCTTGGCAAATGCCACACGGTTTTTTAATTGTCTTTTGTTTAGTGCTGGCTTCTGGGCAC
>JAODKM010000001.1:18722570-18740554 GCA_026780845.1 Petrocephalus sullivani
CTTTCCTCATTTCCTCCCGCGCCACATAAGAGCCGTATCTGCTATTCCTGTCACCTGCCGCTTTCTCTCCACCTTTGACCCCCCCCCCCCCCCCCCCCGCCATATCAGTTCAGGCCAGGTCATATGACTATGGTGGGTCAGATCACCTAGTTTCCACACCTGTGAGGCTGTTCTACACTGGCTGCTGGGACACATGCAGGCACAAATCTGCTCTGCAGGCACAAATCTGCTGGACACGCTGATTTACATCAGAATGCCGGGAAAGCGGCTGAATGTGCAAGTCGATACAGTGAGGGAAAACTGGGACTCACAAAAGGCAGATAAACACCGATAAAGCAGCATCCTCTACGGCTCAATGTAGACACAATGATGTCGAGCGTCCCATTACCCACAATGCCACACATTTTTTATGGAGTCTCTACTCCTTTACATTTGCACTGTGCCCCTGACTTTTACTAGCTATACCCTGCCACCCCCCCCACCCTCCTTCTTATTAACCATTTCCCACCTCCACCCACGGAGCACTTCCCGTGCACATGGTTGCCATAGTAACAAATTAATAAGCTCTTACCTATGAAGGGAATGGAGTCCAGGGAGTCGCCCAGGTTACTGGAGTTGGAGGCTTTGCGCTGCTCACCCAATCGCTTCATGTGAACCTCCCGGCGTGCGTCATTGGGCAGCCAGCAGGTGGCGCTGGGAGACACTTCTCCATCTGGCTCGTTCACTGCCAGGATGTAGGATGGGTGCCGAAGCGGATGCAGTCCGCCAGGCGAGGGCTTCTTCCTCAGGACCACGCCACCCGCCGCCAGGGCCCCCTCACCTTCCGCCGGACTCTGCCCATTGGCTGTTAGCTGATGGGAGGTGGGGCCGTTGCTGGGGGATGCCACTGCTGGGCTTTTGGGCTGCTGGGTAGGGGTCACGGCAGGTGTACAATAAGCCCGGGCACTGGAGGTCAGCTCACGCAGGCTCAGCGCCCTGGTTCGAGCCTCCGACAGGTGGCTGGCCAGAGGCAGCGCATAGCTGTTTGTCGTAGGAGTTTGGCCCTGGGTGGAGCTGGTCAATGGTAGGCGTGGGGGCCTCACAAAGGACAGGGCGTGAGGTGTGTTCTGGAAGCCAGCTGCCCCCAGCCGGCTGTCAGAGCCATACACTCCCGGACTGTGATGGGCCACGCCAAAGGACCGCGTGGATGGGGGCTGCCTGCTAGCTGAGGCAGCCTCGGGGAGACGGGGGGGCCGGTCCTCGGGCTCCATCGGGCTGAAGCCCTGCCGATCCCGACCCGCCATGAAACCCTCCCGACCCAGGTAGTCGCAGGATCTCGCCCGGGGCTTGGCCGGCCAAAGGGGAGTGGATGCCAGGGCATCCTGGGAAGCACTGCGGGGCCACTCTCTGCTGGGGGAAGTGCGTTCTGGACTCCCAAGGCGCTCCTGAGATGCGCTGCGCGGCGGTGCTGAAGTCGCAGCACTCTGGGGGGCCCGGTCATGTGACGTACTCCTCTGCCGGGCTTTGGAGACGCTGGAGGCACGCGGCTTGTGCTCAGCCGACGTCTGGGAAGCAGCCCGCAGGCTGTCCAGGCGCTCCTGGATGGTGCGACAGCCATACATGTACAAGCGCTTGGTGTCCATATACTCCTTGTACGTGGTGTAGTTGCGCCAGTCTATGTGCTGGTGGGCAGCGGGGGAGGTCGTGGAGGAAGCGGGAGATGAGGGCGAGCAGTGATTGGATGCCACGGGCGAGGGGTTCGCGGTTGCTGTGGCGGAGGACCGGGGGGTCAGTGCGTGTGGGTCCGGGCGGCTTGGGGAGAATCCGATGGTGCTGCTCCCCATAGGTAGCATGGAAGGGTCCGACAGCCTGGGGGAGGGGTGCTGAGGCTGTCCACCGGCAGAGGGTGACACTACAGGGGACGCGATGGGCCTGGCCATGCCGGGGATGAGCTCTGACACTGCTGGAGCATACCGGTTCTCCTCGGTCCGGTGACTGGGACCTGCTTGAGGTGTCCGGGTGTCCTGGGGAACTGCGAGTGTCCGGATGCTCTCGCTGCACACGCACACCACTGTTTGAGACTTGGGGGGCTGTGGGGACGACGGTGTGACGGGAATCTCCACGCAGTACCCGTGTTCGGGCTTGCTGCCCACGGATGCCGCCAGCCACTCCCCTCGAACCCCTTGGCCCGGGGTGTGCGGTGTCTCAGCTGATGGGGATGGCTCAGGGGTCTGGGCCATCCCCAGGGGCTTGCAGTCTATCCTCGGGTAACATATCAGCGGAGGTTCTGGGATGTTCCGTGCGTTCCCACTGTAAGCATCGTTTCCTTTAAGGTATGCATCCTGAGAATACGCCTGTCAAGAGGGAACATGGGAGTCAGTGCTGGGAAGAGCCCTAAAACACGCAGCGAAAAGTATGAAGGCGCACAGAATCATTCAGGAAAACAGTCATGGATTCCACAGAACAGAAGAAAAAAAAAAAAAGACAAAAACAAATGGTAAAAACAGCATGCAACACCAGGTTAAATGAAGAGTACAAGACAGGTCAGATGGCAAAATATGAAGTGGGGGGGGGGGGGGGTATTTGGAGACCCGACAATGAAATCAACAGAGGGAACAAGCTGGGTAAGCAGCTGACGAGTGCTAACATGCTAACCAACGGCAGGCAGGCAACAGCGAATGTCAAGCGGGGCATTCGCCCAGAGCCCCCCCCCCCACCACAGAAGAGTTTCAGCCACCTTCTTGCTCTGAGCACAGGCGATAACAAGGTGGGGGGGGGGGGCTTTCCGTAACCCCTGGCAATTCATGCCAGCTCAGTTTTCAAGCCTGACATCCCCCCACACCCCTCCATGAGAATCGTTCAAGATGGTAGGAAGCGGTCAATTTAAAGTGTGGCTAAAAGCAGAAAATCCACGACTAAGGAGCCTCCTGGACGTGACAAAGAAACCGGGAAAACAAGAGATATAACGAGAAAAATAACGCTACATGATGGCAGCAGGGGAGCCACGGCACGGTTTCTCTCTGCAGCGCTTCACCTGTGCCGTCCAATCGCGTTCTCCGCTCACGCCCCCCCAGCACCCCCAGGCTTACGCACTCCTTTTCTATTTGCATCAGTTCCCGTAATTCTGAGATCAGCATGTTTGCCAGAAAGCCTGAGAGGAACGGCATAGAGCCTGGTGACCGGGGGGGGGGGAGACTACAGGCATGCGGGAAACGTGTCCCGCAGGCACAGCACCCGAGGGGGTCACGCGAAACGGGCCATCGAGCGATGGCGACGCGGCTTATGTAACCACTGATGGCAAACCCGAGACAGGCGAGGCTCAGCAACGCTGAAAAGGGGACGCAAAAGCATCACGAGCAGACACAAGGCGGCATGCGATTCCTTCTCCTTACCAGCGCCGTGATATCCCGGGAAATCTGCAGACGGGAGGGCAGAGAGAGGCAGGGCGGGCGGGCGAGAGGGAGAGAGAGCAGATGCATGAAGTGCACGCGCGCGAGAGAGAGAGAGAGTGAGTGAGGAGAGAGAGCGAGAGTAAATAAAGGCCAGAGTGGGGGGCTTGCGGAGCTGTCACGCATGAGGAGGTGGAGGGAGGGGGAGCGGGAGCGAGCGGGAAGAGCAGCCGCCCACCTCCCGCCACAAGTGTGAGCACCCATGGTCACCGTCCAGCCCCCCATTTAGATGACGGAACACCTTGCTCTGATCAAACAGCCCCACTGACTGCGTGATCCAGGTATGCATCATGACAATTATTATTTAAAATAATAGAAATCAAAAATTATCACTGGAAGGTCACCTGATCCCAGAGGTATCAGGGTTGAGCTGATCTGAACACAAAACATACCACATCCTCATTGAAATCTGAAGTCAGAATGAGTCAAGAAAGAGTCAGAGACAGACAGGAGAGAGAGAGAGACACATGGATGGACAAACAGCGAAACGGGCAAATGGAGAGAGAAACAGACAGATGGAGAGACAGACAGAGATAGATAGAATGTGGCAGATCTAACTGTGAGAGACAGGCACATGAAGCCAGTCCACCACAGGAGATCAAAACAAGTATCCCCCCCCCCCCCCCCAACCCAAACTGTCCTCAGTCTGCTTTCCTTAGGCAGGACCCAACGTGAAGCACCCAGTGAGAGACAGGCCACTGCCATATCCAGTTTACCCAGTTTCCACCAACGTGGTGCTCGTGCCGAGCTTTTTCCCAATCAGGAACTGGTTCTTTGCATTTCCACTGCAAAAAAGTGCCCCTAGGCCAGGAAGAAAATGCTCAAGCACAGCACCACAGAAAAGCTGGTCTCAGAACATAGAACCATAAGGTCAATGGAACTGGGACTGGCTATCACATCCAAATAAACAAAAAAGTGACTGTACTATTTGTACTGTATAAAGGATTCTGGTGGCTAATGCTAATTAGGTTACAAAATCAATAGTTAAAAAAAAAAAAATCAAAAACGTTACGTGTCATGAGAGTATTTGCCGTGAATTATTTATGCTGCTTGATGGTATTATTAAAATGCAACTTGTAGTGTCTTTAAAAGTGGGAGAAAAAAAACAGATAAAGGCGAAGCATTTTCTTACGATGAAGTTGGAATATACAAACAATTCAACCTCATAACAGAACTAATATTTCAAATAGTACAAGCCACAATACCAGTGGGTCCCTGATCAAGACCCTTAACCCCAAGTTGCTCCAGGGAGATTGTAATCCCTGTAATGTACTGTAAGTCACTCTGGGTAAGGGTGTCAACTAAATGCCATAAATGTAAATACTGAAGAACACGATGATTGTTCCCGTCAAAACTTTACTCTCACTTCTACCAATTTAACACTTTCGTTCAGCATTTTTTGTAACCAGTGGAAAGGCAGGCAGGCAGGTTCTCAAAAGGCACCAAGTGAGAACCAGCCCAGCACCAGAACCAGCTTGGTGTTGGTGGAAACGAGGTACGATCCATGTAAGTTTGGGTCTCTCTTCCCAACAGGGTCTAGCGGCCAGCAACGTGGGTTTCTAAAGCCTCATTACTCCTCCTAGCGCCTAATATTCCAGCTCGACAGTGTCACCATCAGGAACCTCACCCCACATGTGAGCGCGTGCGTCTCGCTTTCTCGGGAGCGTTGAGGTAACCCCCCAGCCACCCCCCCCAGGCCAAGATAGGCCAATGCCTCTGCATTACTCAGAGGGTTTTAAAGTCCGGAAAGAGCAGAGTAGTCCAAACGAGTACCACTTACCAGTTGAAGTATGTCTTCATCTTTGGGCATTACACAGAGCTCCAGAGAAGAGTCACTAAAACCAAAACACAAGTGTTAGCAGCTCATGCCATCTGCAGAGAAGCTCCGCCCCTGCCATGCCCCTGTCCCCGCCCCCTCCACACCATGCACCTACGTGCTATTTTGAGGGGATTTCATAGCATAATATCCTGCTGCTCAGAAGAACTCCGCAATACCAGCTATGACTCACAAATAAAACCTTCTTGAGTAATAACCGGGGCCGTAACTTACAGGAAAGATGGAACAACAGGAGGGGAGATAAAGGCCATGAAGAGCAAACTAAGCCATCACGGAGGAATGCAAAACAAAAGTCCTCTAGAGCTGAATGACCCCAAACAGCTCACGTTCTGCCAATACGCTCCCTGCAGACAGAGCTCCCAGCACTCTACTTCATTTCTGAAAACAAGTCCATTAAAATGCAAAAATCCCTCTTCATTTGTTACATGTCCTACTCATCAGGAAGGCTGGCATCTGCCCCAGCATGCTACCTTCTCACAACACCAGGGATTCATGAGAAGCCAAGAGAAGCCAGACTGGGGGAGTGCATGAAAAACCTGCTCTACACAGGTTGGGCCTCAGGTCACTTGATCCGACAGATTTATTATTTTAGCCAGGGCAGGTGCAGGCGCATTACAGTGGGTGCTAACAGACTGGCAAATTGGCTAACGCAGGAAAAAAAGGCAAATAATCACAAAAAGTTAATTTAAAGACCCAGGTACCACACCTGAGTTCAAATGAATTATTTAAGCATTCAGTTATACATGGCTGTCTCATAAAAAGGAGAGTGCTCACAGCTGCAGGTACCAGGGGGGTCTCACCTGTTCTGGATCAGGGCGATCACCTGGGAGTAGGTCTTCCCAATGATACTCTCGCCATTCACTTTGACAATGCGGTCCCCTATAGGAGAGTAAAGGCAAGAGTTAAACACGGCCGCCTAAAGCAGTTTCCCTGCTAATCTACATGCCGTGCTGTGCTGTAAGCCACAATTCGGGGGGGGAGATACCAATCTCCCCTGCCCCGGAAACATGGAGGGGAGAGGAAAGCAAACAGTGGGAAGGCAATCTTCAGTGCCAAAGCAGACCATTTCATCTTTCATGATGGACACAAAGTATCCAACTAAATCAAAGGCTGCTCACAGATGACCAAGGCGGCACCTGCCCCCTCCTGTCACATGACGGGAAGCGGCCAATACCTGTGCAGAGTCCAGCTGCGTGGGCGGGACCTCCCTCCTTCACCTGCTTGACAAAGATGGTGTCCATGGGTTCCAGCCTGCTCCGCTGTCTCCCTGGCAATGAGAGCGGCACCCCGGCTCAGCTTAGTGGCAAGTCTGATCACCTGGAGCACTCCATAGCAGAGTTTCACGTTCCTGAGCCGACGCAGCTCCTGCAGCAGCCATAATGCAACTGACAAGTCATTTCAGGCTCACTTCAGGAAGGCACTAGCCATGGAAAGTCCCTTCTGAAGCCACATCTCATAAACAGATACTCTCTCAGACCTCTCGCTATTCAGAGAAAAACTCTTCATTCTCCAGAAGTTAATAGATGAATGAAATCCTCACCCGGGACGGCTCATTGCTCATCTACCACAGCAATCACGTGCGCATCAGCCTAGGAATGCAGGAGAGCATGGGCACGTGTGAGTGCAGCCCCCTGTTCCTGGGAAAGAGCCCCACTGACTCACCAGGAAGACTCCAGTCTGGAGGCAGAGCTCTCGGGTTTGTGAACGGGGAGGGGGGGGCGGAGAGACTGACTGGACTAGAACATACATTTACTTTTAATTTATTTATGAAATGCTTTTATCCAGTGAGGCATAGTAACAATTGAGCAGTCACACTCCTTACTCTGTGATTCAAACCTGCAGCCTTCGGATCACAGGCCCATCCTCCTAACCCCCTGAACCACACACCACCCCAAACTTATGACCAAAATATAGCTGGTTTGAGTCCCAAGTGACCATTGTGCTGTGTCAGCTGACCATATACGGGACAAGGAGACCACCACCCAAAAAATGGCGGGACAAGCTCCAGTCAGTGAAACTAGGCTAACCAGACAAGGAAAGGGCTAAGACTAAACACACGGGGGTGCTGCTATAGCACAGGTCTGCGAGCCACTGACCTGAACAGCTCCACTCACACAGCAGGCTGTATAGATAAAATGAACAACACAGAAGGGCTCATTAGCGACTAAAAAGCCCAAAGGCAAACGGGGAGCAGAATGCACTGGGGACGGCGAGCGAGCACAGGTGCCAAACGTGTCCTGAAAGCCGCCCTCCGGCTCTGCGCACTACAGGACGGGGCGTCAGCTCACTGTGGACGGCATCGGGCCGCGGCGGAGGGACACCATCCCACGCCCTGGCGGCACAAGTTCCGTCACAACTCGGGGAGAGCTAGGAGCTAATGCTAACGCCGCCAACCACGCCAAAATCGCGGAGAAAATCTAAGCGTGTATGCGAGTCCCTAAACTCCCCGACAAATGCCTAAACACACACATTTTTTAAACATTTAATGACACTCCGGTCGCCTGGTAGACCGCTGGCGTGGTTGCCGTGGTAACGCACAGGCGCTGTCGGCTGCGGCTTAACGTGCGCGCACACAGTCACACGTGCCGCGCGCCCGAGACATTACGCAACAGCGCATCTCCCGCGACGGCGAACCGAGGCTTCGCTGGCCAGCTGGTGGACACTGGGTATCACACCGTACTTCATTATCAGCCATCTCTTAAAGCGTGAGCTCCTGCATCAGAACTACGCATGTGTGTCTAGACAGTCGTAGAATAAATCGCTATTTGTGCCTGATTAACAGAAGTCGGGGGGGGGGGATGCATCCTGTGGCTATTAATTAAAATTAAAGTTTGAGCATTATTTAATTCAAAGGTCTGCTGTTAAATTAGATGATTAGTGAGACCCCGAGAAAAATGCAGGATTTAGTGGGAGGAAAAACTGCTCTTTGATCTTGAATCCCTAGTTTAATAAATCATTCCTGCTTTGCCTCCAGAAATCAATACAGAACCATCTCAGATTCAGATACTGACCAATAAGAGAGCGAATTTAAATGAGGTAACGAAGCACCGCTGCAGATATTCAGGGGACATGCTGGCTACAATACGAAACGCATCACATTACGCCATTCCAGCTCTTTGAAACATTCCTGCCTTTGGCTCAGCTCCACCTTATCGTTACGCAGGGTCATGCATTACCGACAACCGCCAAACGATGGCAGCAAAGGCCAAAACAACACAAATCTAAAATGATTAGGTTGTTGAAAATGATCTGTTAAATGTAAAACAATATCCCGTTTTTAGGCTTCAGAATATGCAACAGCTCTGCGCCAGGCTAAGCTGTCAAACCATCAATGTCCTGTATGAAATCAGTATTGGACAAAAAAAGTTACATACTGGGAAAAAAAAACATACACTTTATGGACCAAAGTAAAAGAACACACCTCTTGATTGCTGAATTCAGGTGTTTCATGCAGACCCATTGCCACAGGTGTATTAATCACATCTAGCCATGCAGTCAGGTTTACAAACATTTTTCGTTCTGAAGACCTCAGTGGATTCAAGCGTGGTGCAGTCACAGGCTTCGCAATAAGTCAGTTCATGAAATTACTTCCCAGCTAGTTATTCCACAGTCACCTGTAAGTGGTATTATTGCAGTGGAAGTGGAAGTGTTTAGGAACAAAAGAGATTCAATTCTCAACACACAGTGGCAGACCACATGAAGTAACAGTGCGGGGTCACCGAGTGATGAGGTGCACAGTGCGTAAAAGTCGCCAGTTCACTGTTGACTCAGTAACTGAGTTCCAATCTTCCTCTGGCATTAACCCCAGCCCAAAAACAGTGCCGGGAGCTTCGTGGAATGGGCTTCCATGGCCGAGCAGCTGCATGCAAGCCTCACATCCCCAAACGCAATGCCAAGTGTTAGATGGGGTGGTGTAAAGCATGCCGCCACTGGACTCTGGAGCAGTGGAAACGTGTTCTGTGGAGTGACGAATCACGCATCTGGCAGTCTGATGGTTTGGTTGATGCCAGGAGAACATTACCTGCCTGACTGCACCGGAGACAACTGTAAATTTGTTGGAGGAGGGGTTGGGCCAGGCTCATTAGCTCCAGTGAAGGGAACTCTTAATGCTTCAGACAACCAAGACATTGTGGCGAATTCTATGCTTTTTATGCTATTCTACGCTAACTTTGTGAGAACAGTTTGGGGAAGGCCCTTTTCTGTTCCAGCATGACTGTGCCCCAGTGCACAAAGCAAGGTTCATAAAGACATGGTTAGGTGAGTTTGGCATGGACGATCTTGACTGGCCTGCTCAGAAACCTGACTTCAACTCCACCTTTAGGGCGAACTATAACAGAGATTATGACCCAGGCCTTCACATACAACACCAGTGCCTGACTTCACAAATGCTCTTCTGGATAAACAGGCCAAAATTCCCATAGACACTATCCCCATAAACTCATGGAAAGCCTTCCATGAAGAGTGGCAGCTGTTATAGCTGCAAAGGGGGGACCAACTCCATATTGGTGCCTATGTATTTAGAACGGGATGTCATAAAAGTTCCTGTGGGTATAACGGCCAGGTGTCTCAATACTTTTCTCCATATAGTATATGTAGCAATTCATCAGATTACAAAAACATTAATTAAACTTCCTTAACATATAAACATTTGACAAAGTATAAATGAAATTAAGTCCAGTTTTTACGGGTGTACAAGATTTCTATAAAATGTAAATGTGTTATTAATTACAAGACTACGAGCCGATTTCTGTAAGAAGCCAAGCCTCACAGCACAGATATTCTGGGTCTGGTTTAGCACCCAGCACAAAAGGTGATACCAACTTAAATAATTAACCTTGCAGGTAAACTCCGTCTGCATGCAGCCCACGAGGAGCTACTCTAAGAAAGGCTGCCAACTATCCATGTGCAGGTTACTGTGACTAATCTGGGCTAGGCTTCACCTGTCAAAAGAAACCCTATGCTGCTGTTCATAGCACTGTCCACTAGAGGGCAGCCTGGCAGCTGAGAGGCCTTTTACAAGTTGGGCCCCTGTGGATAAACATCCTGTACACCCCATAGCTGGTGCACCCTCTTGCCACTGATGAACACTGTGCCTTTCATCTCCATTGATATGGGCACATGCCTGAAGCTCTCATCTGACCGGGTTAGACTTCTCCCTCTCTGAACAAGGGCAAACGGAAACATACTTTGGGAGAGATTTAAAGGCGCAGAGGAGGGGGACGGGGGAAACCCCAACTATTTCTGAATATTTTGAGGAAACAAATGGCACTCTGTTCTCCGCTTTTCGCAGATGTTCTTCCCGAGTGAAACACCCTCAGAGGACAGCCAGACCAAGGACCAGCAATGGCACCACAGCATCTAACGACCCAGAAGAGGAGGCTGGCATGCAGATCACAGAGGACCGAGCTCCCTAACCGGCTCGGCTGCGGTGGGTCTCCCAGCTACTGTCAGGTTACCAACAGGTGACGTGTCACTAGTGGCACGAACATCAACCGTCAAGATCATGCCGCCACTGCGTTCAGGCTACGTTTCAGAGGCCGGACCGGGCTCCACGTTTTTCATTTTATTTCAAAACAAACACATGTAGCGCGTGCAAACTATTGAACAGGAGTACCAGAATGCACTGCTCCAAACACAACTGCAGCTACTGAAAAAAATATGTTATATTTCTGCAGGCTGAGGGAAAAGGAACACGAACTAATCTATAATACAAACTTGCTACACCAAATGGCATTTAACTAAGCTGGGGATAATGCTAATAAGGATATAGCCTTCAGCTAGACTATGCTAAACGTAGTTAGCATGCAGCAGTCGGTCAGGTCAGCATCTTAGCACAGCTAAGTTTGCCTGTGTTCCCGATCTTGGCACAGCCCCTGTCCAGCGACGCGGCTCGGCAGTTTGTGTGGGCCGGGGCGTGCGTGTTGTTTTGCCTTCGATAATGTTATTCCAGCGGGCCGGCTCGGGCCGTGGCCCACACATTTTATGAGCCGGCCCGTTACGCAACAGGCCACATTCCTTAGCGTTTCTCCCTTTTCGCTTCAGCCTGCTCCATTCCAAGTGCCGCGAACTGGACGTTATTATCCCCGCCCTACGCGAGGCCGACCCGGCCTTGGTGACATCAGCAGGAGCTCCTGGCACGAAGCCCCAAGCTAAGTCCACAGAGTCACACGTCAGGCACCTCAGCCAGTACGCCTCCTACTGTCTGAAACCTCGCTTACCCCCACCAACTTCCTGCCACTTTTGAGACGAACAGAAATGAGCCGAGGCCAGCCCGGCACCCTCACAAAGACGTGCACGGCACAGAGGCAGGGTGCTGGCTGCCAACATTGGGTTGAGTGACGCCTCGTGCCGGCCGGGAGTTCACGGCGACCATCGGGAACAGGATGTTCCCATGGCTGCCCGGTGGAGCGAGGCCACCGGCGTCCGTGTGACTTTACCCGTGGCCAAGCTGGCATTAAGCACGCAGTACATCCGCCAATGCCTAGTAACTACCACTCCCGTCTCAGCCTGGGGGGGTATCACCCATTCCTAGTGAATCACATGACCCCAGACCTGCCTATGAAATACAAGCCCAAACTACAAGCTTGCCAGTGTTTCAAAAGATCCCCCGGCACGTCATGATTAAACGAGAATGAATGTATGAATGAATGAATGAATGAATTAACACCTCCACGGCATCTCAGGTCAGCAGCCCTAAGCATGCTCAAAGCACGTCAGCCACCAATGGACGGGGAACAGTCCACTTTTCATTCGCTGATCGTGCCTTCCTGAGGAGCGGGTTAAACAAAATAAATAAATGCGTGGGAGCCCCGGACTGAAAAGTACCGCCCTCTGGGCCAAATCGAACCCGGCTCCGCAAGCAAAGGGGGCTCTGTGCCGTCCCCAGGGGTCTGCCGGGGAATTTCTGCTGCCTTTGTGACCACTTCCTCCGCTGCTGAACAAAACCATGGATCTGCAAATCTCCAGCAGGGAATTCCACTTAGAATGAAAACAAATATTTGAACAGATGTGGATTTTTTTTTTGCCCGTTTTTGACCCAAAGCTTAACTGTACAACAGACTTCTCTGCCCCCACTCCCCCCCACCCCCACCGTGGGAGAGAAGGGGTGAAGCTTTGAAACATGTTCAGTCAGTCAGCTACAGTGAAACCTGTAAACAGGCAAGACTAAAGGCCAGCAGCAGCTCCAACACCCTAGCAGTGGTGGCAGTGTTTGTGGGGCTGGCGGGGGAGGAGTTTCAGCCTTTTTATCACCCTGTCGCTTCCTAGGGTCCTAGGGAAGATGTAGCACCAGTTCTTGTTATTGGTGAAACTAATCAGTCACAAATCCTGTGAGCTGACCCTCATAGCTACATCATCAAAGGCCGTTTGGCAGGCATCCCGGGGTCACCTGGACGCCTGTGCTACAGTGTGACAAGGACATCGGCAATGAGGATGTCCTCACCTCTGCCGCCATTGTCTTCATCCTGGGAGAAAAAGAAGAAAAAATAAATGAAAAGCCAGGTTACTTCCGAGCTGCATTTGCTCTATACCAGGGGTGGCCAATCTTACCCACAAAGGGCCGGTGTGTATGCAGGTTTTCAGGATAACCTTTAGGTTAGCTGTTCAAACCCAGGCAAGAGGACTCTTCAGCCAATCAGTAATCTAAATTAGGGAGTTGCAGTGAAAGTCTGCATACATAAGGCCCTTTCTGGATAAGATTGCCCACCCCTGCTCTAGACACTTAAATACATCATTCCGCTCAAAAATGGAGATATGGAGACAGTCACAGAAGCGAGCTGAAGCCTACAGAAACATCCGGCAGCAGCGGGCCTGGAAACCGGCCTCCCAAGAGGCGCGGAATTAAGGCTCCGTTTCAAATGCTGTGTCCGCAACGAACAGCGAGAGAAATGTCCGTTTGGGCCCATTTCCCGAAGATGCTCTCAGAGAGGTGTCCAGGAAATAAACTACTCAGAACTCAGAAAGATAACAGCTTTTCTGAGAGCGGCACAAACCTCAGCTCAATGCTGCCAACGTAGTGACGTGTGAGAGAGAGGGAGAAGGAGGGGAGAGAGGGAGAGAGAGGAAGAAAGACTAGACAGAGGAAGAGAGAGAAAGGGAGAACGATGGCAAAAAAGTGTGCGCGAGAAATTTCAGACATGCTGTTAGCTGGAGTTGAGAACAGGCTGCAAAACCCCTTCCTGAAAGCACATCCTGTCGCTATGACAACACTGGCGGGAAGGCGACGGGGATCAGTGCTGAAGGCACAGCGGTGTCACCCGTCAGCCATGACGGCAGCTTGGTGTGAACAGCGGGCCTGTCATGAAGCTGCTAGCTGGCCTCTGCTGTGTGTGTGTGTGTGTGTGTGTGTGTGTGCGCGTGTTGGGGGGGTGGGGGCTCACCTTAAGGGAGAAGTGCACAGCAGACTCGGGGGGGTAGACTATGAAATGGCGCAGAGTGAAGCCGAACCCCTGAGAGGTGCGGCGCAGCCGGAGCGTCTTTGGACCGGGCCAAGCGAAGGGCTCTTCCTCGCTGGGCGATGGCTCTCCACTCTGCTCCGGCGCGTCCTTCCGCTTAGCCTGCAGGGGGCGACATAGAGCATCGCTAAAGCTAGCACGCTTACCACTGAGCCTTAATTCTGGTTTCACTCACCTCCGGTATACCACCCTTGCAAATACTCTAACAGTCACCAGTACATTCTGTCATCACCAGCATAACTACTATTTAAATCTGTAAATCTGACTCTGGACTCACACCTCCAGGCCTGTGGCTGTGTTTCCCACCTGGACTCACACCTCCAGGCCTGTGGCTGTGTTTCCCACCTGGACTCACACCTCCGGGGCTGTGGCTGTGTTTCCCACCTGGACTCACACCTCCCGGGCCGTGGCTGTGTTTCCCACCTGTGCTGGTGCATGTGGTCCAAGTTCCCCTCTGTGCATAACTGTGTGCTCCCTAATGCACTGTGCTTCGAGCTACCTGGGAAGTGTTCCAGGCTCGCTTGGGAAGCTATTACGGAAGATGGATGGGTAATTTAAAATTCACAATACGGGTTGGAGCTGAACATAGCTGCTAATTCACCAGAAGTCCAGCCTCGCGCTACTATAATCGCATTTTTGTGGCAGTGAAACAGCCTGCGCGCAAGAACTCGGAATTATTCACATCACAGCCACGACATGTGGAACCGGCTCAGGCTCACCTGCTGCAACGCTGTCTTTCAGCGAAAATCCCGATCAGCAGCCACAGCCTGATCTAATGGGGCTCGGTGGGTTGTGTACACAGGCAGGAAATGCAGCAGTCTTACCACGGTCCAGAGCTGACCCACGGCACCACAAAAACCCGAAAGGTTGGAATTTTAGCGCTGCAGATACCACGCAGACTTATAGAAACCAGTAACGCCTACAAAAGTACAATTACACCCCCAGAACCCCTCAAAACCAGCCCCTCGCTCTGTATTAATCCACAGTAAAGGCCATGCCCCCCCCTCCCCCATCTCGCGGCAGCCTGAGAGCCCTCCAGAGAGTGGGCTGGGATCGCAAACCCAGAATGATCTCATCTTTCTGACCTGGGATTCCAGCAACCCAAACTTAGGCCCGTTACCAGGGAGGAAACGGTGAGTCAAACAGCTGGAGAAGAGGGCCGTCCTTCAGAAGGGGGGGGTGCACGGGCCATTGGAGCAGACCATCCCATACACGTGAGGGTTTCTCATACGCTAGTCTACTATCTGCACGTGTCCTGCATGCTCCTTACTTTCTGATATTTTAATAACGTTAGTCAACAGTGCAAGCCCATAAAAATACCCCCCCCCCATCATGGCTCACTGAACCAGCTATATTTCTATATCTAACATCTATAATGCGTGAAAATTTTGCCTTAGTTGAGAAAACGCACAGCTTGCTTTGGTGCTGAGCTTTTCCACCAATTGCCATCTCACACATTTCTGTTCCTCACTATGTGACAAAGTTAACATGCTTATCAGAGCAGCTGGTTGGGCGTGAGCCCGGGACCCGTGATTGAGCCGGGACCCTTGACCGAGCCAGGACCCGTGACCAATAGGAGCGTGTCGTGTTCATTTGCCATCCATGTCACGGGCTCGGTCATCATGACTGTTCTGTGAATCTCTGGCAGCACCTTTTCGAAAGGCTGATGTGCAAGACTCATTCGGACAGAGGTGCAGCAAGGCTGCAGAGAGTCTGCAGATGTTCCAGGCTCCTCCCCCTCCATAAAGGAAGCTGACCCCCACCAGACATCCAGTTTACTGAAAACCTACCAAAATAAATACAGCCCACCCGGCACTATATTTCGGCACAAATACACATTCAAGTTTTTCAGCCAAATTTGTTACAAAGGTTAACACCCACCTGCCCACGGCAGCTGACGTGCCTTCCTAACACTGAGAATGTGGGGAATGCTGGCTTCCTCCACCAGGGAAGCCAACACGCTCCATTTTGGGATCTTTGGAGAAGTGTGAAACTTCTACACAAACCTATTGCAAAATGAACCTTCAAATCCACTTTCCACATGTCCCAGGATGGGCAGAGCAAGACCTCTGTCTCCTTTAACTTCCTTGTCTTTTACAGCTTGGTTGAACTTCATAGTGCAGTACACAAAAGCAGGTATCGCCAAACCGGACATAATTTGGGATGACAACATGCCCATGCAGTATTCCAGGAAACACGTTCCCCATTCTCATAAAAGCCTCATAATCTTACCCCAGTGCCATCAGAGTTTCCTTTCAAAGCCGTTCCTTGTCTACCTAAAACAATTCCACTGAGGTACTTCCATTCTGGCTCCAGGGTGGCCCAGTTGAGCAGCTGAAGACAGCAGGATTCCAATAACCAATCCTCAGGTCCTGCAGACCGGGCCCACGGCTATCCTCCAGGTAGGGGCTGCAGTCAACTTCAGCCAGCCTTGGGCCAGCCTAGCCTTCCTCCATAAGAGCCGGGAGAGGGACAGCGACGGGCTAGTTTCTCTATTCCCACCTCTCGTGGTGTGCCAGCATGATGCACACCCTCTGCAGACTCCCACAGCCACACACTTCTGCTAGAGGAGCAGCCAAGCTGCCTCACACTGCATGAGTGCTACAGACCGGCGCCCACGTATACACAGAGACACCTCCATGCAAACACATCTGGACAGTCTTCGGGGGAAAAAATGAGGGGGAAATGACTAACACTATAGCACATCTGGGCTCCCCAACTCTCACGCTCGCTGTCACCGATGGATCAGTTACAATCTCTTGACCCACCTGCCACACCCACAGCCCGCCTCGTTCCCTGCCATTGTGGGATAATTTCAGCAGAAATTCCTTGTCGCACATGTGAAGGACAAAGACAGCGCAGACTTGCTATCTGGGATTGGGAGGTCCGGAAATAGTCCAGGTTTGAAATAGATCAGGAAATGCCAAATGGAGCTCATTTTGTGCCCGTTTTACCACCCAGAATTTGTCAGCTATTTCGGGGTAGTTTCACCTCTTTTGCATCCCCCAGCCCGCTATCCCTGGTTATTACATAAGAGACATGTCAGCAATGCATAGTTCCTCAATGGCTGACAGTAAACTGAATTCTGCTGGGATCAGGGCAGCTTTAAGAGCAGCTGGCAACTGACAGCATGTGCTCACAGAGCACAAGTTGCCTTAGAACAGGACTGGAGTCAAGGGGAACAGGATCTGAATGCAGGGGTGTGGCCTTCAAGTGAATCATCCCACAACCACTGTGAAAAAGGACACAGCCCATGAGAGGTTCCCATTCGCTACTCAGTTAGTCCAAAACTGAACCCGACACCAAAGGTCTTTCTGATCTTCTCTGTGGAGAAGTACCCAGAGCCACAGCTACCCGGCAGTGCCGAAGGTGCCAGCAGGTTCCATGGAGCAGGTTCCGTCAAAAGGATACAGTCACACAGCAGGACAGATTCCAACATTCTCCAACTAAGTGTAGGCATCAGTAACAATCGGGGACCTTGTCAAGATGGCAGAAGAAAGTCACCTGTCATTGGACTGGTTTCTAATCAATCATCCATAACCTGATCATCATCCCACACAAATAGTCTTTATTCAGCGCCAAAGTCCATTTGGTACCCTAAGAAAATTTCACCATCAGCACCCCCCATTAAAAGCAAAATCAGTTTAAGTTGATGCCCCGTCAGAGGATGCTAACCTAGAAAGCTGCCTATGTTGAATAAAAAGAATTGACCAGCACGGGCCCCACCCTCAGGCCTTCCCTGGTAAAGTGGGAGCACCACCACCGAGCACTCACAGACACAATGAAAGGGGTTACCTGTCAGAGGCCAATCATGGCATGCATACTGTCCTCAGAACAGTCAGTCCTGCTGCAATGCCATATAATTAGTTCCTCAGAAACCTCACGTTCACTGATATTGCATACTAAAATAGAGAAATTCAATGAGGAAAAATAAGGTTAGGGGAATGCGACTCCAAAACTTAGTAACTTGCAAACAAATGTAATTAAATTATATGAACAGGGATACTAGTGGCCAATAATGTATTTGTATGCATTTTAAATAAGTAAATCATTATAATACACTAATAAATGACATGACACACATCTCCTGTGGGTCTTGGGTCTCACGAGAATTGCCTAGTAAAGGCACATGTATAAGGGAGTACAGCAGGGGTCATCAACTATATTTGTCAGAGGGCCAGAGTTTTAGCAGACAGTCTCCTTGGGGGCCGGACAACCAAGAAGAAAATCAAATAAAAATCTAATTTTGGCTTAACATTAGGGCTG
>JAODKM010000001.1:18763748-18781838 GCA_026780845.1 Petrocephalus sullivani
TGGACGGCAGGAAAGTCGTCACGAGCAGCACCAACGGAAAGATCTGGAAAGAGAGAGCGCTCTCTCCCTAGCAAGTGGGCCCACCCCCCCCCCCCCCCCTCCACCCCCCCGCCACCCCCCCCCCGGCAGCGGGCCGCCTTGTTTTCCCCCCCCCCCCCCCCCCCCCGGGTGCATCACGCATGAACACTGCATCCAAAATATCGAGGCAGAAACCACGCAAGATGGTAAGAAGCATCCTTGGAGATGGGGGGGGGGGCGGATCGGGGGGGTAAATCACGGAGAGGGTCTTTGGGCTGCGGTTTCCGACAGGAAAGGAAAGCACCTCCCGAAAAGCGAGAGCAAAAATGCCTGGACGCGGAATTTTAAAATGCATGGGGGGCACGGGAGCCGGGGGGGGCGGAGGGAGCAGCCCGTCTGCCAGCCAATGAGAGCGCAGCGCGCTCGGCCGCATGCATGTCACGTTCCCATCAGAGGCGAAAATAAAGGGCCGTCTGCAGGCCGTGCACCTGCTCCGCACATGGGTGCGAATGCGTGCCTCCGCGGAAAATCAGTTTCAAAGTTCATCTTCCCGATCGATAGGCGACCGAAATGAGCGTGCATTTCCTTCAGCCCCCCCGGGGCCAACGAGCCTTAAATCAACCATTAGAAGCAAAAGTCTCGCACCCTCCGGCGCTGCATTTGCGGCTCCGGGCACGCCGCGCCTCTCGCTCCCTCCCCGGCTTCCCCGGCGCTCCTCCGCGGGCACTCCTTACCTTGCCGGGCGGGGACGCGGTCGAGCGCTTTCTCCCGTCATTTTGGTCCGGGGGCTCTGTCCAGCGTGTCGCCATTATTTCATTACAAATCGCAGATCCTCCGGAGCCCGCATCGAAAAGGCAGAGAATTTGTATTTAAAAGATAAAAAGCAACCAGATCCCAAGGCGATGAATCCTTCAAGAAAAGATTTTAATCCACACCGACTTCCGTCTTCATCGCATCGGTCAGGGAATTCTGTGTCCAAATGTAAACTCAAAGTTAGTCAAAGATTTAAAGAAAAACACTTGTCCCCGCGCTGTCCCGCGCCGGCCAAACGCAGTTCCGCTGCAAACTCAGGATCTCACCTCCTTCGCGATCCTCACTTGATTTTTTTTTTACAATCACCTAGGGCTGTTTACTATATTGGCTTGGTTTGAGATTAAGTAAATATTGACAGATCGGGCTATATTATTTTGACATGGAAACACCCACTCCCTGGGCAAATTAAAACTGATCTACATACTGAACGTGCAATGGCTGTACATCAAGTATTACAATTTACGGTTAACATATATACATAATTACACAAAATACATCGTTTCCTTTAAAAAGTGCTCCTACTAGACGAGTATTTTCCGATGCTTCGTTTATTCAGGCTGCTTACCTGTTTTCCGAACAAAAAGTCCCCGTACTTCGCATGCCACACCACCTTCTAGCAAAGCGTCCTAAATCCAGTGATCTCCCCTGATCTGCCACTAATTCCCTCCGCTTCATCCCGAGTGCCACCTCGCCTCGAAAAGGGACTTAAATAATTAAATGGTGGCAAAACTTTTGTAGCAACAATTGCCGTGATAGACGGCGATCTGGCCGCGCGGCTTATTTCACATGAATGCGGGCTGGATCTCGCGCAGTTCTCCAGTTCCATACAAAAGGGCCTATGTCCGGCTTTTTTTTTTATTTAGTACGACTGATATTTTGCAGCGTACTAGCCGAGCATATCGGGCTCCCCATTTACACCAAAGGCTGCGGATTAACAGATGAACCTTTCATCATCCCTGCCGCTGCTGTAGCAAAGCCGCGTATCTCGACAGCTTGCCATCTCGCAGTATCGATAAAAGGCACGTCGCTGACGTCGCCTGCCGTCTTTCTGCGCCCATTTATTGCCGATTTCAGTTCCCCGTCCCGATTTTGACAATCGAGCCGAAAGGAAGCGATACCGGCCGCCGCGGCATGCGAGCTGGCGGGGAGCGGAGGTGGTCGGAGCAGAACAGCCGTGCAATCGGGCGGAGCAGCCTACCTGCCACAAATCCAAAGAAAAGAGCGAGCACGACTCCGGCGGTCCACCTCCTCCCTCATCTTTATCCAAAATGATTTCATTCGGAGGGAGAAAATACAGCGGGCAGCGTCACCATCCCCACCTCACCGGCCAAAGTTGCAGCGGTGATACATTGTTTCCCTGTCTGCCAGCGCTGAATGATGTTTAAAAAAAATCGCAACAATAATAATAAAAAGGAGAGCGCCAAGCGAGCCTCAGCTAGCGGACGGCGCCGCAGACGGACGCCCAGCTGCGCACACTCTGCATGCAGTCACACGAGGACGCCAGTGTGAGAGCAGGGACCGGTCTCCGCGCGCGCATACACTCCATGCGTGCTCCTCGTTGTCGATCGCAGGATTTAAACAAAAAGTCATTTCCCAGAGTGTGCGCCCCCCCCGCGCCAGATCGCACCGAGGGACGCGCTAATCGACGGGTCCCCGCGGCCCCGCCCCCGACTCGGCTGCGCCGCTCCCACCCAATCACGTCCGAATTTGGCCGATTTGCATTTCAAACTCAGCCAACCGGAAGCCGCCTCGCACGGCTGGCCTGGCCGGTCGGCGGCCAGTCCACGCGTGTTTGAGAGCGCTTTCACCTAGTTTATTAACCACTCTATTTATAACACGATTTCAGCCCCTTTCATCCACTGGTTTGGAAATAAACCGACGTTACGGTTATTGTTTCAAACTCATGTCATGTTGTCCTACTGCAAAATTCTAAGTAAGTTTATTTTGGTTACTGCTGAAGGTTAGGAATTAGCTAGAGGACTTTAGCCACGTGTTTTATTATTATTATTTTAAAATGATTTGAAGTCAAATGAGATTTGCAGGTTGTCGGAGCTATGCAAAGACACGGTTCTGTGCCAATAAATAAATGTGCTTCGATGTAAAAGTGAGTGATGTTAATGATTAACAATACTGGCTAGCTTTACCCCCAGCTGAGGGTTATTCAGGAGGAAACACTGCCATGTATTTGTAATCTCGCCTTTCTGCGTACTTGCCCTGTTTACAGTACAGCAGATAGCGCCGCTCTGGGTGTATCACAGACGGCTATGCGTGTGCTCAACGGATGGCCTTGGAGTTCCCATCCTCCTGGCCCCCCGACAAATAGTTTCCTGCACACGCGTAGAGATAAAATACACTGGATCGTATAGCTCGTCACCTCTGATCTTCAATGACACATCATATCAAGGACGTTGTCTTTTGTGAATACAAAGGTGGGCAAGTAGTGATTGTTTTTTATGGTTATAAACTGTATTGAGGAAAGTTGTCAGTCTGAATCTGAAATTTTTGTACACTTTTAATAATATTATTTATCAATATCATTTATAATATATATTATATAGAATTTAGATATAAAATATAGCTTATTATTCTATAATCTTTAAAACAATAAATATATCTATCTAAACCTAGGATTTTTGTTTCATTTGACTGTTTACTAGTACAATTACTTTACAAACTACAAATGTGATATGCAATTGAAAACAAGAGCTGACAGTACTAGTTGTGAGTAAATTGATTTTAAGGGTCCTCCTCAGGGGCCCAAAAACCACTTTATCAATCCTGGGATTTGAACATGCAACCTTCTGATCAGAGACAGAGCAGCCCACTGAGCGCACTGAGATACACAGCACTGCACCCCTGGTACCTGCAGATGTCCCTGAGATCAGGGTGCTTTAAGTGGCATGTGGTGTTAACTGTACTGTGCCTTTCCACACTGATCTCACCCCTGAGTTCTCTGTCACAAACAGGAGTGACTTTTAGTCAATGCAGGTACTCCCTTGAGTCTTTGATTTTACTGTGCATCGATGTTTGTTAATGAGTTTTGCCCCCGGACTTCTTGCTTCTTTCAAGTTTGGAGCTTTAACTCTGCCTTTGAATAAAGGCCCATGTTGACATTGGTTTATAAAAAGGGAGACATCCTTTCCTCTCTGTGACATTACAAAAGGGGGCAGAGGGTTCACTTTGGCGCGATCAGAGGCGCAGACCGGAGTCCCCCTGAATGCATATTGTCTGTGTGTTTTTTCTTGCCCGATCGTAAAGGGTTTTTATTATCCCTGTGGATAATGTCCTGTTCACCTCACATCGTTTGAAGTACACCACAACGCTGTTGCTACTGTTTTTCCAGGCACGACATGGCTGGATGACCACATGCTACTGCACTCTGTAATGGGCTGGCATCCCCTCCGGACTCTACCCCTGCCTTGTGCCCCAGGCTGTCTGGGACAGGTTCCAGTCTCCCCCCCCCTCCCACATCCCAGTCCTGGATAAGCTGCTGAAATATGAATAATGACCCTCCACAAACATGAAAATTCAAACTCAGCAAACAACACCGAACTTGCTATGAGGGTTTTTAAAAGGCTGAACTGTTTTATGCAGCTGGTTTCAGTGCTTTTTCAGGATTTGTGCGACTTAGATGTCGACTTGTCTCAAAGCTCAGAGAAGACGCTTCTGTAATGAGGTTTTATTTTTTTTTTTTAATCTTCTTGGCACCAGTGAGGAATCTCGCATGGAATTACACAAACTCATATTTCAGGCCGTGTGGCAGCAGTCCACATCGGGTCCAGCCCCTGCCCTCCCTGAGAGGCCTGCCAGTACATTTGTGTACATACTTTACACCCTGTGACTCCTTCCTCTCTAAACTGATCACTTCTGTCCTTCCTGCCTTCCTCCTACCCTTGGAACAGACCTTCCGCCACACGCAGATCAGGCGCTTCGAGGGGGGCCAGTCGGTCAGATTACCATGGTCACATGACCTGCCGGTTCACAGTGAGGTCACTCGAGGCTGTAAGGTGATGGCGGCGGCCTGGGCTCGGGGATGGCCTTCCCACGCAAGAGTAGGTCGGGTGTGACCATTACAGTGGGGTGGAGCTAGTGGGTGGGACATACTTGCCAACAACAACCAATCAGCTCTGAGCGAACATCAGTCAGGGCCTTGGAATAAAAAGAAAGTCTCTGAGAAAGCCACCACGCCAACTGCCACCGTCTGCCGGCCACATCGCATTGCCACTCTGAAAGGGGACCCCGAAAATGCACCCGGTTCCCAGTCCTCACCAACGTCTGGCTTTTTCTCGTTACCGCCAGCCCACCTGTCTCCCGGCTGCTCCGGCTTTTGTTCCGACGCCGTCCCAATCAGAGCCCCCCCCCCCCCACCGTAATGCCTCCCTGCCCGGGGAACGGCTTTCGCTCATTCTTCCGAGAGTCCCACCTCCACGCTGGAGACCGACACTGGAGTGCATCCTTTGTCCGGGGCTGAAAGAGAAACTCACATACCTCAGAGTCCACTCTGCAGGAAAAGAAATGTCAGGGAAAACAAAGGAGCCGGGCCTGGCAGCGTCAGGCTGGAAAGCGCGAATCAGCGGCGTGCCCGTTTCGGGCCGAAAGGAGGGAGTGTTTCAAAGAATTTAAATTGTTGATTGTTATTTGAGAGCATTTCTTAAATTCTGAAATCCTTTACCCTGTTACCGGCTTGCTGTGTTTAGCAAAAAAAGAAAATTAAATCTGAAATGTGTAAAAATCAAGACATATTAAGCAACAACTAAAGCTAAGAGTCACAGGTGATCAGTAAAGCCGACTCAGGTATTTTAACTGCTGTGGATACACTTGTAAAAACAACCATTTTGCAAGGTTGGATGAGAGAGAAAAAAGCAGTGTATCAAATCGAGCCCTGGTTTACCCACGATTCTGAGAGTTTGGACGCTTAGGCAGAGGGTGCAGCTGATTGGTCATTACTCTGAGCAGCTCAGCGTATCACCGTTTGTCTTTTGGCCGCCCTCCTTGCATCCCCGTTGGAGTCGGCTGAGGGGTAAGTCGGCCGGGCCGGTGGCGAGGGCAGTGGGCGCGAGCCACAAAGGGCCGCTTTGTTGCCAGACGCCGGGCAGATTTAAGGCTCAGTGGGCTGACAGGAGAGGGGCTGTTACCCCCCCCCCCCCGCCCCACCAGCTAAAGCTGAGCCTTTTCAGAAGCCCGTCTGCTGTAACCGAGACACCCCGGAGGTACGAAGAGGCCCTTTGAATGAGGAGAAACGCAGGTGCGGCGCCCCCCAGACATGCTTTCATGAACTGCAAATCTCCACATTACTTAAACATTTATTCAGCATATGCTGAGGATCATTGATCAGGGTTAGGCAGTATCTCTGGAGTTTGCTGACCATGGGATTTGAACCAATCACCTGTGAGCACAGAGCTCTAACCTGTTGAGCAACACCACCACAACCCCCGAGTCAGACTGCGGAGAGACTGTCGTACTGCCGTCTTCTCCAGTTTGGAAGCCCCCATTTTCAGGTCGTTTTCTGATCCCACTAAATGAGTGCGGGCACTTCCCTGTTTCCACTGGAGGACAGCGTCGCTGATGAATGTGTAAAGCGATCCAATTCTGCTTCGAACCTGATGAAGAGTCAGAACCACCAGCCAAAGGAAAGCAGAGAAGCAAGACCAAGCCCATTCTGGGGAATTAAGAAGTAGCTAGTTATCTTGGATGTCGCTTAGCAGCGTGTACAGGGGCCCTGAGCCCAGCTGGAAACTGATGTGCCCACAGTTCTGTCAGTCATTGATCCAAAACATATTAGCTAATGATAAAGCTGGCCCCCTCCGCATGAATTACAGCACCTTAAAAAAAACTGAAGAATTGCCCATAATGTACCTCCAGGAAATAAATGGTTAAAAAACTTCAGATACGAAAAAAAAAAACAGAAACTGATCTCAAACAGAAAGAAAATGTGTATAAAATGTTCAGTAGTGTAATAAAAGTAGCCTGATATGCTATAACTGCCAGGTAGCAGCCAGCTGTGCCAAAGCACCACCCCTGACGAATAGCTCTAGCAGGATTTCAGGCAGCAGCACTACCCTGCTCTGTGCCCTGCAGGCGCGAATTCACGCAGAAGAGCTTTTTCTGGATGAGCAGGCTGCACTGGTGCATCGGCGGCGCATTTAAGGGAGTCAGCAGGGTATAAACGCGGGGCATCCAGGCACACCCAACACCTTGCCGGCAGGCGGAGCTCAGAAGCCAGGGCACCGCTGGCTAGAGAGCCTTCTGCACTGACTGTCAACATCCGTTTAACGTCAGTTCGATATTAATGGGGCGGGGGGATGAATTCAGCAGGAAAGGGGGGCTGAGGATTAAAGCACCAAGCGATTATTGGGAAGCCCAAGGGAAACATGGCTGATGGCTTTGTTGCAGTGTGGCTCCTAACCAGTAGGGGGCAACAGAATAATACTGACTATTCACAACCTTGAGCAGAGAAACAAAAAGAGATGATCATACACACACAAAAAGAAATGTACAACGTTAACACAGAGACGAACCAGGCAAATGACATGATCATTAGACTTTTTAAGTCACACATATTTTTGCTGACTGACGCTAATTTGTGTGGTTAAATTACTAAAATTCACATTTCCAGGAGAATATTCGTTGGAACAACTGCTCACATACATTGTGGATTCCGGGAACAAAAACCAAGCATCCCTGCAGGATGAAATTAGATACACGTTAATTTAAAGCTGAGATTTATGGGAGTGTTTCTCAACAACAACATGCAGCTGTGGAGTTGAGACTCATCCTGAGATTAGCAGAAACCACAGAAAGCCTCGTTTTCAGTGTTATCAACACGTGACAAATTTCAGACACGTGTTTAAAGTGCCAGAATTTGTATGAAAGCCCAAGGCTACATTACTACCAAAGACTCCAGAAAAGACCACAGATGTCGGGCTGTACATCAATACATCTGGGGGGCATTGTGAGGTAGAGATCAGAATGTCATCCGTTCAAATCCGAGGGTCGGCAGCGTGATTTCACTGTCAGGCCCTTGAGTAAGGCCCATAACCCCCAATTGCTCCAGGGGCCTTATTGCTCCAGGGGCCCTTGACATAGTTGTGTAGAAATACATTACTTTATCATTTATAAAGAATAATTCATGGAATAGGGAAAAGGGAAGATGGAACTAATGAAAGCCAGAAGACAATGTGAACAAAGTCAGTGATGAGGCTCTGTAGGAAGGGATGCATATATGGGGGGCTGAATGAGTCACTGGGGGGGGTGAATGAGCCGCAGGTGGGGGGGGGTTGGCCTTACACGGATTTTCAGGCCATTTTCAGCCGATTATTCACTCGTGCGACTCCTTTTGGATCGGCCCGAGTTTGGCTTAATCGTGCGTCTTGTACTATACATGGAGTAACAAGCGGCCATTATCCCCTCACCACCCGCTCCCGATCGGCAATCTTATGGTCAGATGGAAATTCCGGTGGTCCCTCGTGAGGGTATCGCACTGCTGACGCCCCCTATAATATGTGCGCACATGAAATCAGGAGCTTTGGCTTCTCAACGCATAAGATTTAGTCAAACAGAAAAAAACGCACAGCATAAGCCCAGCCTTAGTGGATTAGGTTATCATGTGTCACAACCTTCAAGATGCTGTATGTTCATTTGTTATGGTATGCAAACTGTAATACAAAATAAACTGAAAGATATTAGGTTTTTATTTAATAGATATTGTACCTATCACATGGTTAAATAGTACTTGAAAAATCACACGCAAATGAAACTTAAGATTGCATCAAAAGTAATAAGTAATATTCGTACTTAATTTTTCAAAATGTCCCCAGGAAAGTTATTTCCAGATAGTATAATTCTAAGAGCAGTACGGTAAGTAAAATAAGTCAAAATAAAAAAGCATGGGACAGAAATCAAGACGTCATGTAGGAACATCTCATCCACTTGAGAAATGGAATGCATGGTCAGAGCTGCTACTGAAAATTAATATTAAAGCTAAAGAAAAAACATGACTTTTAGCACAAAACTGACCTTTTATTAAACCGTTCACTATGTACACTTTTACAAAATTTTAGGACATGAGAAAAAAATTGGTTAAAGTTGAAGCAATCTGAGTTGCTCTCCTTCAAGGTCCAATTTGGACATAAGGAGGCGGAGCATGTGTGTTTGTGTGTGTGTGTGTGTGTGTGTGTGAGAGAAAGAGAGGTCGCAAGAATGAGCCGGAGAAAGAATCGCTTTCTTTCTCCAGGTAGAAATTAAAAAACAAGAACATGGACATGAAGGTAGGTGCAGCAGCTTATCACATTAAAAATCTAACACAGCGCTGGGAAGGGGCACCAAGTTAGTGAGCATTTATTAACACACAGTTTTCTATTGGCAGATATTAATTAACTAATTGCAAATCGGATTACATGCGACGCTTCACGCTTTGACTCAGGTAGGCACCGGTCCACATCCTGGGAGGTTCTCCGAGTTAGAGGCAGCCCAGCAGGCCCACCAGGGGCCGGATCTGGACAGTCTGCCGTACTGATGGAGCGGCGCGGGACCCTGCATTGTCCACACACAGCAGGCCATCAGACGTGCTCTTCAGACTTTGTATTTTATCTTTGCCGCCTCGCTGATGACACAAATGTGCTGGATGGGAGGGAACAAGGAAATTGGGGAATCAGAGTTTGCAGAGCGCGGTGGAAACATGTCAAAGCCGGCTCGCCTGACTGAACGAAACACCGCGTCGACTGATGAACACCCGAGAAGGTCAGATCCTCTGTAATTATCTACAGCGCCGCTGAAACTTTGCACCAAAGCGGTTTTTCCTGATTACTGGGAAGCGTTGACAAGATATATTGGCAGGAAGGTCGAAACTTGAAGCGTGGCTCGTTCCCAGTCTCTCGCTCCCTCGCTCATTCACCTTCTCATCCTGACATGATTCCGCATCTTCTCCTGGAACCCACATTCACAAGCAACAAAAAGCTACATGGGCATTTTTCTGCCCGGTATCCTGATGAAAAATGAGTCAAGAAAAAAACTGAGTCGGGGTTCAAACCTTTATTTTGGTGCTGATGCCAGCTGTATAAAAACACGACCCAGGACATCGATGCCCAGGAAGAGTAGTTAGTTTAATGATAAATTAAAAAAATATTACAAACGGATCTAAATAAGACGCTTAAGATTAGCTTTTGATAAAAAGTCTAAAAAAAGCCTCTGGCTTGACTTTACTAAAAAACCTCTTTTAAAGAGTCAGTAAAATTACATCTTTGCCTAAGGGGGTAAAAGAATGACAGTACTAAGAAATGTGTTTAACAGTTAAAGGATTTTTGCATGTAAGACACACAGGTGGATCTTCACCTGCAAGTACAAACATGCGTGTGGGCCGGGGTACCCCATATGGCTTGCATAAATGATCTGATCCCAACGATTTTTAACATTAGCTAACTTTCCCCTGGGCAAGAGAAATGTCCAACTGAAAGCATGAACATTTCAGAGTCTTTCCAATATCCTAAATCAACACTGAACAGCAATTCAGGGAAATCTGGGCAACAAACTTCAACAGCCCATTATATAATCACAAAGAAAGCCGAACATCTTCTACCTACGAGAACCAAAATTCACACTTGTGGAATTCTAGATTAAGCACTCTCACATTTACAGACATCTGGCTGTGTATGGCTTTTATTAAATAAATGTGAAATAAGCCAATAAATAAACTGTGGACCTCATACTGAAGCACTCGGCTGTTTAATTATGGCCCACCAAACCACCATCACCCTCTTAAATCTCACACAGAATTGCTCGTGTTGATGTCATGTGGCGTGTGATGTCTTACATTGAGGTCTCGGAAGTACTCGTTGTAGTCCAGTGCGTAACCAACAACAAAACGATTTGGGATTTCAAATCCAACATCTGGAGAAAACGAAGAGGTAAGTGAATACTCAAATTTAGGGGCAGTAATAACAACACAATTTTAAATGATTTTTTTTTATTTGGCACAGCTTATTTGGGGGCGGGGGGGGTTGTAAATGTTATTTGCTTGGCATACGATTAAGGGTTAGTGTTATTAGGGATGGATTCACTACGTACAGTCTGGGGGGGTCCCTAGTCCATTTGGCACCCGCTTCACCAATAAACTGAAAGAAGAAACAGCAGAGCCCTCAAAACTCTCACCCCACTGAATGGTCTCTTCCACGCTTGTGTGTGTAAATACACATTGACATAGCCAGAAAATTGTTTATATTGGGATAATAGGTCCCTGCTGCACTAGTCTCAGGTATCTTTCTAGAATGAAAAATGAGGGGGCATTGTCATTTGCGTGGTACCTCCCAGGAGCCAGATGGCGCCATCTTACCCAGCAACCTTAACCATCTTGGGCCTGAAGGTCTCCACATGCTCGAGAAGGGCCTTCATTGTCTTTCCAGTGTCAACTATGGCCTGCGGGACAGTATCTTAGACATTAATGGCCCTCATTGGATTACCGGTTTAAAATTGTTTGTTTGTTAATTAATAATAAATTAATGCCAGATAAAGCTATCTAGACCACAGTACACATTTTTGTCATTTGGTAAATATTGAGACCCTTAAATGGAGTAGTACATGGGTTTATTAAATGAGAAGCCATACACTAGTAATAATAAATGATAAAGAAGTGATCAGATAAACAACATTAAAAGATTTCATGTTTTTCCCCCCAATGCCACTTATCATTAATCTCTGAGTGAATCTGAGTGTTTTCCCCCCTTCTTACTGCACATGACGTTTCAGTACTCTGAACTCCCACCACGGAATCCTTCTTTTCCGTTAAAATAGGCTGTATAATTTCACTCAGCTGAATATTACGTCAAGCAAACACACTGCTTTGCCTTTAATAAGCAGTAAAGGGGGCCGGGGGAGGGGGGGGGAGGTCTCACGCGTTTCCACGACCTTTGAAATACGTTTGTAAAACTTCCAGACTGCAATCAACTCGTCTCAGAGGGACTTTAATGTTGTTATTATCATCGCCGAAATGAGCGCAATGCATCTCTGGGTAGTATAATCACAACATAAGAACCAGGTCAAGCATGACTTCTGAGCAATTGTCTTGTAACTCAGTTTTCAAATGAATAACAATGCAGTTTAATGGCTGACCCTAAAAACGAAATCATTTGTCATGTTTTAATGAGACCTACTTCCTCAGAGAAATTCCTCTTAATCCCTTCCGATACAAAAGCTACACTTATAAAACAAAACAACCATAAAACTCTCCCCCGTCACTTCATGCTCCAAAGAGTGGTCAATTATGTAATTCATTTTGACAGGGGCAGCAGATAAAGAACCATATTGATTTTATGTTGAACAAGAGAGAACCTCCCAGAAAGATGTAATTAAAAAAAGGCTTGGAGCCACAAAAATTACCCAAAATGCACCGGGGCGTCATCCTGACCTTCCCAGCGATAATGTTGGGGGACAGGTCCACTGTCGTACACATCTCCTTATCAGCTGTCTCACAGCAATGCTCACAATTTGGTATGAAACTATTAAGACTATAAAGCAATGCAGTTGTATATCAATTGTATATCAATCAAAAAACACATCTGGTGCTTCTTACCTCTACAATCAAGACGTTCTTCATTGGACGGCAGAATGACATAAAAAGAGATACTCATTAGAATCAAGAGTTAATGCAGTTACTGTCGCTTGGCAATATAGATATGCAGAATTATCAGCCTCATATCAGCATCTTCAGAGTAAAACAGCCACCAGCAGACCTCTCTCATACAGGCACCTTGCAGAACTCAATTTTCCCCACAAGCTCAGAAGATGTACACAGGCAGTACAGTTTCAGACTTGGGGGGGCGATGTCATTGTGACCAAAAGAAAAACTTTAGAAAAACATTCGCATGACAGTTAGCCGGTTGGTTCATGCCGTTTACTGGATGCCGATAACATATGGCAGTTTATGATTATCATTAAACTGGGGCTACAGGCTTTGCAGGGGTCCCAGTTAACCATGAAAGCTCCCCAGGTCAAAAGAGCGTGTCACCTTGGAATCTGATAGCGTCTGTTCTATTTCTGCCATTTTCCTGAAGGGAAACTTCAAGAACACATACTCCAGGGGAGAGCCTCCTTTTCTGGGCTGTTCGGTGTATGAAGCAGGCCAGCTTCTGACCACAGCACTGAAGCAGGGTGGGGGTGAAGCCACAGCAGAGGTGGGCGTGCTTTGATGTTCTAAAGGCTGGGTGATGCCTCAATCCCTCGATTCAAGCTGTGGCTGTTAATATGAACGGTGACAATGAATCACCCAGCGCTCACAAAAAAAAACTGACGTTGTTTTGCGGCTGCGAGCTGTTGCCATGGCTCTTAATTTGAAGCCGTTTCCCGGTTTCATCACGAGGCTCCAGACCGCGGCTGCCCCACCCCCCGACTGGGAACAGAGGGCCATTCTTCTTGCCCTCCGCACCCCGGGGCCACACAGCCTGGAACGCCAAGTATCACGGTTTTTGACCCGGATCTAGGAATGCAGTGTCCCATCCTCTGGAATCCTCAGTCTCCCTGCAGCCAAGCCGCTCCCCTTCCTCAGAAGGGGCGTGAAAAGAGTGAGGATCTGGCCGACGTGCATCTAGATACCAGCTCGGGCCGACGTGCATCTAGATACTGGCTCGGACAGGCCATCTAGATACCGATACCGGCTCGGGCTGACATGCATCTAGATACCGGCTTGGGCCGACATGCATCTAGATACTGGCTTGGACAGGCCAATGTGCATCTAGATACCGATACCGGCTCGGGCTGACATGCATCTAGATACCGGCTTGGGCCGACATGCATCTAGATACTGGCTCGGGCCAACGTGCATCTAGATACCGATACCAGCTCGGCCCGACGCGCATCTAGATACCGGCTTGGGCAGGCCAGCATGCATCTAGATACTGGCTTGAGCCAACGTGCATCTAGATACCGGCTTGGGCTGGACTTCACAACCATAAAACCAGCTAGTGAAGGAACCACCAACATGGCGGCTGTCCGGCGCTCAGCAGTCATCCAATGAAATGTATTAAATTGTAATTTGAATGGGCAGATTCATTCGTGGCAGGAGGAGGGGGCTGTGAAGATGACAGAACGAACCCCCTTTCCCCAGAATAAGCCCCATGTCACCAACGTGGGGCTCTAAATGGCAGGGCGCAGCATTGCTGCAGGGGTGTCTACAGCCAACCACCGGGGGGCGACAGGGGCAACATCCTCTCACTGCTATCCCATAATGCATGTCCGGCATCTTTCAGTTTAGCAATGAACCAAGTGCTAAATAAACAGGTTACACCCCCCTAAAGGTTACAGGCGGGCTGTTGACGCACCCCTCTCCTACATTACCACCCCAACTGGGAATTAAACAACGCTCATGGGGAGGGATTGTGGGAGTGTGTCTCATCATTGACTCGTTTGTCCTGTGATCCTCCCCGTGGCCGCATTCCCGATGTGGTTGCTGACAGACGCTCACATGCCACTGCCTAGGCACTAAACTCACAGGCAGATGGTGTCAGCCATCTACTGCCCGCCACCCCACGGGGCACAAATGTCAGTGTCAGGCACCGCCCTCTTGTGTTCCTAGTATGCAACTGCAACCGAAAGATGGCCACAAACTGATGAGAGGACCGAATGCATTCATTTGGCAGCTCTGAGAGTTATCCATGCTTTTGGGGATGTCTTTTTCAGGCCAGGCTGTAGTCTTATACTCTGGGTAGGTTTAAAGTTACACCATAGAAAGTGGAAGGACTTACAGCACCTTCTCAAAAGGAGTCAGCTACATTTCGCAGTCAGCAGGCCATAGGCTCGTTACTGCTGCCCTGCTGGACACTGTCACCTGGTGCATGCATGAACCCAGTGAGCTGAACAATCAGGTAACTGGAGGTCATTGGGGAAATTACTCCTGGCCACAAAATCATCCTCAATTTATCAGTAACAAATAACAGGAATGTTTTCCAGAGTGGTTTGGTTCACTGATTGTGCTTAATTCGGGTTGAGCAAAACAAATAATTGAAAAGTTATGTTAAAACAATGCAAGTTTTAAAAATCCCCTAGGATTTACTCCTCAAAACATGACCGCAGTGAGGGACTTTTGAAATGTTTAGTTAGCTGTCTCATGGTCTTGAAATCAAGAAGGAGAGTCACTCTAGCCAAAACACACCAGCTCTTCCAATCCATCCCGGAATTCCTGTGCTGGTTAGCAGAGATCCTGCCTTACTGGTAAGGGGTACGTACCTTCCCGCTGAGGACAGACAGGTCTTCCCCTCCAAGGATATGGAGGTCTTCTGTGGACTGGTCATTCTGGAGCAAGAGGAATGACAGAAAAACAAATGCCTTTAAAAGATGTCACAGGAGAAAACCCTTCCATCTAATCAGCGTCGACCCTGTGACTTGTGGTTACAAATTCTGTTAATACAAAACACTGTCTTAGTGCGGGATAGCATGTAATATGGATGGATGCCCCTTTTGGGTCATTGCTAAAATTTCGCAGAGGGATTCCCAAATCCCAGAATCCCCCCTTGGATATGATCTACCAAACCAGTCTGGCTGGGTTTCTCCAAATAAGGGCGCAGTGTGTTTTCCTCCAAAAAGCAGCTTCACTATCCACCAATGACGAGGGACAGTGTGTCCGCGAGCCCCAAATGGACAGCTTGAGTCTCCCGGGACATTACTGGAGTCTTCCAGAATGCCAGATCATAAAGCCATGCGGAATCGTGGTGGGCCTTCCAAGGCTTGTTGTTACGAGTGTGAGGCTCACGCTTCAGTGAAAATAAAAAGTCAAGCTGAGTGCTTGGCAATTAACTTTCGTTCACCTGTCCCACGTGCAATTTCTATTCAATTCAATTCATTTTTATATAGCACCTTTCACAAGTCGTCCCAGAGTGCTTTACAAGGGTGTGTTGCGGTACATTCCAACATTTTTAAGACAGGAAATAGGCAGGACAAAATAATTAAAGAAAGAAAGAAAGCCAGATGACAACAGAGGAGAGAACCAAAAACTCCCAAGTAGGTAGAAAAAAAAATCTGGGTGTCCAAGGTCAACTGGCTGCCCACCCCCACATAGTGTGTGCTCCCAGTGCTCCCAGTGCTCCCAATTAACAAAGAAGTCTAAACTACTGCATACAAAGGCATGAGTCAGTTTCTCAGTGTCTTGGCCGCTAAGGAACCGTCGCAGTTTGGCGATGTTATGTAGCTATAGGAAGCACACTTTCTATGCCGCATCCAGATGCGATTTGAATGTGAGGCTTGCATTTAGGGCGACACCTAAGTTACGGGCAGAGCGGTTCAAGGAAACGCTCAGCCCCTTGGAGTGGAGTGCAATATGGAGATGACAGCACTCCTATCCTTGGACTTGCCATCAAACAACAGAACCACGGGTTTCTGCGCATTTAGTGATGAAAGGTTTTCACTCATCCAGGTCTTTACTTTGTTAAAGCAATTCACTGAAGTGACAATAGAAGCTGCATCATTAGTGTCATTAACTGAAAAGCATATCTGGGTATTCCCTCTGAACATTCCCTCAGCACCAGTTACCAGCGATCAAAGAAAAGAAACCTGCGTTAATTTGTTCTGCCAATCACTGATCATTTTAACCCACTTCCTATTGGTCAGTTTACTAGCTGTCTGGTTACATTACTTGTTCAAACTGTTTTGCTGAAATTGATTGACAGCTCATAATACTCAAACCTCAAATTAGTCTCCGACAAGTTGGTTCTGGAAACAGAACTTTAATCTCTTACAGGCTGCAATATACATTGTAACATTGTAACAAGGGCAAATAACAACGAAAGAAAAATATTAACCCAAAATTTCGGTAAATGAGGCGACGCATTATGCAGTAAGCCTTTAAACTGCGCAAAAATACACTAGATAACATACAAGCCAAAACAAGAAGGGGCAGGCAGCCACAATCATGTATATCTTGCGTCAGAATCAAGCATAAACTGATTGCTGATTGTCAAACTAACCATCAGATAGAAAACTGAGCCACAGTAATAACTCCTCTCCAGCCTTTGTTATATTCTTACATACCTAAGCATCATTAAGTTGGATACTTGGTACATGAGCTTAGGAGTTAAAGAGTTTCCTGAACACTAGTGATGTAACAGAGAACCTGAAGTTCTGGAGCCTGCTTTCAAAACTATGAAACAGTGTTCACCAAAGTGTGATACGATGCTTGTATCATCACGTGACGCACACAAAGGCACATCATCGAATGATGTCCGTAGCTTTGTTCCATACACACCCACCTGACTGTGCCAGTAACAGTTCAGAAGAGGTTAAATCTTGTTCAAACCAGTATGTGGCATTCCCGTGCACTTAATTTAGCTGATAGTAATGGTACAGTCTAGGAAAAGAATTTGTTCTCAACATTTTGTGGGAACATTTTGCTGTACAATTTCCAATTAAGTTATGTCATAAAAATAGATTCATAATCCTAAAGTCATCATTCCTTGCATATTATGGCACATGCATATTATTTTCTCATGTAAGGCCCAGTGACTGATCTGGTGTTAGCAACTGACGTACAATAAAAACACCTCACCAATACATAGACATTTCTATGCAAAGCATGAAGAAAAGGCACCAGTATCTGAAGGAGGTAGTCAAGGTACATTCAAATGTCATGATGAAAATAAATAAGTCATATATTATGCAATATATATACACACACATACACATACTATGTATATCATACATAATCATGTGAAACAAAGTACATCCTCTTATAATTCTAACGTTTTGCATATCTGGACAAAAAAAAATCTGATCTTAAAAGGAGGTAAATATAAGCTCAGATGAACAATAACACATGACATATTATACCATGTCATTATTAATTTCACAAAAACTAAACCAAATGCAGAAGCAATATGTGGAAAAATTAAGTACTGTACACCCTCACTGCTTCCATGGGAATTAAGAGGGTAAGCAGCAGGCAGGTGCTGCTGATCAAATGCACGTGATTAATTGACCATCAAAAATGTGACCACCTCTATAAATACAGAAGTTTTGGCAGTTTGCCGTTCTGGAGCATTCAGGTGTGTATTTGCACGATTCCAAGGAGGAAAGACATCAACAATGATCTTAGAGATGCAATTTTTCATGCCCATCCATCTGGGAAGGGTTATTCTACAGTGAGAAAGATTATTCACATGTGGAAAACATTCAGGACAGCTGACAATCTTCAGAGCTGTCAATTTCACCAGAAAGTAAAAATCCAGACCAGGATTTTGTTTCAACCAATCAGTTGAGCATAAAGAGTCACAGTCACAGAGTGCT
>JAODKM010000001.1:18781938-18811722 GCA_026780845.1 Petrocephalus sullivani
GGACCAGGTACCAGGTACTGTTCCCAGTGGAAAACCCCCCAAAAGTGAGCTGAACTGAACCGTGTCGTGCCGTACTAAGCAGTGGAAAATCCCCATTACAGTCATTGAGTCAACCATGAACTTTTCTGAATACCAAAGAATGTAGAGACAAATGTGAGGCCATCTATCTAACAGCTAAAGGTTGGCGAAAACTGGGTCATGCAACAGGACAATGATCACCAGCACACCGGCTAATCTATAACAGAATAACTGAAAAAGCAAAGAATCAAGGTGTTGCAATGGCCAAGTCAAAGTCCAGTCCCCAATCTCATTGAAATGCTGTGGCGGGACCTTAAGAGACCTGTGCATTTACAAATGCCCGCAAACCTCAAGGAACTGAAGTAACACTAAAGTAGAGTGGGCAAAAATTCCTCCACAATGATGTGAGAGACTGATAAAGTCATACAGCTGCCAAAGGTGGTTCTACAAGCAACTTCTTCCACATGTGGCTGCTCCATTTTGGCTTCACTTTTGTTAAATAAATAAATGACACAGTGGACTTGTGTTCCTTTACACCTGAGGTTAGATTTAAATAATTTTAGAACCTGGTAAGCGGCAGATTTATTTATTTAATTATGTCTTGATACGTACTTTTTCACATGACTGTGTGTGTGTTATGTATGTGTGTATATACACAGACACACACACACACACACACACACGGGTGGAGGTGCAGAAGGCATCAGCTGGACGTCTGACTTGAGGACTTCCCTTCCTAGGGATGCATATCTTGCAGTAACCTGCCACTGCATCACTGAGTCCCATGAACTGGCTACAGTGCTGCCAGGGGTGGGGAAGTTCCCAGAAGCTGACACTGCTGTAAACCCGTCCCTCACAGCGGATTGGAGTGTCCAGGGTAAGGCGAGACGTCTCATCACCGATGCAGCTGCCAGCATGATTGCCCGTGCCAACACAGTGAAGCTCTGCCACACAACGTGCACTGCACATGCTGTCAGCCTTACCATTAAAAAGGGCAACTGCGCAAACCCCAGGGTTTGATTTGACCAGAACAAGGGCGAGAAGGACTGTAGTATATTTTAGAACTTGCACAGCTGCCAAGGAACGACTGAGGTTCAAGACAAATAGATATGCCAGTTTGGAAACTGATTCAAGAAGTGGACATTTGCTGGAGCAGAACCATTGCAATGCTGCAGGGCTTGTTTAACCAAGGGGTGCTGCCCTGGCCAGTTTCAAAACTGATGTTACCCCACTGAGCTCTGAAGAGTATCACTCAAGAGTGTATAGAAGCGCTCTGTCCTTTCCAAGTGGACACTGTAGAGCTGTCAGAGGAAACATGAGTGCCAGGGTCAAAGGCGATACCACTCATGAAAATGCTGAGACAGTCCTTGAGCTAAAAATGGCAAAACTGACAAATGAGAAGGCTGTCCACCTTGGCAATATCCTGATGAGATCGATTATAGAAAAAATCTGTATGGGAGACCATGAGACCATGAGCCCTATGGGATCACAGGTTCAAGAATGTTGAACAAATGCCCAAGCAGCAATGAAAATGCTTACAGCAGAATGTGCAGCATTTATGAGCTTGATGGACACAGCTGTAGGACCTTTTATATCAAAGGCGTCTGCAGAACCTCCAGCAGAAGTTCGACCTGCCACTTCAGCAACTCGTTACGTAACAGTGTCCGATTATAAGGCACTGACAGTTCATTATAAAGGTTCGTTATACTCTGCAGAGAATCTGTGGGGCCCGCTGGTCAGCCATGAGGAGGACACCAGGCAGGTCAGAAATGCCCTAGCTGATGTAACTGTTGAGGTTCAGTGCTACCTCAATGACCAAAGTATCCCCAGATCTGAGGATTCACTTCAGAACAGGGCACTACAAAAATTGACCCTACTCTTTACAGTTTTTATGCATTCCAGCATCCTCAGTTCCATATGAATGCATTTTTTAAAAGCCTTTGGAGGTTGTATGCAAGAAAACGAACAAACTGAGCCCCAGGACTGTTGAACAAATGCTCTTCTTGAATAAAAATCTTTAAACCCCTCTCCCCCCCCCCATGTCCCACAAGCAATTTCACCATTTTTCACCATTAGGGGCGCTAGCGAGCCCAGTGTTCTACACTCGAATAATGAACCATTTTCCAACACATGTGCAGCTACATTTCCCCATCACTACTAAACGCCAGCTTTAAATTCAAGTGTCTGCTACGCGTTTAGCTTCTTTCTTGGGTTTCTGTGTATAAAGGGCTCTCCAAAGACATCCGCCATGCAAACACTCATCTTGTTAACGATGTTGTAGGTCAGATTTCCTTTGGATGGAGTTTATATTCCACCTGGCCAAGCTGGCAGAGGCTCGCCGTGCTGGAAAATGTCAAAGTCCTTCATCCAGGGTTGAGAGGGACACATTGGTGGAAAGCAGTTGTAAACTAAGACAACCGCAAAGCCGCAGGGAAACGCCGGGGAGCTGGCGTGGGATCGCTCTCTCCTAGCCGTTACATTCGGGGATCCAGCCATTTGGAAGGGAGATCCTCAGCTGCAGAGCAGCCACTCTGGGTGTGTACGGACCGGGCTGTACCTACAAAGCACGGAGCTTGGCAAAAGCGCCCTTCCCTGTATTTGCATGACCTGGGACAGCTCATTGAGGGGCAGGATAAGAGACTGTGACAGCAGAATAGAGCGCTTCTTTTACTTATTGAATACGATGCCACGTTTTCGCCGAGTGCTCCGTGCACGACCTCTGGAATAACGTCGGTGATAAAGGATCAGAAACCATCAATGTGCTCCGCTCATATCACATAAAACAGCTGTAAAGTATTATCAGTCTGTGGCCATCAGCCGCGTCCGTTCTAAGCGCTCCTAAAGAAAGTTTCGATCACACGACTTCACGCAGAAAGTGAAGAGAGTGCTACATCTGCACATTAGATACTTGGCTCCTAACCTTTACCCATTATGTATCTGCCCAATTCTTATTCAGATAAGAGCCATTCCAGTAATTCACACACAATAACCCGCAATTTGAGCCATCAGTGTATTATATTTACCAAAGAGCCTGGTATGAACTTGTAAACAGTTCATCACAATATGGACATTACTGGGCTGCTCTCTGATTACTAAAGTCATACGACAGTGCCACCTGCTGGCAGGGGTATGTCATAACAGGCTCAGTGACTAAAAACATTTAGAAAGGATCAAGGATACAAATAGAATTAAGAAGCAGTCCAGAAAATTATTCAGCGTAGGGCTTGATAAATCTAGCAGACAGGCTGAATCAGTAACTAATAAAGGGATTGCATTAGAGCCCAAATATCCCGTTCTTAGAGTAACGATGCATGGCGCAGTTTGGGTCAAGACACATAATCACTGTGATTTCTGATCTGATATGCAGTGCAGGAACCAAAGGGACATTTTCCACATTCAAAAAGCAGTCAGTAGAATGTCACCTGACCTGACCTGTATTGTTCCATTTTCCGTCCATCTCTTTATATCTGAAGCTGTAATTTTATTTTTAGCCATAATTCATAATTTCAGTACCCGTTCTACTGATATCATATGTCTTTTTGGCATAATCGTACGCATTCAGTTTATAAAATTGTTCTTGGGTCACCGAAGTGACTATCCTTAAGCTAGGGTTGGAAATATGGCGACACATTACTTTGAATGCTGAATCGGGGCTTTTCAGGCAGGATGTCTGTGGCTGACAGGCTGCGTAAGGGAGGAATAATTTAAAATAAAGTCTTTATGTGCTGCACGCTGGCATGGAGGGGGGCATCAAAGTGACCACAAAAAGCTTTTAGTTACGCTCAGTGGTAATTGGCCATTTGTTGTGCATGAGTTCTGACACACCAAGGCCCAGCGACATGACTGGACACATTGGCAACGCGGTGGGCAAAGTGGACCTGAGAGTGAGGGCATCCACCAGAGGGCACCAGTGAGCACGGACCATGCTGAGGTGGAAACAGTTGGGTGGGTCATGTAGGACCCCCAGAGGGTCATTTACAAGTTTCCCTGGAAACGCCCCTCATCCAGGTAATGATTGAACTATTGCTGCACTGTAATTGACCATGTAGCCAAACTTGAGCAGACTGGAACTAAATCTGACTGATCCAGTTGGTCTCACCTCCTTTTTCCATGAATGACTTGATATTAGTGATGACACTAAGCTGTACAGCAGAACTGGAAAAACCACGTTATTATAGTTAAATACACAAAAATATTATTATGCACACACACACACACACATACACTCGTAAACAGTCGTAAACAACCAGAACATATACCTGCTTGAGTGCTGACATTTTCAGAACAAATTATACTCTCTGCCACTCCAAGTCTTGATTTGCAGTATGGGACAATCCATCCCACACACGAATTAACCAGCCTGTCTCAACACGTGTGAACTGAAGTTACAGTGTTACAGTGACTGAAAATGGAAGACTGATAATGGCTCTGAGTGTGTTAGAAGAAGACCATCAAGACCCATCAGCCACAACCAGGTTACTTCTCTGAACCTGTCTAGGTTTGTTTCAGCCTATAAGCACAGTGATTCACTTGATCAGACATGTTTGTGAACACCCTAAAAAAGAAAAAAGGTCAAAGGGGAAATGTGGCAAGACCCCATACTCACCAAGTAGCTCTTTAGCCTGATGAAGTCCACTCTCATGAGGAGGGATTTGTTGGAGTTGCGGCTCAGGCCCTTGATAAACTCTACCAGGTCAGCACAGAACTTGTAGCCCCCCTTCAACACACACAGCACCACGATGTCATGGTCCCCCAGGTCGTCCATGATGTTCCTGGCCAGTCGTTCAGTCCTAGAAAAAAAAAAGTCAAACCGGCCTGTGCCTGAATAAAAAAGAAGTGCTCCCCACCCTCATTCGCCCAGATTCCAACATAGTAAACGTAACCTAATTAAGAACTCATGTTACTCTACTTAAGGAAATGCCGCTGAACCATGTGTGGAATGTCTATCGGAAAGACAACGGCTTCTAATATTAAGTGACGCATGTCGGAAGAAAAACGATGGCCAATAGCGGTGATTGTCTTGGACAGCCGTGGTTCCAGCCAGCTGAGGACAGACTATTGGCTCTTCATGGAAGAAGTGTTTAACAGATAAGAGGATTTCAAAAGTTACAGAAACGGGTGGGGAAAATGTCAGACAAAGAAAAGGTGTTTGCTTCTGGACTGTCCCTGAAGACTTGATGTAGTTTTTCTTTTTAACATAATGACACATTAACACTTGAGTCATCTCTGTTTTATTGGGGATTTAACACTGAAATTTAACACTGACATATTTAACACCACATTGTATTGTGCAGGTCATTAAAACCACATCAAAGTTAAACACAACTACTCCCTCGAAAAAACAAAAGCGCAGAATTCAAAGCCGACACTCAAAGTAAATATTCATTGTTTTTGCTTGAAATTTCTCTACATGAATATATGGTATTAGTTATGCTTTCGGACATACAATATACTAAATAGATTGTATGGTCTCACCTCCTCAAAGGAATTTAAACAGTTGCTACTGTATACATTTACGTCTTACATAATCAGTGTAAAATAAAAAAAGTTCCATTGATTTTACAGCAGGAAGATTTTTTAAGTTCATTTCTGTATTGCGTTCAGTTAAACAAAGTGCCTTTGAAGCCAGTTTAAGCATTACAGTCACTCTTCAGTTCTCAAATGAGTACTGAGCCTTACTTGGATTTGGTCAGTAATCAGAGATCACGCAACTTTTTAAATATTTTCACTGAAACAAGAGAGTTGTTACCGGTCCATGATGACTCCGTGTGGGATATAGACACTTTCTATATCTCCACAGTAATGTTCTGGGTAAGTGAACAGGTCTAGGCTGTATCCTGGCCAATCATCAGCAATCTGTAAATCAAAGAGCCAATTATAAAGGGAAAGGTTAAAGGAGCTATATTAAAAGCACTATATTTTCTGAAGGAGATGCTTATTTTGTGTTTTGTGTTGTTGTGCTGAGAGACCAAGGAATCTCTTAACAATCCTCCCCCAGCACAAGCCACGACATCTGAGTCTATCTAGTTGACTCACTATCTAATGAATTACTTCACCAAAGAGGTCAAAAACATCACCTACAATTACAACAATAACTAGAACTTTCCATCAATCCTGAAGGCTGAACTTTGAACCATGACTTAATCTGGAGTATGGACCAAACATTTTGAAAGACCAAATGATTCAGCTGAGACGTCTCTCCTCCTGGTCCATGACCACTCTGGATTTGTCTATCACCTGGTGCTTCAGATATGATCTGCGTTTTGAAAACTCACTTAGTGTCATAATGTTGAACGTCATCCTTCTAAGACAAGATGCATGTGAAATTCATTATGTTCCTGCGGTTAGATTGTTCTTGACGTTTTTTCTGCTACACATAAAATTCATTGCCGCAAAATATCATATTCATTTAATAATACTTATTTTGATATCTTTCGCAGGCTCCCAAAGTGTGTATGACTGGCTGAGTGGGGCAGTATTACCAGCAGCCGAATAACCACGCTTTGCCCATTATGCACAGAACACAAGCGAAGCTGTAGGAAACATGAACACTAAATGTGCATGTCGGCTGTAGAGCTTAGTAAAAAAAAAACATACCGAGCCGTTACTTTTCTTATTTTCTGCAATTAATATGCTCACGTTATAGGCACACGTTTAAACGCGAGTTTAACTATTTACCACGATCCTTGAGTCCTCTCGCACTCGTTTGATTGACCCGCTGCCTGCCATACCGTCGGTCCCGCGCTTGCCGCTGCAGACTTCTGGCGGATCGAAGAGGAAGAAAGTGAATCAGCAAGCGAGGGAGGATCGAGGAGGAGGAGTACGAGGAGAAGGAGGAGCTCGGGCTCTCCGCCTCTTTGCTGTTTCTGAAAAGTATAGTGTTTGAATGTTGGTAACTGCGGCTGTCAGCGACGATTTCTGTGAACCTTCAGCGATCAATTTTTTGTTATTACTTACTAATCCATGCTATTCTATATATGATGTTATATCTTCGAATGACGTCCTTGCCTCGAAATTGCATTTACATCCTTTAAATTTTATTTCCACTAGTAACACAAGTGGCGCAGGAGCAAAAGCAATTGAAGACTTTCATCCCTGGCTATGGTAGACAAAGGCAGTATATCCAAAATGCAGGATGCGCTTTCCTGTTTACTGAACAATAACTCTAACCCAAGCAGAATAATCAGACAGGCAATAATAAGTCCAACGCCACCTTCAAAGTGTAGCGCCACAGGTGTCTGACATATATTTATCGGCAACTACATTCATGTCTTCACTGCGTTTAAATTATTAAGCTACTGCTCATTGAATATTAAGTGATATACACCGTTAACGATCAAATTACCCAGACAAACACCTTCCATGACCTCATGGCTTTTCAGATATTAGGCTATGACATCTACAGGAAACATCAACCACACTAGTCAACTTTACGTGTACAATATGCTCAAATAAATGTTGCAAGTAACTTGCATTCAACTAGCTAAATTTAATTATAGTAAAGTCTAAAATGAAAAACATTTCACTTTATGTTGCGGTTATTCAGTGTGAGGGCATTTCTCGGTCAGGGTAGTTTGAAGGTGCCATCCTCTCCCTTCAGCCCTTTGCCACATATATGATCTTGTTCTTCTCCACCAGCTCCATGTCCTTTTCCAGCCGCTTCATCTCGCGCTCCAGCCGTTCCTTGCGCTGCTTCTTGAGGGCAGTATCCGTGACGACGGACAGGCCTTGATACTGCCGGTGCAGCTCCTCCCAGTTCGTCTTCAGGCCCTGGGGACAGGCAAGTCAAGGAAGGGGTTTCAGTTCCTGTTGGATGTCCTTTAGGGAAACCGCTAAAAACGAAAATGGCGCTCTTCATCTGGCTGTCACTGTTCTTATTCCCACATGTGCTTTCAAATTCACAACATCTAGAAGAATCTTCACAACATCTAGAAGAAGTCTTTTAAAACATTGCATTCTGCCGTGTCAGATCAATTTTCACAGGGGTCTCCAACTCCTGGAGAGCTATTGTCCGGTTGGTTTTCTTTCCTGCCTGGCTTCTGATGAGTCACAACTGTTCTCAGGTAAATACCAGGACCTGGTGTGGCTCATAAAAAGCCAGGTAGGATAGAAAATCCACCGGAAAGTAGCTCTCCAGGACCGAAGCTGGAGACCCCTGATTTATCACCGTTGGTTTGTTGGCCATGCAACACAGTCATATAAATAATAATTGGGTCTGAGCTGTTTATTTAACTCTAGAACTAACTGTGCTCCCTTAGAAACCTATCAGCTAGTGTTAGCTAAGTATGTGGCTTTGTCTCAACACAGCTGTTCACACTGATGAAGGCCTTGCACTGAAATGTTTCTACCACATCCATGATCTTGGGCATAGCAAGAAATTCTGGGCCCCCTGTCAGAATGTCACCTTGGGCCCACACTAGCTTTCCCTCCCTGTGTCCTTGAACATAAAATATCAGCTGGGGGAGGGGGATTCCCAACCATAAAATTTGTAGACCGGGTCCCTGATGCCATATACAGGACGGGTGACAAGTCGGCCAAATTGAAGTATAATTTAATGCTGTGTAGGGCCCTTCTAAGGTGCTGGTTCCCCTCAATCTGCCAGGGTATCCATGCCTCTACTATGCCCCTGTCCATGGTGGAACACTGATAATAGCATTTGCATGTCTACCAGATGATGACCCTTAACATCTGATTGCTGCTTCAGTCAGAGCCATGAAGCTAATAGATAAACGCAGAGCACCATCGTCCTGCGTCCATGAGGCCGCACCTGCAGGACGGCCTGCCGCTCTTCCTCCGGCACCTGCTTCATGGCTCCCACTCGCAGCCGCTCTCTGACGTAGTCATCATACTCCTCCTGGGCCCTTCTGACTTCGTCCCTGCGCTGCTGCAAGTACTCGGGAGTCTGCCCGTAGTCCTGCGAGTCACATTTCATAAGAACGAGTCAAAAAAATGTGCTGCGGAGTGCCAGTTTCAGCAAATATTTACTCTGTTCTTCACGTACAAATGATCAAAAGCTGAACTTGCTGCAAAAACTAACCCTTCTAAAATGGAGATGACCATGGTGTGGATCTAGCATATATATAGTAATGTGGGAAAACATGACTTCTTTGCATCTAAAGATTTAAACATTTTCAAATGTAATTTGAGGCACCATATTCTGAAACACTTAATACATCACTTTTGGAATAATGAGTCAGGAAAATTCACAACTGAAATGAATGAACTAAACTGGACTAAATGAATCCATCTTGTGATAATCTTTAAATCTTATCCGCTTAGCCAAAAACAAAATATTCACAGCACCCACGCAGGAATAAAACAATCCTTTGTCTAATCACAACTGAGAATCCAGTCCTACTCATGCCTAATATGTACAGTACAAAACCTAGGTGTCGACACCACAAATCGGATACACATACTTTTTTGTTCACATATTTTGGGACGAGGCCGGATAATTTTAGGAGCTGCTTATTGCCATTCCTGGTATCGACACAGATCGCCTGCGGTTTCTTCGGTGCCACTGTGATGGTTTCCATGGCATTGTTCTTGATGAAGTTCTTCTGCGTCTGAATGCCCATCAGGGGCTTGCCCGTCTTGCTGGGTACTCGTGGTTTTTTTTCCTTGCTATTGTCTGAGTAGGCAAAGAGTTTTCCTATTGGATCAGGGGCAAAGTAGTCAGGTGAGCAAATTTTTGGGCGAACAGAGAACTTTTCAGGCGATCCTCAGAAATAAATGTGCCTTAACTGTTAATTAATATATCCAAAGCTTTAAGCTTGAAAGCACATGGACAGCCAGGCCGGGTGGGTGTGCTTTGATCGCATTTTCCTCCTTTGATCATCAGGGCTGTAGTGGTCCCTTTTAGCCAGACCAACACACTGGATCTAGAGGGTCACAGCCCCAGGCAAGGCTGAGGAATGAACGGTTTAGCTGATGTGACTTACTTTCAGGCAGCCTGGGCTCCTTGGAATGTTTCAGCAAGTACTTTTCAGGGGAGGGAACTTCCACTTTAGCCGGCCCCATCGTCTTGTTCCGGGCCCGATTCAGCTCTTTTTCTTGATTTACTTGCTCCCTAAACTTTGACATGTATCTAAAGATATGAATAGACAAATTAAACATGCATTTACAAAACCCATACTTACATCAAAATGGAAATTAGAAGATAGACCTCTGACAATATATTTATTGATAAACATCATAAAATAAACATCTATACATTCTAAACATTGCTGCAGTCCTGGTTCAGGCTGTTTTGCTGTTTTGAATTGCATTTAAAAAAATACCTATAAGTTTGCGTTATAGTTAGCCAAAGGTAAACATTGTACAGTATTAAGATACCACATTTAGATAAGATATCACATTTACCTACCTCGGTGCTCTCTCAGTTTTAACCTCTTCACGGGGAATGAGGTTATAAATGCTTTCTGACAAATTCGACATCGCAAAAATAATATATATGTATATATATTTAAAGAAACGGAAATAACTCGGGTTTCGTATAGACTCTTGGCGTGTGTAGTTTCCTCGGAGATGGTTGCTTAGCGACCACCTCCACGCTCGCCGCTCAGTCGAAGCACGGACTGTCGGCGAGAACGTCACGGACCGTCGTCACTTCCGCCACGACCGGATGACGCGGGGTGGACTGTCAGCAAAAGTAAAATAAGGTGTTTGTTCTCTCCGAGTCGCCGTAGAGTGTGTGTGACATTTGATTGGTTGAAGTTTGCTTTCTTTTTCGGAAGTACTGGGGCCGCGCCTGGAAAACACTCATGAAACATGGGAAAGAAATTGGCGCAAAAGCACGTTATTTAAAAATAACTGCAAGATAACGCCGTTTAGGTAGACCTGTACATAATTACAATACATATACTATAAAGGTACTTGATCTTTGTCGCCTTGACTGACGTCTTATCCTTTTTTAACACAAAGTATTTAAAAAAAACAAAACTACTATATTTTAAATTAGTTGAACAAAAACATTTTGTTTTACTGAGTAGTGGGAGACACGATGCCTGCTGTAATTAATTAATATGTAATGTACAGTATATAAAACACTGTCTGTTTAATGTGATTTCCACTGGATTTTCAGTAGCTGTTTGAAATTTCTGCTGTTGTGTTTCAGGTTGTCCTGATGTTTCCATACCATTTTCACAAGATGGTGTGCTCATCCTCCTGGTGTCTGGGACACAGGCTTGTGTCTAAGGGGATATTCTCCGTTACACGGATGCTGGGCCTTGGTCCACCACTCACACTCCCCTTGTCTGCACGGTTGCAGTCACAGTATCCCCTCCCTGAGTCTGAGAAGAACGTCTTGTTGATGGGTCCACCTGGAGCAGGCAAGACAACAGTTGGACGGATAATCGCTCAACAGTTGGGGCGCCCTGCCATTGACATTGATGACGACGTGCTGGAGCCACAGTGGGGGATGTCCGTAGCTGACAAGCTGTCAGCAGTCGGAGGGCAGCGATTCCTGGAGGAGGAGGGAGAGGCTGTGTCCAGCTTCTCTGTCTGTGGGAGCGTCGTCTCACTGACTGGGTCCAATCCGCTGCATGCAGGGGCCATGGCGCACCTGAGACATACGGGCATTGTACTCTACCTGGACGTGGACACAGAGGACATTCTGCAGAGGCTGTCCAGGATGAAGGTCAAACGCATAGTGGGCCAAGAGCCAGGGGTTTCTATGAGGGACATCCTTGCATACCGGCGAAGGTTCTACAACCAGTGCTTTGACATCAGAGTTTTGTGCGGCCGTGGGGACACGGAGGAGGAAGTGGCAGATAAGGCCCTCCGGGCCCTGAGGAGGTATCATGACTCAGAATCGGAAACCTTCATTTCCACCCGGTCAAGTGAAGCTGAATCGACCACCAAAAAGTTTTTCAGCGATGTGGTAGTTGAAGGGTTGGCTCCAGATGGCGGGCTGTACGTCCCTAAGAATGGTTTTCCAAAGCTGGAGCCCCGGGAATGGCTGAGGATGGTACACATGTCCTACCCGGAAAGGGCAGCCGTCCTTCTCGAGAAATGCATCCACCCCACAGACGTCCCGGCCACAGAGCTGCAGGCAATGGTGACACAAGCCTATGGGGAGAATTTTGCTTGTGCAGTGACAGCACCTGTGAGACACCTGGTCCACAACCAGTATGTGCAGGAGCTCTTCCACGGCCCCACTGGCTCCTTCAAAGACCTCGCCCTGCAGCTCATGCCACAGCTTTTCGCCCACTGCCTCCCACAGATGTGCAACTACCTGATCCTAGTGGCAACTTCTGGAGACACAGGTGGCGCGGTGCTGGACGGCTTTGCTAGTCTGCGCGATGCTGACCGACAGCGGATCGGAGTCCTGGTGTTCTTCCCAGAGGAAGGCGTGAGCGAGGTCCAGCGGCTGCAGATGACTGCATTCCAGGAAGGCAATGCCAGGGCTGTGGGTGTCCACGGCAACTTTGACTTCTGCCAAAAGGCCATGAAGCGGATGTTTGCAGACTCCAATCTGACCGGACATTTGGCAGTAGAGTATGGCACAGTCCTAAGCACAGCCAATTCCATTAATTGGGCAAGACTGTTGCCTCAAGTAGTCTACCACGCCTCCGCCTACCTGGATCTAGTCAGAGAGGGCGTGATTGGCTTTGGCGACCCTATTGATGCCTGCATCCCCACGGGAAACTTTGGCAATGCCATGTCTGCCATGTATGCCAAGAGCATGGGAGTCCCTATTCGAAAGATCATCTGTGCTTCCAACCACAACCGTGCCCTGGCTGACCTCATCGCCACAGGGTGCTACGACCTCCGCGGTCGGCTGCTTACACCATCAGTTTCACCAGCCATTGATATCCTGAAGGCCTCCAACCTCGAAAGGTTCATCTTCCATGCCTTGGAGGGGAATGGGAGACTGGTGAGGGATCTGTTCTGTGGCCTTGAGGAGAAGGGTTGCCTTGAGCTTCCTCAGGCAGTGCTCCGGAACGTGCAGTCAGAGGTGCTGGCCGGCTGGTGCTCTGAGGCCGAGTGCCTGGCCACCATCCACCAGGTGCATGCCAGCACCGGCTACATCCTGGACACACACACAGCCATCGCCAAGGTGGTGGCAGACCGTCTGCAGGACCGGACATGCCCCGTCATCATCTCCTCCACTGCTCATCATGCCAAATTCGCCCCCGCCATCCTGCGTGCCCTTCAGGTCCAGAACCCCCCCTTGGCACCTCTGGACCAGCTGGCTTGGTTTCGCTCGCATGGCCAGCCTCTCATTCACCAAGCCCTAACCAGGTGCCTGCGGGATGCCGAGAGACAGTCTTACGCTACGTGCCGGGCAGACTTCAGCTCCATGGCTGAGCAGGTGGTAACCATGATACAAGACTCGTTCCTGAAAGGTTTTTAAAGGACTTCCTGAAGGAGGGTTGTTTCTGCTCTGAATCTGCTTTAATAAAGAATAAGCCTAGCAGAAAGTCAAGAATTTTTAGGAATTACTTTCATTTTGTGATATTACAAAATGTTTTTTCCACTTCACAATTTAACTGGTCTCTGGCTCTGTATTTTTCTTACTTCCCACTAGATGGCAGTCTTGGGTGCATTCTAATGCCTCATCATGGAATAATCGCACGCATTGAAAAATGACCCTGTCACAATCGCTGGGTGAGGAAACTCACAGCAGTGAGCCATGAAATGCAGGCGGGATGGTTAACAAGTCTCAGAGGAGCTCCAAACGGATGCTTGATTTGCCTCCCTGTTATTTTCTGGTTCCATCTGTTCGGTTCATTATGGGTGTTAAGGTTAAATCCCGCCCACCCATAATCTGCTGTGTTTTGCTTAATTTGAAATTTCAGAGTAATTTGAAAACATACTAGAGGATACAACATAATCAGCTGGCAGCGTAAACATGTATTTAAATATAGCTTCTTGTCTGTATATATGTACTGTATATAATGTCTTCTCTTTTGAAGCATGAATTATTAGAATGTGATGATAATTTCCAGCTGCTGTCCTGAAAACAATACACTAAAAAACCTGTAAACCTGTAAACGCATCTTTTAAACATTTTCACCATGAGGTCTCTTGTGATTCTGGTGAAAAACCACTTATGAGTACATTCTCCGTAGTTATTCTTCATTCCGGGAGGCAGCGCAGTCTGTGGATTTATTACCGAGGGCCGGCTGAGAACTCACATGCTATTTTTAGAGTCTTGTGCTCCTCGCTGTCGGAAGTGTTCCCTCTAGAACAAGACAACTTAAATTGCTGTGAGCCAGAGATTCGTGCGCGCCGGCAGCAGTTTTTGGGGGACGGGGGAAGTGGCCATCGAAACGACAGGGCAGCTCTCTCATTGTGACATTACAACCTGGATAATTAATTGATCTCAGCGAGGCTCCCGCCACGGTAATTGCCAAGTGCAGTTGGTAGAGAACTGGAGGCGTGGAATGCATGTTTGGAGTCTCCTCACCACCCTCGAAGATGGCCGGGGGCGGCAGCCGGAGGTCCCCTGTTGTCTGTGTCCTTTTGTCCCTTCTCCTCAAACACAGACACACCCTGCTGAGTGTCACATAGAGTTCTGCGTTTGCTGCATTTTGATAGCTCACTACTGCCCCCTAACGTGTAGTACCTAATTTTCTCCAGCATTGTTATTATTATGAGCCAAATGGAGAGAGGGAAAATGTAGTTGAGAACCAAATAAAAAAAATGTGTTAAATGTGGCAGGGAGGTGGGAGAGGCAGTTAATGCTGATGCTGCATGATGTTAGAGGCTGGTGGATTTGGAGCTTGGAGCTGTGGAGCTCCACAGGATTGTATGGGAACAGCTGAGGGGATATGCATTTTGTTTATGCCCACGTGGTGACATCAGAATCGGCCTGAGGGTGGCTTGGTTGTCCGTCCCTGGAAACGTGCCCCATTGGTGTTGTGGTACTGTGGCTAATCGCTGGCCTCGCGCATGTTTCAGTCTCTGCTTTAGTTCTTTGCTCACTCGGCTGTCTCTTGTGGGACTCTGCGTTTCACGCTGAATTCTGATGGGATGTCACGATGGGGAGCGGCTTGCTTGTCAGCTGCAGCTGATGTTCACACTCTGCGGGGGGGTCTCATCTCCTCTCTAAACTGCAGCTCTTCACCCACATGACCGTCGGTGTGTGCCCTGTTAGGTTCTGGAATCCCGCACAGAGTGTGCTGTGCTCGCTTTCTCCTACGATAGGCTGCCGTCTCTGTGCAGGTACAGAAGATGAATCGATGCTGTAAGGCTCACAGACTCATATTATGTGACATTAGCAGCTTAGGCCAGTTTAGCCGATTGCCATTTAGAAATCCCCAGTCTTACAAATCTGTTTCTCAGACTTCTCCTTGTTCCTACCCCCTTCATTAAGAACATCCAGCTGCAGCTCTGGTGACTGGTGATTGGTCAGTGAGCGACAGCAGTCCAGCAGCAGCCAGTAAAAGTGTCCAGCTGGCATTAGTATGGAGAGTGTGTCATCGGAACGGCTGGCCCTGTTTTTGCTTTGGGGAGGCCATTTTCACCCTCTTTGCCCCCCTGTCATAGAGAGATCCCTGGATTTCTGTTAGAGATAGAGGTCAACCACAGGGGCTGGGCCACTGGGCCACTGACCCCAGCTGTAAGCTAATTGGCCCCTGGAGTGCCCCCTCCTTTGTCACTCACCGATTCAGAAAATATCATTGGTTAATCATAAGGTTGGCCCCATTGGATGAATTATGACCTCTCCTATGGCCTCCACCTTAAAAAAAAAAGATTGGATCCTAGAATCGCCTCTGGTCAACTGTGCTCCTGTCCAATCCATGACCCTCTCCCACACGCTCCCAGTCTGACATGGAGGATGCTAACTTTCCCAGCTGACTGATAGCATCAAAAGCCAAAAACAGAAGCCTCATTAAAACAACATTTGTTACAGGTTGCCAGGTCGTCGATGGTATTATTTACATTTCTGTTGTACTTGTGTAATCACCTGGGCATCTTCCAAAATTTTAAATGCTGATGCTTTCAAGCTGAGAGGAAAGGATGCCGTGTCTCTCCTAGGGTTTGTGGGATTTCACATTTCAGACCCCCAGGCTGACGCAACAGTAGCAGCAGCTAACTGCCTGTTTATTTTTACCCACCCGCACGGCAAAGACTTCTGCTGAGTGCACTCATCTCACTAGCACCAGGAAGCTGGTTAAGTGTGAAATTCACCCCGCTAACTAATACTCAGTCGGCTGAAATGATTGAGGTGAGTGTGGCTGGGGAGAGGGGGCGGAGACAAAGCGGAATAATGTCAGCCTCTGGAACTGATGCAGGAATCTGATTGGATGAGCAAGAAACTTCAGGTAGTTTAGCTACTTAAGCTTCTTGTCCCAGGCACAGTGATGCACATTCCCCAGATTAGTTCCAGTTCCAGTGGGCAAATGGAGCAGGTCTGGGTTCTGTCCAGTAGGGGGTGCCTGTAGCTGCTCTCTTACAGGAACGGGGGGAGTGGGCGTGGAGTGCAGCTGTGATTGGGGAGGTGTCAGATGTCTGCTGATTTGAGAGCAGGAGGAGCTGGTTTTGGGGGGGGGGCTTTCAGGTCCTCCTTTGTAGCTGGATCCAGTCTGAGGGAGTTCTGAACCAAGCTGCTCGATCTCCACGGTCGAGAGGACTCGAATAATTGCATGTTCCCAGCTCTTTCCATCTCCTTAATAGGGGGCTTGCGGCTTAATGGAAGCTTTTCATTTTGCCGCTACAATACTGTCCCAGTTTTGCAGACAGGAAGTATGACCTGGTCCTCCCTTCCCCCACCCAGGGTGTTAAGGCAAAGCCTCCGACAAAGAGCCAGGCAAGCAGCCATTGTGGGATGTCAAGACCTCTGTGGGAAATCATTACCGTGTGAGGGGGTCATCCACTAAACAAGGGAGGCTGTTCTTACTATATGCTAGTTTACAAATCATGGATCTCCGCCCACATGCCCCCCCCAAGCTAGGGCTATCTCCAACCACAGAGGGCTGAAAAGTTGTGCTTCAAAAGGAATCAGAAATATCGAAATAATGTTTCTTTTTGCTCCTTAATCTCTGGCCTGCCTCCACTTGGTCATTAAGCTGTGTTATCTTCAAAATTGTTCTATAGTAGAGGCAAACATGGTGATTGACTCACCATTAAGAAGAAATCCACCCCTTAAACCCTGAATTGCTCAGTCCAGTAAATTTGGATTGTTCTTGGGCAGGGTTATTGTAATCTTATATTGTAATGTGCTAGTTACTAGCAGAGATGAGGCTTTGATCGAATGGGAGGTGGGTTAATCCAGTGGTAATGGAAGTTATATGTTATCCCCTCTTGTTATATGTGGTTCCTGTCCAAGGTGAGTAGTGATTTGGGAGTAGTGAATTTTTATAACAAGATTTACAATCAAGCTTTACCTTCTGGCTTTTTCTTTGATCTCCAGTTGATAGAAACCCTTCACTGAGATTAAAGACGTGTGACCGTCACTTGTTCTGCTGCCACTTGGTGGGAGTCTGCAAATAGCAAAGCATTTAAAGTGTAATGCTTTCTTTTTATTTAGACATTTTCCTTGTGGGTAGAATCACATGATCAGTTCTCGTCCAATCAGTGTTTCCCTTTTTGCTTTCACTAAAAAAACACACACACACACACACACACACAAGCACAGACAGATTCTTTTTATGTATGCTTTTGGTTAAAAAATAAGCGGAACAGGATTGATTTTTAGATAAGACCTACGGGAGGGTGTGGGGTCTTGGACATGGACCTTTGTAGATTTGACATGGAGAGAAGCATAACATCGTCACACAGCCTTTGGGAAATCTGCGAATCAGGATGCACCTCTGAAAAAAGTGAGAATGGATGGCTCAGAAAGGGTGGGGCTAAGCAGTGACTGACAGGTGTCTGACAGGTGGGGTTAAATATAGCCAAAGTAGCCGAGCTGCCCAGTGCTGAGAACCCATCTCCTAAGCTTGCCTTTGCAACAGGGGAGATGGCTTCCGACAACAGAGAATTACAGAAATCTAGCTAAAATGGGTTGTTCTGGTTGAGCAACATTGGAATTTGTCCTGGACTGTTCGGGGAGGTAGTGTATGTTGCATATATGTGCTTGCTAGAGATGTCGGCAAGTTTCAGCAAACTTATTCTCTCTCAGATCATTCACAGAGTAATATGGAAATTTGAATTAAGACACTGACATAGAGGTTTGGTTATTAATTGTGTTCAAGATTCGTTTGAAAATAACATTTATGTCAGATTTTTGTACAGTTCTATTTCATCCACTCAGCCTTGGAACTTCTGACAAGTCTGATTACACACCTAAACCAGAAGTCAGACTGTGGAAGCTTCCAGAAATCTGCTGTTCCTGTGCAGCTCTGCTTCCCTAATTTGGTTCCTTCTGTTGCATGCATCTGAATGGCTTTTCCAGGCAGATGCTTGGAAATGCTCCACACAGATGTCCCCTCTTCACCTGATGAGTTTGTTTGTTGTTTGTTTTCGTCTCTCTTGACTTGATATTTCAGGTGATACCGACGTTACTGGATCATTTGAATAATACTTCTTGATGTTTTCTCCAGAAAATTGCATCTTTGCCTAGTTAAGTCAAAATAAAATCACTGCATCAGTAATTTTTGGTGTTTCTACCATAGGAAGGAAAACTGAAGAAGAGGAAAGATCACTTATTTGTATATTGCGAGAGCTTATCAGATCTGGGCCATGCTGATCCAAAATACATTACGGGGAACATCGGGTGCGGGCTACTGTACATTCTGGAAGAAACACTGGCACGTCACAAGGGCAGTCACATCACGCACCGGGGGGTGCCTTTAGAGTCACCATTTCACCTGGAGGGTTCACAAAGGTGGGGCTGAATTCAAGCCCATAACCCTGCAGGTGCAGAATGAATGAGGAAGCCACATCTCTGGAGATTTTTATGTGCATCATTAGGAGAGCTAAACTCACAGAGACTTAAATTGGCAATTAAACAAGGAAACTATTAAAACCTTGCAAGAAATTTGGCAAAAGTATATACAGTAACCCTTAGTATAACATATTTTATTATCGTTCAAATGATTCATCTGGATAGATCTTGGGGAGAAATTATAATTGTGGTGTGCGGGTATAGATGTTGTAATGAAAGCTCTGCCAGACCCAAGTGCAGAGCTAGCAGTTTTACGGATTCACAGAGAGGAATGATGTGTACCAGAGCGAAATGCAAAAACCAGGGTCAAATGCAGGCTAAGTTTAGCGTCTGATCCAGGGTGATACAAAGTCCAGATCACGTCCAGGAAAATATGTTAGAAAAGCAGGTGAGAGTTCTAGAACTAATGGTAGCCAATCAGAAGGGCAGCAGGTCAACAGTTCAACAGGGAGCAAACTCAGTACTTCATTCAGAGAAGGTCCTTGTATCTCCTTTAGGTCACTGCCAGTCAGTCCATTAGGTGACATAGATGACTGTTTAGTGCGCCATCTACTGACAAGGTGCCAACTTAGCAAGTCAGTTTCAGAGCTGCTAATTTAACATAATTTACACTGTTACATGCTGCTTAAAGATTATGTGATTGCACTACTGTGCTTTGATTCGGCATTCAGCTAGATCCTATGCATTTATATTTTATATCAGTTTTCATGTAATTTTCTTTTTTTTTTTGTGCCTTCGGTGGGAAGCATAGAGTTTTGTTGAACCTGATATTTATTTCTATTCTCCTATTCTTCTCTTGTGTGTCTTAGATGGGGGGTGGGGGTAGTGAAGCTTGCCTAGGGCAGCACACAGGCTTTGCCCAATACTGCCTTGGACTAACCAAGAAAGAAAAGCAGGTGTGTCTAGAAATGGATGAGGATGCAGGCATTTCTGACTGGAGGCACATGTCACACAAAAATCACACCTGCCTTAGGCAAGTGGAAATTCATTCATTCATCTCTTATACTGCTTGCTATATACGGGGTTGCAGGGGTCTGGAACCTATCCTGAAAACAGCGGGTGCCAGGCAGGGAATAACCCAGGATGGGTTATCGCTGGGATCAAGTGTAAAGTAGCCCTGTCCCCAGCCAATTACACTAGGAAATACCAGAATAGTGTTTCATTTTACAATGCCATCAAAGTACCATACACCGCAGAAATGTCTGGACAGTATGATGGTACTAAAAATTCGATACTGGCCATGTCTAGTGCTGACTGCGGGTGGGGAGGCTGTAGGGCTATGGGGATGCTGGCGGAAAAATTTTCTTGACCGGGTGGCGTGGGTATATGGCGGTAAAACTGCTTGCTGGTTAACTTTACTGCTGCCGAATAGTGGAATGACAGATTTCCGGGATGTTGCACACCGTTTGCTGATGTCTGGGAGCTGCCGTCAATTTGCGGGAGACTCCTGGAACTTCTTGGAGAAATGGGATGTCTGTTATTGTATATATATAAGTATAAATGCAAGGATGACAATTCACGAAAAAACAACCTCTCTATGGATGGTTATAACTAATTAATTCGTTATTATCATGCTGCCATAAAATGTAGGGGTGGCCATGTGTGACACCCTGCCCATCTGACCCTCCTGTTACCTCCTTAGCGTGGCCCTAATGAGCCACACCTGTTACTCATTTGTCTTACCTCTCATTCCTGCCCTTGTGTTAATCACTCCAGCTGCCTCTCATTTGCTCCCTCATCAGCCTTGCATAAATATTCTTCCCAGGCCTGTGTTTGGCAGTCCTCGTATTAATGTCAGACCTATGTGTGCCAGTGCCTTCCCTTGTTCTTGGCCTCCTGGTCTGGACCTCTCGCAACCCTGTTTTTCTGCTTTTGTTATTTAAGTCCAATGAAACCTTTGATCATTTGCCATAACGCCTGCTCCCCTGTCCTTCGTCCTGCTACATATGACACCATGACCATGTTGACTTTTGTAGAGTGTTTTGTTCCAGCTTCCCTTATGACGTGATCTTCGCTGACATCTGAGGCTGTCAGGGCACTGTTAAAGCCCCTTGTGTGAAGGGGACATGAGAGTGACGTGAGCCGTATTACGTATTACGCTGTACTGAATAAATGAAGGTCAGATCTGACTGTGCCTTCTTATCTAACAAAAGATGAGTCACTTTTTTCCCATTTGTTATGGGAGTGAAAGCATGTGCTCCTGATGTTTCTCAAACATATATATATATTCAATTTCTGTATATACTGTTATTGATGCCAGCTAGATGCAGCTCTAAAGGAATCCAGAATGAATTTTAATGTCAAATATTCCAAAAAAGAAGCGACACTATAAGATACTATATTATTACATATCATGGCTGCAATGACTGATGGGGCAGTAGAACGTTTTTAAGACTTTAAAGCTATGTTTGTATACCATCCTCAGATGAATTTTTCTAATTTAAGAAAAAGTGAATGTGTGTGAATAGTTCTGGTCTTCACGGACGATGCCTTTTCCTCAGCAGGATATTTAACGCTTTGATTGGACCTTTAATTCACCACTTAAGTACATCCGTTATGAACTGGGATTTTCTCTGTATGATTTGTGGGGTTGAGTTTATAATTCAACAAACTCAACAAACGGGCAATTTTAGCACAAATACATCTGATAACATGCATTACTCCCAAACAGTATATAGGCTTACTGGTGGTGTCCAACTTTTTTTAAAGCAAGAATTGCTTTCACAAAGAAAATACTTTGGCAAGCTCACGAATCGCGGTAGTATGTTTGCCAACAGGGGGTTTCCCAACAGTGTGTTTTGTGCAGATTGGGGAGGGAGAGCCCCCCTGAAATTGTCCCGATTGGTATATTTTGCTGACTGGGGCAGTTATATACTGTATGATGAAATGCCCTTCAAATTATCCAGGATAATAATGTAATGAATGTGTCAATTAAATTAACTAATTAACTATTGAAGCAATGATGTCAAGCTGGTGGGCAATGTGGAATGTTCACTTTCGTTGTTGAGTTGCTCTTGTTCGTTCCATGTGCCTTGATGCTACATGCCTCCCCCTGATTTTGCTGTGTTAACTGTTTCTGCCCACACTGCCCAGAGTCTCCGGGGATAATCTCCTCCTGAAAGACAATCCCCTTTCCCCTTGTTCTGTCACATATAAATATTGATCCTCCACAGCCCACAGAGATGTAAGAACAAGTCTCCCAACTCTAATAACAGAAAATCCCATGAAGATTGCTTGTTGCCTTTTGTAATGTCAGAAACACACCCGTGCACACACACACACACACACACACACATATGCTACACATCTGTAATTTCCTCACCTACAACATGTCCTCACTGTCCTAAATCTTTCCTCTATGTATCACATCATTTTCCTTGATATTGGCTGAAGAATGCTAAGCACTCAGGAGGTTGCAATATAAGCGTGATGGCTACATTGCACAGAGTTGCTTTATTCATTTGACTGTTTAATTGGCACTTGAGCTGCTACCCTGTGTTTTATTCACACATTTAGATGTAGGTGATGATGCTTGTGGTTCTTCTGATCTTACACACTATGTAATGGTCTGAGTAGATTATCTGTGGACTGGGAAACATTTTAGATATCCATGACTCCATCCCCTTCCAGATTTTCTTTTCCAAAAGTGTCTCAGTCTTGACACACCAGGCTGTCTGCTCGCGCACATCTTTTGAAAGCTTCTGAAAATTAGACTTTAATGTGCTTGGTACGTCATAGACAGCAAGAAAGAATCCTTCATCATTAAAATGCAATTTAAATGTAATACTCAGCTATTGAAGTTTAATAGAACCTCCTACATGCTATAACACTTTTGTTAAACAAGCCTTTTCATAGATTGGTAAATAAACACAGTTTTGATATTTATGTATATTGGAGACTTCAGGACTGCGGCTATGTTGAGTGCCCATCAAAGGCCGGATTCTGTCTCATAAAATAAACAGACAAGAGTGCAAGAGCCAGTAAGATATGGCTGCTTTGCTTGTAGTGGTTTGCTTTGCTCATTTGTGCAGATTAAAATGTATGGGGTGAGACAGTATGCTTCCTTTGGCACTCCGCTGGCCTCCCGAGCTTGTGGTTTTAAATACGGCACTCAGGTCAAGGAGCACCGAAGCTGTGCATCATTAGAGGCTTTAACAAGAGCCCTCTTTCTCCTATAATGGGGCCCGAGAAAGACTACAGCCTCTGACAGAGCTCACTGTGACCATAGCAGGGGCACAGCTAGAGATTTTGGGCCTCATGAAAGAACATCATATTGGCCCCAAACCCATACCAATCCAATTATGTGCCCAATTTCTTAAGGCCCCTGTTACTCAGAGGCCCTTGGAATCATCCTAACTCACCCCCCTCCCTTTATGGTGCCCCTGGACCATGGGTTGGTGAGAAACACTTCTATTCGGGCATTTTAATAAGAAGGGCAGATCAAATATTGAGCTTAAAATGGTATCAATCCGAATCCTCACTATCCATGCACCCATCCATCCATCCATCTTCTAACTACTTACACTGCTTAGGCTCACTAGTACTTACTATTAATTTTTTACTGTGTATAATTTACATAATATATAGTATTAATTTATATAATATAGGTTATTTCAACTATGCTTAGCATGGAAATGCAAAGAGGATGTATTTTAGTATTCAGCTGAATTTTCACGATTTAAAGAAGCTAATTAATTTCAGTTAACTTAATATACTTTTTTTTCAAAGCGTATTAAGGAATTAAGTGCGTGGAGAAATTGCATTTTAACCTTTTTGTTCAAATATGTCATTAAAAAGGCTCAGGGAATAATTTGTCAGTGCTACACAGGAAAGGCTGATGATACCTGACAGGTGATGACAGATTTCAGCACTTGATTCTCTCATATTTATCCTTATCTGAGCCCATTACAGCAAGAAACTCGACCAGATCTGTTAATATCGGTGTTATCTGGCTTTTGTTTTTAATTGGGAGGGCATGTTTGATTGAGCATCACACCGGTGGGTTGGGCTTTCTGGATCATGTGACACTTGCTGTAATTGAGGGGGAGGGGTTAGGAGGTGGGGTGGGGGACCTCACATGACCTTTGCAGCAGAGGTGGAACAATCCTGAAGACTGCTACTGAATGCAGTTCACCTAAATGTGAGAACTGAGGAGTAAGTCACCTGAAGGGAGCACTCCATAGAGGAGCAGTGGCTGACTATTAGGAACAGAACACTAGAGATGTTCATGGTTCACAGAATTGGACAGGAAGCTGGTGAGAGGAAGCTGGTGATTATCCTGTTTATCCGGGAATGATTGTCTTCATAAGCTTATTTACGCAGACTCCAAATGGCTTGTATCCTACATTTGGTTGTCTTACTTTATTTATACATTTAGATGTTTATTTATTGTTTGGGTTTTATTTTTCTACCACTATTTTCTTTTTATTAAATGTATTGTTTTTTTTATACTATTGTCTAGATTGTGTTTATGTCATGCTACCACCTACACTAAAGTAAATTCAGTGTATTTTTTGTTCTACGTGGTTCACACTGCATGGATATAAACATAAACATGGACATAGCCTATTATATACATCCCAAAATGTCCATAGCAACTAGAATGTTCTTATTTTAGGTTTGTGGAGTGGACGTTTGGAGTGATACATTTTAACATCTAAATTGCCACAGTTAAAACCACACCTGTCTCTTACTCCTGAGAACACCACATTCCCTGACTTGAATATGATTTGCACAGGAGCAGGGATCCTATCAGCATTGTAGGCTGTTTTGTGCTAATATTCTTGCAAGGTTGTTTAATGAATCCACTTTCTCCTTTAACATGAATTGTCTTCGCCTTTAAATGCACTCCAAATAAGGCAATAATGATGCACAATAGACTAATGGCACCCTATGCTCTGAGCTGACATGAAGCCTTTTCTCCATTCATTATCCGGAACGCATTGTGAAAACATGCTTCAGCTCACACTCATCAGACAAATAGAGAGAGCCACCCAAGCTGTCACGCTTTATCCCTCAAAGCTACAAAACAATAACAGTACTACTGTGCTAAATTGCTGTTTTAATTGCCTTTAGTAATGTATACATTGTAACTTCTCACTATGTTATTGATACCCTTTAACTAGTAGCTGTCTCTTCATTGCTACATCATCTAGAAATCATGTTTCACCAGAGTATGCTTATTTCAAACAAAAATTTGGAGCAAATAATGTTTTGCAGTCCTTTATGGGTCAGCAGACACAAATTACGTCATTGTAGAACCAAACAACACAAATAACTGATCCAGATAACTGGGTAGTGATACAAGGTTTTAGCTTAACAGAGGTTGGATTTTTGATCAGTCACTTTATGGTTTAAATCAAAATAATCCTTGGGAACTTTATCAAAGCAGCTGGCTTTTGAACGGGCTCAATGAATTCCATTTGTTATGGATTTTGAGGTGTTATTTTTCTCCCACATGACACCTAATTAAACATCCGTTATCAGGTTCAAAACATCTAACTGGAAGTCGGAGAAAATGTTCAAACTGTATCAGATCACCAACCAATAAAACCAATAATATTTTCTCTTTAGACCAGTGGGCAATTAAATTAATCTATCATGTGCATAAAAATAAAGCTTAGCTTTAAAGGGAGTTAAGTTACAAATTACAGTGTGCTTCCTGCATTATGCAAACCAGCACATCTTGTTAGGTATCAAGATAAATTATTTTCCTTGAGTTAAATTTGTCCACAGCAAACATTCCTGTTTATGTGTGCATGGTTTATTTTTTAAATTTATTTTATAAATGCACTATTTTGGATATGTTTCTTCATTTGTTGAAACTTGGCTCAGAGTCAATTAAATATAAGTTTGGGAGTCAGACTACAGGAAAGGATGCATCTGAGGACATTTCTAAAGCAGAAGTTCAAGTGGACGAACCAATAAGTGATTCATGTTAAGTGTGTTTCTTGATGGTAATACAATATGGTGGCACTTGGGTGGCTACATAATAAACCCATGAACTGCCAATTAAATATAAGCACACATGGTTTGGGATTCTTCACTACCTTTTGTTTACTCCCACAGTTGAAGATCAGTGCCGTAGTCAATTGATCAATGCCCAGGTTGAATTCCTCAGTTGTTAGACCTGCAACTAATCACATGGCTGGAAAGGGGCTGTTTTTATTGGACAGGTCAGTTCAGTGACGTCCAGTTCTTTTAGATTTTCAGCATCTACCTTCTCGTGCTGTTCTGGATCACTCTCAGCAAGCCCAGGAATTCCATTAAGGGCATGTATCTGTGATATTATTTACGTGCTTAACAGGGACTATATTACAGCCCCTTGCAAAAGCTATTTTAAAAACAATATGGTTTATTTGTTTATACCTGTGGGTATTTACTGAAAGAACAAGAGAACATAATCTGCCCCGCTGGGATTTGAGCCTGTAACCTTCTGTCCGGAAATTACTTAATCCTGCACAACCACCACACCAGAAAGGGTCAAAATCCAACATCCTTGAGACCTACTCTTGTGCCTTACTACACTGTTAAATGGTTTGAATGAAGGACTGCTGGTGTTAGGAAGTCTTTTCAGTGTTTGGGAGATGTGGGTGACTATTAATCTCCCCCTGCGTGTGCCGTTGGCACGTGTTAATAGAAGCTCCAAGACCACATGGTGATCCAAATATGGATGGGAGGGTCTGGAAACTAAATGCTTTTAAATGTTTATCAGCCCGAAATGAATACAAAATACTCTTTCTCAAAGAGTATCAATCACATTTTGAGTTACTGTAGCTGCATATGCTGCTGTAATATGAAATATGAATTAACTAAAGCCATCAACTCTAATCCACCCAAAAAAAAGACCAGAAGCAGTGATTCATAATAGCCACATTTTACTTGTGTGTGTAAAAAAAACAGAAAGGAGTCCGGTTTTCAAACCAATTTTAAAAACTGTTCTTGCAGTCACTGATTGAAAAAGATGTGGAAACGGCTAATTTATAGTCATTTACATTGCCATATAGGCCTAAGAGAAAAGCAGAAAATGGGTTCTATATATACTGCGAAGACATTTCAAGTAAACGTTTAACTCTACCGACCTGCATTTTAAAAACACGTTCACATTATCACTTGCATTAGCTTTAAATTTAAGTATTAAACGACAGATTGAGAAACACAATGTTTGGTCAGCAGCTGTATCTCTGTAAACCCTCGAGTATTTCATTTGATTGTTCTGCCTCGTCTGTATCTGTACGGCATTCCCAATCACACCTACATTATTTAATACGTCAGTAAATGCGAACTCGGATGGTCTCCTTTTCACATGTGGACTTCAGGAGCTTCGGAGAGGCGACGCTTTCTCTTGAACACCGCATTTCCCCGTCCAGCGGTGCCGGTATCCCCCCTTCCCACCCACCCCGGCGCCGCTTTCAGCACTGGACAGCTCCTCAGTCTCTCTGCAGAACGTCCCCCCAGCTCCGGTGATTGACAGAAAAAGCGGCCATACACGAACCAAGGGTACTTTGTGAAACCCTATAAGATAGTGAAGGAGACGGGCTCTATGAGCAAATGGTTCCTACCTCTCCCCGTTGGGTTTAGTTACTGCATGTTATGGGCAGAGGAGGGCGGAGTGTGTTTGTCGCCGAAGTGTGAGATGAGACTCCGTGCATCCCAGTAATCGGATTTTTTTTTTAAAGCTCCGGTGTCGGTCTGCTTTACGTCAAGCGATCGCTAGCTGAGAAAGGCATCAGGAAACTAATGTCTTATGAGCAGCGATCTCTGGGTTCATGTACGAATCTAAATGATTTCTCCCCTGCTATAATAATATACAGACGTAAACAAGCTCCAGCCGCTCTCTAACTGGAAAGGGGGCTATTTAAACCGAGAGCAGCTGTACCTTAGACTCAAGAGCCGACGGGAGAAGACGTCTGGATTCACTTATCCACAGGTGAATGCGATCCGGTGCGCTAATTAAACCAGCATTTACCCCTTCGCTCCTGCGTATGAACTGAAACATCTTACTCAATCCAGACGGGAAGAGGTATGGCTGTTTTTCTGCTTTCCTTACTCTTGCGAGTGGGATTTGTTATCGGATCGAATTATAGGCATGATAAATGGTCAGACCATGAGAGGGAGTCTGAGATCAGAGCCAAGCAGCCTATCTATAACATTCCTATTAACAGCCAAGAGCAGCCTCATCATTTGCCTCATATATTTAAACCTGGAATAGAGCAATCCGCCTTCCTACAGAAAATCGAGGAGGACCTGCCCCGAGTGGTCATGGCTTTCCTTCACACAGGAGATCCGTCGACGTTGAGGCACGCAAACTGTTCCAGAAGGTACGAGTTGAGCGCTCTCAGCGGTCTGGCTTACACAAGTCCGCACTCGTCCCTGCGCGGCGTGCTTGATGCGGTGGCACAAGCCGCCAACTTCTTGAACGTGATACTGCAAGCCAACAGGTCGAGGCTGCACAGCCTGCAGGGGGATGCTGAATGGTACCGGGCGCTGGTCCGCAGCATCCTGGAAGGGGACCACAGAATCCAGAGGGCTGCCCTCACATTCAACAAGGATCCGCCGTCGCCGGGACACCACATCTTCCTCCAGGCTACCAGAACAGCGAGCGGCATTGTTCTCCAAGACCTCTCATCCACGGCCCACCATCGCCTCAGAAACAAGACCGCGGAGACAGAGTGGTTCAGTGAGATCCGAGACAGACGCAAACCCCACCTCCATCGGAGGGTCTTGAGCCAAGAGATAAAGCCGCCCGATGTATCGCTGAGAGGAGGGGACAGCTACGTCCTCGATAAAACTGAGATCAAGTGGTCGGCGCCCTACCTTGACTGTGACAGAGGGACCTTCATCCCTCAGTGGCTTCTAACCCTATCAGCTGGTTTCTATGGTCTGAAACAGAATCAGGTTCCGGAACTCAGGTATGTGTGAGAACTTGTACGGAACACTGCTGTATAATCCTATAAATGAAGGGCTCTCGAGACTGATCCCTTGACATGCAATTTGCACATTTCTTTCATTTTCTTTTCTGTGACATCCTCATGACATCCATAAAGGCCAGAGCACCTTGAGTAAAATGGAGCTCCTTTCAGCTTATGAATTTAATGAATTTAACAACTAAATATAGCCACAAAAGATCAAAGGTCAATTGACATATGTTGCAGGTTGCAGGACTAACAGGAATAAAGCAGATAGCCTTGTATCCAAGATACTTCGGTGGGCCTGTGGGGATATTCTGCATCACATGCTTCAGTGTTTCTTTCCTCTGTGAGACAGAATAAGCTTTCCTCAGATGCCCTGAACGACAGCGGTCGCTATTGCCATGGAAGTCGCTGTACTGATAGCAAGCCAGCAGAGATCTCTGCAGGTGCACGGCATGTGACTAAAAATAGCTCTCTGTTATTTTGTTGCAGGGAAAGAAACCCCATGCCGTTTCATAATAATTAAGATTTTTTTCACTATTAGTATCTCTTAGCACAAGTGAATCAGCAGAACCGATACTGGTGCTGGGAGGTTCTCTAAGGGGTCTTTAAAATATGCGTGGTTACTATGGTGTTGTTGCAGTTAATGCATGTACTTGATCATGATCATGGGAAATCCTGTCTGTTGACGCTGTGATTTGGTGGCAAGGAAACTCTTTTTTGTTGTTATAGACAACCTTTCCCCTGACCAGTTACCGGTTAGCCCATCATTGAGTCTCCACTGTACAGGACATCATCAAGACACCAACACACAAGATCAATGACAACAGAGTGGACTGGATTACAAGGATTTCGCCACTGTATAAGCAGTTGGCATTGTTCCATCATGCATGGTTCTGACCCCCCCCCCCCCCCCCCCCCCCTCCCCTGGCACCCGGCTCGCCGTCATAGTCTTTGACCGTGGCCGTTGTTGCGGCTCGTTTTTTTGTCTGCTCATAAGTACCACTAACAACACTA
>JAODKM010000001.1:18843923-18854577 GCA_026780845.1 Petrocephalus sullivani
TTTCATTCTGCCCTCAGAAATGTTTCTGTAAATAAAACTCCCACAAGCTTTTCTTACACTTTGGATTTTAAGGCTGTCTGGCAAGAAGCCTGAGTCTGGGTCTAATGGCTAAATGTAAAACACTGAGAAAAGCCACCTGATTTAATGAATGAAATCTAAAGGGTGGGGGGCGTAACTGAACTGGGAATGATGTCACAGCCGAATTAATCGCGTTCCAGTACAACAAATTGGAAAGCCATTTAGCAATGCAGGGACCGGTTTCAAAAAGCAAGTTTTCATGCTTAACTGGATAACTTGTTTGATTTAATTTACCCCAGATTAAATGGCCTTTGTCTTCATCCATTTAAATTTAGCCCAGACCTTAAATCCAATAAGACATAAGTTCTAATAAACAGTATACAGGTTGATAAAGGCTTCTGTTGATAAAGGTTGCAGCCATCTTGAATGCTGTGGCCGGGGTTGTGTAGATTCCTCTGACTGCACGAGTCACAATTCCGAGTCGTGCAGTGGGCGTTCCAGTTGAAATTTCCAGCTAGGAACCGAGTTACAAGTTCAAATGGAATGCACCGTAAGTCCTATTTAGCCTCGATAAGCATTCTTCCCCCTGAGTGGAAGATGCTCGTCACCCTGCACTGAAAGATTTAACAGCGTGTCACTGGCTGGGTCCCACTCAGAGCCACGTCACCTGAGCCCTGGTTCCAGATTCAAGTGCAGGAGGCAGACAGGATGACGGTCAGGGTTCCATGGAAGCCCAACAAAACCAGAGGGGGGGGAGCGATCTCAACAATATTGAAATGAATATCTTTAAATGAACATCTCCCTCTTGGCAGACATCTGCTGAAGACTCGGCAACTGGGAATGGAGGAGTGGGATTTACACTCAGCGCCCCCTGCTGGGGATAATTGTCAGTTAATTGATTAACGATGTCGCCCTCTCTGCTCCAGTACCTCAGCTGGCGAAGCCGTCTAACTTGCTGCCTGCTGGCCATATTGTCTCTCTCCCCAGGGAAGGCGGAGAGGGCAGAGTCTTTAGGGAGGGACACTAGGGAGGGCTCCAGTCACTGCCTACCGTGCCGTGAGGACTGCGCCTACTGCAAGGATGACACGCCGTGCCACACACACGCCGACGGGCCCCTCCGCGTTGCTGCCATTGTCTTCCAAGGGCTCTGCATGCTGGCTGACTTCTTCAGCATGGTGGTGATCTACCGTTACCGCAGCAACAAGGTAACAAAGGTCGCCGTGGCGATGCCTCTGTGACGCGTGCCTGCTTTGTTTGACTGCATTTCACCACAACAGTCCTCTCCCCTTGGAAAAAAAAAGAGAAGACTGAAGAATAAGAAAATAAGATCCAGTGCTGGGTGATATGAGGCTGTGATCTGGTGGGTGGGATCCAAACTGAGCCCAGATTTAGCCAGTGGAATCCAAACCGAGCCTGTATTTGACCAATACCAATCTCTCCCTCTGTGGCTTGCTTATCTTAATTTCTTCTTCATCCAACACCTCTCCTTATAGCCATAAATCTCCCTACTAAGGTATTTGTATTTTCATTGCACAGCCACGCAAGGACATTCTGTACCATTACAATCACTCTGTCCTAACACAAGAAGGTTAGTGGGTTCAGGCGGGCTTGTGCACCCATCTGGGCATCTTTTCTCTTCCAGAGCATCAGAGCATCAGGACTCGTGCTTCTGGAAGCCATCTTGTTTGGTGCGCTGCTGCTCTATTTCCCCGTGAGTTTCCTCTCCCTCTCTTCTGCCATTTATTCATCTGGCCCCTTTGGGCACGTCTCTGGAAAGCTCCATGGTGATTAAACGTTGGTCTGTGTAGATCTCACGTTATGTCTGATTCATCTGGACCTTCAGGGAGCATTAATTACTGGAAGTGGCGGGCTTGCGTAACCACAGACGATAAATGTAATTAAGATGAACCAATTGTGGGGCCGGCAATCGCTGCCAAATGGTAAAATGTTCGCAGGTTGAACTCTAAGGGTTAATAAGGTGATATGGTGGTGGATTGATTCTCAAAAGTCTCAGATGTTGGTGTGGCACACACTGACTCCCAGGGGGGTGGTAATTGGAGGAAAACAGAATATTTCATTCAGCTCTGAAAAGGAGCATTTTAATTGGAAATGCTGAGTATTTCAGTTAATGCTTAGAACATCGGTGAAGTGTTTCGTTCGTAACGTCCTTGTGAGGTCAAAGTCTGGGGAAATGTCCCCATGAAGAGAGAAATGGATACAACTGCATCACTGCAGCGGATTTATACCAAACCAGCTTTGTGGAGAAATGTGTGTGTGTATTTTTTCCTCCACAGTATGTCTCTCGTAATAACTTCTTCACCCACTGAAAGAAATAAGAGTTGACTGTAGGGGCAGTGAAACAGGCCTGAATTATCCTGTTTGGGACCCAGGCTGGGGACTACAGATGCCCGCGCTTGCATTTGATCTATGGGCTTGTTTTCCATGGCCCCCGCCATCCCCACCCCCAGGCAAATCTGCCAGTGAAAGCTTTCCAATGAGCTTTACATTTACAGTTTGCATTAAAATTGTATTTATTTAGCAGACACTTTTACCCTAAGTCACGTACGTTTTTGAGAAAGCGGGGTCAACCAGGCCCTGGAGCAACTGGATTTCAGGGCCTTGCTCAGGGCCCTGACAATGACATCACTCTGCCATCCCTGGAGTATGAACCAGCAACCTTCTGTTCACAGGCATGGGACATGTCCCTACTGTCCATACCTAAATCTGTGCCATTGGGGCAATCAAGGGAAAGATCCGATAAATAAACTAATGATGTTCCGACTGATACTGTAGGAGATACCACGTGTTTCAGTGGGTGGCACATCATTTGGGGTTTTGAAAAACTATAAGAAGGGGTGAAAATCAGAAAGCAACCATTTATGCTTAAGCTCAATGCAGATGCACTGTAGAAAGATGGGCATTGGGGCTCGGGTTTTGGGCTAAAAGCTTAGGGTGAGCAGCCTGGGCCTGAGAGACAAAGCAGAACACATTTATATTATTATACATAAACATACACAGGGGTGCAAACAGGCCCGTCACATGACTCCAGCCCATCCTGGGATAGAGCTTCTTATCTAGATCAATGTTACTCAGCTCAGTCCTCAGGGATCCCCTAGACAGTCCACATGTTTGCTTCTTTACAGTTCCTAGCCAATCAAGAACGTAGAAGACCAGGTACAGGAGTGCTGGGAACTGGGAGAAAGTGAAAAAGCTGGACTGTCTGGGAGTTCCTGAGTACTGGCTTTTGAGACCATTATCTGGAAGAATCTGTACATGAAAAGACAATTAAAGGCGAAGTTTATCTCAGGTACCAGCATGATAGAAAGGGAGAATTTAGGTGTAGATATATAGAATGTCTCAAATCAGGACTTTTATTATCTAAGGGCTCCACTGCAAAGATTCCCAAATTGTGTTACACCTGTGACAGGTACCGTGTGACATCACAGCCTAAAAATAAGGCAGCAGCATTGATGCCATGCCTGCCCCCCCCACCCATCTGCCGTCTGTCTTCTGACGCACAGATAGACCCCACCCGGCATCTCTCTCTCTCCCTGCTGTGTCCCGCTCCACCTTCAGGCTTCCCACTTCCCTGCTCCGAAGGCCCCTCGCAGTTACCCCTCCCCATCAGCAGGATCCGCCACCTCATCCTATTCCCATCTCCCAGTCCGTCTGTGGCTTCCCGCTTTGCTGCTCCGGCGGCTCCTCGCAGCGATACCTCCCCACCAGTGGGGACCGCCACTTCAATCCCAGCCCATCTGCAGCTTCCCGCTTCGCTGCTCTGGCAGCTCCTTGTAGCGATACCTCCCCTCTAGCAGGGACCGCCACTTTAATCCCACCCCCCCCTCCCTGGTCCCCATTGGAGTTTTTGGTAGTTCCGCTCAGGGACTGCCATCTTACCCAGGATAAAACCACCAGTGCCGTTATGATTAGTGATTAATTTATGTGTTCTCTCCATTAGAGTTTAATCACATTGATGTTTAATCACTTTCCTGGTTACAGAGGCTGGCAGAAAACACCAAACTGGATGCCTCTTTCCCCTAACGCTACGGGAGCCCCTGGTGGAGCTAGTGCATCATGCCACATTCCCAGGTCCCTACTACTACTACTACTATTACATACTAGTGTCTAATTGATACTTAAATCCCCTGACTTAATGTGATGACTGTGAGCTAAGTAGAATTTTTCCTAAAAATGTAAATCCAGGTGCTTCACACATTTGGGAAAAAACTAAAGTAAATGTCACATCCATAGGAGCTGGTGTATTGTGGGATATTTTGAGAATTTCACAGGGTCACCGTAGGGGTGTCGGACAGTGACACTGACCTTCTGGGTGCAGCTGACCAAACAAGAAAACAATCCTGTGTCTGAACAAATCCTCTCTCGTCATTAGTAAAGCCCGGCTTCCAGAATTGCATGGGTGAGGTAGGGGCCATCGGAGCAGAAGCAGGGAATTGTGGGAAACAGCAATGCTATCCCGGTGGAGATGTTGCCACAGCCCCGGAGGAGAATGTGACAAATGTAATTTACACTTCGCCAGGCCAGGGAGGAGCAGCGCCATCACCCCAACTATTTGGGGGGTGGGGCTTGTATTCCATATCCTGGCAGGCTGCTTTCATGTTCTGCAAGTTTCGCAGATCAGAAGACGATGCATGTGAACTGAAAAGAATGACCAGAATGGAGCTGCAGAGACCCTTGGCTGGCTGAGGCGGCATGAAGGGGGGAACGACCAGCAGGTGGAGGGTTTCCCAAACCTATCAGTGGCATCATTCTGTCACTATTGAAGACAAACGTAATCGCTACATTATGGCCCAAAGTCATGTTCCCAGGAGGCAGCCGTGGGTGATCCACCAGAACTACCGAATCCTCTGAAAACATGTAGCCCTGGGGGACTGTCTGAGCTGGTTAGGTCTGTCTGCCATCGAAAGATCACCGGTTACAGTCCTGTCAACAGAGCAGCTGCATCTCCGCTGGGCCTTTGAGCGAGGCCCAGAGCCACCAAAAATGCTCCGGGGGCACTTGATAAATGGCTGTCCCTGCCCTTTGTGCCCAAACTCTATATGTGTGTATGTGAGAGCAAGGTGGGGCATGTGGAAAATAACACAGTCCATTGGACCTGTTGTCATGATTGGCAAATAAAGCACCATTTCGTCCATGGCTGACTTTTGCAGAAAGTGTCAAGTATGCACTATAGATGTAGTTCTGATTCCCCGCAGACAGCATTTACATACATTTTTATGGTGGCAGCGGTGATGTAATGCACAGACGGTGAACAGACGGCCACTTAAAGGCGCTTTTACACCAGTGGCCGTGACATTGGGCCCAGTGGGGTTCTGTGCTGCCATGCTGGGAGGAAGACGGCTGCCCTCCCCTCCACAGAGCAAGAGAATCATGTCCATAAGCTGGACGTAGACTTCCATTAAGTTATCGCTTCAGTTGTGATTGTCATAAAAATGGTTATTTGAAGAATTTAATAAAATTACTAATGTCTGTAATTATTTTAATGATTTGTAAAACCACGTAACTTAATTAATAATAATAATAATCTCATTTAACCAACATTCACGTAACCTGAATGGTAACCAAGATGGGGTGGGATTACAGTGAGTTTATTTTATCCGTAACCTGGTAAAGGTTCATTTAGAGGAGATCCAGAGGAGTGAAACTCATGCTGAGTGAACTGTGAAAATGCCTGACATGCTCTGTGACTTCCCTCATATGTTTCTATACAGATCATCTCAGAAATGATCCAGAAAATGCTCCACATCTCCAGCTACAGATGCTGTTCCATCAGATTCCCAGAATGTCCTGTACTGCGTTATGCTTCGCGGGGACCACGGCACAGTTACAATGAATCTTTACGTTTCTTGATGATCCCCTATGTTTGCCAAAATGTGTGAGCAAAAGCGGCAAAGGTGTTCGATGTCTGACATCTGGAGCGGGATCGATACATCGACTGGAGACCTGACCTTGGCTTAGATGAGCAGTCCTTTAAGCTGCTCTGATTTGTTAACTGTTTGTTGTATTGATTAATTCCTCATTTACAAGATTATTGGCTGCAGAATTTAAATTGTGAGGATAGAATGGTGGCAGTGTACTGTCTGGGTTGTTTAATAATAGGGCTGCTCCCATGTTACCATGTGGGGGGGTGTTTATCTTTTATTCTGTCTGTAGTTGCACCGGAATCCTCACGTTTAAATGGTCATGATTGACCTTGATATCTTGCTTCCTAAAGCAGGGTTCCTGCTAGGGAGTTGCTGGAGGGGGTTGCTTAATTTTCAAAAATAAGTTATGTCTTTTCAAGCCATGCTTTTTTTAAGATCACTGAACATTGCGGATTTGTGATTTGATTGGTCAACAAGTTTTACCACCAGCATCCCCTCCCCCCATTGTCCACCGGGTCAGAGTCATCAAAAGGTTGCGAGCCCCTACTCCTCTAGATCCCTACTGACATAATTTCTGCATCTACAGAAACAATTCATGCTGCCAGTGAAGCTTTGGTAGTTCACTGTCTCAGTTCGGCTCCCCATTTGCCGGTCAGAAATCCTGACTGATCGTCAATGATGCTAAAATTAGGAATTGTACCGAGCTCGGCTGTGGAACCTATTCGCTGGGTTCCTTGACAAGCACCATGTTTGAACTACAGCCAAGAGCACAGCTCCTTCAGTGTCACACAGCACATGGCTGGGAAGTTTTGAGAATGTGACCAATATACAGTCAGAATGATGCTGACTTTGGGTTAAAAAATATACATAGAACCACAGTGACTCCTGTCTAGGGCTCTCATTTTCAGGCTCCGAATACATGACATCACCCCACCCCCTACCTAGTCTGGGCTTCTGATGGATGACGGGGGCCCCTCAGGATAACCGACATGGCTCAGTTTTGATTATGGAGTTGTGACTTCTTTATTATGTAAATAGAAATTTCTGGAAACATCAGCGCCCTTTTGCTAAGTACAGTTTTAGTTAGTAAACGATGCCTGGTCAAAAGCATTGGAATGGATGGATGGCGGGTGCCAACAGTCACTCCTTTGGAAGCATTCACAGCCGTGTTCCTTCTCGAAGTGTGGGGGCAGCAGTGGTACAGTGCAGAAGGGAGCTTCTGGCTCAGTTACCTGCAGTCGCTCACAGGGCAAACTGATCATATCTTTCTCCTCCTGAGTGTTTTCTTTTAAGCTGTGCCATCGTTGGGTGGACCGAAGGAAACCCTTGTGATGCAATAAATCGTAATTCAATCACTACACTTAATCATTCATGCTAAATCGCTCCATATATTTTGGCACTATCCAGTTTATTGTACCCTCGAGTCAATACATGAACACTTTTCATTTCCTGGACTCTTTTAGCTGTAATTAATCTATTGTGTGCCCGACTGCTTCTAGTCTTTGTTCTGGCTTATTTAGCAGCTGAAAAGATTTTTCTTGAATTTCCAGAGCCTTCTCTATGCAGGAAGTGTGACACCAGTAGTGCAAAATGGCACATAGATAGATATACTTGAGGACAATGTCAAATATTTAAATAAAGACTCTTTCTTGATGGCTGGCTGTTGGCAGGAGATTCAGCTGTATTTTGTGTTTACTGTCAGGGTTTTGTATTGAAATATACTATTGCTGCTATCACCGATTTAGCATTGGGTCAAACTGCATCAAATAACTTTTAGTTAGAGAATTGCATAAATGCTCAGTTGTTACTTACACACCTGCCTGTATGAAAACTATAATCAAATAACGAAATAATGAAAAATTTAAATAGGTAATATGAGAACAAGGGCATAGATTTTGGTATGGACAGTAGGGACATGTACCTGCCGATATTGTGGGAGTACCGTGTGTTCAGGGGGGTGGGAGGTTTGGGGTTGATTTGGTCCCTACCAGTGTCGAAATCAAACTTATGACTTGTTTAAGACTTTGCTGACAGAAAGTTTTACGGTTTGACAAAGATGGAGGCAAAAAGCTTTGGACAGGAGAAAATTTATTTGGAATCCAGGTGAGATTGGGTCTCATCTTCCAAGCATTAATGACTGACAAAAATCCCCACTTCCAGATCTTAAAGATGGACAAATGTTGAGTAAATTTTGACCTTGGATGGGGAAGGATCCACAAAGACAGTCTGTCAGAATCTGTCAGATTCTTTCAGATGAGAAGGTCCTCATTATTTGTACAGCAAATAACCTTAGTTCATAGTGGCAGAGAGATGAAAAGAGAGTGATGGAGGACAGGAAATGACATCACAGTGCCCTGCCCACACAGTGCCTTGTATCTCTTATACTCTGCCTTATTGCTGTTATTCAGTCATTCACCAAATGTGATGATGTAATGGGATTATTGCTGGTAGAATATAGAAGATGCTAAAGGAAACCAGAGCGGGGGCTGAAATATTTGTTACATAAGAGGAGAAACCCATCCCAGCCATCCAAACGCGATCCAGGAAGTTAATCATGCCTCTTCCCCGGCCTCCCTCTCAGCCAAAGCCCCCAAACCCCCCAGAGGATGCTGTTTAGGGTGGGGCAGGAGGCTGAAGTGAATTTATGGCACCCCATTTGCAGGGACTGGCCTCCTTGCTCTGGAAGCTGTGTGCAAAGCAATTGCCCTTCGGATCACGTGTTCATAGTCCTTCAAGGAGTTCAAGAACAACAGGGTGTTCAGAATATGAACCAATCATGGCTGGTTACCTTGTCTTCAAAATTAATATTGGCATCAAATGCTAATATTATATTAGCATCATTGATGTAGATTAAAATGAGGGCCAAGGTGGATTTCAAGAATGGATGTGTGATCATCGGTAAAAGCTTGGGCGATATTACTGACCTCACTCTGTACTCCTGGCACTTAGCATTGATTATTAATGGAGTGTTTTTCCTTCTTTTAAAGCTTCTAGACTAGTTCCTGCGTCCTCTCACGCGGCTTGGCATGTGCTGTGCCCTCTCTCACCAATACCCTGCGTCTTTCTCATCACAACCATCCGAACTGATGCCTGTAACCCACTCCAGCATAACGCGAGTGCAGAAAGCCCCTTTGCAGTGGGGGAGGGGCAGAGATTATCCTCACAAAGCGGGGCAGAGATCCCAAAACGGAAACTCTCATGTTTCAGCTTCTGGGAGGGAGGCAACCCTACCCTCTGTTTAGGGGGCGTATAAGAATTCTCAAAGTAGTATTTAGAAGGACACTGAACACAATTCAAAATAGCTTTTGAAATACTTATGGCTGTTACGAGCAGACTTAAGAGATCTGTTATGTTTTTCACAGCTCCTGGAAAATTCATTTTAGCTATCGATACACCAACGCTTTAAAACAATGATTTAAGGTCTAATTACATCCTCAATGTCCTCTGTATCTTGAGCTTGGAACAAAGACCTATATATTTCCAGTACCAATATTTAGACTTAAATCAGTCACTCACTTATAGTTGCTGCTGGACTGAGTCGAGAAATAGCCTGAGGCTGTTCCTTCAGTTTCGGTTCTGATTTGATGACTCATATTTAGGCAGCTTAGCCGTCTTTTCCTGGAAAAATGGTGCTTCTAGAACATCCTGTGGCGCTGAGGGTTAAATCAATGGGTATGTCTGCCAATACAGCTTTTGTGGCTCTAAAACAGGATTGGGAAGTCCATTCCCAACAATGTGCTAATCAGCTCGAGTATGTGAAGAGATTATTGACAGGAAGTTGTAGAATAGAAGAATTAAATTGGAACAAGAAAAGAAAGGTGGGACAGGATGTTCCAGCATCGCTTCCGTCCCTGAACAGAGTAAATGGGCTGTCAGGAGGATGTGTGGAAGTTTGCTAACCCTCTGCGGACCCCATGTTTTGGCGCAAGCACATATACATCTCAGGAGGCTTCTGTTCCACCGATCTGGCTCTTACCAGCCCCTTGAGGATCCCAGTGTGCGTCAGAACTCCATGGCAAGGTGAACTTGCTTTTTACTGATAAGAAATTCATGAGCCCCTTTTCTGATTGGCGGAATTCTCCAGTTATGTAAAACTGAACTCGATGGAGTGACTGTTAGTAACACTACCTCTGATCGTCAGTCACGGTGCACCTTCCGCCTGCTCTTCTTGTCAACTGGGTGCCATAAGTGTCCAGATAGTTCTTGACAATTAGTCATTCAGACAGTAGCGTGTGTGGGAGATCATTTTTGGCATCGCCTGGTTTCTTACCCCACGTACTGTGGCAGAGTGTCTTCAAAGCAGGAGCAGGAAATCTGGCCGTGTCTAAGACACGATAGCAATGCGCTAGCAGCTCGTATTCCCCCGGGGTTCCCAGACTGCCTCAGACCTGCTACAAGAAAATGTTTGCCTGCTCGCCCGCCTTGCCGCTGCTTTGGGAACTTATTAATGCCTCCGCTAATCGGATTAGCATCCGATCCTGCTGGGAAATCATAGTGTATCTGCAATGCCTAGATAATTATTTGGCTTCAGATGCTTTCCTTTATTTTTGGACAGGTTTCAGTTTTTGTTTGTTTCAGTGGGAATCATTTGTGTAGTTTGCTTTCGTTTAATTCTGTCTGAGTCGGTGAATTCAGCCATGGGTTTGGTTAGTTTATTATTGCCTTAGAATTCTCACATGACTGTCATGTGGCTTAACTGTGAAAAGGAAAGTAATAATTGGATTGTTATTATTATTATTATTATTATTATTATT
>JAODKM010000001.1:18854677-18865683 GCA_026780845.1 Petrocephalus sullivani
TGACTGTCATGTGGCTTAACTGTGAAAAGGAAAGTAATAATTGGATTGTTATTATTATTATTATTATTATTATTATTGAGAAAATTGATGACTATTGATCTTTAAATTAAATTGTCCTTTTTGGAGTTTGTCACTTGAGATTATGTCTAGTTCCACAGCCCCTGTGAAAGTTTGTATACAAAATTGCAATATAAAAAAAATATATGCTCACAATTTCAGCCTCATTAAAGCAACTGGATACTTAAGGATTACCAGTTCAAGATTTGGTTCCCACTATGGATCATCACCATTACAGCCACCACACAGAATGGAACTGTAGGTACGGAACTCTTCTGTAGGTGACTGCTACCCAGTACAGGGGGCAGGGCCCCCCATGGCATAAGTCACTTGATTTATGAGTTGATCTGACTCTGTGTGGCTTGTGTAGATTTTTAGAGCATAGTACCCTTGAGGTTTCTTGTTGTTATTGCTAACTGGTTTTGAGAAAGGAGCTCGAGCTGTTTTAGAAGACTTTGGTGTTTACATTGTTAATTGGTCCTCCTTTCTGCAGACTGCTTCTCCCCTCATGCCTCTGCAACTCGACCCCAGACAATATAGTGCAACAGTAGCTCATTAACTTGGGAATAGATCCTTGCAGCTATGTGGCTGATGACCAAAAGTTGAGCAAACTTATCAACTTATCAAACATACATTTACTTATTGTGTGATGGCATGGCCTGCGATCATCATGAGGGTGGGGGGTCATGTGACCAGTGTAATTCTTGCTGATTGGTTCTACGTCCCCCACAGCTTGTCATAATTTGCCCAATTCTTGCAATTACTCTTCGTTTGTTCTCAGTATGCCAAGCAACTTAAATCTGTTGACGATATGCTGGCCCTGCCTTAACCCAAAAAGCAAACATTTATGAGACAAACTGCTCTCACTGCCAGATGTATATGTTCTCAGCCAAAAAGGGGGAATTCTGACACATATTTTGTTTTGTATCTGGAAGGACCCCTCGTGTAAATGTGCTGTACTTTTGCCAGTGTCCTGGGGCTTGGGCCGTGAATGTGTTGAGGTAGCTGTTGGGTCTCTTCAGTTGCAATGATAGCCTGTCGGCAGTTAAAATCTGCACTGACTCATGCCTTCTGATTAACCCAGTGTTCCTGAGATCTGAATAAGTGCCTGTGGTGTTTTATTTGATTATAACCGATGAATATTTCCCCACTTGCAAATATCTGGCGAATGGGACATCAGAGACAGATGATTTTATAGCATGCTGGAGACAGGTGCCCAGCTGTTTGCATGGTTTCCAATTACTCCATGCGATTGATTTTATTTATTTTTGCGGGTCTATGGAATATGCAGAGGATTCGGGAAGAGTGGTGAGTTTCTTCCCTGACCTGGATAAGGAGGCAGCGGCACTGACAGGGATGGCGTTCGACTAGAATTTTGATTGGGATGTTGGGTATTCTGGCAGGAACAGCTGAGGCATGGCAGACCGGGCATCCGTCAGAGCAGAAATTCCCCATCCGATTCGACATGCTTGGAGACGGAGTTAAGGGTCCACTGTGGTTTCCTATTCTTCTGCATGTATTGGTTTCTGAAATCAGAAGCTTCCACAGCAGACTTGGTTCATGGCTGCTGATCTTGAGTTGGATGAGGAATTCCAGAAAATTAATAAATGAAATCATAAGGTGACAGAAAGAATTACCTATTGTCTATACTACTGCTATAATTAGACTGAAGTCTACACACAGGGTTGACTAATATTGCTTATAGTGATAAATATTGTGAACTAGCTGTCAGGACAAATATGTCAACCTCCTTCTGTGCCTACAATAGTAAGTCCTACTTCTCTTAAGTAAGGTTTTGTGGGTAGACAGAGGTTCACTAAGCAATCATAACTAACCTGAACATGAAGTTGAATGTAACAAAAAGAGAGAGTTGCAGTTGATTATGGAAGGGCACGTTTCAGTTTTTAGCATTTTCTCAAACGCAGATGTAGTTAATTTGACTTTGACAAATAACTGGCAGTGGTGAATATGAATACTACTAATGGTAATGTTGGCCTAAAGTCTTTGGATGTGTTACTGTATGCTACTGATCCCCGAGGGTTGGGGGTCTTCCGCAGAGTAGCATACCGAACTTTACCAAACCCAATTGAATTTACCGGACTTCCAGGCTTTCCCATCATCTCATCCCTTGTCCCACTTCCGCTTATTTTTGGGTCACTGGAGTCCATTAGTGTTGTGCAAGCAAGACAGCGTCCACCTAGCCTGACCTTGGATTGTTCATGGTTTCAGGACTAATTCCTGAACAGTTGTTTTCCAAAGCTGCTCCTGCTCTTCTGAAATATACTCTGCATAAAAAGAAGTGCTGCCTTTAATTCCAGACATGGTCTTGCAGCGTTTTCGGTCAGAGGCTGTTCCGTACTCAGGCTCAGACAGCAGTTTGCTTTTGCTAATGCAGCCAAAAGACGAAACAGAAGCACTTAACTGGCATCGCAAGCCCTAAATTCCTGATTTGGTCTCTCTTCCTTTTCAGGTTCTCATTCTGTACTTTCAGCCCAGCACCTTCCGCTGTGTCCTCCTCAGATGGGTTCGCCTTTTGGGCTTTGCCATCGTTTACGGGACGGTGACGCTCAAACTGTACAGGTAAGATATTAACAGAGGCGTCAATTTCAGGTCCAGAAAATAAAAATCCAGACCAGGATTTTGTTTCAACCAATCAGTTGTGCATAAAGAGTCACAGAATGCTCAACTTGTTGGTTGAAACAAAATCCTGGTCTGGATTTTTACTTTCTGGACCTGAAATTGACACCTCTGGATATTAATGACCCACCTTCATTGGTACTTTGTGGTAAATGATATAACTTAGAGAATCCAAAATGGCCACTTTTCATACCAAGCTTGCACTATGCCTGGGAATTTCCTCTTTCCATAAAATGCATGGCACATGCTCTTGCTTTATGTAATAATTTTGAGGCTGGTTACATATTCATTCTTCCAGAAGAAATAAATGGTGCCAGAAGGTAAAAGAACAGATCAGTTATGCAATGTGTGCTGACCCTCGATTTGTCTACATTTCTCACATGACTTGCATGAGCCAATCAGAAAGGAATACAAATACATGAATGCTAAAGTAAGCTCACATTACTGTACTTTGTCTGGAGCAGTAATGGAGCTAAGAGCACAACTTTCAGCCAGCCATTGAGCTAAGTGGGCAGTGTAACAGGAGAAAGATTTAAAGGCTGTCACTGGTACTTTAGTTCAACCGTCTTAAAGCAATTAACACTTGTCCATTCATTTTTCCAAAGTAAATCGTAAAATGTCAATCACATACAGAAATAAATAAATATAATTTTAAAATTAAGCCGCAGGAGTAGTCTGAGTTTGTCTCTGCAAGGCACTTCTGATTCCATAACACGGTATATAAAATTGGCCTTGCTATATTATTTATGTGGGACAGAAGATATTGTTTTGTGATTGTAAGTATTGATTTATTTGTGCACCAACATGTTTCCCCTATGAGCCCTTTTCCCATCATACTTCTAACAGTAAACATGTTAGAAGGATGATGGGTGAATATTTCAAGGAACTTTCCAAAGACAACAGCAAACAGACTGATTGGGGGTTAATCAGCATGTCATTGGGGGTGGGGTTAAAGGTGCTCATATGCAGGGTAACTGGATAGGTAATAACAGTACATGTGACATTTTGCTGATGGTTCAGCCATCGCTTTTGGGAGTCTGGAAGGAGTTTGGGCACCTCATTAGGATGGTGAAGGCAGAAGTTCTCCCCCAAGGAAGTGACACATTATGCCCTGGGGCCAAACTATCTCCTGCGTCCCCCTCAGGCCAATGGGCACTTTGAGGACAGTACTCATGCAGTTTCAACTCTAGTTAACGCTGCTCTCAGGCTCCAGTTCCTCCCTAAAATGTTGGACCTTGTCAGGTTAAATGGGGACCTGGCTTAATTTTTTTTTTTCGTAAATGACAGGATTCCCCTGGATTTTTCTTTTTTTTAAACTCCACTTGACATGCCTTTTGCTGTCATTCCCTGAGAGGATTTTCAGCTCTGCTTAACCTGCCGAGATAAACGTCTCTCTTCAAACCGCAGTCATTTCATTCAGTTTTAATTGTCTGTTAACATAATAGGTTCGTGCACAGTGGAAACACTCTAGTCCATAAAAGGCAGAGTAAGAGGTTTGCGGCCTCGTTAAGCGGGATGGAAAGTCTTCGGCTAAAGCTGAAACAAGCTGAAGAGTTCAGGACACACTGCTGCTGTTTTTTTCTAATACAAAAGACAGGTGGGAGGTGGGAATTGGGGCAAGAAAGGGAATATGCAAACTAAAGAAAGAAGCATGCAAGACAAAATAATGGTAACAGGTCAGGCCTCTGGCAGAGATGGGCTAGGAGAGATAATGAGATGTTTGCCCCTTTATTCAAGGATGGTAGACTAAATATATGTTACAGGTTAGGTGCTGAGCTCAAAGACAGTTAATTCAGTCCTTGATTAAGGTGAGGGAAATAAATGGGCTAGAAGCTAAAGGCTAACTTTAGCCTGATTAGCCCAGCCTCACTCCTGATTTCTTTCACACCCTAATGCTCTGTGGAGATGTAAGCATTCTTTCATGGAAAAAAATGTTTGGGAAAGTCCATTATGTAAACCTCATTTTGCACTTGTTTTCTCCAATTTTTATTGTTAAAATGGCTCTTGTGTTAAAGCTGGTGTTTAATGGTTACTGGGCTTTATTTTTGACCAGGGTGTTCCAGCACTAGGAACAGCCTGAGCTGCTGTAGTCAGCACACTGGAATAAACAGATGAAGTTGGGGGAAGTATTTCTGGTTAAGAGAGCCCAGAAATGAAGTGGATGATGGTTTTTTTCAATGCTCAATGCACAACAATTAGCCAAGTAGGGTCTTCTGCTGAAAACGTTCTGAGTGAGTACAGTATGTGTTTGCAGGGAGATGTACCTGGTTCATAACTCCTTTTGGCCACAAATTTGTTAGATGGTTCCAGGTGTATATCGCCCTATGAGGACAGCCTGTTTAGCCAACCAGGTGACTCATTAGGCATTAATCCCCTTTGGTAGAGCAGTTCTAGTACCCTGTGAAGATACTGATGGAAGGCAGATAGCTCCTACAGAAGGTGGGTAGAGGGGTTTCTGATGTTTGTTCTGTTTTTAGTGGAATGGGCAGTCATGCAGAGTTACTGTCATTGGAATTTGTTTAAAATCCTAAAACGTGTGAAGTAGTATGTGATTTGCATTAGTATGGCATGATGGTATTGTGGGATTAGTGCCTCCTACTGGTCTTTGGGTTATAGCTCTGATCATGTTCTGTTGGGTCGTTTCAGGGTTCTGAAGGTGTTCCTGTCACGCACAGCACAGCGGATCCCCTACATGACCAGCTGGAGGGTCCTGCACCTGCTCGCTGTCATCCTTCTCATTGTCTGCTGGTTCCTGGTGGCCTGGACCTTAGCTGTCTGCCAGAATCTGGAACGGCATATACCACTTATCGACGTGGGCCTCACGGCCGAGGGCCTGCAGTTCAGCATGTGCCTGCTAGACCGCTGGGACTACATGATGGCCATTGGTACGTCACAAAAAGCAATTCTTCTGTGTTAACCCTCTGCCAGCAGGGGTCACCCTAATCTTTGCTCAGTAAACAGCTGGCTTGTTTCTCTGTGAGAAGACCGCAGTGGTTCTTACTTGTGACATACGTTAAGGGACCTCATGATCAACCAACGGAAAGTAGTATTATTAGGTAGTCAACAGGAAGCGAGTTAAACCTATCAGTGATCAAGTATGATAACTCCGCCCACTCACCTGCAAAGTGGGGACTGTTTAGTGCAGGTTCTGCATGGATACAGTGACAATTGATCTGTAAATGGGAAGCCATGCTGGCGTAACCATGACGGGAAAAACCCTAGATGATGTGTTTATGCCTGAGAGAGAAAGAGTGGGGGGGGGGGGGGGGGGGGGGGGGGGAGGAGGGGGGGGGGGGGGGGGGGGGGGGGGAGCAGAGAGAGAAGGGAGGAGGGAGCGAGGGAGAGAGACAGAAGGAAGAACAGAGATCTGGAAAGTGCTCTCAGCTACAGCCCAGGAAAAAGGACAGCTCAGGTCAGCGCCGAGACAAGAGGTGAGGAGTGAGGCTGGGACAGAGGGAGGCGTACTCCCAAACGGGGGGGTGAGGGCTGTCCTCAAGAGCAGCTACAGCAATTAATTCTGACAAGCAAGCCGGGGAAGAGAAAAGGCCGAGGAAAAAAAAATGGAAACATAACCTGGGTGCGCAGAGCGAGCCGTGTTTGCTTTGCCAGGAGCCAGAGTGGCCTGGTTTAACACGCGTGTCCCACGGCGGTTTATCTGCCACGGCCTAATTGAACAAATACCACGCAGGCCCCTGACCTAAGAGATTAATGGATTAATTCTGAGGTACAGTTTGCTCTGCATTATGAAAAAATACCCCCACAGTGCAACATAGATCCTGTAAGTGTGTAGCTGCGTGATTTCTAGTGTTAGTTTATTTATTTCTTGCCCATGGAGCAGTGGACAAAAAGTGAGGTGCCTGTTGGAATTTGACCTCAGGGTTTGCACCCTGACCTGCCTAGTATTGAATGAGACTCTTGCCTCAGCTGGGGAGGAGGGGATCTTTTTCTGACCTGGGAGGTCCCCTTTGGTTGAGAATGGCTCATGATCCACTGCAGTGGTCTCCATTTCTTAAAAAGCTATGTCTTTAGCTGTGGTGCTGCTAAATTTGAATATTGACAAGGTTTAAATATCAGCCAGCAATATCAAGATGTTAACGGAGTTTTTGTGCATCTCTCCATATTGTTCGTCTTCATAAAGACAATATGTATTGCGCAATAATATTAAAGAGAGAAATATATAACAGAAAACCATAACGGAAAATTGCTATTTCGATTTTGAGTAAAAAAAAAATGTGATTCATATTTTACCCAGAATTGTGCAGCAGTGTACCTCTTTTTGTGCTTCTGTTGCAGATATAACACAGATATCGCCAAATAATAAGAAGTGTAAACGCCAAGGGCATGCACACGCCCATAGACACAAAGCTCAGATGTGAGGTTCTGTGTGTAGAAAACCAGGCCCCTGGTCTGCCTAGCCATATGCAGTGCTACCCAGCTGGTCCCACGTGGGGTCTGACCTCTGCTAGGCCCGTTTGCCGCGTTCTTCAGCTGTGATTTCAAGGGCTTTTAAAGACTCCGGGTCCCAACCTGGTGGCCATCCCTGCCGCCACCCGGCATGCCGGCCTCGGTGACAGGGCAGGTTAAGCCGACACCTGGCTCTTAAAGCATCTCGTGAGCTGTTCCGACGGCCGCAGCTGCCACAGATGATTGCAGTGAACCTCTCGCTATCTGCCGGTGGCCCTTTGCAAGAACAAACTGCTGGCTGGCAAAATTCCTTTGGTGGTGAAAGAAAAACAAACCAAAAACAAAAACCAAGCCGCACTTCATGCACTTTTGGCACAAATTCTCCCTCTGGGATCAAGACAATTTCTTCTATATTATTTTATCTTAACATCATTTTCTTTATCGAAATACATTCTCAGTCACTTGCAGATTGAATTCAGTTCAATGCGATTTATTTTTATATAGCGTCTTTCACAAGAGTGTCACCCCAAGGCACTTGAATAATACAAAAACAGGGAAAAGGTAAGACAGAGAAAGAAAAAAAGACTTTGATGTCCAGGCTGCCTCCTAAAATGCCCCTCACCCTCCCTCCTCAGCCGAGCTGCTGTTCCTCCTGTGGGGTGTGTACCTCTGCTACGCTGTGCGGACTGTACCTTCTGCCTTCCACGAGCCGCGCTACATGGCGGTCGCCGTACACAACGAGCTTGTCATCTCCGCAGTCTTCCACATGGTCAGGTGAGCGGTCACATGACGTCCTACATTCCACATGGTCAGGTGAGCGGTCACATGACATCCTACATTCATCGAGCATGGGGGAGACAACATTTAGAAATGGTATTCTTCATATCAAACTGAGCCCCCAACCCAGGCCAATTCAATTATGTTCCAGTTTCTTTAGGGCCCCTTCCTAACTCACCCTCCCCCCCGTTACGTGCCCCTTGGTAAAATTTGCTGACTTTGCCTCTGCACGTCCCTGTAGGAAATGTGACGAAAAATCAGATAAATATAGTCAATGCTATGATATGGAGGATTGGTTAGCAAAGTGCTGGTCGAAGCTTCCCCCCCAAGCAGAAAACAGCACCGGCTGTTTTCACTTTGTCAGCTATCACAGCTTGCCTGGGGGTATTGGCCAGCTTTACCGTCCCACAGCAGCATATACCACGTATCCCAAAATTATTTTGTATTTCATATCTCATTGCACTTTTTTTGGCTCCCCGTCATGCAGACACAGAACTTCCGAATCCCAAAAGAAGACCTGTCACTGTTGGGTTTTGCAGTGACGGTCAGATATGTCCAGTGGCAGGGTGGGCCACCACTCCAGGCACACGTATTCCTTACTTAGGAGATGTTGAAGCTGCGTGTTCTGTTAACCGGCTACCTAGCTACGATTCTCTGACTCTGCTCAAAGTGAGTTTTTGAACAGGACCACAGAAACAACAAACCCCCCCCACAACCATCACTGTCCATATTATAATATGCGAATGAACTTACATTTCAGCTGTCCTGTGGATGTCGGCCTTTCTTCTGTTTGCGTGATGCCCGGCCTCTGTAATGGGCTTTACGGCCCCTGTTTCCCCACACAGGGGTTTGGGATTAGTAGTCACCTGATGTACGGGGCTCGACATCCCCAGAAGCAGGTAGACAGACCATTAATAGCATCAGCGCAATGTCGTACCTCACCTGCTGTTTAACTCCCGTGCATTTTTAATCTGGTTCATTTAGCCACCTCTCCTCCTGCTAACGCTTATTAATCAAACAGAATGTGTCACCCCCTCTGAGAACAAAATGTGCCTCACCTGTAATAAATGTCTTTGGAAGGTACCTTCATTAAAAGGATCCGTCTTCACTCTCCATGGTATTAAAACCTGTCAACGAGACACAACAGGAACACAGCTAAAAGTGTTCCTATGTTCTTTTTGCTATTTTCCAGACAATATTTAATGAATCTGGAAACATTCTTTGTAGCTATAACCATTTTAAACATGTTTTGAGGTAGCTTGTAAAGTAGCTTATTAGCTTGTTGCAAAAAATTTGGTTCATTCTTGATATTATTGCAATGTTTACTAGAACTGGCCAAGATTGTTTAGCTCTCTATGAATGTGTCCTGGACATGGACATGGTTATGATTCGGATGGGGGATAGGACTGGGCTTCAGCTCTCGGATGGCATCAACTGCTTGCATGTTGTCTCTCTCAGCAAAATTATACACTGAGTAACTAGAATTAATTAAGCCAGCCCATTGAAAACCTTAGAAATGATAGGAAAACTGTAGATAAAAAAATCTTCTTATTAGTGCAGTGGTTAGTATCCCTGCCTACCATGTGAAGGACTACGGTGTAAGTCCCTGACAGGGACGGCCTTTAACGTTTGTAATGTGCTATTTGCCTCACTTGTGTTTCACTTCCGAAAATAAAATAAATGCAAATGTATTAATATGACTGATCATGAACAGATTTTTCATAACGAAACACCAACAAAGGTCATTTCCCTGTGACACTTATTGCATCATACACCACAGCAGCTGTCACTGACAGAGGCATGCTGGGAGGAAGCCTCTTACAGCAGGTCCACACCACGGTTAGCCCCTTCTCTGATTCACGGTCCCATCAGTCATGTGACTCCGGTATTCCGCTTTCGCACTCATCATTTTTCACCGACGAGCTAATGGATAGACAGGTAACAGTACGGGGTAAATGGAGTTGTGACCAAGAGAATTAGCAGGGCATTCCTTTTGGTTTATGTTCAGGTGGACACCAGTCTCCAAGCCAAAAGTAAATCTCATTTACATTTATTTAGCAGATGCTTTTGTCCAAAGTGACATGCAACTTAGAAAGCAGGGTCAGACAGTCCCTGGGTTAAGGTCTTTGCTCAAGGTTCCAACACTGACATCACTCTGGTGGCCATGACATTTGAACCGACAATCATTCAACTGTGGGCACAGAGTCGTAACCTGGAGAGCCACACACCACTCCACAAATTTCATAAGAAGTATATAGGTTAGGGGGCATGCGCGGATACAGTGTGGTGCCACACCCACCACACGACAAACCACCTGAGGGATAAGAACCAAAATGCAACCTCGGCACCACGCTAGATGGAACAGAGTGGAACAGTGTGAAGTTTTTTTTGGTGGCTGGAGTGCCAATCTTGCCACCAACCCCCAAGTACCCCCTGAAGTTGGAGGTCCTGCTTGCGGGGCCAGATGTAGGTTAACGTCATACCCAGGACAAAGCAATTGCAGGTTAAGGGCCTTGCTCAAGGGCCCAAAGGAGTAGAATCACTACTGGTATTCACAGGAATCGAACCAGCAACCTCCCATTTGCTGGCACAGATCTGTAGCTGCCACTCCACCCTAAAAAACACAATTCTCCATGTATGATTGTATGATTGGGGCGGTCACCTTGGGGTGGGGTGAAGTCAGGTGATAGGCATACTTATTCCGTTCACTGTGCCATACACACACACACACACACACACATTACATATGATTGACCTCTGATTTCTCTCCCATAAATCATCCCACTCTATTCTAAAGCCGAACCCCACCCAGCTGTTGCCCTTCCTGTAACTTTACACCCATCTCCTCTTTCTGGGTCTTTCTCCTTGTGCCGACACCAAAATGCCCCTGCTACACCTCCCTGCTCTGATCACCAGCCATCTGGCGTGGTTCTTGCACTACTACAATGTGTATTAATCCCATCTCGGCATGGTTCTTGCACTACTACAATGTGCATTAATCCCATCTTGGTGTGGTTCTTGCACTACTACAATGTGCATTAATCCCATCTTGGTGTGGTTCTTGCACTACTACAATGTGTATTAATCCCATCTCGGCATGGTTCTTGCACTACTACAATGTGCATTAATCC
>JAODKM010000001.1:18865783-18879467 GCA_026780845.1 Petrocephalus sullivani
GGTTCTTGCACTACTACAATGTGCATTAATCCCATCTTGGTGTGGTTCTTGCACTACTACAATGTGTATTAATCCCAAGCTCGTATCTCTCAACAGAAATGACGTGTACCCCACAATATTTCATTTGGCTTAATTCGCCCTGCCAAAAAACTACTGCAGACCTTTACAGTTAAATTATTGTAATAATTATTGTGTTCTCCAGTAGATAAGCAAATAAAATATACATATATACCATAGATAAAAATATTAATAAAAAAATTTAAAGCAATTAGCATTAGAAATGATTTGCGTCACTTCATTGCTTGGGATGAAAGGGTCCTCCAAATAAATGTGATGTGCTGATCTATGCGGGTGGTGTTTTGTAGTGGCGTGACTGATCAGATAGAGGTTTCTGAAATACCTACAAAACGCTTCATGTGTCATACACCACTACCAGCAAAGGCAGAGAACAAGCACAATAGATAAGCATATAAGGAGTAACTAACTGTGTAAAATACACCATACATACATAAACTGTGAAACATACATAAAAATATAAATATGGTAATGAATATTGAATGTTATCCATAATGCCGTGGAAACTCTGGTAGTTGGCCTGGCTGTATGCATACAGGAGTAATAGTATCAGGAGTATCATAAGTGAGTAAAAGTGATGAAATGTTTATGTGCCTGCAGATTCACAACGGCCTCTGGACTCCACCCTGATTGGATGCTGATGCTGTGGTTTGCCCACACACACCTGACAGTGACAGTGACTATAGGACTGCTGCTCATTCCAAAGGTATTCCACCGCTCACTCCTCTCCACCCCCCCACCAAGTAAAAGTTTCAAGCTCCTGTAAAGAGGTGGAGAGGCATCTCGATGAATCCATTGCCTGGAAAGTATAATGAGAGGTCACGTTTAGACCTCCCCTACAGTCTCTGAGAAATGATTCTGATTGGCTGCTGCTATCCCGTATCTAATTGGACGAAGCCTGTTGGAGCCGTTCGCTTACACATGTAATCTCTTGGGGCAGTTCCTGTTTGCAGGCACGCCCACGCGGGACGACATTGCCGCGGAGGCATATGAGGACGAGCTGGACATGGGCCGGTCCGGGTCCTACCTGAACAGCAGCATCACCTCAGCCTGGAGTGAGCACAGCCTAGACCCTGAGGACATCCGGGTCTGTACCCCCCCCGCCTTCTCTGTGTCTTCAGTTGTATACCAGTTTTTACCTTGTTCAAACACAACAACAACATTAAGCAAAGGCAGTTATTTCTATTGCAGACACCAGACAAAATGAGGCAGCTCTGTTGTATTAATGGCCTAGGGCGTATCAAGTTTTTTAAAAGTGGGGGGGTGCTAGGATGGGAAAGTAAAATTCCGCGAGAATTTATCACAGGCAAATTATAATATAAATATAATCACGGCCAATTATATATAACTTCCTGCATTTCTAGATTTTATTTACATCTACACTATGCAAATAAACGAAGTCTATCTTGCCCTGCCTTTTCCTGTTGTGCATCCTGATATTGCATGACAAAAAGAGAACGATTGCTTCAACACACAGCTGTATGATAGGAACATATAATGCTGCATGAGACAGACTGAAAAAAAAGAGAAACGCAGACGTACTTGCCTAATGTCTATGCTAAAGCTACGCCTAGCTAGTTGCTATAATGTTAAATGCAATGCCATTGGCTAGCAAGGGTTCACAGGGATAATTCACCTCTTCTAGCCCTCGTCTTACATTATTTAGAAAATGCTGACATTAGGACATTGTGAATTTTGCTTTACTAATTTAGCGTTATGCAGTTTCAGATATCACTTTCTCAGGGACGTGTGTGCTTTTCTCATGGCGCGCGCTCCCTGACTGACTGCGCGCCTTATGCTTTCTCACTGTATGCCACCAATGTAATGTTTGTACACAGCTAGCTAAATGCCATAAATGTAAATGTACACACCTAAATGATATGCCCTCACTTTCCATAGAATAGCTCATGTATTTCGCGTATGTGTATAAGGATGTTAGTCTTGCTGATCTGATACAAAACTGCAACAAAAAAGCAGGAGGTGAGGCAGCCAGTACCTCTGCCTCAGAGTGAGCCCACGTGATTACTATTGCTGGTACGCTGGCTAAAAATAAAAAAATTAAGGTCACTATAGCACTCCGTATTATTATTATTTATTTTTGTTCTGAAAGTGCCAGTGCCTCATCTGCCACAAACCTCATCGCACTTTCTTCCCAAATCCAACAGGACAGTACATTGCCAATTTACTCACTTTTATGAGGAGCAGCTCTCGTTCTCTCGTCATTGATGCTAACTGATACCTTTGCTGTGATTGGCCGAATGGTCCTTCAATGAAACTAACGGACCAATGTGTATAGCCTAAGTTTGCGTGTGTGTTTTGTTTTCCTCCCCAGTCAGGGCTACAGTCCAGTTCGCTCTTGTACCCGTAGCAACGCATATTTTGGTATCCTTTTAATCTGATAAAAGTGAGGGGGATGGAATTGTGTTTCAGCAAAAGTGGGGGTGTTGTAACACCCACATCCCCCCCGCTTGCAACGCCCCTGCGACAGACTATCAGAGAAACATAATAATGTGAGGAGAGGCTTTGTTGTTTGTCAGAGCTGAAGGTATCTATACCTAAGCAAAGGCTTTAACTGTAGAAAGAACCATTTATTAAAGTGATAAATATGACATCAAAGGTTTTGATTGTGTACTGTATAATAACAAACAGTAATTGCAGTATCCACATTATGAGTTTCATTACGACAACCTCAAACAAATAACCCTCGATCAAAGAATCAAAACATCAAATACAAAGCCAATTTCAGAACTAACAATGGAATGCAACATTTCCTTACTTTCCCAAAGCTGTCGTTTTGATCTACATATTTTTAAGCACTGGAAACAGTTATATCTTTCAAATCTGTATTGCATGTTACGTGTGTCTAGAGTGTAGTCTCTAGGGTACGCTGTCTACCTCATTGTGAAACATGGATGGTGGTATAGCTCCTGGGTTTCCAACACTTATTTTTTTTTTGGCCCTGTTTGTATGGTCACACAGGAGGAACTGAAGAAGCTGTATGCCCAGCTTGAAGTCTACAAGAGGAAGAAAATGCTGGCCAACAACCCCCATCTGCAGAAGAAGAGGAGCTCCAAGAAGGGGCTGGGGCGTTCCCTCATGAGGCGTATCACAGAGATCCCCGAATCGGTGAGCCGGCAATGCAGCAGGGAGGACAAGGAGCCGGGGGATCATGGGAGCAACAGGAACAGCATCTGCACCCTGAGGAAGAACCCCTTTGAACCCTCCCACTCCAGCAAGCCCAAGGAGGACTCTTTGAAGAACAAAGTCTTCTCCCTCAAGAAGTCCCATAGTAGCTATGATCATGTAAGGGATCAAAGTGAAGACTCCAACAGTTCAGCTACTGATAAGATGGAAGTCTCCAATGAGAACTCTCTGTTGGACTCTCTGATGGGCAAGAAGCTGGTGAAGAAAAAATCTGAGGAGAAGCTTGAGGCCGAATCCACAGAGTCGGTTCCTCTGGTGTGCAAATCTGCCAGTGCCCACAATCTGACTGCTGATAAGAAGCCACTCCACCCCCGAACCTCCATGCTACAAAAATCACTCAGTGTTATTGCCAGCGCTAGGGAAAAAACTTTGGGGCTGACGGGAAAAACCCAGAACGTTGAGGAAAACAATAAGAAGAACCAGCAGAAGAACAGAGAGGCTAAGACCCACCCTGAGATGGAAGAGAAACTGCCTGACGATTCCATTGCCATGACTCCAAGTCAGTATGTGGAAAACAAGCAGCCAACCAGCAAGACTGGTATCATTAAGCCCCAGGTTACTGGAAGCCAATCGTCCATGTCCAGCGAAATAAGGAAAAACAAAGATCTATACGACCTCTCTGAGGTATGCCCCTGGGAGGTGGAGGACCTCACCATGCCATCTGAAAGCAAAATGCAGAAACACGTCTCCATTGCTCCAGAGGAGACTACTTCAGTTCACGGTGGTGGCACTAGAGGTAAGATGAAACAGAAGTTAAGAGTTACGGATGAGTCTTTGTCAAACAGCAGACATTCTGGCCAGATAGCAGGTGAGGGAGATTCGTGTTTCCAGGACCCAGAAGGTGAATGCTGGGGCCTGGGAGATGGGACCAAGCCTCCCACCACTGGTCATTCTGTTCCCACACATTCTGTTGGGGAGAGCAATAAAGCTGACATTTGCCCATGGATCTTTGAAGAGTTGCCGGTAAAGCGAGTCACAGGGGTGAAATCATCAGATAAAGAGAGGGGCAAGGGTAACACATTGGTAGAGGGGACAGGGGAGAGCCTTCGCCAGGATCACCCAAAGTCCAAGCCCACAACACGGGTAGATATTTGCCCCTGGGACTATGACTCTCCTACGTCCCCAAATTCCGAGAAGGGTTCTGGTGTAGCACAGCTTTCAAAATTAAAGGACTCTGTCTCGAAAAAGAGAGGTACATCTTCCTCAAAGATGCCGGAGATGGAGAAGGAGAGGCCAAAAGAGAAGAATAATGAGAAAGGTAGACAGAAAATGAGGGAAAGCACAGAAAAATGGGCCAGCCAATCAAAAATAGAAGAGGTCTGTCCCTGGGACATAGAGAGCACTAAAGAAACATTGTCTACAGATGCACCAAAAAGCTCAGTTAGTAAACTGGGCGTCTCCCAAAATAAACAAGCTGATATTTGTCCGTGGGATTTTCAAGACGAATCTGATAGTAAAGAACTGAACAGAAATCCATCTGCTTCAAAACAAAGCTCTCCAAACTCCAAAGGAGGCGTATCTGGGAAGGCCAAATTGGCAGATGTTTGCCCCTGGGACTTTGATGAACCAACATCAGGGAAAAACGCATGACACTGGTTGGACATGTCAGAATGAACATCCCATTAGATAATTGTTTTTTCATTGATACAAAACCCTCAGACCTTTACTAACATTATCACAACTTGGGAAAAGGAAGGAATTTTGCCCAAGTTGCCTTTTCCTTCCAGTGTTTTATTTTGTCCTCTTTTTGAGAAAAAAAAAAACAGGAAAATAGTGTCTTATATTAAGCATTCCAGATTCATACTGAGTATTTGCTTGAATTCTTAGATTAGTGTGGATCTTACAATTATGCAACTCTGAGTCACTTTATCCTCCAGTGAAGAACACCTTACGAACTGCTCCCATAACGCAACGCATCCTCTCAGATCATCACAAAGCCACTCCTCAAATGCATCACACCACCATCGAGTTCATTAAAGGGTAACACCGTAGACTTTTGGAACAAACTGGACCTGAGAGTATGTAAATAATGTCCTCATGCTAATGTGCTACATGTACGTAGTACCAGTGAACGTGATTTTGGCAGTTTAACAAAGACTGGAGCTTAGTACCAACTGAAGATGTATGCCAAAGATGTAGCTTCATATTTACATTCCTCTTTTGTGAATTGACACAAGACAAGACATTTTATTGCCGAACTAGTAATGAATGAACAAGATTATGCACCCAGAGAATGAAGTTTTAGCACTAGAAGGCTTCTGTGCTTTGTAAAAGTTAGTGTTAGTCTAAAATAATATCTGTCTAAGGATATATGTATTGTGGCAGAATATGAGCTAGCAGCACAGAAAGACACGATGACTCTAAATAAATCCCTGCAGCAGGTTTGAACTGGTTTGCTGTTAACCGTAAGAATGACCAAAATGTTGATGGGAAAATCAACATGTAAAATGAGAGTTCAGTAAATATGACGAGAATTCTGCTGTAAAATGAGAATTCAGTAAATATGATGAGAATTCCGATGTAAAATTAGAATTCAGTAAATACAATAAGAATTCTTATGTAAAATGAGAATTTGGTAAATATGAAGCTCCCTTCTTTGAGTCAGGTTGCTGTCCTAGGTGGTGACATTATTTATTTAAACACGTTGACAGTCTGGTTCAGTTTGTTTTTTAAAGGTAATGTTTATCATCCCTCAAGGTTTTTATACACTTGCTTTATTTTTATTAGCACGTAGGTTATTCTCACAATTGTCATATTTTGCAGCCGTGACTTGTTATAGAGCCACGTTTTATTTATTTAGGCTGCTTTTTTGAGTATATCCTTCTGGTAGTGTCTATAATATGTTTTCATTATAACAAATTCTGTTATCATCATTATTTTTATTCAAATTTTATTATTTTTTACAGAACAATTTTGTGCAGTTTCGGGTTTTCTGCATTGCATTTTTACATTATGAAATCCAACAAATCCCATATAAATATAAATAAATCCTTTACTACCATGTTACCTAAACCACCTCAAATCAATCATTCAGTGAGCTAACAATATCGATGTAGGATACTTCTTCAATATAGCTTGAAAAGCCCATTAATTGCTGGAGGCTTCCAACTTCAGTGTAATTAGATATGAAGTAAATTAAATAATGAAGTGTTTTGATGTAGTTGCTATGTTTTAGAATAAATAAAATACTCTTTGTTATATGGTTCATAAAGTAGAAAGGGTGTGTAGATTTTTATTTATGTGTTTATTTTTATATTGAAAAATAATAGGGAAAAAGCCTGTATTTTTTTTCTTCAACTGAAGTATAGAAGTATAATATATAATTGTCTTGTTTAGCTGTGTGAAACTATATCTGAGAACTCATCCTCTAACTTGTATTGTGATGATTTTCTTTTTTTTTTTTTTACCTACGATAGTTTCATGCCTTAATTAGACATTAGCTGACGTTCTAACAACCACGCAGAGGATGTAGAGACCATGCAATAAGGACTCATCAGACCTAATAACTCTGCAGCATTCCTTGCTGTCTAGTGTTCAGTAATTTAATACGGTTCATTTTGGTACATGGAATTTGCCTTGAATGTGTTGTTATATATATATATATATATATAAGTATGTGTGTGTATATATATATATATATATATTCTAGTACACAATATGTTGCTTTTTCCTTTGTTAATGCTGAACAGAAGTTTCATGCAATATGTTACTTTTCTTATTTTGGGGGTTTGTTTACTTTATTTACTTGTACCAAAGAAATCAATAAGTACAACTGCTTGGGTGTCAATTTTTACTTTCTTTTATTTTAGCAGTTTAACCCTTTACTGCAACTTAAGCTTACAATTGTAGTTAAAATAGACAATGTCTGCTAAGAAACATAACAGTGGTGTTTAGGTGAATATGAATGTCGTCTTCCATCAAAATTATTCAGCTGAGCAAATTCCTGTAAAATGTGATTCTCTGTCAAAATCATGATAAAGTTCCAAGGCTGTCAGAGGGATACCTTGATCTTACCTATATTCTACTCCTATTGCATTTCCTAAATATGAAGTGATTATTTTAAAATAAAGGGGACTGTAAGGCATGTTGACTTGAATAAAGATATCAGTCAGACAATTTGGTAAATAGTATCAAAACCGGAATCAATGACGCAGAACTCTTAGGGGGTAATCACTCTTCAGACACTGGAGTTCTCTAGTCACAAAGCAGCTCCAGTCTGCTGTATTCCAGCTTCACCATATTTTCTATACATCCATGGAACTGGTACTGTAGGAAGAATCGGAGACATGGAGAACTGAGCTGTACCTCACGTTGTACGTAAGAAGGAGACAGTGCCGTCAAATAACAAATAATTCTTGAGGCATAAAAGCAGGAAGATAGACCTTGATATTCTCTCTCATTGTCCTGCTGTCTTTCTGAAAATTAAGCATCTCGACACATTCCTCTCGTGTTAACTTTTATACGCTATATAAACGTGTGTAGGGAATGTTCTGGACGTGATCGTGCTGCAGCTATTACCTTTTCCTGTTAATCGATAATACGGCACCTTAGCGCCAGGCTAACCGCTTAAATCTAATGCTAATTAAATTCTGTTTTGGGGGTTTGCCTATGGTGATATCTGTTCCTTTTTTTGTAGCTTCTGCATGAAAACAATAACTAGTCAGACGGACAATTTTCTGCCCTCATGAAAACAGAACTCTAATCTTTGGACTGTTATGAATTGTATAGTGAGTGAAACGGTACCTTAACCAACGTATTACCTGCTCGTTAAAACAAGATGCTGTATGGTAAGCATATAGCGTCCACTCAAAAATATTTGGTAGGTTTATATCGTGTTATATTGTGATAGCATGTAAATAAAATCTCCTCTGCAATAAATATTTCTACTAAACTAACATGATTGAACTAGTTTTTCTCTTCACATGTGTGCAGTAAATTATTTACCAGTGGTTGGAAGCCATTGACAAAATCCTGTTGTGTTCCCGTAATTCCTTTGTACGGAATTAATGGCTTGGTAGATGAAGTAAGGTTTACCTAATACACTAATTTGTTGTGTGTATTTCCATTTCTGCCACAGATAAACATAAAGTAATGAAATCCCTGCTGCGGTACCCACTACAGATTTTGGGCCCCATGAAAGCACATCATATTGGGCCCCCAACCCAGACAAATCCAATTATGTTCCAACATTTTGGGGTCCCTGTCATTCCTATCTTCCCCCCGTATACACTTGAATAATGTAACAGCAACATTTTGCTGTTATCTTGTAGCAACGCAAAGGAGGTTCTGGCATTCATGATGCTCTTTGTCTTCACTTCGCCTAACACTGATTGGCCATTTTTGCTGGACACACGGGCAAGACTGTTTTCATTTAAAGGGTTAACACAAGTCACGGTGTCCCAAATTCCACAGAATCCCAAAAGCCAGTCTCGAGATATTCAGCGGTGAGGCGCTGCTCACATGGCAACCCCAACCTTGCCTGTTGAACTGTGGCAAGAGTGTCTTTACTTAAAGCACTGGGGTAACGCTGGTCACTGTGTCCCAGATTCGAGATACCCAGCTGTGTGAGACTGCTGACATTGCAACTCATGTCTAGCTTGGGTTGCCAGATTGAAAATTTCCTTCTGTGTAGGTTTTCCATTTATGTTTATGCTGAACTGTGACATAAAATTGAAGGGGAGCCGGAATAGAGCTTTAGAAAATACAAATGGAAGCAAATTACATCAATGGCTGGAATCTGCAATGTGCTTTTTACTAGGACATTAAGAAATTTGCCCAGTTACAACTTAGATACAGACAATAGGCCCGAATAATGAATATGAAGTTGTGCATTAGCTTGCCATTGACCTCTGACCTCATTTATTTGAACTACTTTATCATACCTGAACATGGAATATGTTTACATGCTGTTGGATGAAAACTGTCCACCTTTTGACGATTGTGACTTTTTACTACATATGGAATATGCTCATTCTCCTCTGTCTACATCTAATTACCAATGAACAGATGTTTAAGGAGTTAACTAGTATTTCTATTGGATGTCAGGAATGTTCATCAAAACCACATCCTGCCTTGACTGGAAGAGCATCAACTAATTTCATTGTTTACATTTATTATATTTTTATATATTTCTGATGTCTACTGATGTTGTATTTCTGATATTATGTAATAGCTTAACATTTTAATTTTATTTTTAGATGAATAGGCTTTTTGAATTTTTTTTTTTAATCCTGCATTCAGTATTGATTATTCTCTAAAAGTGGCCTATTGTTACATGGGTCAGTAGTAGCTTTTCGATGATTTAAGTCTCTCAAGTTGTGGAGTTTCTGTCATGTTTTACGTCACGCTTGTTTCCCTGTCTGGAAGGTAAAACCCCAAGGCACTGTTTGCTGTTGCTCCCACTTGAAACACATAAATTCAACTTTGCTAAAACGTGCAGCGGAACCACACTCCCAACCCACGATTTAGCACACCCCCACCTACACACCCCCCCACCCGCAGTGCCATGGTGCCCCCAAGGGGGGGCACGCCACACACAGAAAATCACTGATTTAAAGCATTAAACCATTCACTGTGGGTTGTGTAAAGATAGGTTTCTATTTGGGGTGCCTAGGGTGTCTTAATATGTTGCTTTATTCTGTAAAGTAGTTTCTGAGAAAATGTGTTTTGTTCACTTGGGAAGTAATGGCGCTTTAGAGATACGTGTTCTGTAATATGGGCCTCAATTGCAGATAACTTGTAAACACTCATTTAAGACGGACTCATTTATGTAAGGGTCTGACATATATAGCAGCGATTTGTCATTTTGGGGGGCCTGCCCGCCTCAGATATTCCAAAAGCCATGTAAATAAGGTTTGGGGGCATCATGTTGGCCAGAGACAGTCATTATACTAAATATCAAATACACACTTTTCTTATTTTTGAGATGCTAAAGATGAACTTTCTTTTACCCAGCTAGCTACAAGCTTCTGACTCTATTTGCTAATTATTTATTTATCTTTTGGAACATCTGGGGCGGGGGGGGGGGGGGACCCCTAAGACGACAAACCACCCCTGTACATGTCAGACCTTTAAATACACTGTTCGGACAAAGGCCTTGAGTCATACCTCTTAATTATTGAATTCAGGATTTTCATTCAGATTCATTGCCACAGGTATATAAAATCAAGCACCTAGCCATGCTGTCAGGTTTACAAACATTTGTGAGGGAATGGGCTGTTCTGAAGAACTCAGTGAATTTAAGCATGGTACTGTCATAGGATGCCACTTTTTCAGTAAGTCAGTTACTGAAATTTCTTCCCTGCTAGATATTCCACTATGAACTGTAGTCATCAGTCATTAATCCGTAATCAAGTGGGATTATTTTAAAGTGAAAAAGTTAGGAAACAACGTAAACTGAGCCACAAAGTGTCAGTAGTAACAGAGCACTGTCGCCTGTGCTGAGGCACACAGTGTCAGTAGTAACAGAGCACTGTCGCCTGTGCTGAGGCACACAGTGTGTAAAAGTCGCCAATGCTCTGACTCAGTAACTGCAGAGTTCCAAACTTCCTATGGATTTAGTATCAAACGTCATAAAAGTTTCTGTAGAGTTAATGGCCAAGTGTCACAATACTTTTGTACATATCGTATACATCAGTGTGTTTCAACCTTTTTTGAGCCACGGCACATTTTTCACATTTAACAAATCCCACGGCACACCACCAACCAAAAATGTTACAAAATGACACTCTGTAGCCTAGTTTTTTAAGACCAATTAAGTGAAATTGGATCATTTCCCAGGGTACACCTTACAATCTCTCACGGCACACTAGTGTGTGTGGCACAGTGGTTGGAAATCACTGGTACACATTATACATGTCTTAAAGGAGTGTTTTCAGGTCATCTGCATATGAGACCCATGTTTCATTTCATCACTGTCCAATGAAAAACTCGTATTTCTAAAACGCCATTATTTCAGGAGAGTGAAAAAACACATTTTCTCAGAAATTGCTTTGCGAAATAAAACAACATTTTAAAAGACCCTAGGCACCACAAACAGAAACCTATCAAATGCGTGATTTGATTAGTTTGATTGATTGATTATCTGATTAGTACCTCTGCGGGATGTATCATACAACTTATATGTGCTTATGAAAATACATAAGGCTGATGACATGTAACTCTGTGACCCTCCAAGCCTAAGAATCTAAGTATGAATAGCATGTAATAGGAGATATCTCACAAAGCTTCTCCATCCACAGGCGACCTGCCAGCATCTGCTCATCAATCCTGTAGGCTAAAGAATCTGAGAACTGCCACTGCAGTTTATGCCTACTGTCCAGGAATCACAGCGGGGCATAATGTAACCTGAAAGCACTCCGAATGCGTAAACAAATCATTTTAACATTGATTTCTGAAGCCTAAAAGCACTCCGTCCGCCCTCCTAATGACTCGATCAATAGCACATTACTGTCTTTACCGATGACTCGCATTGAGGTATCCGTCTGAAGAAATGGAGAGTGATGGAAAGTGATATGTGGCTACCAGAGGGCAACAAATTTTGAAATGGGCTTTGAGAAAGCTTGGAGGAAGGTGAGTGTTGGGAAACATCTGTATGGACTGTGTCTTCAAGATGAAACCACTGTTAGACTGACCAGTTGACCTATCTGTCTAAAGAAGCTATCTTTACATACAGTCTCCCAAAAGCTCCTGTCAGCAACTAACATAGTTGGACTCATTCAGTTGCATAATTCTAACTATGTAAGTTGCTAATGTAGTTAGCAACTATGCTTTTGGGAAATGCGCCCCAGATTAAGCTGATATTTAATCTAGTAATTGCAGCAGTTTATTTGTAATAACTGCATTTAAATCACATATGAACATAAACTTTTGTTGGAGCACAATTCTGAAGTTTTTGGGAAATTTGCATATATGTTGATATTTGTTTATTGTAGGCAGAGATGGCATGTCCTCTAGCCTGTGAGTAAATATGGGCCAACAAGCATTTACATCAGGGAGGACATGAATGTTACCAGCAGGCACTTTGGTGTCTCTGCCTTGCATTCATCCCACATAACTGCTGTGTTCACTTAGCTGTTAAATGAACATTGAGTCATTTTCCTTTAAGTCGTCTGCATCCGGTACTGCCCGTTCCAGCCCAAGGCAGGGGGCAGGTGTTCATGACGTCCGTGTGCTTTATATGGCCCCTCACCTGCCCTTCCCCCCATCAGCGCTGCAAGGCATGCGATAGTCATACTGAGTCTCCTGATGTTTATATACGCACAAGACCAGGTCAGGACCCCCTTGAACTCAGCTGGGTTCAAAAGCAGCCAGAGGGAGGCCTCGCTCTCACAAGTCCCCTCCCACCTCACCATAGGAGTGTCAAGTGCCTCAAGCCTCCTGCTGCCTCCTCCTCCTGCTCTTTGAGTCCACGTGGTGCAAATGATTTTATATGCTTGGCACAGGTGCCTGTCTGGATTATGTCTAAAGCCTGTAAAAGCCAATCAGATCTGGGGATGAACCGGATCGTGTCCGGCATCCTAAGACATCAATACCTGAGCAATGTCTGTAGCTGGTTCCAGGACCAGAGCGAGCGAAGTGTTTGGGGATATCAACTTCTAAGACGAAGGTTGCTGTTGCATGTGTGCAACAAAACGCCCTGCTCTAAAAATCAGGTATTAATGCATTACTATAACAAAATTAACTAAGCACAGATGTCTAATGGGATATTTGACACTCCTTAGTATTCTTAGTATTTTTAACTTCACTTGAAATCTGGGTCTACGTGAAGCTGACACCATCTATCACTGGCCTGCTACACCGGCGAGCTGGATTTGCCCATCCTGCCCTCTTACCCAATCCCGGCATCCCTGTAACATTACATAGGCGGGCATTGTTCCCACATGCTATCTCATCACAAAGGCCAATTTCTGGTCTTCCCAGGATTTAAGGAACTACCTCCCAGGGAGCTGTTACTCAGCTCCTGATACATTACAGTACATATTTACACAGCTGGGTACTTCCTGATACGTCAGTACAGTATTTCCCAAACCATTTCTCGGGAAAGCACAGTTGGTCCATATTTTTGCTCCACACCAAACAGTCCACAGCAAGAGCAGGGAGGGACCAAAAACATGGACTGTCTGTGGGTCCACAAGAACCGGATTGGGAAACACTGCTTTAAAAGCTTACATTTAGGCTGGTCCAGAAGGCCATTGCAGAAACAGGTGAGGGAGTTCTGATCCTGTCCCTAGCTCTGTTTGTGCAGAGTTTGCATGTTTTCCAAACTGTCCCATAGACTGTGTGTGCACCATCATAGACTGGCATCCTGTCCAGGGTGTCCCCTGCCCTGTGCCCTGTGATGGACTGGCATCCTGTCCAGGGTGTCCCCTGCCCTGTGCCCTGTGATGGACTGGCATCCTGTCCA
>JAODKM010000001.1:18889421-18900159 GCA_026780845.1 Petrocephalus sullivani
GGGAAAACCCCATTCATCTGTATTGCGGTTTTTAAAAATCTCAAATGCAAATTCTTTTCTACTAGTAAGAACTGAATTTTGGGATGTCTCTTATGCTCATTTGTACTGGGAAGAACTGAATTAGAGATATGTGAAATGCCAGTTTGTACTAGTAAGAATTACAGTGCAGATATCCAAAATTACTATCCAGCCTACTTAATGTTAAAACGGTCATTTACATTTGTTAAAGATATGAATTTATGTTTATGTATTTATGTAAAAATGTGACTAGGAGAATCTAAGCTATACGTGTCATCAAATAGCCTACGATTTTTACTAGTGAGAAATAGAGGATATTGGATATCACTAATTTCAATTTGGCTATTAAAAATACTATTCTTACTAGGAAAAATAGGATTCTGGATATCTAAAATACAATTACATATAGGAAATGGGTGTGTTTAAATGTTAAAACGGCTTACCCAATACCCGCCGATCATTACGTTGTGCTTACTATGCTGAGCTGACCATCCTACGTGAGTGCCAAAGCCTCCTTTCGCACAAGCATGTACTGTTTCTTTAATAGTGCCTGATGTGTGGTCAAGATGGCCGCAGCTGTCTGCTATCCACGTGGGGTTCCTGTCTCGGCTTCCTGGCTCTGCTCATGCGCACTTCCCTTTGGGTGGCAAAACGGGATAAGGAGTCCGTCTTGTGAGAACGGGACCGTGAAACAAATAGGAAATAACTGGGCACGCTAATCTTGGGCAATGTTTCACGTGTCTTTCCAATTTGGATCTGCGTATTGGCAGCCCGATAAAGCAATTCTAAATGTACCTGCACTTCATAACACGTATTAATTAAGCACACATACGAATGTGTAATGATTATACGTTTCAGGATTGATTGTGTTTTCATTGCTTAATTCCCCTCTGTTGAATGCAAACCAAGAGAAAACAGTATTTTCCAGTGTCAGTAGATACTGTTTCAGACAAAGTATTGTTTACTAGTCTGGAACATGGTTTACACTGTGTTTTGGAGGGTGAAAGATAATACGCAGGTAGCCTACCATAGATGGTGCAATGACAACTCGTATTTTAATAACAAAAAATACGGTCTGTGTTCCGTTTTGGAACAGTTTACTATTACAAGATATTTGTAATATAGTTTTTTAAAACTATTGCCTGTAAAAATTCTATAAACTTGTATTACAAGAGACGTGTTTTCGAGCTGATTTTGTGTGTAGGTGTCGGCAGAGATTATCTGGTTAGCGGTTCTGGGGTGTGTACCAGTGCTAGTCTGAAAGTATGCGAGGAATAAACACTGCAACGCCTCAGTTCTGTTCAGACTGGAACTCGCCAAAATAATTAAAAAAAGACTTATTGACACATACCCACCACATCACACGTCAATTCCAGCACATATTATTGGGTGTCATTGCTATATATCACATAGTATCTGCATTAACTGTTGGAGTACGCCGGGTCCGTGGATGAGCAGAGACTCACAGCTGAGACGTGGAGAAGTTGCAAGTCCAAGTTTATTCTCTGACTAATTGCAATCCGGGAGCGACCATCTACGTGACAACCACATGTTTGACATTTGCTCTAGTTAGTCGGTTAGTCCTTGTCCTTCTAGAAGGCTGGACGTAAATAAGAGCCGCTTACGTTTCTATCTGCTCCCTCCATCGCTCCCGATTAGGTGACCCTGTCCTGCTGACGCCTTAGTCAGTTCTCGTATCGATTAGTTATAGCCTTATAGAATCATTCCCTCACAACCCAACAAAGAGTCACCTTTTACAACTGAGCGTACGCCAGCAGTAGGCCTATGGATATTTTATTTTCAATTCCTACTAAAAAGCCTCGGAGAATTAAAAACCTAACATATCGATACGTTAATACGGGTCACATGTTTAGCCAGGAGGGATTGTTGACAATGCAGAACAATCCCCAGACTGAATAGTTTGTCCTCCTGTTTAAAATTCGGCTGATGCTGCATTCTTGCACAAACGCTTGTTCTCTGAAACAGTGTACTTATTGTGAAAGTTCCCCTAAAAGGACCTCCAGACGACATCCCCTCAACGCGATAACCTTCCCGGTTCGTGCAAAATGTAAGGTTGATTGGAGAGGAGCGCTGTTAAGTCCATAGTCTTAAATGGACTTTATTCTGAAGTGAGTTAGACGTTAATTGCATGGATGCAATGAATAATGAATGGAGACAGATCAGCACATTTGGTTTACCAAGTAAGAGTGGACCGAAAGGGTAATTAAAGATGAAATATAAAAAGAAGGAATATAAAGAACAACAACTTGAAACTAATCATTAGCAGTCAGGAAAATCCTCTGCATGTTTTGTGCTGTCTGTTAGTTTGGTGTCTTTAGAAAGACTATTAGCAGTCACTATCAGGGTTTACCGGAGTCCTTTGCCCGATAAAGTGCGTTTGTGCCATTGCCTTTCACTCGTATGAACAGGGAGCGCCCGGAGTCTCCTGTTTCAGATATGCGCCGCCTGAAAGTGAAACCTGCTGTATCTAATGGAGGGCCGAGACCCAGAGAGACACTGGATACAGGCGGGTGTATGGGTGGCATAGAGGGCAATGCCTGTGGTGATCCGGCCTGAACCCCGATATCCGCCGGTGTGCGCAGAGAATAACCCGAAATGTAAGTGCTTTGCCAAAAGTTCCCCTCCCTCTTCGCAAAAAGTCCGGGATTCGATCAGAAGAGTCCATGTTTACTTTGTGAGTTGAAGATGTATGTCTGTATATAGTTGGATGCATGGATAGTTCTATATTGAGTTTCTTTTACATTTAGTTTGAAAAGTGTATAAAGCGATATTTTGAGATGTTGCAGACTTTCCCCGAAGTCAGAAAATAATAAACGGGCCTACTGCTTGAATAACTAAAATTCGTAATATTTTCGTGACACTTAGCCTATTTAATGTTTCATTTTATATATATATATATATTCTAAGTGTTCCGGGTGGTTCTACAAGTAAATTTTAATATTAAATTAGAGTTTGATAATATTCCAGATCGCCTTAATACATTTTAAAAACAGGTTAATTCGGATACTGTCCCGAAACGGGCGGTTTGGTTCGTTGTGCCCGTGGGGGGATCATGGGTGTGCATGTGTAGTAAATGGTTAAAGCCGGTTCCGGAGTTTGACGTCAGGGGGCCCCGCTGCAGCACCGTCCCGGGCCTCATCAGCTGGAAGAAGAGACGCACTTCGCTAGCAAGCCGAGTATCCTTGAGCTGAGGAACGGAAAAACCAAAAAATGGGAAACGTTCAAGTGGGTACCGCGTCCGCGCACCCTTTTTTCAACGAAAGGTTGTCAGTGTCTGCGGGAAAATGGCAGGATAATGTTAATCGTACGTCCATATTCGCGATGTGTTATAACGCTGCTGCAGATCGCTGCTTAAATCACTCGGATCGTACGTGCCGTAGTTAATGCGGATTAATAGGCTACAAAAGGCGAAATGTGGCCGAGCCATACCAGTTACGTTGTTACATTAATTTGGTTATCGTAGTCGTACATTTTAATTTTTAATGCATTGTGTACAGGATTTACTAGAATTATGTACCCGTTATTTTAACTTTTAATACCGTAGCTAACTTCATCACGTTAATTTATTTGGCTTTTTTCGTTTGTAGTATGGCTATATGCGTCGCTTTTTGCTAGGCCCGTATTATTTTAATGTCCAGGGGGCGGGGGTAGGAGTGACCGCTCCTTGTTGGAATTCGCGGAGGTCCCGTTAGGTGGGGGCCAGCCGAAGGCGCTCGCTTTCTCACCACCGGGGGCACACACCCCGATTCGGAAATTAATCAGTGCTCCGGGAGTTTCAAACAAAAACGGATTGAGAGAATCTCTTTCATTGAACTAGAACTGTAGACTATCCATTAAGTGTTAAAGTTATGGGCTTTGCACAGCTGCTCTGATTTGAACTGTAGCAGAACTATAATGAATAATGTAGTTCACGCACAGGTTTATTCAACTGGTTGCGATGGTCTTTTGTTAATAGTAGTGAAAAAATTTTTGATGCTTAAACGCATCTTTTATTGGAAAACATACAAAAGCACAAATAAGACTAAAACTAATATAAGCAAAATAATAAATGATCTCAGCGGTTTTGTTTTTTTAATACTGAATTACCCCTAGATGGTCATCGCAGCCAAAATCGACACATTCCATTTAACTAGGGTGACCAGATAATCCATGTCATCCCGGGCACTTTGAGCTACTTCAGGTTTTATAAACTACTTTAAAACTGAAAGGCTCCTGTCTTCGACGAAGTAGTTAATTTCTTGCGCTTTCACTGGTTCTTTTCCTTGATTGAAAGACTAAGTCCAGCTGTTTCACATTAACATTAGTGACACATCAGTACGCAGCAAGAACTCTGTGCTTAAGTGAAATCCAGGTTCTTTTAATTGAAATGGTAGTTTGCAAATCCTGTCCTGGCTCAAAGTGTCCAAGATGACATGGACTATCTGGTCACCCTAATTCAACTTACAAGACTATGTCTAAAAAGTTTTTTTTTTTTAAAAAAACTTCAACAGTTATAACATTCTACTTAAATACTTTTATAAAAATGTATTTCTAGATTGAATTGGACCTTACTATTATGCCTAGCCATTTTTATTGATAAAAGAAACTGAAAACAATCTCTGCTCTTTCATTAACCCAGCCAACAATCGTGCCTTATGCAGACTTTGATGTTGTGGCGGACATCAAAGCAATCCGAAAAGCCTGCAAGGGTCTGGGTAAGTTTGGTGTTGTTTTCTTCCGATCTCTAAAGTAGACTCCAAATTACCGTTGCGCTGAGACCCCTCTTGTCTAATGGGCAGCCATACCCTCAGCGGTATATCTGAAAGACTTAGATGCCTTGTGCCATGTGTTAGCCATAACAGTCTGCCTACCAATTTTAAGAGCCGCTCCTCTCAGAGGTGGCCCCAACAGCTGTGGGAAGTGTGACTCAGTGAGTTACGATGCCGGTCCTGTAATTTGAAGGTCACCAGTTCAAATCCCAAGGTTGGCAGAGTAATTCTGCCACTGGGCATCTGAGCTTTGGATAAAATCATTTGGTAAATAATGGTAAATATCTTGTACAGGGGCTTTAAAAATCAATGAAAAAAAATACAGTATATCACTCTCTTTACCTCTCCAAGGTGCATAAACATTGTAGGCATTGTAGACTTGCAGTTTTATGGCTAGACGTTGAGGTTTGTCCCCATCTGCAAAGCACTCTTTCTCTGATCAGGGACGGATGAGCAGGCCATCATTGACATCTTGGCCAACCGCTCAGTGGTCCAGCGCTTGGAAATCAAACAGGCATATTTTGAGAAATATGATGATGTGAGTGTTTTATTCTGCTTCTTCTCCTCGTAAAGAAATACATGTTTTATGAAGCTGTTAGTCCTGGACCAAACAGTGTTCCTAAACACTTTCAGCAGAACATTTTAGCCCCAGTATAAAGTGTGTTATTTCATTTTGGTAGGCTTGTCGATACTTTATTAGAAGCAACTTCTTACAATTGTTCACTTTATTTGGTTATATAGTTAGATTTAGAGTAAATTTAACATTGTGTATAATTATTTCCGGCTGCACACTTAGACAATGGTTTGTATCACACTGGTCACCTTTCAGTCTCAAATTATAGTCCATAAACACCGTAGTAAATGTTCATCTCTCAGGAGCTAGAGGAGGTCCTGCGAAAAGAGCTGTCGGGCAACTTCGAAAAGGCTGTCATCGCCATGCTGGACCCGCCACACATCTTTGCTGTCAAGGAGCTACGGAAGGCCATGAAGGGGATGGGCACAGATGAGGACACCCTGGTCGAGATCCTGTGCACCGCCACCAATGCGGTATGTGACCTCTGACCCCAGAAGGACCTCTAACCCTATTAGCTTAAACTAAAAATCGAAGAAAGTAAACAGCTCCTATTGTGAGTTGGCTTATGGTCAAATACATTCTGTTTTTGATTGTAAAACTTAGTGTTAGTATCAGATAAAACTTTGTTTTTGAGGTAATATATTTAGTGTTTTGTAGAGCTAAGCAGGAATTGTTTCAAGAGAGACCAGCACTGGCTACCAGTAGGGAATTGAAGCATTTTAGAGACTAAGAGTAATGGTAAAATCAAAGCAGTGGCATTGGCTAAACTTAATGTTTGTCCTCAGGTCTTACTGTATGCATAACCCTCATTTATTATCTTTTAATCCAGGAGATCTTGAGATATACAGAGGCCTACTTTCAAGGTATGAACCCATTATGAAATATCCTGTCTAATAAATCTCTTCAGTCATAGCTCTCAGGTTTTTTAAATTTAATCCTGCAGTTATGAAGTTCTTAAGGTCCCTAACGGTGGTAATTATCTATTTTTTGAAGGCTTTTTCTGCTTTCCTCAGTAGAGATTTTCAGGATCCAGGAGACACGGCCTTTCCAGTTGCTTTGTTTGCTAAATGTGTCTATGGGTTGTTGGCCTTGAGTTTAACAGGAACCTTTCTCTGTACCTCATGGTTTAGATATTGTCCAGTTGGGATATCAGGATTATCAGAACAGGTCACCCCCCCCATTCCCTTCTCTCTCTCTCTTCCTCCAGTCCATGAGCGGGACCTGGAGGCGGACATCGAGGGAGACACCAGTGGGGACGTGAAAAGGCTGATGGTTGTTCTCCTTCAGGTAAGTGGTCTCCATGGCTCCTCTTTGCGATGCCTCTTGTTTTCGGACTATCTCAGGTCTGGCTAGAGTATTCCTCCACGACCACTCTGGACAGCCAGTTCCCTTAGCCATTGTCAGAGATCTGCTCTGCTGCCTTCCAGGTGTTTCCAGTGTTTTTGTAAAAATGTTTATCTTCAGCTTAAAGGGTTGATTTCATTCATTTGTTTTATTAATCTGAAATTGTTCAGATTGTTGTCTCTGTCTCTCTCTCTCGCTCTCTCACACCCGCACTCTTCCAGGGTAACCGGGATGAGGGTTATGAGGTAGATGAGTCTCTGGCAGAGCAAGATGCCACCGCACTCTTTGAGGTATGGATGGTCTGGAGATCTCTATGGATGTATCCTGACAGGGTGGGAGGTTAATGGTGTCATGACTCATTCATGGACAAGTGGAAAAAATAAATGAAGTCTATGGACTGAAGTCCAGCTTTAATCTTCGTGGTAAAGAACATTCTGGTCCTCTCATAATGATGTACCAAGTCCTGTTTATTTTCCTTTAGGCTGGAGAAGGTTGCTTTGGGACAGATGAATCAACCTTCAGTTACATCTTGACTCAGAGGAACTACCTGCAGCTCCAGGCTACATTTAAGAAATACGAATCGGTATGAATGCATGAATTTAGAAATGAATGCATGAATTTAGAAATGAATGCATGAATTTAGAAATATGAATCAGTATGAATTTTCCTGCTTGTATACTCTTGTATTTATGGTGATTCTGTCCATCACTTGGTCTGCTATGATCAATGTAGGTCAGTGTTTTGCAAACCAGTCCTCGGGGACCCCCAAATGGTCTACGATTTTGCTCCCAGGGGGTCCCAAGGACTGGTTTGTGAAACACTGGTGTAGGTAACTAATTTGGGTACTAGGGTTGGGCTGATATCTGATTTTTCATTGTTGATTTATTGCCACGAAAAATAGTTCATAGCTATCTAAACAGATGATCATGAATGAGTATATGTTTATATACCCTATTTTGCATTTCCTTTTACAAGTATTATACAGGCAATGCTGCTAGTTAAAAATGCCCTTAAAACAATGACGTACAGCCTACAATTTCCAATATTTGGTTCACATGTTTTTGTAAAACGTCAGTTACAGGGCAGATATCGGGAAGGAAGCTTTACAGTCTGATGCAGGTCTCGCACAAATCCAAAAACTACACAATGAAAGCGTTCTTTTTACCTTTTATTTTTGCCAGTTTAAACAGGAGCAGGAATTGCTGCCCAAATAAATGGCACACTCACAGTGGTCATTGTTGTTAAGCAAAACTAAACGGAGCCCAACACAAATTACGGAGTTTAATAATGATAACCTTCATAATGGTATTGTAATTGTCTTTGCTTAATAAATGTGTGTGTATATACACACACAAACAATAACCAGGCTGTATGTTTTTAGTGGAAAACACACGCATGGTTACTTTAGTAGGGCTTAGCTGTGTATGCAGTGGATGTGGAGTGTGTGCAGTCCTTTTTGGCACACAGTGCTTATCACAGAACTGCAGGGAAAAAAGGATTTGGGTATTAGTACCCTTTTAATAGTAAACCATGAATATAATGTCCATTTTAGCCGCCTTTAGGCTATGTCTGATTGGTCCTCTGTACCCTCTATGCTCTAGCTGTCGGGGACGGAAATCCTGGATGCCATTGAGAGTGAAACTTCTGGAACACTGAAGTCATGCTATCGTACTCTTGGTTGGTATCTGTTTGTGTGGGGAATTGGGTCTTAAAATGTTAAGTGTTTGCAGTGCAAAGTGTTCTATGTGTCTCCATGCTGGTCCTGAAGGACATGCATAATTGTATAGTATATTCCCTAACAGTCCTGGAAACTATAATCCTAATCATACTGGGAAAACATTCAAAGTGATTTAGTAGGAATATGATTGATGCTGCTTTGTCTATTTCAACGAATTGTAAACTTGCTGTCAAGAACTAAATTCAGTTTGCACTAGCTGCCAGAGTGTGACATGAACGGGAAGGAAATGAGTCTGATTGCGTGAGAAATTTTCCCCCAAGAACTGCTGCAGCTTTTGTGTTGGATTACGGAAATAATGATGACTAATGGTGCATTCTGTAGAGTTTCCTGGTAAGGGCAGACGGCTAAGCTTTGGTAATGGTCCTTTTAACCCCATACATGCTCATGTATTGTATATACACTATATGGGCAAAAGTATTTGGACACTTGGCCATTACACCCACAGGAACATTTATTGCATCCCATTCTAAATCCATAGGCATCAATATGGAGTTGGTCCCCCTTTTGCAGCTATAACAGCTGCCACTCTTCTCGGAAGGCATTCCACAGGTTTATGGAGTATGTCTGTGGACATTTTTGGCCATTCATACAGAAGAGCATTTGTGAGGTCAGGCACTGATGTTTCACGTGAAGGTCTGGCTCGTGATCTCTGTACTGTTCATCCCAAAGGTGCTCAGTGGGGTTGAGGTCAGTCAAGTTCTTCCACGCCAAATTCACCCAACCATGTCTTTATGGACATTGCTTTGTGCACTGGGGCACAGTAATGCTGGAACAGAAAAAACTGATCCCAAACTGATCCCACAAGGGAAGCATCAAATTGTCCAAAATTTCTTTGAATGCTGAAGCATTAATAGTTCCCTTCACTGAAACTAAGGGGCCTAACCCAAACCCTGAAAAATAACCTCATACCATTATCTATCCTCCACCAAACTTTACTGTTGGCACAGTGCAGTCAGGCAGGTAATGTTCTTCAGGCATCCACCAAACCTAGACTTGTCCATCAGATTGCCAGACAGAGAAGCATGATTCGTCACTCCACAGGACATGTTTCCACTGCTCCAGAGTCTAGTGGCTGCGTGCTTTACACCACTTGCGCTTGGTAACGTGAGGCTTGCATGCAGCTGCTCCACCATGGAAGCCTATTCCATAAAGTTCCCAACGCACAGTTTTTGGGCTGGGGTTAATGCCAGAGGAAATTCGGAACTCTGCTGTTATTGAGTCAACAGAGCATTGGCGCCTTTTACGCACTATGCGTCTCAACACTTGATGACCCCTCTCCATTACCTTACTCACTCTCCATTACCTTACGCACTCTCCATTACCTTACGCACTCTCCATTACCTTACTCACTCTGCCTGAGTTTTGGTTGTTCCTAAATGCTCGAATTGCAATTATACCACTCATAGTTGACCATGGAATATCTAGCAGGGAAGAAACTTCAGGAACTGTCTTGCAAAGGTGGCATCCTATGACAGTACCATGCTTGAATTTACTGAGCCCTTCAGAATTATCCATTCTTTAACTAAAGTTTGTAAACCTGACTGCATGGCTAGGTTCTTGATTTTATACACTTGTGGCAATGGATCTGAATGAAATACCTAAATTCAGTTATTGAGAGTTGTGTCCTAATACTTTTGCCCATATAGTGTATGTTAAGTGTTTGTTTCTACAAAGTGAAATTAGCTGGCACTGATTAGTATTTCCTGGACAAAACACAGGAAGTATATTTTTTGGTCAGGGGCTCATTCTTTGGCTGTCTGTCGCCCCCTACAGTGCGGGTTGCTAAACACCCCCAGCTGTACTTCGCCCGTCGTCTCCACAAAGCCATGCAGGGCATTGGGACTGATGAGGACACGCTGATACGCATCATTGTGGGCCGTTCTGAGGTAGGTTGTGCTTGCCGGTGTAATGCTGGGCAGTTCCTCAGTCTTGTGGAAGCGCCGGTGCCGGGTATTTCTCTCCTTTCCGTCATCACCGTCACCGGGGTGGAAGCGCCGGTGCTGGGTATTTCTCTCCTTTCCGTCATCACCGTCACCGGGGTGGAAGCTCCGGTGCTGGGTATTTCTCTCCTTTCCGTCATCACCGTCACCGGGGTGGAAGCGCCGGTGCTGGGTATTTCTCTACTTTCTGCCATCACCGTCACCAGGGTGGAAGCGCCGGTGCTGGGTATTTCTCTCCTTTCTGCCGTCACCGTCACCGGGGTGGAAGCGCCGGTGCTGGGTATTTCTCTCCTTTCCGTCATCACCGTCACCGGGGTGGAAGCGCCGGTGCTGGGTATTTCTCTCCTTTCCGTCA
>JAODKM010000001.1:18920977-18942439 GCA_026780845.1 Petrocephalus sullivani
GGGCAGGCGGGGTGTTTGGTGGGTGGGGGGGGGGGGGTGGGGTGTGGGGGGGGGGGGGGGGGGGGGGGGGGGGGGGGGGGGGGGGGTGCACATGCACTGTATTGTTTTCTGAAAAGGTAAAAACAGGAGAAGTGAGAGACAGGGAGAGAAGGACACGTGGGAGAGAAAAAAAAATGCATAATAGCTTGGGTCTCATAAAACCCTCTGTTGGAGTGGGTCTTCCTTTTGTGGAAATAAAAGAGGTCACATTGTCTTCCACTCGCAATGTCTTCATGAAGATCTGTACTGGACTGAGGTAGACAGCGGGCATGGACCTCTAACTGTCAGAGGGACTGTGAAGTCTTTCCATGGTTTCCCTTTTACCAGAACGTTACTAACAAAAGCTAATAGCCATCATTTGACTCATTTAGCATGCATAGCATTTGATTAGCACTTTATCCGGTTTACACTGGGAGGTTTTACAGACAGTTTAGCAGCTTAACTCAATGGTCCGGCAGCAAAGATTCACACAGGTTAGCCATGGACCCTCCCCAAACAGCACTTGTAAATATATCCATCTCTAGAAAACCGTGAAAATGAAAAGTAATTTTAGATGAAAGCTACTTTTGTTTTTCATGCAGGGGCACAGCAGTTTTGCACAGCTTGATTTACTAATTAGCTTGCATGTCGCTTTTTGTTTTAATTGTTCACTCAAGTTCCCAATTATTTGAATATGATTTTTTTTTATTCACAATCTCTAAATAAAGAAAGAGAACCTGGTCGAGGGCAAAACATTTTACCTAAATCCTCCAAATTCTTCAAAAGTAGTGGATTGTTTAACATTCAACTCAGACTGTCCATTCATCGTGAAAAGGTATATTTGGATCTCGATTTTTGAAATTGTGACATAGTTCTTGAAGTAGGCCCTGAATGGTAAAATAAAGACTTTGGTGGACTTATACATGCGGAACGTGAACAGAACACATGTCACTCTTTGCTGTGTGATTGTTTATTGACTTGCAGTATTATTTAGTATCACACAGCGATGAGGTTACCGGAAATGGCCAGGGCCTGGAGCTCTGCCATCTTCTCCAGGGGCTCCTCCTGGTGTTTCTCCTTTTACTTCAGAACCATCTCAGGAGTCGTTTCTGTTTTATAGGATTATCGACATTTTGGAAAGCAGCCATGATTACCGCAACTCATTGTTTCCAGTGTTAAAATCATAGCATGAGGCGAAGCAGGCTACTGAGCCCCCTCACACCACCCTATTTACCCCTCCTCTGCTGCAGAAGCTTTCCTGCTATTTCTATGTTTGAAGCCTTTGATCATCTAATTGACCAATTATATGTGCCGAGACATTGATATGCCATGTTTCAATGCAATGTCTCCGTTCTTGGTTCTCTCTGGTAGCCTTCTGGTACTCTAGCCTTTGTTGCAATTCTAGAAAAATTGCATCTTGGGTATTTTGAAAACATGTTCAGGACTTATATTGGGACAAGCCTAATACCTATTAGCAGTTCTTATAATCCACTGCTGAACCTTACAGTAGCCATTCACACACACAGTGAGGATTTGCCTATCCTAGGAAACATTTGACTTAGGGCAGACATAGTCAAAAGTCATGAGACTCAACAGTCATGAGACTGAATAGTCATGATACTCAACAGTCATGAGACTCAACAGTCATGAGACGCTAAAAGTTCCCGTCCACGAAAAATACCTGGAGTAACAAAATTCAAAAGTTGTATTGCTTTCTGTAGAAGTACAATGAAATATTTGCTTGTGTACCTCCCTGCAGACTTATACAATATATATTGATGAAAAACAATAACAAGGTACAAGCAAGCAATAACATGGTAATGAACAATAAGATACAATACATAAAATATGTAATACACAAGAATTTTAAAGATTAATAATGCATAGATTGTTTCCTTCTTTTACGTAGCATGGTTCACGCGAAGGAGTTACTGACAGCTATGTTTTACATTGACAGGAGGTCTCTCATGAAGATGTTCCCTAAGTCAGGAAAGTCCATCATCTTCGACAACTTTCCCGACCCCTCCGACACCTGGGAGATCATCGAGACCATCGGGAAGGGGACTTATGGGAAAGTGTACAAAGTGCTGCACAAGGTCAACGGGAGCAAGGCTGCGGTCAAAATCCTCGACCCAATTCATGTAAGTAGGAGCCCTGCTTCAGGCTGTCTGTAATGTGCAGATAAAGGCACCACTTTGACACTGAAGTACTACATATTTCTATTACACATGCATTCTTCTCAGAAACAGAAACGTGTGATAAAGAATTTATAGTCTGCTTTATCATCATTAATCAGAGGTGGATAATTCAGGTCCAAAGAGTAAAAATCCAGACCAGGATTTTGTTTCAACCAACCAGTTGTGTATTAAGTGTCTCAGTCACAGAGTGCGCAACTAGTTGGTTGAAACAAAATCCTGGCCTGGATTTTTACTCTTTGGACCTGGATCACCCACCGCTGTCATTAATGGAAAAACGGTGTGTGAGAGTCTTAGCCAGGGTACCTGAAATGGGTTGGGTGTTAAGAGATTTAGCCACGTTTGACATTAGTGTTCACAAATCACAAAAGATAAAATTTCCTGCGCTTTAAGCAATTGCCAACCCCCTGCTGCATCAGCCTTACCTGCATTCTGAAGGGGTCAGCCTACGCTGCCTCACCCATCCACCAGTCTCCATTCACTTAACATCCTTAGTATTGCCCCAGTGGGCTCTAATATTGTGCGCTACAGCCTTAGCTGCACTGTATTTTGAAGAAGAAGAAAGAGATCTATTATGGTCCTGAGTGGATGAATAATTGCGTGATGTAGGGGGACCCCCCCAGTTGAGACACCACCCCCACTCTCATCACAGGGCTAATCACAAAGAAAGGGCTTCCTCTCTGAGGCCTGTTATTCCTCTTTGTCACAGAAGGCTTCTCCGTGCCCATTTTCTAAGGACCCCTCAATTTTCCATGTCGTCCTTTCAATACATTTTCCAGGGTCGTTTGAGGTTCTTCGCTCGGGTGCCTGCTTCCCCATCACCAGAACGTCTTCTTATCGTGATTCGAGCGACACCGAGGCAGGAGCTGAGATACTTATAAGCCAACAGCTCATCCACATAAATAAGCATCTTCACATGCTGCTCTTCCTGCATCATCTCCATACAGCATGAGCACTTCTTTCACTTCTCCTCTCACTGTATTTTTTAAATTTCGTTAGCAGATGCTTTTATCCAAAATCATAAAATGTTTTTTTTTTTTGAGAAAGCAGGGTCAGCTAGTCCCTGGAGCCTTTGGGGGTTAAGGGCCTTGCTCAGGGCCCTAACAGTGAAGTCACTCTGGAGGTATTGGAATGTGAACCAGTGACATTCCAGTCACAGGCACAGCACCCTAACCTGCTGAGCCACATGTCACCCCTCCAGTCTCTGCTCCATTTTTCAGGCCCATTTCGGTTAGTTCTTCTAATTTTCCCTCTCAGTAATTAAGCAATTACACCATTAATCAAGCGATTTAGTATTCGATTAAATGTCCACTGCCATTTTAACTGATGTGTTTATTTCTGAGGAAATATGACGGCCTTTGGATGGCTAGCTGTGATCCTGTATTTGCTGATGATGTCACAGACTGGCTTAACAGTCCACCAGTGATTGGTTCCCCTAGAATTAAACTGCTCAGCACATGGTCATGCTTGTAGCCCTGGTCCCAGATTCTTCCATCACTGTTTATTAAGCTTTTGTTACACTGAACAGATGTACTATTTTAGTATAGTATGGTATAGTATAGTATAGTATACAAGTCAACTTGTATACAAGTCAACCTTTATACAGGGGTGGCACAAGAGATTTTGGACTCCATGAAAACATGAGATTTTGAGCCTCCAATCCGGACCAAATCAATTATGTTCCAAATTTCTTAGGGCCTCTATCACTCAGGGTACTACCAACAGGTATTCCTGTCTTTGCCGGACTTGGCTTTGAGTACAATTTTGTCTCCGAATGCAGGACATCGATGAGGAAATAGAGGCTGAGTACAACATCCTCAAGGGGCTGTCGGACCACCCCAATGTCGTCAAGTTCTTTGGGATGTTCTTCAAGAAGGATGCGAAGGATGGGGACCAGCTTTGGCTGGTGTTGGAGGTGTGTGTGGAATTTACATGTTCTCCCTGTGTTTGCCTGGGGTGCCAAACTGTCCCTATACTGTGTGTAATGTGTGTCTCTGTGTGACTGTGTGCACAAGCGCCCCCTCCAGGGTTTCACCTTGGGCCCCCTGTTCAGCAAACTCGCAGGTCCATGGGCACCATGTGTCCTTCTTCACTGCACTAGTGGTTGGTGTGGCAAGAAGGACCAGTGGCTGCCAGTGTGCGAGGGGGGGCGAGGGGTGTTTGCTGCATAGGTCACTATTTGGGGTGATATTATGTCAAATCATCCAGAATATTCCTTACTGAGAGATGACACGTGTTGGGGTGGGGGGGATGTAAATTTGTCCACCCCAGTTAGTGGCCATCTTATGTTGTTAAGCAGATACCATCCAAACACGGGTGGCGTTGCATGTTCCGTGGCTGGGGGGGTCAGCTCACTGATACATTTCCTGTAACCGCTGACTAAATGCAGTTTTTCAGTGCAGTTTGATGAAAATCTTTCCCGGAGGCTCTGGATTTCTCATGGGGTAAAATTTCACAGACACACACGCACACACACACACACACACACACACACACAGTAAAACCTATGCAGTTAGTTTCTTTATAAATATTATTCTTGATATTTATGGTACTAAAGAGAACTAGGGAATTTTCTTATTTGTCGCTGTAGATATAAGATACTATACAAGCCTCAAAAATGGAGGTATCCCAGGTACATTTTGAAAGATGATGGAATAACATACTGATGGTGGTTGACTGTGGTTCTTCACGAGCCCCCAGACATCTGCATGCAAACAGCAAGGGAAAGAGGAACAAGCAGCTCAAATCCGGGGGCTAATCCTGACGCTGAAAATCAGCACCTGCCACACTGATTTGACAATCGCCATGGTTACTGCTCCTCCCTCCAGCTTTGGGACCCGTGGGGGGGGGGATCCGTGCAACCTCCTCATTCCTGACGGTTGCCTGTACGCTCAGCAAGCTGTGCCGTGCCTGTTCGCCTAGATAACTGCGCCGTTTGGGCATAATTAATCGCAGAAATTGTGGCCGCCTAATGGGAGGTATCGAGGGCACCGGGCTGTACTCCCCATGCACTTATGTAACAGCCAATCACGCAAGCCTGCGTGTCACACGGGTGACCAATAAAAACTGGCTTACAGCCACAGTGGCTATGTTTTTTTTCCATTGCCTCTAGCACTCATTTTACTCTTTCGCTGTTTTTTTGTATCATTTAACGGCATGCTTGATCTAATTGCTATTTTACTTTTTATTGTAATCTGTCTTCTTTCACTGCTTTTCTATTACCGCATCACTCAATGGGCGCGAGAAACATGCATTTCTAATAAAATATATTATTATTGTTGCTAATATTATTATTATTATTAGCACCAGTATTAGTGTTGGTGGTGATAGATTTCCCCATTAGACAGCGACCCAGGGAGGAAGCAGACCTGGGGGGGTGAGGGTCCATCCTCCTCTGGCAGTATGTGTTTACATCATCGTGATAAATGCTTTATACCTACTTATGAATAAAGGAGAAAGGTAGCGACGGATAAGAGGAACTGGATGAAAACATTCATACAGCATTATTCAGACCCGCGCTACTTTCAGCCCATTTCCAGCTGTTTTTAGATTACATCGTTCATTGTTGTGGTTCCATTAAATAGAAGTTAATGGCTTATTTTTCCCTTCCCTGGATTGAAATTAATTGTCATAAATTGATATTGCAGGCCAAATCAGTCATATGTTCAATGTGCCTAATTAAATTTAATTAATGAACGCCGGTTTCCCCCCCCTTCTCAAAAAGCAACGCTCAGAAAAGGATCCCAAACAAATGAATGTAGCCGCGTTTTCCGCTTGAGATGAAACTCCTTCCTCGCCTCAGCCTGTCTCCTTACTCGCATGCTAGACATATTGCATGAACTACTTACATTATCAAAAAGTACTACACAATTCTTTTGTGAGAAACTGGAAGCTTAAGGGCCTAGTGGTGAAATCCCTCTGCTGAGGCCGGGAATTAGGCCGATGGCCTTCTGATCACAGGCACGACTTCCTAACCTGCTAGGCCACACATTGCCCTCTGAAGCAGTGTCTGGTTCTGTCCTTATGGAACGTGTCGCCACGTGTACTGCACGACCACAAACAACAAAACAGGAAGGAGGACTTGCTTTCTTTCTGCGCGCTTCCCGTACTGACAACCATGTGCAGCGATCCTCTCCCTTTGACTTCATGTGTCCACACGTTCGTGGAGCAGACTCTCACTAGGGGACCGGTGTTCTGACATTTTGGCATACCTTATTAGAATAGCATACCGGCTCCGTATAAGTACGCCTCCAAACAGTACAACTGCCATTTTTAAGTAATCCTAACCCTAAGCCTATCCCTAACCATAACCCTAACCCCAACCCTAACAAAACGCAATTGCTCGCCAACAGTATGATAAATGTATGGAATGATGCCGAACAGCCGATTTCTGCTGCACGCATGCCCATTAACCCAAGGTATGCCATTCTGATAGGTATGCTGTTGTGTCAGAACACCGGGTCTCTGGCCCAAATCGTTCAGCTGCGGCCGTGTGGTATGTTTTGTAAGGCACGTTTACTACAGTCATTTTGCTACTCACCTTGTTCAAGTCTTTTTTCCCACATCGTCCATTTCACCACAAAGCCACTCTTCTGCATTTGTTTGATTCTGGTCTCCGTCCATCCACTCTGATCGAGTTTTATCCATTTGGTTAGGGTCCAGATCCCCCATCTTAATTTAATCCTGATCTTTGTCCATTCATCCTGGTTAAGTTTTAGCCCATCCATTTGGTCATGGTCCAGTCAGCTGCCTGCGACAGGCAGGACCATAATGGCAGATGCTTCCACCTGCTTGGATCTTCTCCCAGACGCCCATCTCTTTTTTCCCCTTGAAGTGGGCTGCACATTTTCTCTGTGCCCTCTGGTAACCTGTGGAGCTCTTCACTAGCAGTTATCAACGCTATAGGCCAGTAACATGCAGGACTGCGTCTACTGAAAGCCTGCTACAGCTTTCAGTGTAACGCTGCTTTGAAAAGCAGAAAAATTAGGTACCTGCAGAGTCTTGTGTGATTATAGATTGCGTTTCTTTAATGGAGCCTGTCGTCTTGTTTGGCAAGTTAAACTGTTTAAATAATCAGCTTCATATACAACTACAGACTTTCTGCGAAAAGTGTTTGGGCCCTCTAACTGGACATCGGTAAAATATGGACAGTGGCTGATAAGGGGTATTCTCTGTGCTGGGGGTCTCAGGGGCAGCCATTCAGGGGCAAGCCTCCGAGATTTTCACCAACATGTTACGCCACAAAAGAAAGGCAAACATGAGATCCATCCGGTATAACATGCTCACGGTGCTTCCGGGGCTGCTATGGATACTTATTTCTCTCTTTAGCAGTTTGAGTATGCACTAAATCCCTGATTAATGTCATCTTCAGGGAAACTTCAGTGGATGCTAAGCGGTATTTATGACCGACAGCACGTCTTAAAACAAATTTAGGCTGTGCTGCTGTACGTAACCAGAAACCATTGTCAGATGGTTTCAGGGTCAGAGAGCTATGATATGTAATCGATTTACTATAAGTGCACAGATTTTAAAGGTCAAACATGCTATAAAATTAGCTTCCACCGAAGCTGTGCGGTGCATAATTTCTATGGGTGGAAAGTCCATTGATGGTGGTTCCATTTTGATCTTTCACTTCCTTTGATGTGCCTGTCATAATGTATTCATTTCTACCACCTACATTTGAAAAGCAATGAGGAGTTCTTCAATAGCAAATGTTCCCGTCGCCGAAAATCTTCCCAAGCAGTCTGCTGAAACCCCATGATTAACTTTGTCTCTAGATCCCATATTATTAGTTTTTATGCAATACATATACAGTGTCTCCTGGGGAGTCATTGATGCCGAATTTGACCTTAATACGTAAAACACGGAAAGTGACAATATGTCAGTGAAGGATACTTAGTGTAAGGGTTGCACAGAGCCCGCGGTGCCTGGAGAGATTTTAGGAAAATTGGAGGAATTAAAGTGATGGTTTGACATTAATAACATGCCCCCAGCAAAGTGAAGGTAATTGGAAATGATAAGCGTGAGGTCCAAAAATAATCCAGCATTCGTCACAGATACATACATGTCAGTGTTGCTTTACCCCTTCACCAGGGCTGTAGTACTCGAGTCCTGTCTCGAGATGTTTTCCTGTGATCTGGGATTCCCTGGTATTTGCACTCAGACTTGGCCATTGGAATCTCTACATATGCCGAAGGATCTTGATCAAGTCCAGCTGCCTTTCATTTTTTTTCCCTCAAGTTTACATTTACATAATTTTTGCAATTAAGGTGAACCACAACAGTAGCTTTGCTGTTTAGCGACAACTTAAAAACAATCTATTTTCCAGTTTTGGTTCAGGTCTCTTACCTAAATAGACCATAACTTAAATGTTACTAAATATTTCCATCAATTTAGTTTGCTGCTATCCAGCCATGCGATATTTTGTTATACTTAAAGCTTTGCTTCACTGAATTGAAACATAAAGTTTGGGATATTTTGCATTTGTTGCAGCTATATTTATTTCACTCCAAATCAGTGGGATCATAAAAAGAATTTTACAAAATAAATAACACATTTCCCAAGCTGCTGCAGCATAATAGTAGCAGCTGTCAGGGTCATGTGCAGTAAGTCCACCGTGATTGGTGTACCTAATAAGACCCATAAACATGTACTCAGACACAAGGAATATTTGGCTGTTTATCCCATTCTGGGCTGTTAGAGCTAGCTTACAAGCAATCCGTAAAATTAACCTGATGTTGTTAAAGGAAATATTACGGGATCAGATATTGTTGTGAAATTGTCCTGAAACTAAGTGGTACAGCGGCAGATGGTGTAAGGTGTAATGATGTGCACGTACAACGCGTTGTGCTGTGTAGCCACTAAGCAGTGCAACTGTTCTTTTCGTACACTTTTGTACAGTTGTGGTTACAGACTCTCCACCTCATTATACCTGTATTTTGAGTGTAATTTATTTGCCATAAACAGACAAAATGCATAATAAACAAATTTAAAGATGAATTTGATTGATAGCATTATCATTATTTTGTTAAAATTTTCTATAGATATCGCAATAATATTGTTATTATTGTTATGTTATTGTGATGTTTTCATTGGTGCAAATTTAACAAATCTTCTGATAAGTAGTCAGCTGCCTTAATTCAAGCCTTGCACTGAATATTAAATTATATTTGGTTGATCACAATTGCAACAAAATATCTCTCAGATGACCCTCAAGGGCCATGACTGGGTATCCCACTATGGATACTGCATTCAGTTCATGAATAATAATTTCACTGTATTGTTCGAGACTGTTCTGAACCAAAAGGTTTTAACAAATAACAGTAATTTTGTATGTTTATTGTAAGACTGCTATTCAGTACATTCACTGTATGTACTTCATAATCTTGGGCCTATAATTGATCAGCACAAATATGGCATCACCTTTTTCTGTCAGGATCGGTAACTGCCCGGCCTTGTCCTTTGTGTCATCTCCCCATTTGGCCGCACTTCTTGCTGGCCGTCCCATTTGGTGTTACCCTAGTGTGTTTCTATGTCCCCTGGGCTGCCACATGGCTATATGGGCTGGGTATGTGGCTATGGGCTATGGGTTATATGGGCTGGGTGTGTGGGCTATGGGCTATGGGCTGGGTGTGTGGGCTATGGGCTATGGGCTGGGTGTGTGGGCTATGGGCTGGGTGTGTGGCTATGGGTTATGGGCTGGGTGTGTGGCTATGGGCTAGCTATCATCACCATCATGAGTTTGAGGCCAATCTCAATTTTGTTCAAGATTTTGAGTTCAGTTCTGTCCCTTGTTTGTTGTACTGTATTAGGTTCTTGCATTTGTGTTCTTGTTTACGTTTTAACCCCTCTTGTGTCTAGTATAGTTATGCTCTGTTTTACCTGTGTTCTCGTTTACCCATGTATCTTAGTGTTTTGAATTTGATTGTGATTACCCTCGCCTGTCCCCTGTTACCTTAATTCACAGTGTTTGGTCAATTGTCTACTGCCCACACCTATTTCTTGTCCTGCCTCATTAGTTGTGCTTATTGTTGCCTGCCTGTGTCATGTTGTTAGGTTGGTCATGTGTCCTGCATGTTAGTTCCTGCATTTTTAGTGTTCCGCTCCTTGCTCGGTCCCCACGCGTCTTAGTTGATTTCTTAGTGCTTGTTTTCTTTGTGGTTAGTTATAGTTAGTTCCTGTTCTTACCTACTTGGTTTGACCCCTTGCGGTCCCTTTGCTGTCCAGTTCTCTCTTTGTGTTCCTTTCAGTTTAATAAACCCTATTTGTTGAGAGCTGCATTGAGGATCTCCCCTCCTTCGCCATCCCCCACCTTATCACGTTTCTGGGTGGGGGTTGCATGCGTCTTGAATATGTTATCAAGTGAAATGGCTGTACTTTAAGTAAATAATATGGCTTGACTTGATCCTACAGTACCATTACACTGCAGTTGCTTTATGATCATGACAGATAATAGTGCAAAATGATCATCTTAAAACAGAAGATAGACTGTGTCTCCAGCAACACACAAAATTATAAACAGGTAAGTAAGTGGCTTCGAAGAGGATCATTTAGAGTTGGGCTTGAATGGACCTGACCCCCTTTGGGCTCAGTCTTGACCCAGTCTCAACTATTTCTGCTCTTGGACTTCTCTCGCACTTACCAAAGGTGGTCTTGACTATACAGCTCTGCCCTTCACCTACGCGGGTCGGTAATGAAATATAGTAACCGGGACCTTGCTATAAATCATGAAGGTGCAATTTTAGTGGTTTGTATGCTTATCTTACTATGAAATATTATTTTTTATTCCACCAACAGACATTTTCCTTACAGTTTTCATGGCTATTATCTCCATCGAAAGGAATGAGACATTTACTGACTTGTGCAGAGTGATTAAATGTGGAATTTTATCCCCTGGCGGCCATTAAAATACAGTCTGACCATAAGTTCTCTGTTTGATTTTTGAAGTTCAGCTGCTGTCCTACATAAATATTCTAACGATAAAAACGCAAGTTAATAAATGTACCTTTTACGCGAAAATGCCATGTCATGACGTCAGTACAAAGATTAAGAAGTGTTCAGTGCGTTTTATCACTATGAATTATTTGTTTGTACAGCACGCCTGGGACAATTGTGAACTCCCTGTGGTTTGCTAAATTAAATGGTATAAATGGCCCAGGAAGCATACCGAAAAGAGCACGTCTGAGAGTCACGATCAGCCCCCGGGGCATGCCTGTAATGAGCTTTCCGATAATCTGGGAATTCAAACCAAAATGGCCCAGAGGCACCCAGCTTTGCATATTGAACCATAGAGCGACACAGTCTGTACACCAGACCTTTCATTTAATACGAATTGTATGCATTTAGATATCATGATGTTTTCCAATATACAATTAATCATTTTGAAGGTTCGTGGAGTGATATAGTTGTTCCCTGGAGATTTTGAAATCTGTTCAACTTGATTCTTACTAAAACTATTAATGTTATTGCAGTAATTAAAGAAAATTATTTATGAGTGATATATTTTAAATGTATTATACCAGACGTGCAATCTAAATATCATATGTAAATATCATTCTAAATATCATTATTTAATCGCATCCCGTACAATTTCTCGTGTTTTGCTGGACATGCTGCAGAAAAAATGTCTTCTAGTGGCGTTATGTTTAGAGGGAAAATATCTGCGCGCATTGTGTAGGATAAGCAAAAGTATAGCTTTTCCCGCAGGCGTTTCATTCACCTACTAAATCAATAAAGACTCATTTAAGGACCTATAAGACTCCACCGAACACACAAAAAAAAACAATTACTAAATATTAAACCGTAAAATTTTACTCTTGCTCATTACCCATACGCACTTTACTTATCAATTTGTCTAGCCTAAAACTGTAAACACGCATACAATGACCTCCTCAGGTGCGTACGTCCCATGAGAGGACAATTATTCCACATCTGATAATCTGAACATAAAGTAGTCGGTCTAGTCATGACACATATATTCTTAAAAAAATACAAATATGAATATTCATAGTAACTTGTATATGGATTATTGTAGTGCTTGTTAGCTTTATTTCCAAAGAAAGGTGATAATCACCCTAAGGAGCGAAATCGGAGCGGTGTTTTAAGCAGAAACTAAGATCATGTTTGCTGTATGTTTGGACTTAAGTTCAGCGCGTACACCTACGTGTTGGGTGGCTTTTTGTGCGTTATCCTGTAATCCTTTCGTATCAGAGCTGGAGCTCATTAAACGGCATTTATTTCTCATTTCTTTTGGGGTAGGCAGCCCGAAATTGCAGGTTATCGTTGTTGCCTTGACAACACACCAGATAATTTCGTACAATCTTCTTAAAAGGCTTTCGGCAGACTACAAAGTTTTAGTATGTCTTTCATAAACAGAAAAATACTGCTTATGGTACTGCTCCTGTTTACTGCATATCAGCACAAGAAAAACAAAGCAAATATGATTATGTAGTATTAAAATAGTTAATGTTCAGTGCAGCTCAGTTCATTCAAACCTGGATAATTTACTACAAATTCTGTGAAAATAAATATTTATGTATTTTTTGTTGTATTGAATAGTGTGAGGACCCACTTGTATGTTCGGGTGTTTTGTTGTGATCTGAACCAAATTATATTTTCCAAAAAAAAAGATCCTCAGTTAATTCCTGTAACTCCTCTTTACCCCCTGCACACAGTGAAGTACCTGTGAACTTGGCTGAAATGCAAAACAAACAAATATATAATATATGAAAAAGCAGTTTGGCATCTATGTGTTTATTAAGGTTTGAAACGGTCATATAAAATTTTCTATCATATAATGGCATTTTCTTTCCTGAAAAAATATAAAATTCAATGAAATGGGCAGTGCCAGGGGAAATCCTTACTCAGACACTGCACACTTACACCTCTCTCATTTTAAGCCAGTCTTTGCCTTTGTGCTGTTTACCACCTCCATCGTTTAACTGACGATCCCCCTCTTATAGACTGTTAATACCTACGATTTCTGTAATAGACTTCAGAGAGCTGGATTTGTGCAATGACGAAATAAATAATCCGACTTAATCAAATAGCAGAACCTTTTATTAAATAGTCCTTAAAATATTCTTGTACATTCTGTGTTTTAGCACCCTGTGGTAAAATAAATAGCACAAAAGCCGGTGAATTAACAGGGTGGCTAATTAAAAGACACCGTTTTGAGCTTCTTAAATAGTTGTGATGCTTAGTCATCCCAAATCGCAGCAAATCCTTCATTATATATATATAATTTTTTTTTTCTGAAGACTAATTTTCTCACATTCCCTGGGTGTTTTTGAAAGATAAGGCTTTTTAAAGATTAGAATGTGTTTAGAATGCGGTTTCGCTTGACATGGCGGGGGGTTCGGTCTGAGATCTAACAGACTAACCGGTTAGAGATGAATCCGACACTGATGCTCCGCATCTGAGCTCTCTCACCTCTCTGTCTCCATCCCCTCTGTAATCCCAGCTCTGCAATGGCGGCTCTGTCACAGACCTCGCCAAAGGCCTGCTGAAAAGGGGTGACAGGATGGACGAGGCTGTAATTGGCTACATCTTGCATGAAGCTCTCATGGTAAGGAGGCTTGGGGGGGGGGGTAAATTACGGAGCATGAAGAGCCAGAGGCACGAGTACTGCCCACCTGGCAGCTGGCTCCTTAGTGCCACCCACCCACTCGATACACACATTCCACGCGTGATCCGAGCAGAACCAGGCCCATCGTCTTCTTCTTGGTTCACTTTGTAGACATACTGCGGTGCTCTTGTGTCCATCCCCACTGTTGTAGTTCCTCCGAGGCTTTTCCGGAACCCTCTTTTAGTACCTGTTCCAGACTAGGTACTTTTCATTAGAACAGGAACTACTGGGGAGGCACTTACAGTGCCAGCTTGCTGATTGGTCAGCCACAAGCACCGGCGCTAACTTGTCAGTTACGCGGAAGATCAGGAAAAAAGATGTGATGGAGCAAACATTGAGCAGATTACAAATTATTTTGTACCTCAGTAACATTTAATGTGTCCTTTATTGCATTTTTGTCGGCATTTCTAGTTTTCTTTATTGGAACATTCAGTTGCTAAGCCTTGGATATGCTACGTCTAATATCGTTGGTGCTGGCTGTAATACTTGCCAGCACTTACAGTATTAGCGGGATAACGTTATATTATTGTTTTATTCTGTGGGAAATGAACGATTGATCTGCTGATCATATTCAATAAGAACCATGAACATGTCATGAGCATCTATAAGTATAATATAAATAAAAGGCTGTGTCCTGTTTTGAGCGCAGCTGATCCCCCAATAGCTAATGATTAAATATCAAACGGACTTATTCAGCCTAAATTGTTCTGGCCTGGTGGGATGGTTTGATATGAAATTATATGATGTTTAACCTAAGGGCTGTCAACGTCTCCCCTGCCTATTTAGCCTAAATGTCCCAGGTCCTGTTGTACAGTGTGAGACCAACAGACAAAAATGGCCAGGAGCTGCAGAAGTCCCCGGTCTAGACAGTCCAGGAACTTGTAAAGCGGGACCAGGTTCCGGAACTTCGGTGTGAAAGTATCAATTGTTCAGAGACCATGAACCCCCCCAACATTCTCTGATCCCCCCCCCCCCCATTATAACCTACAGGGGCTCCAGCACTTGCATGTCAACAAAACAATCCATCGTGACGTGAAGGGGAACAACATCCTGCTGACGACCCAGGGGGGCATCAAGCTGGTGGACTTCGGTACGGTGACGTCCGTCCCTGCCCCTGTTAGGAGGGGAAGCTTACGCAGTTTACCGTGCATCGCTTCCACCGCGGGAGGCTAATGGCCCCTTCGGCGAGAGATGTGGTGCTTTGTGACTCACTTCAGCTAGACATGCCTCAAATGCTCAAACACTCTCTCCAGATCTCTCTCTGTGGTCCCGGTTATCGAATGGGGAATGATTATGATGAGTCACAGACATTCTTGTGGACGCAAGTCCCTAATACCTCTTTTCAACCCAGCAGGAAGCTGAATGTTTATGAAAACTTCATGAAGGGTTTTGGGCCCTGTCAATCAGTAGTAGCTATAAAAAAATCAGCACGGTGTCACAAACAGCCCACATACAGACGTTTTGATTGAAAGTAGCTAATTATTCTGTTTCCGAGGTCGCGCGTTTTTTGTTTTAGTGTAGCTGATATGAACTGTGCTTATTAGAGAGTTGATTAATATGAATCTGATGCACAGGAAGGAGAATCTGATAAAATATCTAATTTGTGTAATCACAGGTAACAGATAGTTGAGGGGAATTCTGAAGGTTGGTGTGTGGAGTGTGGAAGATAGAGAGAGAATGAAAGAAAGAGAGAGAGGGAGAGAGAGAGAGAATGAAAGAAGTGATGAGTCATAGCCTTTAAGCTTATCTGTAAAAGTGAGAGTCAGCTGAGTGATTTTGTCTGTCCGGGGCCCTTCATAATGAGCCGGACACTTTTTTTTCTTGGCCTTGTTCCGGAAACATTGGGCTGAGCTATCAGAGTCCCTGCCAGGGGCTTCTCATTGCCAGCTTGGGAGATTCGCGTGAAAGGGCTTTTGTGTTTACGAGTTCAGCTGCGGCCACGTGCCGCGATTTGGTTTGCAGAAAGCCCTCCCTTAGCTTCCTGCGATGAATATGCACGTCTACAGTATGACATCGCAGTGCGCTGCTTTTACGCAGTAATTTGATGTTCATTTTGGCAAATTGCGTATATCAACTCTGCCAGCTCCGGCACTATTGCGTTGGACAATACCCGTCACATACTTCCATTTTAGGGTTACAGAGCTATTGTGCTGGGAGTGTTGTTTGGTTCTGTTGGTTTGGCAGCTGTGTCTATAATCAGAAGGTCACCAGTTCAAATTTCATGATTGGCAGAGTGTTTTCACCACTGGGTCATTGAGCAAGGCTCCAGGGACTGTCTGATCCTGCTTTCTCAGTCGTGTGTTGCTTTGAATAAAAGCATCAGCTAAAATGAATGTGTACTGTCCTTTTTATAAATGTATATCTATCTGTTTGCAGATAGCCTGAAAATTAAAACAATTGAATTAAACAAAATTTTACTATAACCGGATGGTCGTGACATGATATCTTACATTGTCAGTGGCTGGATAAATGTTCCTTTTTTCTGAAATGTGTAATTTATTTTTCTCACAAGTAAATATTTACATTTCATATATTATGCATTGTTTCTTATAGCATTTTGGGAAACTGTGGACCTCAAAAGCTTATTAAAAACCTAATTAGTTTTCTGAAAAGACAATTTCATATGGCAGTCACTCCATTTGCTTGCGAATAACCCTTTTTTTCTGATAATTTCGGCAAGTGCAGAAATGGCCGCCAGAATCCGGTAGGCGGGTTGAGGAGACCCTACCTTGTGGGGTTTTGGTCCTCCAGCTGCCTCCATGCCGAGTGGGGGGGGCTCCCTCCTGACACGTGGCCCCTCGATAATCTCAAGCGTGAAGCTGGGAGTCTTTTTTTCTATATGTGGGGGGAGTGTACGGATGGCTGACCCGCAGAATTGATGAAGCTCCCGCAGTGACTCATCACAGGGGGAGAAAAAAGACATTATTTGGTAGTGGGAGGGCGGGGGCTGGGGCTTTGGAGGGGGGGATGGAGAGAAGGAAATGGGAATCTTTCCACTTTGCCCATGAATATTCTAATTGACAGTGTTATGTTGCTGATAATTGCTAGGCATTGTCCCAAGACCAGGCTAATTGCTAATGTCGTGTAAAGGCCTCAGTTCATTGCTGGCAGACGGTATATGATGCAATAAATTTATGGGCATATATCTCACATATATATTTTTTTCAGACATTCTTTCACTGAGAATATTCAGCTTTTGTATGGGCCTCCTGATTGTCTATAAGCTTGTTATTGCTGCCATGTTATTTTAGAGTCCTGATTTTAGACTCAAATATAAGACATACATACAGAGGTAAAATTAGAGGGCTGAGATCTATCCGGCTGTTCACAGTCCACTCTTGGCTGGTGAGTGACTATGGATTTGTGATTTCTGTTTGGTCCGTGTCTAGATTTCTCATTGTCATTTGATTGCACTGACATTGTAGCCAGTCGACTATCTATCTTATTTCCATGGATGCTATCTTATAGTCATCACAGTAATTGTGAACTTTCAGTGATGTGAACAATTTCACAGAAGAAATGCTACAGCATAATTTTGACCAAAAAAATCCCTCGATGAATCCTCACCTGTCTGATAACCTTGGTACATTGGCATATTTACAATTTAAAACAAATCAGTCCTCTATGCTGCATTGATTTGAATGACTTTGTTTTGCTCTCTTGTTCAGTCATGTTTTAACTGGTAAAGAGGCCAAGCTTTGAAAAACAAAGCAACACCATCCTTTGCATGAAAAGCAGCTGTTGTGTGGCTGCTATCTGTCAGACTGCTTGATGATGTCATCTTTAATCGCCAATGTAAAGGACATGTGAATCCACATGCCAGTGGCCACACACCGGCTATGCCCGGCAACATTTATGTACTGATTCTGTGGATGTTGAATAAGAAACCTTATGAAATGCTCGTTGCAGATACCCCATTACTTAGTCTTCGGTAATGTCACTGTAAGATAAATATTTATGTTTTGAATGATTATAATCCTTGGTATGAAGTGCCTTTTTAAACATATTGGAAGGTATGTATGATTAATTTATATGAATTCATCTGTAAGCTTGAGGGACATTCTAGAAAATCACAGTCACGGTGTGCAGGAGTCAGTATACAGTCAGAATTACCCAGAATATATTCCTGTATAAGATCCCCGGCCCTCAAGCTCAAAATCTTGCTGTGGTCCCTCTCACAGGGGTCTCTGCCCAGCTGACGAACACCCGCCTTCGTCGGAACACATCAGTGGGGACCCCATTCTGGATGGCCCCGGAGGTAGGTCCCATCTCCATAGCAGGTTCCTCCTTCATTGTTATAGAGGCTGCTCACCACCACCACCCCTGCCCCCCATGGGTGTCCCAGTACATTAGGCCAGTGTTTCCCTCCCAGCACTCAGCACACCTGTAACACCAGGTATGTGGTGTTCTATACTGGCTGAGAGCTGGGAGGGAGCAAAAATGTGGACTGTCTGGGGATCCTCAAGGACCGGGTTGGCAAACACTGCATTAGACCATAAATATATGCTAATATACATACACATGGATTTGAATTATATAGGTGTCTGACCTTTGCATATTTTATTTACCCAGCCCTTTAATGGTAGGCATTGTATGTACATAAAATACTTTTTGCTTTTTGTGTTTGTTTTCAATCTCTCCTCATTTTCCTCTTGCGTAACTGATTGAAGCTTTTCATACATTTGCATAATGTTTACATAGTGATATAAGAACTCAACAGACATTGCGACTACCTATTTAAAACCGATTTGAAAGAAAAATACCAGCCTTAAGGTCATATTTGCAGTGGCTGGTGTCTTCAGAGAGACTAGGCATTTTACATATGCAGAGGAGCCTGGGAAATTTCCTTAGGCGTACAAACAATGACGGCTGCAGTAAGAACCTGCCTTTCCTGGTCATTTCCTGGGATAGAGAGCATTCTGACTTCATCCATCACGGAGGGCTCTCTTGGCTAGACAGGAGACAGTCATCTGAGCATGTTTATTTGCGTCAACCGCAGCACCATTGCAGGTTCCTCCAACCGTATCCACGGCTTTGACAGCAGCTGAAGCGTCATGATGGAAAAGCAGCCAAGCGTTCAAAATAAGGAGGGGCCCACAGTGAAATCTTGAGTATTTTTGATTATTGGAAATCGGATTACTTTACCCTTTCTCTACCCTCGCTCTTTCGTACTCGCGTATTTATCAGGTATTTTTGGATTTCTTTGCCGGTGCTTTTCAGTCTTTCTTGTAAAAGGGGTCAGCCAGACTAGTGCCCCTGTCATTTTGCACGTGAGCTTTCGACGTCCCTACCCGCACTGGGCCTCGTACGTACCAGGGGGGCCCCGGGCTCTGACGGGACCACACTCCTCTCACCCGGCTGCGCCGCAGGTGATCGCGTGTGAACAGCAGCTGGACTCGACCTATGACTGCCGCTGTGACGTCTGGTCGCTGGGCATCACCGCCATAGAGCTTGGAGATGGCGACCCTCCGCTGGCTGACCTCCATCCAATGAGAGCCCTCTTCAAAATCCCAAGGTAATGGCACCCACCCCATCATTCATTCTGTGATCATCCCCGAATGGTTGTAGGGGGCATGTGTGGCTCAGGTGGGAGACTGCTGTGCTGGGTATCAGAAGGTCAGTGGGTCAGTTCCCATGCTCCAAAGAAAGGTCAGTACTGCTCTCATAGTTATGCATTTAAGCACTTTGGGTAAATGTGTCAGATAGACAAATGAATTTATATAATAATAGAATAATAGAATGTATGCCAGTATATATAGTGCATTTATGGTTATTATCAGCCCTTTGAAATAATTGATACTAAAAGCTATTGTGATTGAGGGGATAACTGCAATTCTTACCCTCCAACCTATACCTGATAATCAGCTGGGAGCTGGGTGGATGTTCTCGTAATAATTAAACACGAAGAGAATTAAGATCATTATTATAATTTTATGTACCTTTCAAGTCTTTCATGTCAGTTCTAGATATGAAAATAGTTAATGAAGTGAAAACAAACATTAGGACTTTGAGAAAGCCAATCTACATAAGTGAGTCGTTAGATTTATCTATATGTTCTCCCCATCAGCGGCTTCACAGAATGAATTTGTAACGTGGACATAAACACACACCAGCCACAATAAAACTTTATTTATCAAGTCTCACTCTGCCTGTTTGGCAGATGTGTCCAGTCATCTCTTGATGGCTTGGAATGGAAATGTGAAGGGGCTTTATGGCCCTTCAGAGCCATACCTAACCCCCCCCCCAGTCTTATGGGCCTGAGACCTCCACCAGGATGGACCAAGAGCATCATGGCATTGAGGAGGTTAGAGCCTGCAGGGCTGTATCCAGGGTTGTGGAATTTTCCCTCTACCAGTAACTATGGTAGAAGTGTAGGACCAGGTCCAGCCTCAGGTCCTGGAAGAATGGTCCCCCCACCAACCTCTGGAGCAGCTGTGCAACCCAAATGCCACACTGTGGCCTGCATGAGAAACCCTGTACTGCTCCCTGCCAAGCATACACATATTCCCGGTTATTTTAGGTCTCCACTTTTCCCTTCAGGGTGGGATCGTAATGGGAGATAACCGGAAGATGTATGCCACCCATCAGAGTAATTAATCGTTGTCGACGGCAACAAAGCAAGGGTCCTCTTGGCCATTAGCATTCCGTTCCGACTCCGGCACCCAGAGAAAGCTTGAGTGTGTCTTTTAAAAAGCCATTTAAATGGGATGGCAAATTATATCAAATTAGCATAATTGTTCTCCAGTGTTACTACCTTGTTACCCCCCTTCCCTGCCACCCCGGTTGCACTAGTGATGGAGTTAATCTACTCCTTCACTTAAGGAGGCTGAGTCCCCCCTCGCGAAGATGGGTGATGTGTATTCCTCTTGGAGACGGAGCGATGTGTAGACAGCCAATGGGTGTGTGAGGCAGGGGGTGTGGCCAGCTACCTGTCCTCATCTTTCCAGGGTCTATAACCAAACACTGGAATTATAAATTGACCTAATCTCTGCCATGCTCTCTGGAATATCCCCTGATAACTGTTATAATACAGGCAATCCCCTCCCCAGCTTCATCTGCCTGCTATCCCAAACAATGCCATCTTAATTAATGCCCCCTCCCTGCCCCCACTGGCCGTGTCCGATGGCCATGCTTTCCCTCTGCCCCGCCAGGAATCCCCCACCAACTCTCCGCCAGCCAGAGCTGTGGTCCGAAGATTTCAACGAGTTTATCCGTGGGTAAGTGGCTGTACTAAATCTGTGGGCACACTGATATTTATACATAGGCCTCTCTGCCCATCCCCACACAAGCATGTCATTCAGTACAGACAATGACCTTATTTAAGGGCATTCCCAAGGCCTCATCGCCTCCGTCTGTATGTGAGGAAAAAAATATGCTTCCCATAACACTGGACATAAACTTTGCAACACTTGACCTGTGTTTAGGTTTTGGAAGGCAGTGTAAGGAGCATGCTTTTCTGTCTATACATGTTGTCTTTTACATGGTACTTCATAACAATGGACATGTACGGTCTATTTATTAAAAGTGATTCTCATGGAATTCGCACATATACAGTCGGACCTCGCTAAGTCGAACCTCCTTAAGTCGAAAACCTCCCTATGTCGAATCACTCGTTAGTCCCCG